>OX639994.1:51772037-52382037 GCA_951828415.1 Anomoia purmunda
CAAACATTTAATGTAACCGGAGTGGATTTGAGAAAGCCATGTTTTTCACACGAACAACTGTACGTAGCCCTATCACGTATTACATCGAAAAGAAACCTTTTTGTCCTTGCAGAGGGAGGTACGCATAGTAATGTATACAAAGAAAGTTTTTGATGTTTGTCCAATAAAAAGTTTTAATTGCAATTGTATGCAACATAAAATGGTTATTTTTATGAGTTTACATATTTAGGAATTAAGGTAAATGCAAAATCAAACTATTTCAGAACCAAAGTAACTAATAGTAAGTAATTTCTTATACATATCCATAAACAGAAATTGCGTGGCGAAGCCCCGCGCAACCGTTGCCAGCTAGTACTTATATTATAAAATATGCATATATATTTTAGTAAATACGTAGGACAAAATTAAAACAACTCACTCACCTTTCCCACTCCTTCTGTGACAATACCAACATTACGGAGAAGACCCTGTATGGGGAGAAATTTCGTACAAGTATATATGTACATACATAAGTTGGTACCTACCCTGCCAACCATGAGCCGGTAAAAAACTGGATAAAAAGTGGCTCACGTTATCTTCAAAACTGGATAAAAAAGTAGATAATTTTGTGAATGCGCTGTGCGGATTTTATCCACTTTCCCCTTGTACGTGTGATCAGGCATCCCTGTCGTACGCATTAAGCACCGCCATAAAGAAAAAACTATAGCTGATCTCCTCTAATTCCCCTCACCAGCCTACGCAGGGTTTGTTTATTTCTTCAAAAGATTTCAAAATATTTTAAGAATTTTAAGCCAAAACATTTACGTTATAAATTCTTTATTTTTCAATCATTTAAATATTACAAACATGTGTACTAATCCTAACTATAACTTAAATTACAAATAAGTATTTATACAAATAATAAATAATTTTTTACATTAAAAATTATATTATTAATAAAAACTTCTATTACATATATAAATACGTAAATATATATATATTTAAAGATTTCAAACCGCTGATGTACCTCTGTTAATTCCTCCAATTATCTCTTGTGCCCAACGAATCTGAAATCAAAATAAAATGGTGAAATTTATAGAAGTTACAAAATAAAGTAAATATTATCATATTTGAAAAGTTGCAAAATTTATAAGAAAAAGTTTTATAGAATTTACCGATTTTATAATCAGAAGAAAGATAATCGAATTACCTTTCTTTTGATATATATTAATAACTAAAAACTCTTTAGAGTCGATTACAAAAAATTACTTTTCTTACAAACTTTGCAAATATAACTACATTTTCCTGCTTACATTTAGACATTTTCAAAATTTGCAAAATTTATAAGAAAAAGTTTTATCGAATTTACCGATTTTATAATCAAAAGAAAGATAATCGAATTACCTTTCTTTTGATATATATTAATAATTAAAAACTTTTTGAGTCGATTACAAAAAATTACTTTTCTTACAAACTTTGCAAATATAACTACATTTTCCTGCTTACATTTAGAAAAGTTGCATAGTTGGTGCAGCTGCAGTTGCCTCGGGTGCGTGGTGTAACTGCATACATATTTCCTGTTTTTTCCATCGATTGATAACTAAAAAAGGAAATATATGTTATTATCTTATATTTAAATACTTTATCAGAAAAAATTTTTGTCGTAGATTCATTCAGTTGGATTCAGATGCAGCCGTTGTTTTAGTCAGTGGAATATTCTACTGCAACTTGAACATATTCGCACTGCACTTTTTTCTTTAATAATATATGTACACATGTATGTAGATAGCCAGCCAGCATTTGGTCGATTTGGGACGTGCTATCGGTCATATTCTGTCACTTCACCCTGCAATTCCGAGTGAAAGTGAATTGCCAATATGCCCGATGCCTGCAAATGCTGGCCGGCGAGAATGTACTCAGGGTATATTTTCAGTGCAAGTTCAACAAAGCTTAAACGCACAATCTTGCACAGAAAACATGACCCTTATTTCATTTAACTTTTCACAACATATGTACTTACTGAAGAATATCTGCTACGGAGGCTGTGTTCCTGGAATTTTTGTTTACAACGTTGTTTATTTGGTGTTTGGTTGGCCGCAAATCTGCAATGACAAAAATATCACTTAAAATATATCAATATTTCAGTAATTTCAATACATACCTTTAAATTGGGGTTGAGTTGCACCTATTCTGGAAACATAAAAGCTAAATTTACATTTTTAAACAAATAAAATTATAAAAACATATGCTTACCTCCAATATGTTCGATGAATTGACAATTTTCGTCAAAACTCCCGTACATCTAACTGGCTCGCTCTAACACACAGGGGTTTTTAAAGGGTGATTTCACTGCTCTAACTTACAGAAATTTTTTGACAGCGCGAAAAAAAAGTTGGAAGTGTGTGGGTGAGATGTATAAAAAGTTGTGAATGTGTTTGAAAACTTTTGATTTTCAGGGGAAACTGTATAGCCGTGGCTGGCAGGGTACGTATTTATATACATACATATGTATGTAGCTTTGAACAGCGCGGCAGTACTATGGATATTACAAAATGTAAAAAACAAATCGGAAGTTAAATTAGTAAAAATATATGTTGAGTAAATCAAAAATTTATCACTATAAAGCATAATTAGCGGAATATACTTAAAATTGAATGCAAAGGTGCACACTCCCACTCAAAAAAAATTTAAAAAAGAAATCAAATAACATTACTTAAACCGGCAATATCAACGATACCAACATCAACAGCAACAATAAGGATAATAACAGGAATTGACAAGGTAAAGCAGATTCCACACACGGTTTAATGTAAGATTATTTAGATAAATTGTAATTCTTGAAAAATTATGTAAAAAGCCAGACACTCCAGCAACCAACTTAGACTATGAATGGAGTAAGATAGTTTTAATAAAAACCTCAATAAGGCTCTTACAGCCGATAACAGAAAATACAAATTTTATGATAATTTTGCTCAGTTCTACGAATCTGAACTCCAGACCCTCTAGAATAGAAGACATTTCCTAGAACTGATCAATCAATACATATAAATACAAATGGAAAATTTGTATGAACTCAAGGCCATTTCAATAGGAAAAGTTATTTTAAAAAACAATGGTAGGAGTTAGCTAATCCTGAGTCCATCACATCTCCTCATTAGGCTTCTTCCGGGAGTCGAGCACACGGCCACCTCAGCAAATTAGGAACAAAATAACTAAAGGCTTGTACAGCTACATAATAAAATATATTCAAACCGCGATAAGCTTAACTCTGTGATTCTGAACTCCAGATCTTCCAGGGTATAAAAGCTCCTCTTCCTAGAAGTGGTCGAAAGAAAATAAAATTGTTCTTTATAAACGGGAATACGAACGGTTATAATAATATAAATAAAGCTTTTTTAATTATTAAATTTTTAAATAACAAAACGGGATTCACCAACGCAAGGGGGACCCTCCGGATTTATAAACTTAAAATAACTCTGCGATTTAATGAGGACCCTACAGAGATTATTAAACCAAAAGTAAAATGAAATTAATAGTAGGAAATACTTCCCAGCCTTAACCATTTTAAGGAAAAATATTACGCAGAATGCTAATGACAGCCTGATTAACCATGGGATGGTTCTAAATTTCGATGCTACAATCGCACTTATTGACTTTTCCTACTCGGACGTAGAATATTACAACCTGGTTAATAAAATATTGACTTTACTAATAAATAAAGTAATTGTGGCTCATGGTAGTACCGCAGACCTAGCTAAGGAACTGAATAAAAAGGATAGCCATCAGGCCTTAAGAATTTTTATTACTGCCACTAAGGGATATAATTTCCTCTTTAAATCCGCAGGACTTGCCTGACGCTTTGGCGAAAGCTCAAGAGCTTGAGTTAAATACCCAAAGAGTTATGTTTGTACAAAACTTTGCAAATGAAAGAAGTAAAGTAAAACAAATTACCCTAACAATAATTTAAGGTTTCCTGAACGGAATAATTCGCCGAAGCCTGGGTCAATGGATGTAAAACCATCTGTCCATATTCTATTATAAAATATTATCAAATATTAACTTTATTCGGGGCCAAACAAGGTATCTACAAAATTGATCATTTGGATTCGGACCTCCTTCTCGGTTGTATCTTTTAGAAAAAAATAGAAGCGCGTACCGATGTACGCAAAGGCAAAATAATTTACAAAGTAAATATGAAGATTAAAAATGAAACAATGGAAAAGGAAATTAACCCCTTGGAAATGAAGATCCTTAGGCGTCCGCTGAAGTCGTTACCGGCAATAGAAACGAAAAGTTAAAAACAAATTGAAAATATAAACCCCTTAGGACGGGAAAGTCCCAAGGTGCCAGCCGATAACAATACCGGCCATAAAAAAGAAGAATTAGTAATTAAAAATAGTGTGGAACCGGAAAGTCCTACAAGGCCAAAAAAAGCCAAGGCACAAAAGGATCCTGAAGCGTCACCCGATGGTAATACCGGTAAGAGATATAAAATTAGGAGAGAAGAAAAAATTTCGGGAATGAAAAATCCTAAAGGGCCAGGCGATGGATATTCCGGCAATATAATAGGCTATTAACTATTCTATAAAGAGCGGAGAAGGCTTAAGCATACCAGATGAAGATTATGCCAGAGAAAACAATTGAGGATCAGAGGGTGGTCGAAACCCCCGAACCTTGAAGCACAAATATTGGGCTTGAAAACGAAGATTGGTCGAAATTAAAAGAATACATAAAATATTAAATCGAAGAAACGTATGACAAGGTTAATATAAGTTTTCCGTTTAGAAGTGACGTTAAAGCGTTAAAGCAATTTGGGGCGTGCCTCAAACGACGACGGTTCTTCAAAACATCGAATGTTTATTGATTACAAAAAAATTAACGATCACACAATTCTTGAGCGATACTCAACATAATTTAATTAAATTTAGGGAAAGTAAAGTACTTCTCAAGTATTGCCTTTGAGTCAGGTTTTCATCAAAGTTCAATGTCAGAAAACGACACAGCTGTTTTAGCTTTTTCCATTAATAAAGGAAAATATGAATTTTTGCGAATGTCATGGATCATATACTACGTGAACATATTGGAAAAATATGCCATGTTTATATGAATAATATAATTATTTCTTCCCAAAATATAACACAACGTTTACGGGATTTAAAAAAATTACGAAAATACTAGAAAATGGAAACATGAAAATGTTGTCAACACAGACCCTAATAATATACGAAACATGAAAGTCCGCCGTAGCCGAGTGTGTAGCGCGTGCGCGCTTCATTCGGTGGGTCCCGGGTTTAAATCCTGGCCGGGGCAAGTAACATCAAAAACTATAGAGAACGTTTTTTCTAATAGCGGTCGCCCCTCGGCAGGCAATAGTAAACCTCCTAGTGCATTTCTGCCATGAAAAAAAACTTCTCACAAAAAAACATTCGCCGTTCGGAGTCGGCGCAAAAGGGCAGGTCCCTCGATTTGTGTTACAACATCAAAATGCACAGCGCAAATTGTAAGAAAATCGCTTAAGCGGTTATAGTGCCAATTAGGTAAGTAACTACCTAAAAGTCTAAAAGAGATGAGAGGATTTTTAGGAATTGCAAGATATTATCGGAAGTTCATTAAAGATTATACCGCAATAGCTAAACCATTAAAAAAATTCCTATCAGTTGAAAATGGTACGAGCTTCTAAAAATATGGCAAAAAATTCCAAATAAATATAGAGGAAGTTGGGATTCTCGCCTTCAATAACTTAAAAAAAGACACTTGGCGTCAGAAATGGACCTGACGCAACTGGACTATTTAAAAACATTTGTATTACGTACCGATGCATCTAATTTTGCAATAGGCGCAGTGCTTTCACAGGCGGGCAAACCAATTAGTTTCGTTTCTAAAACCAACTAATGAAAAATAATTATATGTCAACGTTTGGGTACTAAAAAATCTTCGAATTTATTCATATGGTGTCACTAATTTAAAAATTCATACCGATTACCAAACATTGCCATTTTCATGTCACCTGTAATCCAAATCTAAAAATTAAAAGGTAGCACGCATTCATAGAAGAATCTGCTCCCAAACTTGTATACCAACCTGGTAAAACTAATGTTTTAACGGACGCACTGTCGCGTCTTGATTTTAAAAACATGAGATGAGTTAGAAGATTCGGTAAGTAACGAATCACAATGAAAAGCAGATCGATGTGACCAAAGATAATTTCTATGAGTGCCTTGAGCGCGCATACAAACGGTGCCCCCGCCACGTTATAAAACTCGTGCTGGGTGATTTTAATACTAAGGTGGGGAATTCAGCCTACACGATGAAACATCCACTAACGGACTGAGGCTGGTCGACTACGCCGGGGACCGAAACATAGTAGTATGTACCACCAGGTTTAAGCATAAAAAGATACATGAAGCTGCATGGCTCTCTCCTGATGGAGTAACACGAAATCAAATTGATCATCTTGTGGTGGACGTGCGCACTATTCGAGGAGCTAACATCGACTCGGATCATCATCTTGTCGCAGCCAAGATTCGCACTCGCCTCTGTGCAGCAACACGCGTACGCTCAGTGACACGAGGAAATATTTACTTCCAAAAGCTGCAATCACAACAGACAACCGAAAGTTTCGCCACTCGACTTGCACTCCAGCTCTCTGAGAGCAATGTTCAACAAGCGGATATCAACGCGCAATGTGACCACATTTCTCGTTCATAACATACCGCTGTTGAAAAGATCATTGGTTCCCAGCGAGCTCGAAAAAACGACTTGTACGATGAGGAATGCCGCGCCGCCATGGAAAAGAGAGATGCGGCCTATAGGGCCCCGCTGCGATCGGGCGGCGCTCGCATCGTGCGGGAGAGATATCAGGAGTTAAAGAAGGAAGCAAGGCGCATTTTTCGAAAAAAGAAGTGAGAGACCGAGATGCGCGAGCACGAGGAGCTTGAAATGCTAGCCGATAGAAAAACGCGCGGAAATTTTATCAGAAGGTACGGCGGCTTACAGAAGGTTTCCAGGCCGGGGCAATTTCCTGTAAGAATCAAAACGGCGACCTGATGACCAATATCCAGAGTACACTCAAACTGTGGAGGGGGCACTTCTTCACGCTACTTAGTGGCATTGCGCGGCTAAAAAATGTGGTATTCCCAATCCACAAAAAGGGCAATGCTGCAATATGCGCTAGTCAGTCTCTTTAGTACAGCATATATGGTTCCTATCGAGCGTATTGTGTGAAAGACCGAAGTCCGCTGTTAATGAACTGATTGCACTTTATCAGTGTGGCTTTAGACCTGGTCAACCTACCATCGACCAAATATTAACGATACGCCACGTCCTGGAAAAGACCCGAGAAAGAAGAATATACACACACCATCTTTTTGTAGACTGAGTAGGCAATTGCGCAGTAAAGCCCTCTCTTGGTTAACCACACTCTACAAGTTTCTCATTATGCCCATGCTATTGTATGGCGCTGAAGTATGCGCACTGTCAGCATTGGATGAGACGGCCCTTGGAGTGTTCGAGAGAAAGATTCTCCGAAAGATTTTTGGACCTCTGCGTCTTGGCAACGGCGAATACCGCAGACGATGGAACGATGAGCTGTTACTGCGTTATAGACATAGTCCATCGAAGGAAAATAGCAGGAAGAAGGATTGACTGGCGCAATTTGTTAAACTCAGCCAAAATCGCTGAAGAGGTCACAGCGCCAATTAAGTAATTAAGTAAGGCCCGTCTCATCAGATCTCTTTTTCTTCCCTTTCGTTGTAGAGAGGCGGTCGTTGACCAAATAAAATTTGCGTTTATCCTCAACGTGGCGGATACGGCTGATTGCGGCGACATTTCTTGTACTGTTTGCGGTAGATATGTTGCGTTTCCGTTAGTTGGACTAGAGTTGGTGAACTTGTGGTGTACGTGTGAGAGAGAGGGTGATACGTGCGCGTTCGGGCGAGGTAAAGAGGGCTCCTTGTTTCAAAACCCTCTAGTTATCTTAAACTTGAACGCAGTATCAGGAGCGAAGACTAGTTGAATGTGCGAAAGTGCAGTGTTTCGCTTATTTATTGAACGAGTTCAATAGCTGGGACATAACCAGAGATATTCGGGTTTTTAGAGTGTAAAATTTGCAATATTGGTGTCTAGGTTAATATAAAAGAAACAAAAAAGTTTCCCGCGCAGGGAAACCCAAAAACAAAAACTTGTACAGCTGTGATAAGCAGCGGTGAAGTCCGAGTGCTGAATTCTCCCTAACTAAGCAAAGGAGGGTGTTCTGTACTACAATAAAAGTGGACAGACTACAAAGTTAGTTTCTCAGCTAAAAGCCAGGTGTTAAGGTTTGCAAACATTCACAATGGATAACTGTCACAAGGAGATGTAGCTGTAAGCTACTCGCTGACAGGACTCGTTACTTGGTTTGCTTTTGCACTAGTCCTGTTAGCTGAACCCGTTGCCAGATAGTGTTGCTATAAAAGCGACTGGCCACCAGTAAAACGCTCTTACTCTTTGATTTCAATCATCACAGCGACATCACAGGTGAGTGACACTCCTCCATTGTGTATACCAACATCCAGGTTTTTTTACAGCAAATAAACGGCGGTCTTAAATATAAAACAGAATTTCTGTTATTATTTTTTATCTGTGTATATGCACACAGTGGAATTGGAAAAGTACAGGAAATTATCTATCTTAAAGGATCAGCCCCCATTTTATGATCCCCGTTTCCAGAATTCAAGAGGAATTCTGGACCCTACTCAACACCGCCCTTAACACTAGGGGTGCTGACGTTTGGCGGAAACGCGGTAGCAGGTACCTCAGGTGACCCTAAAATGGGGCAACACCGCAAAATGCACGGCCTGAGGAGATCAGAAAGGACGTTTTGAATCCCTTTCTGAAACGGTTCAAATTAGAACGAAAGTCCCAGCTATTGACGCGGGTTTTGCTGCATCTGCCACCGCCTCGGCAGAAATGGAGATCATTGAGAGCGAGGAAAGTGGTAAAATGCTTTCATTACTCCTGGAAGATTCATTAACGATCTTGGTGAGGTCATTGGAAGTGGCAAATGCTCTTTGAACCAAAATTTTAGAGACTTGGCTAAGGCGATTGCGATCTCATTCGATCAAGTAGCGGATCAGATAAAGGCTGCACAGTCCACTGAACAAGAGTCCAGAGAATCTTAGCCAACTCCATCCCTGAGGCAGATAGCAAGCTTAAATCCACGAAGCGAGCCCGGGAGCGAATCACTGGGGATACGACACCCCCACAGAGCTTGCCCAAAAGACATAAGGAGAACAACAAAAGGGGGCCCAACGGCTGTGGTGGTGAAGCCAAAGCAGTCAGAGATAGAGGGATGGCAGCAAACGAAAACAGAGCGGCGTGGACAATAGCCACCAAGCAGAAGCGCCCAAAACATAAGCCAGCTCGCCCAAATCCCATCACCGTAGAAAGTACTGGCCAATGGACTTACGAGGATATCCCAAAGACAGTCAAGAGTGAAGATACCTTGAAAGGGATAAATACCATGGTCTGAAAAGTGTCCTTCTTTTTCAAATTGCCAAACCATCGGATAAGAATATAGAGAAGTTAAAAGCGGCCGTTGGTCAACTGCTTGTAGGCAAAGCAGAGGTAAAAGCGCTAACAGATGAGTCTCCACTAGATCTCCCAAGGAGATACCAAGGACGCCTGAAATAAATAGGTTTAGTGGACGGCATCGCTGTTGTTGTTACTGCAAAACATTTGTGACAATGGGAATATAATCATAGAGCCAATACAATTATGGCTTCAACAAAATGGACTTAAGCACGCGGAACCAAAAACGAGGCGGTACTCATCTCTAGCAGGGAAAAGTTAAAGTAGGTTACCATGCGAATTGGTGAGCTTAGCGTTACCACACTGACTTCAGTCCAGTAACTAGGGATTATGTTATGTTAAAGGTTGACATTCAAAGCTCATCTGGAATGTCCTAAAAAAAAATTATCAGCGACAGTGGCGGCATTATCAGGGATAACGTTAACCACGCTTGTCCAAAGCAGAACCAACGACAGTTGCTTGCAGGTGTTGTAAAGAGCCAAGTAATATATGGGCCACCTGTTTGGTACATTGCAATGCAATACTCATCCTACTTCCACGGCGTAAAGTCAACATACAGACTGTGTGGGCTTCGGGTATGCAGCGCGTTCAAAATGACCTCCTACGCAGCAAAGGTTGTCGCGGCAATATACCCTTTTGATATACAAGCGGAAGAGGCAGCAAAGCTTTCCAAGGGCGAAGAAGGCACAACTCAACAAACGGCCGCTGGACGTACCGCTAAAATACATGGTGAAGTAGACTTCTACTTAATTCAGTTCTTAACTGGGCACTCGTGTTTCAAATCGTATCTTTACCGGTTTAGACATGAACCATATGCTACCTCTGCAGCGAATACACTATAGAAGACCTAAACCACGAATTTATCGAATGTGCGCGTTTCAGTGGTGCAAGACGGAGGCTTCACAATGCATTTTGGGGACATTTAACACCTGAATCGTTCATCCGGAACTGATCGAGCGGCTCGGAATCCCATCCATTCCGACTGCCCCAATAGTGCTATACAATATGCCCAGATAACTAAACTGGCATTGGTAAGGGGTATGTTGCCTGATATGTAAAAGGGGAGAAAAGGCAGCGCGGACTTAAAACCAGTTTTTCGGGCCACCTATCTAACATGAGATTTAACCATCAGGTGGTTCGGAATCCCGTCCATTCCGACATTCTCGACAGTGCTTTACAATATGCACAGATAACCAAAATGGCATTAGTAAGGGGTACGTTGTTGTAACGGACGTAGAGCTTAGTGCTGAAACCACCTCCCGACGAAACACATTACGTAAGTTCCGGGCAGATTGGTACTTCGATAATCGGAGGTAACCTGGTTTTGATGGTCTGAACGGAGAGATTTGCAAATTATTGTGGATGTTCATTCCGGAAAACTTGGAGGCCACCTATGAAGAGTTCATATTGCAGGGGTATTTTTCACTTGAGTGGAAAAAGGCCAGAGTGCTTCTGGTGCTTGGGAAAGTACTGAAGCGGGTCATGGTGGAACGGCTTCGAGAGCTAACGCGGGGTAGTTTGTCGAATAGGTAGTATGGGTTCAGAAAGGACGTAGTACCGAGGATGCTTGGATGTATGCTCAAAATATGGTTAGGGAGAATGTCACCAAATATGTCCTTGGCATATTTGTTGAATTCAAGGGGGCATTTGACTATCTGCGCTGGGATCGTGTGCGGCAACGTTTGAAAGAGCGCGACTGTCTGAAGCTGAATCTTTGGAATACTTACTTTCCGGACAGGAGGGCCTCCATCGTGGGCGTGAATGGGAGTATGGATGTTGAGGTGGCTTGTGGATGTCCGCAGGGGTCCATCGGTGGTCCATTCATTTGGCCAATGTGTAAATGCAGTGCGTATGCGGCCGACCTTCTGCCTTTAGTAAAGGTCAGTTTAGAGGGAATCTGGAGCGAGTGGGTGCGCAGCTCCTCCGAGGTATGCACGTTTGGGATGTAAGAGTGGGTGTGGATGTATCGGTGGACAAAACGGTGATCATGCTGCTGAAAGGCACCCTGTCGTCGTCGCGTCCACCGGTTCTCCATATGAATGGGGTCAGCATCAGGTACGTGACGGAAGTCAGAGAAGTGGAGCTGACCATGAGTGGAAGGATGTATTTCACCCCACATTTGGTGCGAGTGAAGGAGGGGCTGCTGGCGGTGGTGGGTACTCTGCGACGTATTTTGCGAAACGAATGGGGCCTTGGTCGGCGAGCCGTTCGTACTGTCTATCGTTGACTCTTCGTGAGTTGTGCCAGGTATGGGTCTGCGTCGGTCGCAGGCCACCGACGAGTGGTGTCGTGGCAGCGGATCATGTTGCTGGCCTGCCTGCCTGTATGCCGCACTGTTTCGACGGATGCATTGCAGGTGTTGATGGGTGTGCCCCCTCTTGATCTGGTTATACAGATTGCTGTTGCCTTCAGGTTCAGAAGGGGTATGCGGTTACCGATGCTGCGGGATGATTGGATTTCTGGCGGTGATATGCAGGGCCGTATCTTTGAACGCCGCGGAGTTAGGCCGTCGTCGGAAGATACCCACGTAAAACACTCCGGAAGACGTCCAACAGTGCTATACAATATGCGCAGATAAGCAAAATGGCATTGGTAAGGGGAATGCTGCTTGAAATGCAAAAGTGGCACAATTTCTGCCAAGACGAAGAACAGTAAGTGAACTATTGAATAAATGTGAATAGGTACTGGTAATCGAAGCATCTATTCCTATAATTTGAAGGTTCGTCCAGGATCAACAAATGTGTGGGTGAGAGTGCGTCAAAGTGAAAAGTGAGTGTGGCGAAATGCGTGGGAGGCAAACTTGCGTGCGCAAAAATAAATGCATGCCAAATAGTCTCACTTGGAAAGACAATTTGTTCTGGGCAAGATCAAATACAAACAGTTTGAGAAATAAAGCACGGGGAAAAAGTCAAATTGTGCAAAACATGTTGTACGTAGTGTACGTAAAGTAAAATATCCTCAAATAGGGGATGCTCCAACGATCACAGTACCGCTTTACTGGTGAATGAAAGTTATTTAAAATCGGCACCTAAGTAGTCGCAGTTGAAACGGGAAAAGGCAAGTTGCAAACTTGAAAGCGAAAGTGGTGAAAACTGTAACCAAAAAGAGATAGCAACGTTTTTGCGTATGCGTATTGCCTATGTGTATATCGCGCAAAACAACACTTTGACGAACGGTTCTATCGCCAAAAAACAGAAGAACATTTACATGGTTTATGTACGAGTGCTTATATCCGTATCTATTGCACAGAGAAGAGTTTTGAATAGCCGTTCAGTTATTTCAAAAAGGAAAAGAATATGTGCACACTCTTTACGGGCTTGTTTATCAATCAATTAATCGCTGGCGCTATAACTTCTTAGGCTATTTTGGCCGCTACTGGTTAAGCACGCCAGTCGTTCCTTTATTTTGCTAACTGGCGCCAACTGGAGACACCAAGTGAAGCCATGCCATCCTCCACCTGGTTTTTCCCGCCTTACTCTTCTCTACTGCCAACATACCGCGTGGAATACTTTCAGTGTTGGAGCCTTTTCTTTTATACGTTCAATATGACCTATCCAGCGTATCCGCTGAATCTGAATTCTCGGGACTATGTCTATGTCGGGGTAAAGCTCATCGTTCCATCGTCTGCGGTATTCCTTTTCGCTCGTCGAGAGAGGGCTTTACTGATCATTTCCTTACTTAGCCCAAAACGCGAATGCGCTGACTGTTTATATAATGACGTTTTGCCCCCGTTTACCTCCACACCCATTTGCTTCGCTTCCTTATCCAGCTTGAAAAAGGCAGTACTAACAGCGCGGTTTTTGAGGTCAATGACACCATGTACTGATCGGTTTAAAATCTACAGCTCGAATTACCTTTTTCAGTATAATATTAAAAAAGTCGCACGACAGGCAGCCACTCTGTTTAAAGCCGCGTTTGATACCAGACGGCTCGGAAAGGTCTTTAACAACTCGGACTGATCTGGTGGTATTTCTCAACGTTATTTTATATAGCGGTATTAGTTTTGCAACGAATTCCCCAAATTAGACTGATCTGGTGTTGTTTTTCATAGCCATTTTATATATCTGCATTAGTTTTGCAAATTCGGACATCGCGGCATACACCTAACTTCTTCCTCATGCTGTCGAAAGTTTTCGGTTCTCTTCTCATTGGTTTCCCCTGGGTAATTGGCGCATATTGCTAAATCACCCTCCTTGTGGATTGGGTAGAGAAAATTTGAATTTCAATCGGTGGGCATGTATTTGTTCTTAGCCGCGTTATTGACATTTGAAAGTCATAAGCTCACGGTGTCGCTCCCAAACAGCTCGCGTTGAGATCGTAGCGTGGCCCTGTAGGCAACGTCTTCCTATCCTACGTAGGCGCGACATTCCTTATCATACCAGTTATTCTTTCGGGCTCGCTGACATCCAAGAATAAATTTACCGATAACTTTAACATTACATCTAAGTGATGGCTTTGAAATATTCAGAAAAGAGCGCTTGCCTAAAAAAAATGTTGAGGTCCTTATTTCTGTTAAACCATATTTTCTTCTGAGGAGGTTTCTCTCGTCAATATCCCATCTAATTTGGGCATCCATACCAAATATATAACAGCTCTAAATTAGTTATCTATCCTTGTCAAAGCTTCAACTTATCATCTGCATTATGGAATTTTGCTGAAGGCTTTACGCATCCCAGCACCACCAGCCCATAGTGGAGCGATTGTCTATATTCTTTCTCTGAAGACTTCTAGTATTAAATAAATAATACTCTTAATACACTTGGAAAGCCCTCAGAGCTGATTTTTGTTCTCTTTGCGATTTTTTAGTTAGGCCTGATGATGTTAACCACCCATTTATTAGGTTAATTTATGATATTTCATCTTAGGTTAGGCTAGGTTAGAGCGGCTGCAACCAGATACACACGTAGGCTGACAAAGCCCGATGTGATACCGCTGGCGGAAGCAATGAGTTTTCTTTTTCCTTCCCATAGAAAGTGAACCACCGAGTGAGCCTTACGTAGCACAGAAGATCGGGAATGCTTTCCGAGCTCAAGTCGGCCAAACAGTCTAGGAAGTACCCATTTAAGAATTGGTCTCGAGTCTTGGTCAGAGCGGGGCAGTGACAGAAATAGTGTTCCTCTTTCTCCCTGCAACTTCAGCAGAAATCGTTAGTTAGGCATCCCATGATTCTTATGGAAAGTTTATTGTCCAAGCAGAGTAACGTATCTATCTTCCTTGGTGTATTCGGAAGAGTTTCCAGGATCTTTGCATACCCGAACTTTAGCTCTTTCCACGGCTGGATCGAGTTAAGCCGGGCAGAACTACAGCCAGCCAGAAATTGATCATACAGATACACCGGTGGAACATTTAAAATTACTTCCATTTAATAGGTGTAGAGAGTAGCGCTCCCGTGACCAAGATTATGATGGCTTTCCGGGAGCGGTCTTCGATGTTAATATTCCTTTCCAGCTTCCTGTCTAGAATAACTTCAAGGAACTTGACCTCGTTTAAGAGAGAGTGAGTTCAACCTCGTTTAATGAGAGTGGTTTCGACCAGATGTTTACTTGGCTGAAGGCATATTGTTGTAGCTCACTCAGAACCTGCAGATGTTTACCGGCTGTTATGATTGCTATGCCGTCGGCGCACTCTACGACCTGGTAAAAAGTACCCTTTTGGTTTCAAAGCAGGGCATCAGCGGTTAGATTCGATAGTAGAGTAGAGAGAACGCCCTCTTAGGGGGTGCCTCAAGTCACTTGTTTAGCAATGAACACTAGCTCGGAAAGAATAGTTCTCTTTTTGAGAAGGAGCCCAATAAAGTCTACCAACCCATACTGCACTTCCACTCTTGGAAAGGACCTGACCACCGAGTCCGAGTGAATTTTGTTGAAGGCTCCCTCTATATCGAGGAAAACACCCAGCGAGTGCTCATTGAAGGCCAATCCTTTTTCAATCGTTGAAACGACATCATGGAGCACAGTCGCTCCAGTATTCTACAATATATTTACAAAAGTTTTGCTAAGATTCGCGTTGAGCCTTCTAGAAAATTTTGAGGGTATCCTTGTAAAGTTGCCAGTAACCTGTTCTTTTAGATTGGTTAAAGAGCATCCTGATTTTTTTTCTCAGGAAATCTCCGGATTCCATCAATGTTGCTTCTTCTTTCTCTTCGGGAGGGTGCTTGAGCAGGTTGCCAAACGCAGTCACAGCTTCATTCATCTAAAAGCCTTTCTAGAGCATTTCGGTACAAGATGATGCCCAGTCATCATTAGGCTTCTGGGGAAAGGTCTTATTTGAGGCACTTTTCGCAGCTTGTTGGCCTCCGTGTATTCTTCAATATATTTACAAAAGTTTTGCTAAGATTCGCGTTGAGGCTTCTTGAAAATTTTTAGGGCATCCTTGTAAGGTTGCCAGAAACCTGTTCTTTTAGATTAATTAAAGAGCATCCTGATTTTATTCTCAGAAAATCTCCGGATTCCATCATGAGGCTTCTTCTTTCCCTTTGGGAGGGTGCTTGGGCAGGTTGCCTTAAAAGCAGCGTTACAAGGACTTGTCAGAAAGTTCACTGCTTTTAGACGGTGAGTCCAGGTCACCATGAGAAACAACCATCGTGTCCGTGAGAATCGTTTTATCAGGTCTCAGGAATAAGCATGACATATCGTGAGAAGCGTTCTTACTTAGATGAGCCGACTGTACATCTTCATAGTTTGTCCAGTCGGTTCGTTTCTTGTATGTTGGGAGAGGAGCAGGATTCAGAGAAAATTTAAAGCTAGAGATTATCAGAAAAGAAGTGTTCTTTTGATATCTGCCAGCCTGTAATCTGGTCGGAGCGAAACCCTCGATACGGGTGAGATGTCCAACCCTTCTCTACTGCCAGAAGTCACAATGGTGGGATCGTTCCCGCAGTTGCATAAAATTAAGTAAATGCTTTCCTTTTGCGTTGGTATCACTTGAACCTATACTGTATGGCGGGAATTCGAGTCGGCCCTAATTATGACCGGGAGGTTTCTAGGGGCCGCCTCCTTAACAGCATCCTGCAGTCTGTTTCGTGGAAAAACTTGGCTGTCGTGGGCCACATAAACAGTCACTCGCCAGATGATGCTCTCCCTTAGTCGGACGCTGATGCTCACGGTATCCTCGTCGCTATTTTGAGAGTGTAGAAAATAAGAAAACAGTTTTTAATAAGAATGCAAGCTCTGTTTCTACATGCTGCTGGGGTTGTTACTACTTGACAGTTATCAGCAAGCTCAAGGTTCCTGGACACGAACGATGTCCTCAGCATTCTCGCTAAGGCGGAGAAGGAGGGCAGCCTTGGAGTGGTGCAGATTAATTTGTAGGATCTACGCTATCTTCAGAGTGGGCGACATCTATTGCTTCTAGCCCTTCCCCTTCTGAATCTGCTATGACTGTGGTGTCATTTTCTGTCTCTTCCCGTTTGGAGGCTAGAAGCTGGTCCTCCGAAAGAGTTTCCCACCAAGCGTTAACCGAATGCATACACTGACTAAGTTTCGCTCTCGGTATCAATCGTACCCGTTGGGAGGCTTACAAATCCACTGGTGGTGTATTTTGTAGACCACGCCATTTCTCGCTGATGACAACTGAAAGCGATTTTTGGCTATCCGCCCCTTCGGCGGTAAGAACTACCGTATGATAGAGTAGAAGTCGTAGGTAATTACCACAACCCGCGAGAACTGGAAGGGATGCATCATTGATGACAAAGCCAACATAACGCTGCTTCACCGTGGTCTCGTCAACTGGGACTATCTTCCCCTGTTAAGTCGGATGAGCTCAAGGGTCTCCACCTGTTTTTACAGCTCGGCTGGGACCCAGGACAATGCTCTCGACCTATTAGGGATTCCGTCCCTATGAACGGTCGCTAAGTGGGCCCCGAGCCACAGCTCTTCTACCATGGAAATAGCCTCCTTGTAGTGCTGGATCAAGTTGTCTTGCTGAGAGCTGTGTCTCTTAGAGGCCAAGCCCTTCCGCGGATTGGGGTTGGCGTGTAATTTTTCTACCCGCTTGATACTCGCGGCTAAGACTCCCATAGCCCACTTTAAGGTGGCTTTATATTCCTCCGTCAATTAGTCATGCGGGTTGAGCACCAGATTTTTAGTCAACTCAGGGCCAGCCCTTTGGTCTCGCTGAGCCCTGACGGAGGACAAAGTGGCCTATGAGCAGCTGGGGCGCTGATCGAGGTCATTAGCCCAGCTACTCTGGTGGGTGTAATTTCCGCATGATCGGTCAGTTGCTGGAGTGAGCTTTTAGGCACGGCCCGTCCGCAGCTTATCTACCATAATTGACTTCCCTCTTGGGGTTTTATTCCTACCGACTTTCCTAGAGGATGGCTTCTTACTAAGTTCTGAGCCAATTCTTTAGCTACTGCGGATGACTGAATCAGAGTATTGAGCCGTGTAGGCTATTTTGTCACGGTCGTTGCGGTTTCCGAAGATTTTGACTTAACATCGCCGGGTAAAACGGCGGTACGATATTCAGGGGCACACAACGGTCGACCACGGCACAGCTTCATGCCGCAGGAAGCCCATCGATACTCCTGGATGTGGACCGGTGTCCGGGAGGCGCTTTTCGAATACAGTCCAAAAAACCTTCTGACTGCAAACCATCTAGTGGGCACTGTGACGCATAACACCTTGAATTAGGGGAGAGGGTAGGGTCGACACCCTCCTAGTCTAGATCCATTGTGTTTGGTTGAAACAAGGTAACTTCTTTAAAGATACGATTCATCACAGCTCACTACGGTCTTTATATGCGAGTGGCTAGGCACACAGAGTCTTCTGTGTGCTGTTTTACGTTCAGCCACACCCTGCATTAAGTCAACCCCAAATATTTCATCTTAATCTCTCATAAATACTGCTTCATTAGATTTTTGAAATTCGATGGTAAACAAATTTGTTTTTCCACCAAATGCCAGTGTTCAATCTGACGAACCGCTCAATTTGATCCTCTACTATGTAGAGGAGTTGTTGCTGTTATATTAGCGGCTAGCTACACCTTGGATTCAGCCAAGGGCATTGTCGTCAAGTTTCGACAGGGACGGATCAGAGGAAAAGGGGTGCAAGTGTATGGGTATTTGGTATAGTGTGGGGAATATGCACATACTTGACATGCGTTTAATATATGGGGTTTGATTCTGGATAAATAGGAGTTGACTTGTGGTTGGACTCCGATCATGAAATTTATTGGGAGCGAGTGTCTCTTTTTGGATATTGCCGAGCGAGTGTCTCTTTATGGCAGCTGCCTGTACGATGTCGGATCCAGTGATTGATTGGTATGCGACGCTACTACAATGCGCTGGAACTTTGGTAGTATGTATTAAATATATTTTGTATTATATTTACATACAAAATCCTGGTCACCCTCCTCACTGCGAGAGCACGGGTTGGTTCTCCGGCGTCTTCAAAAGAATATCGGGGGCCGACGTGGGAGAAGTTTGGAAGGGTGCCAATGTCGAGGCCGTGGACAAGAGGGGTCTGCATTTACGCCCACGAGCTCGTGTCTGGCTTCCTAGGGAGTCCTCCACCCACATTCATGAATACGGAATATAGAGGTATACTCCGTCGAGTCGGACGCTGAGAGTACTGGTGGCGAATCCTCAGTCCCGGGTCCGTCTTTAGTAATAATAGGCTGCTCGACGGGTCGGAGGAGAAGATGATGCTTGCCGCGGATATCGAGGACGTCGCCGCAGATGGGATGGAGGGGATTGCTGATATAATGCTCCATTTTGAGCAAGGTAAGGAAGAGGTAGTTTCTGGCGTCGGGACGCAAAAGTACAAGCTGCTGGTGTCCAGCAACGCAGATAAACCTAGAGCGTGTATGCTCGGCAGGCGAGAATTAAATACATATTTGTTGTCTAATTTCAGCTATGGAGACGTTGTAACTGTAAGCAGATAAACCTAGAGCGTGTATGCTCGTCAGGCGAGAATTAAATACATATTTGTTGTCTAATTTCCACTATGGAGACGTTAAAACTGTAAGCCTTGAGGACGGTACCGCAGGGAGGCCGGCGTCGTTAAAGGATGTGAAGCCAATTTGAGGCTCTCCTGTTGGAGAATCTCTGATGTCAACGCAAAAGGTGAGTCTCTCTTTGATTTTATTCTAAGCGAAAACTTGTCTATTTGTAACAGGGGGAACGACCCTACGGTTGTAACACTGGTCAGGGAGGAAATCTTACCCTGGTTTCGTCTGAATTAATATCCCGTATCTTGAACTGGAGTGTTCTAAATGTGCACTCCTTTTCTGATCATATATATACTCAATTCACCCTGGGCGATACTCGACCTCATTATCTTCCCTACTGCAGGAGTTTCTTCAACCTTATGCTTAACGTGTTACCTGTGTACAAGTTAACATATCACAGTAGACTACAACAACAAGTGCAGCTATACCTGTGATTGAAGCGCAAACAACAGCACGCAAAACGCGCAGCTCATGTTACGGACATACTCATGTTGCGGACAGACATAACAACGGAAACGATAGCCAGTGGTAAACAGCACAAACAGTCCACATCGTGAGAATTGCCGAATCAGCATTCTGGAGTCATGCGGCAATCCACGTGAGACTTTGGCTGATAGATTTTGGCAGGTGTTAGGTATTCAGGTGCAGGCACCGAAAAGTCAGTTGTAATTACTCGATCGTCGGCAACGGCTGCCCTACTCTGTAGGGAAATAAATATAATTTAAAACCCCAAGTGAGGAGTTACTCGTTTTATGTGACTATGAAAGGTTAATTGAAACGCCAGCATACGAAGGATCACCACTAAATCCACCTCAACGAGGAAAGCAGATATCGGAAGCTGAAATCATTTAGAGGAACTTGAACGAGGACACTGTACCAATAGTAATGAAACTGTAAGTAGAGTGCTTACTAGTATTAAGAATATTAAAAGTGATAAAATACAAAAGTGGAAATCTGTAAATTGTAACAAAGTGACCAGGGATAATATAGAAAAAATAATAGCCTCAAGAAAATATTGACGAAGATGGACGAAAATACAATTCGAACTTTAATGAATGCCGCTGTTCGGGCAGCAACTGAGCAAACTAGGCGACAATAGACTCACTGACGAATAGACTCACACAGATGGAAAGACCATATCAAGTTGAACAATATAATGAAGTTAAAATTGACCCGGCAGTTAGGTGTGACGAATCCTTGGACGTAGTGAAGTCCTTACCGGAATTCACTGGCGATCAGTCGCGATACGTATCATGGCGTCAGGCAGCACGTACTGCCTACAAAATTTTCAAAAATGCTCAAGGAAGTTCCAAACACTATCAGGCGGTGGCTATCATTAGGAATAAGAAAGTGGGATCTGCAGATTCGATCCTGTCTTCGTTTAGCACTATCCTTAATTTTGATGCCATTATAGCCAGGCTTGATTTTATATATGCAGATAAAAAACCTGTCTACATATTAGAACAGGAAATGTCCACTCTCCGACAAGGAAAGAGGACAATCACAGAATTTTATGACGAAGTCGAAATAAAATTAACTGCAATTATTAATAAAACATTAATGTCCTATCAGAATAAGAATGTCTTAGAATCACTAAACACAAAGTATCGCCAAGATGCATTACGAGTATTTATATCCGGATTAAATCGCCCACTTTGCGATATTTTGTTTTCATCAAGGCCATCGGATATGGCGTCAGCTTTAGCACTAGCATAGGAGCTAGAGTCCAACCAGGCGCGTTCGCTGTACGCCTGCAGATTTTCAGATAACAGACTTCAAGATTATAGTATGCAAACACGCAATTTAAGTAGAATGCCTCTAATTAGAAACAGTGTGCCATTCCCTAAACAACAAAGCAGACATCCGCAACAGCGACCAACACCTATGGATGTTGATCCTAGTCTCTCCAGATTCCGAGTTCCCCAACGGAATGATCGATCAAATGATCACACGCCACAGGTAACTCAATTTAATCCTACCCCAACACATCCTACTTCCTTTAATCCCAGACCTTTCGCCTCTGGTAGAACAGCCTTTGGGAACCAATACCCAAGGGGCTCCGGTCAGCTAGCGCAGAAAAGACATCGCGACAGCGACCGCTTCAATAATAAGCTTCAACGAATAAATCACTTAGATCAATATCCTTCAACTGAAGTTTGCGAGAACGATTACTCCTACCAGCAAGATGAATATGGTGATTTTGTAAATGACAATAATGATTTTAAAAATAATGAAATTTTAGAGGAGATTAATTTTTTAGGGGTAGATCCCTGCTACCGTATGTTAGCAGGACATTCCAAGGAAAAGAATTGAAATTTTTGGTAGCTACTGGCGCTTCAAAGAATTATGTAAAACCAACAAACTGGAAGGGTGTAAAGCCTATCCCTTCCATATTTTTAGTAAGTTCTATTCACGGTGTGGACAGAATTACCCAAAAATGCACCGTTAATATTTTCAATTCTAATTTTTATTTTTTTATTTTACCGACACTTAAAACATTTGATGGCATCATTGGTTATGACCTTCTGACCCAAACGAGTCGTTACCATTTAATACAAACATTGTAGCAACTGTCAGAACAGCTAACAATGAACCAGTCTATTCCAAATCCTACCCGTATCCAATGGCAGCTTCTGAGTTTGTTAACAAGGAAGTTAATGATCTTCTGCGTGATGGAATCATTAGACCATCTCGCTCGCCATACAATAGTCCAGTATGGGTTGTTAATAAAAAAGGAACAGACGACGAAGGAAAAAGAAAACTACTTATGGTACTTGATTTTAAAAAGCTAAACGAAAAAACTATGAACGACAAGTACCCAATTCCCGATACATCCGTAATTCTTTCAAATTTAGGAAAATCATCAATTTTTACCACAATAGATCTGAAATCTGGATTTCACCAGAATATGCTACTTGAAAAAGATAGGGAAAAAACTGCATTTTCTGTGAACAACGGAAAATACGAGTTTTGCAGATTGCCATTTGGGCTGAAAAATGGTCCTAGCATTTTTCAACGTGCAATTGATGACGTACTAAGGGAAGAAATCGGAAAGACATGTCACGTCGATATAGATGACATTTTTGTATTTTCCAATGATTACAAAACCCATTTACAGGACGTCAGCCGAGTATTGGAAAAATTATATTCAGCCAACATGAGAGTTTTCTTAGAAAAAACTCAATATTTTAAATCAGACGTTGAATTCCTAGGATTTGTTGTCTCAAAGGATAAAATAAAAGACATAGTCGGCTATGAAGTTCCGAAAACACTTCGCGCATTGCGTTCTTTCTTAGGTTTGTCTGGCTACTACAGACGCTTTATTAAAGACTATGCATCGATAGCAAAACCCCTCACAAAGTATCTACGGGGAGAAAATGGATTAATTGGTACCAACATTTCCAAAAATATAAAAATTACATTTGACAAAGAAGCTCATGAAGCGTTCCAAAATCAAGGATACTCTGTCTTCAGAAAATATTCTTCTTCTCTATCCTGACTACGAGAAGCCTTTCGACTTGACCACAGATGCGTCATCTCACGCCTTGGGTGCAGTACTCTCACAGGGAGGCAACAAATGAGCGGTAGCTCCTCGCGATCGTTTGGGCTATGCAGAAACTCAAAAATTATCTCTGTGGAGCAAACAATATTAATATCTTCACGGATCACCAGCCGCTTACATTCTCAATATCGGATAAAAATCCTAACGCCAAATTGAAACGATGGAGAGCCTTCGTAGAAGAGTTTTCCCCCGAAATTCCACTACAAACCCGGCAAGGAAAATGTTGTCGCAGATGCATTATCAAGGCAACATATAAACAGTTTAGAAAACAACGATATGCCCAGTTCTGACGACGAAACTGTCCACACCGAAAACTCATCCTCAGATGTAATATCCACCGTGATTAATCCGATAAATAAATTTTTTAACCAGATTATTCTCGAAAGTGGGGATATGAATTTAAAAACAGCAAAAATTATTTTTCAGTCTCGAATCAGGCATCATATAATTTTTCAAAACGTTGACAAAATAATTGCCCAATTAAAGAGCTCTGTTAACCCTAATGTCACAAATGGTTTGCTAAGCGATCTGTCTGTGTTAGGGAAAATTCAACATAAAATTAAAACTAATTTTCTGCAGTGAAATTCGTTCACACCAACATTTTTGTCACTGACATCTTTAATAAAAAGATGATCAGGAGGAAATCCTTCATACGGAGCACAATAGAGCTCACCGGTCCCTTAAAGAAAATATTACGCAAATAATGGGGGACTATTATTTCCCAAATATGCGAAAAATGTTAAAAGAAATTATACTCAACTGTAAAATTTGCCAAGAAGCAAAGTATAAACGTCACCCACCAAATCCTGAAATTGGAAACACCCCAATACCTACTAAACCCGGTGAAATTCTGCATGTGGATATTTTTTCCACAGATATAAACATTATCTTACTTGTATAGATAAGTTTTCAAAATTTTCAATAGTTCAATCAATTCCATCTAGATCAATAATCGACATCAAAGAACCCTTAATGCGAATTATGAACTTTTTCAAAGACTCTAAAAGCCTTGTTTGTGACAACGAAAAATCACTGAATTATGTAACAATTAAAACTTTGCTTAATGATCATTTTAATATTTCAATATTTACGACACCCCCACATCATAGTACAACGAATGGACAGGTAGAAAGATTTCATGGAACTCTTTCCGAGATTAGTCGTTGTATTAAACTAAGCCAGGGACTTTACGACACGAACGACCTTATTCTTCTCGCAGCTTACAAATACAACAGGACAATACATTCAGTAACAGGGCAACGACCTATAGATGTAATTCATTCCGCTTCGCCATAATAGAAATAGGCAAACCGGGTGAAAAAGTTTTTCTAAAATCTAACAGAAGACTGGGCAACAAATTAAGCAAGTTGTACACTGAAAAAATAGTAGAGAGGGATTTGGGCACCACTGTTCTAATTAACGGTAAAAAAATCCATAAAATTAATCTAAGATAATTTTTTTCTCTCTCATTAGGCTCCTGATCCTGATACTGACTGCATTTGCGCTGTCGGAAATTTTAAATTATACCAACTCAATATATATACCAGTATCGGAGGGAGATATTGCCGTCTACCACAAATACAAACACTTAATTCACCACTTAAATTTAACCGACTATGAAAATATCGCCGAACAAACGTATGACCTTATCGACAACTTTCCAAAATCTCACATAAGGAAGACATTGCAATTGGACATAGACCGCATATTACGACTATTGGACTCATTAAGAATTCACCACCGACATTCTCGTAGCATTAATCTTCTAGACACCGCTCTCAAATATATAGCGGGTACTCCTGATTTTGAAGACTTTAACCAACTTCAAATACGAACAGAATCTTTAATCGAAGCAAATAACGAACAGATATATATTAATAGCCAGCTCCAGGTAAAAATAAATCAACTGACACCGTAAACAAAATAATTAGCACAACAAAAGCACGCGAACGAGACACCGAATATTTATATGATTTGATATCAGCTAGAAACAGAGCATTGATAGACGAAATAGAATCAGCTATATATTCCGTCACTTTGGGTAAGGTTCAATTAATTAACCCCATTTTGTTAAATAGTAATGAAGTCAAGAAATTATTAACAAACGAGCACTCTACAAACATAACTATAAGCGATTTACTAACAGTTTCTAAATTAAAAATTTTGCAAAATTTTGACAACATTTATTTTATAATTAAATATCCAATAGTGGAACAAACTTGTAAAAAAAAAACAGAATAAAACCTGTAATAAAAATTGTAAAGTAATTATGGTAGAAACTAGTATTGTATCTAAATGTAATAATAGATATCAACAGCTTATTAATTGCAAAAACTCTGTATCAACGACATTTTGTGAAATATCAAATAGAAATAGTTCTTGTGTTTTAAATCTATTAAGCCAACAGCCCACAAGCTGTCAGACCATTTCAGCAGATCACATCGAATCAATAGAAGAAATTGACGACGGCTTAATCGTTATAAATGATAAATTGGTGGAAGTTCGTGAAGGAAATTCACATCCAAAAATTTTGAATGGAACGTTTGTGGTTAAATTTACCGAAAATGTCACTATTAACGACACTACTTACATTAACTGGCGGAAGATGGTACGCGCTTATCCGGAAGCCGCTCCTGCACAATTTTTGAACATGACTAACCATACAACATTTCTATCGCTTCCGTAGCTGCACAATATCAACCAAAAAAACCTGCGACATATCGTATCATTGAGAGGACTTATGAAAGCGCAATCGTCTAAGTGGCTCATAGTTTACGCATCTACAGTTGTCTTTGCTATTGTTGTCATATTAGCGCACATAGTCAACAAGCGCCGAAAGCGCAACGTTAATATTGCAATATTGGGCAACGTTCTTAAGGAATCCGTGGACGTCTCCTCTTCTAGCGGGGGAGTAGTTAACATATCACAGTAGACTACAACAACAAGTGCAGCTATACCTGTGATTGCAGCGCAAACAACAACACGCAAAACGCGCAGCTCATGGTACGGACATACTCATGTTGCGGACAGACCTCCTCAAGAACTCTGCTGACCCATATATATATATATATATGTATACATGCATTATTTACTTAGCAAACACAAGTAAACCGATGTATAGGAATGATGACTGCTACTCCATCAGATTTTATTGTGATATTGATGGATTTTAAGATATTGAAAAGTCGCGCGTGAAAGCTGAGCGTTGAATACTTATCACGTAAGTATTTACATGGGTTTTGCACCGAGAGTTTCGGAACTCGATAGTTGTAGCGTAATTTCTATGAAAACTCAACAAATTGTCTATAATTTTTAGTGTCATATATAATTTCATCAAAATGCTACCTGTTGAGGACGGTATCCTAAATATTTTTCTAACCGACCTAATGCCTATACTCGTACTCACTTACGCATACATATGAAATCGCGAATTTTTTCGGTTCACCGTATTTCCCGCCAGATAATTATGTTCGTTAAGTTTTTCCGTTCCTCTTTTCTCACTTAATTGCGGTTAAGGACAACCGTACATTTTCTCTAAAAATCACTTCTTCACGGGATACCAGAGGAACACGTCGGCTACCTTTCACACCACAAGGTAAAGTTATTATCATTGTAACCAACCACCAAGCATTGCTCTTTTACATTTTGATTAAATACAACTTCCAACTAATCCACTTGTATTTCCATCTTTTATTAAAAAAAACACTTGTGCGTCCTTTGATTCGACGCCCATTTGTACCGTTGGTCCATCTACGCCGAGTTTTTATACAGTCCCCATCGATAACTTAAAAAAAAATTCAAAACCGCAAAATTAACAAAAGCCGTACAGCCGCGTTATAAAAAAGACGGAAAAATACATACAACAGCTTCACAGCAGCAAATACATGCAGCAAGCACCATTTTCAGCATAGCAAACAATAAAACCAGAGGTACATACGTGGGTACAATTCAAGTCCAGTTTTTTATTCCGCATATACAAAGTTTCAGTGAATTATAAAAATCCATATGTCGTTACCCGTGCACACTTAGAAACACCGGGAATGATTTTGAGAAAAAAACACGGTTTGCATCATTTTTTAAAACAATTCCACTTTCACAATTATTTTAAGTCGCAGCACTTATTTTGTTTTAAATTTCAATTAATTATTATACACGGGTTGCTCGGTGAATCACTTATTCTGTTTTAATTCGATTAACTTATTTAATTTTGTTCACATAATCTCTCTTGTATACTTCGTGAAGTGGCGGGAGTTCCGTTTCACATACACACGCACACACTTTAGTTTGCCAATAGTTGGGCGGCGAGGGTTTTGCGTATTTGTTCTTTTTACATATTAAAAAAAAAAACCAATCACTGCGGAAAATACAGAACATCAGCTAAATAAATAAGAAAAAATAAACGATTTTTTGAAGTAAACAAAAACATGCAAGGCGTTATTTTTGACTTGTTTGGTTTGTGTTCTATTTTGCGTTTCCAACCTATTTGTATTACGTGTGATTTGCATAAATCACATTGCGCACGCAAAGGTAAAACAAAGCACATTAAATATACCTTAAGATTTCTATCTGTGTTTGTAGAGAAAAACACATTAAGTCTACCCTACTATTTCAAGGGATTCTTAACACATTCTATATCTGTTAGAATGGATTCATATATCTGTTTGGCAGAGTCGGTTGTAGAATTTGATGCTGATTTCAACAGCACTCCTGCCTCAGAGCAAAACAAACACGGTCTTGCTAACCATCAAGACGAGTTCAAAGCATTGTGGGAGAAATCCAAAGAAGCGTAAGATACGCTTACTAATTCAGAAGTATTATCTAAAGAAGAAATTAGGGAAATTAGGAAGAAAAATAGAGTATGCTTCGCGACCTATGTCAAATGCATGTCTGCTATGGCTACTCAGGCCGAAGTATTGACTAAAGTAGGTGTAGAAGAACAATCCGTCCGCGAACACAATACCCACCTTCTACCGTGCGATGCAGAGGGGTTCAAGGGCGATTATATGTCATGGGCAACATGCCGTGATATGTTTACGGCCATCTACATCTTAAACAAGCGTCTCACCCCGGTTGAGAAACTTTTTCATCTTAACCATAAGTGCCCTCTTACAAATGAAGGCTTCAGTACTACGTGGAAAAATTTGTGTGAACGCTATGAAAATAAGCCTATTCTAAATAACACACAATTAAAAATTAGAATATTAGTGTGGTGGATCATTTAAAAGTTTACAGCGTGAAATAAGCAATTGATTATTATCCTTTAAGAGTCATCAAATTGACATCACAAACTGGGACGCAATTGTTGTATATATGTGCTCAACGAAGCTGCCTGACAACACAATGGCTCTATGGGAGAAAACCATAGACCACAAAAATGAAATACCAAAGTGGGAAGATATGGACAAGTCCTGTAGAATAGGTTTCAGACCCTAGATACATTATCAAAGTTAAAAGATGGCATAGACATCCTTTAGAATTCCCCACAAAAAGACTTGGTGCCTTCCAAGCACGCGTGACCAATTTCTCTTGTGAAATGTTCCACACAAATGAGCACAATTTGCGCAGCTGCTCCCGTTTCCTACAGCTAACACCTCCAAACGGAATACATTTTTTAAAGGGAAATAATTGGTGACCGAATTGTCTTAGTTCCGGACATATTATGTCAAGATGCACAAGCGCTTTTAACTGCAACACGTGTCACTCATGACATCACGCTCCTTCATCTCAGTACAAGTTAGCTAAAGGCAACGACGCGATGGACATCTTCGAGGCATACCGATGATTCTCCATCGACTCAGGCGCAAACACAACATGATCCCGACAGAGCAACTGAAAATGCAAACCGAAATGTTAAGTCCTGCTTTGCAAACACAAATACGGATGTGCTATTTGGAGCAGCTCGCGTAAATATACGTTTCAATGGCACAGATTTTGCTGCACGAGCACTTATTGATTCTGGTTCTGAGTGTTCGTTTATAACAGAGAGGCTCAAACGCAGAATCAACATATCTGTAAAAAAGATGCATGCCCATATTTCAAGCATCACAAATTCGGTAAATGCCAAGGTTAAAGAAGCATGTAACATACAATAGCGGCCCCCCGTTGACCCGTTGTTTAGCTTGACTTCATCAAATTAAGTGGAATAAAGGAACGTCTTGAACCCGTATTCGGTTGGATTATAACCGGGAGTACGGATACTACAAATACACAAAGAAATATAGTTTCGTACTTCAGTGAAGGTGCGCTGGATAAGCAACTTACGGCATTCTAGGAGTTAGAAGATTTACCCAAAACCAAAAGCCTCCATGAAGATGGCAAATATTGCGAAGAGCTTTATAAAAAGACCACTATCAGAACTAATGAGGGAAAATACATAGTCTCGTTACCATTCCGACAGGAATTTCCAGTAACCATACACCTAGGCCCTTCTCTTAAAAAAGCCTGCTCTCAATTCTTCCGGAATGAGACACGGATAGCCAAGGATCCCGTCCTACAAAAAGAGTATAATATGGTATTAGAAGAATATGAGATACTAGGTCACATGACGAGAATAAGTGGTAGCATATCAGCAGACTCATGTGATAATTATTTCCTGCCTCATCTCGCCGGTACAAAGGCGGATAGCGCCTCAACTAAAGTTCGCGTGGTTTTCAATGCCTCAATGTGCAACCGCTAATGGGACGAGTGTAAATGACGTCCTTCTAGCAGGTCCAGTACTACGCGCATATCTAATATATCTTATATCGATATGTCTTTAACAGTGACATCGGGAAAATGTACATACAAATTTGGATAAACGATAACCAGTCGAAATATCAGCGCATTGTCTTTCGGGCAAATCCGAACGAATCAACGAGCCTATATGAATTAAAGACGGTTACCTTCGGAATAAACTGTGCTCCTTACCTGACGATAAAGACACTGTTGCAGTTGGCCGATGACGTAGTAAGCTTGCATCCAATAGCAGCTAATATTCTGCGAAAGTGATGACGTAGATGACGTACTTGCAGGAGGACACAGCGTCGACTCTACAATACACGCAAGGGACGAAATTTCTACGGTACTGCGGTCAGCGGGTTTTCCCTTACGAAAACGGAAGTCCAACTGCGAGGATGTAATAGCAGACATTCCAAAAACGATCTACTAAGCGAAGATTTTTTGGAATTCGAAGACACCAGTTCAGTTAAAGCCCTTGGGATAAGATGGAACGCCCATTCGGATTATTTTTACTTCCTAACAAGACCAATGGAGCATAGTGCCACAATCACTAAAAGGTCGATATTGTCTTCCATCGCCAAGCTGTTCGATCCGCTAGGATGGCTTGCGCCCATTGTAATCGTAGCCAAAATATTGATGCAAAACATTTGGCTGGAAGGCACAGAGTGGGATGAACTTGTGTCTTCAACTACTTTAGAAAAATGGCAAAATTTTACCAAACACTACCGCGAGATAGAGAGGATCAAGCTATCGCGCTGGGTTTATTTTTCTCCCGCCCGAAGTACATGGCTTCTGCGATACTTCAGAAAATGCGTATGCGGCTACGGTATACTTACGGGTTAAACAGGGTAATGAAATTTTAGTGAATCTGCTGGTAGCAAAAACTTAAGTTGATCCAGATAAAACTATTTCCCTACCCCGATTATAACTCTGCGGCGCGGTATTGCTCGCCGAAAGCATTGGGTCGGTATTTCACAGCCTACCACTAGGACAGGTGCAAGTACACTTATGGACACATTCCACAATTGTGCTAGCTAACAATAGCACCAACTTTGTCGGAGCTTCGCGATCTCCACGATCTGAATTCAAAACTTTGATAACTGAAGCGCGAAATCATACATTGAATACGTAAAGCCACCAGATAGTTACATGGCAGTTCTTACACACTGCAGCGCCTCATATGGGCGGATTGTGGGAAGCAAGGGTAAAAAGTTTTAAAACCCATTTTAAGAAGATTGCTTCCGGTTTCAGTTACACATTCGAAGAGTTCACAACTCTTTTGTGCCGATTCACGTCTTGGCTCAACTCTCGTCCGTTAAGCCCCTCTTCGAATGAACCATCTGACTTGAAGCCTCTTACTCCCGGCCACTTCTTAGTGGGTGGACACTTATTAGCTCCACCTGAAATAGAAGTCAACGAAAGCCCTGCCTCCATCGTAAACCGGTGGCAGAAACTTAAAGAAAGATGGAAGGCTGAATATCTGTTGGAAATCCAAAAACGCATCAAGTGGAAACATCCACAAAGCAACGTAAAAACAGGAGATCTTGTGGTTATAAAAGAAGACACTCTACCGCCTAATATGTGGAGACTGGGAAGAGTCATCAACCTACACCCAGGCTCTGATAACCGGGAACGCGTCGTCGACATCTATACTACGAAGGGGCAAACCAGCATACCAATAACGAAATTGGTCTTGCTGCCCTCCTGCGAAAGTTCAGCAACTTCCCCTACATAAGGATAAATAACCTTAAAAAAAATAAAAAAATCCTAAACGGAAACAGGATTTCGAATATATTCCTAATTTCATAGGCCTATTAATAAAGGTTGAAACAGATTTTGGAATGTTTTACAAACAAAAACTTCGAATGGTCTTTCCTACATTTAAAGCAGTTCTACTCTGTTTTATATTTTTAGAATCTTGCTGTAATTTAATTATAAACGGGTTGACAATTTTTAAATCTACCCTTACATTTCAAAAATGAATTTATAGGACCAACACATCAACTATGCACGCTGCGCAATTCGATCAACAACATTTTTTTATAATGTGTATCTATGTGCATTAGGTATGCACATTTATTCTATGCAAAAAAAATCATAAACGGTACTGTAGTACAAGAAACTAAAGAATTCAGCGAATTCATTTCCATTCATGCGAAAAGGCGAAGAGTAGTGGTCATTTGATACCAGATACCCGTAAAAAACTAACCGAAAAACTGACATATAGTTTGAGTTAATTTTCCGGGATTTATAACCGATAGTGATAGATCAGCCTGGTTCCACCATAACATCAGTTATGTTTTCATATTCTTTAGTAAAAACCATCCAGTGACTTGCCACTAACTAAATTTCAGAGCGTAAGGAAAATTTGCTTTAATGAGAGAAACATGCAAGAAAGTAAGAAAACGCAGAACCGGTAAGAAGTTGCAAGTTTTTTTTTGGTTGTATATTTAAATATTTTATCAATTTTTCGAATTTTCGAATTTTCGCTCTTCATAATGGAAATAATTAACATTTTTAATAACTGTTTTCTATTTTTGATCAACTGAATACTTTCTTTATCTAACTGGCAAATTTTTGCTAGTAGAAATTTATCCAGTAAAAATCCAGTAACTTGCAAGTTCAGCTATCGTTTGAGCTCTCTCAATTTGCCCTACTTTGCTAGCTTTTGGTGTATGAAAATTCTATCCTTTTACCTTTATTCACTTAGAGCAACGCACAAACAAATAAATTACTAAATTAAAATTTGTTAAAGTTAAATTAAATTAAAATTTGCAAATTATATCATTTAATTTTGAATTCTAATTTTATAAAACAGAAAATTTTTGCAACTCAAACTGCCTGCTTGCGTAATAATTAGTAGGTTTTTTTCTTCGAGTGTAAAACTTGTATCAGGTTTTATTAATTCAAGCTCTTCAATTCAACTTTAGTTGATAATATAGCGCAACACTTATAATAATTTTGATGTTTCTTTAAGCGAAAAATGTTAAATTAATAAACACACAAACAATTCTCAAAATAAAACGAAATTGCAACACGTCTAATGATGGATTTCAGTAAATAATTCTTTATTTTTCTATGCGTCGAGCCAATAATTTTCAGATATGTATTCATGTTTGCCGCGTTGGTTTTTTGTTTTGTGTTGAAACTCCACTTCACTAATTTCCAACTTTTGGACACTGGCCTGGGTATTGGATTGCCGACACTTCCTTTTTATTCGAACTTGTGACACTGTTGTCTACAATTTGTTTCTTTTTTTGTAAAGATCTATAAATTTCACTTGTTTATAATTTAGATTTCATACAAACACAACGATTAATTCTGTGTAGAAATCGAGATTTTGCTGTTAATGAGCCTCCGACTATTCCGTTTCGCACAACCTTAACCGACACCTGTATACATACATACATATGTACGTACACATATAAGTAGCATATGAAGTGTCATTTGCATGTCAGCAAACATAGGTTCCACATAGTAACTGTTAAGGGTGTCCTAACCTATCACCAGTTTCCGTGAATCATGGTTACCCGTGAAACATGATAGCATGGAAAAGAATTTATGCCAATAATAAAGCAAAAAAAACATGGCGACATGCAAGTAGGACGAAGCTAAAATAAACTGCGTTGCTCCCGTTGCATGCACGCCTCATTTCATTAAAAAAAAAACTTATGCATCCTGGGGTCGGCAAGTTATGCACAGTGGCATGCAAACTGTTTGTTGAGCTACATATTTCATGGTGGGGGCATTTTCCGCGAGTACAGCCGAACATTTCCTACCTGTATTTAGAAATACAAGCATCTGTAGTTTTACATTATTTTTTATTTGTTTTGATTTTTTACATCCTATGTAGGTCACCACACTGGCCAGTCCATCAGGTTTTTTACGATATATGCAAAAGTTGCCAAATACTCGTGTTTTGATATGCGCAAATAAAAGTCAGGTTTATTAATTTAATTACTCTTCCAAGTCATAAATATTTTATTATTTACATTTATTGTACATGGTATTTGAAATATTTACGACGTTCATAAATGTATGCAGACTATATACGTTATCCACTGTGGGACATAGCCAAGTCCACCACCTTTAGGTTAGGCACCATTTTCCGATGGGGGGGCTCATGCGTGCCAGTTTAGCATGCAATTACGATACGATCACACCCAAATTTCATTTTTTACAGTAGGTGATTAAAGTTTATTAATACCTGGCGCTTAATAAATCAAATAAATATTACACTAGATGCATATGTATATACCTGATTAATCCCAGGCGCGGGATATGGCTACGGGATTACGTATTCACTAATAATACACAAAATCCAAATTTTGGGTGGTTTCGTAAAACAACATTTTTTGTGGTTTAATTTTTTTTTCTTTGGTTATTTGATATCACTTGCCACCCAATATTCCGCCATGTTAACCGATAAAGTCAAAATCAAGACACAAACTTTTTAGACCATGGGCCGATTCACAGTGATGCGCAACAAAACGGAGCAGCGTGCCGTCCGTTTTGATGTAGCATGCCGAATATGATCGATCCGACGTCCTATCGATCAATCTGACCGTCCAAATTAAGTCTTGAGCGCAACAGGTGGAGGAAGCCGAGAAAGAAGAAGATGAAGCTTCGGTGACCCAGATGGTCCTGCTTGCTCGTCAGCGCAACCGCTCCTCTCAGGCGGGCATTTGAGGTTATCTCCCCAACGGTAATAGTCAAAATAGAAGCAGTCGGGCGCCTGCATTAAGTGCGGGCCTTAGTGGACCCGTGCGCGCCCGGCGAATTGGCGTGAACGCTCAGACTCGACCAAATCAATACCGGTCCTGGGGCGACATGCTCACTGGTGTTAAAGGGGAGACACGGTGCCGCGGAAAAAGTAACGGCGCAAGCCATCGTGTTAGATGGGTACCCCCGCATGAGTCCGCGCTTGGCCGACCCAGAGCTCTACGTGGAGGCTCCTGTGCGACTGACGTTGGGCGTCGACATCCGTGCGCAAATCATGTTAAGCGGCACCCCACCTGCATCAATCGGCGGCTTGTTGGCCCAGGCAACCATATTTGGATTGATGGTCTCTGGAGCCCAACAAGGAATTAATTATTTGTATAAACATACTTAGGGGCCGGCATGTTTAGGACGGTAGCCTAGATAATTTTCTAACCGCCTTAATATGTATACTTACATTTAAGTGGGTATGTTTTAGATTGATAGAACTTTACATTGAAATAAAACACATAAAAAATGAAGAATAATACCAACATTTTTATTTGAAAGATATTTTCATGACATTTAATATTTAAAGACGATTTCTGGCATATGTCCGCCACGACTAGCTTTGGTGAATTGGATGCGATCAGTCCAATTTTGAATCACTTTTTGGAGCAACTGTGGGCGTATTTGGTTAATAACACGAGTTATGTTGGCTTCCAAAGCTTCAATTGTTGCTGGTTTATCAGCGTAAACCAAAGACTTTACATAACCTCAAAGAAAATAACCCAGTGGGGTTAAGTCAAATGATCTAGGAGGTCAATTCACTGTACCATTTTTTGATATAATCTTATCAGCAAATTGCTCTTTCAACAAATCGATAGTTCGAGGGGCAGTATGAGGCGTGGCACCATTTTGTTGGAACCAAAATTCTTGTAGGGCGATGTTATGCAAATTTGGAAACAAATAATCGGTAATCATTGATCTGTAACGAAATAAGGACCGATGATGCCTCCAGCATGTAAACCACACAATACGGTGCATTTTGCAGGATGCAATGGTATCTCGAGAGTTTCATGAGGATTATTCTCACACTTGTTTGTTCACATATCCGTTTAGCTAAATATGAGCTTCATCACTAAACACAATTTTTCGATAAAACAATGGATCAATTTCAAACTAATTCAGGCACCATTCAGAAAACAAAAGACACTTGTTATGGTCATGCGGCTTCAGTTCTTGAACCAGTCGGATCTTGTATGGGTGTAGACCAAGATCTCTGCGCAAAATTTTCCATGTTGTGGATGGACAAAGTCCAACTTGGCGAGCACGGCGGCGAATAGATAAATTAGGATCTTCTCCAACATTATCACTTACAGCACCAATACTTTCTTCTGTACGTACAGTGCTTTGTCTTTTTGTTGGTTTTTCATCGAGTAGAGTAAATGTTTTTCGAAATTTATCAACAGTTCGACGAATAAGCTGCTCTGATGCTCGATTATGTGGACCACAAAATTTACGAAGTGCTCTATAAGTTTGGCGAATAGAACACTGATTTTTGAAGTAAATTTCCACAATTGGTAAACGTTGCTGCGGCGTCATTCTTTCCATGATGATTTGTCAATGCTTACTGAATAGAAATGTCAAAACGAAATGCCATTTACCAGCTGTCAAGTGACAGCTATCCCTATCGAAAGTTCTATCAGTCTAAAAAAACACCCAATATTGGGTTTTATTCGTCTTCTAATTAAAACTGCTGTAAACTTCGTATTCTGATATCGGAAACAATTTTTGTTTGTTAAATGCGTTTCGGAAGAAAGCATGGCATCGATCTCCTTTTCGTATAAGAACTTCAAGCGCTCTAGTTGGTGCTAAAAAATTCTGTTGGTATTTAATACATATTGATTTTGATTTTTCTTAGTTCATTGCGTAACAGTTATGAAGTATATTAGTTGGTAGGGCTAGGTTAGGTTATGGCTGTTGTTGCTATAGACGCACCTAGGCTCGAGGGGCGTTGTTCTACCGCATGAGGATCAATAATTCCCATTTTTCCCTAAACAATTTCGAACTTTTCAAGAATTTTAGAAGATCTGTGATTTCTACGCATCCAGGGTCTTTCAAGCTATCGAAGAATTGTCTGCCTAAAATGGAATATATGCGTCTGGACAGTGCGCGGCACTGGCATAAAAGGTTCAAAATCGTTTCTTCCCTTTCTTCTACAGAAATCGTGCAATCATACGATCAATCGATAGGCGTGTTTATCTAACAAACAGTGCCCGCTTAGACAGATACAATCATGTTGACGTGATGCTCATTTAGCTTCAATAGTAAGCTCGTGCGTTAAGTCCGGCCAAAATTTTCTGGCAATTCTACAAGAGATCTCATTCCGCCATCTGTCATTTGCCATAATTCAATTATTAACGGCTTGATCACTATTGAGATTCGACTTTGAACACTCCCATACCAAGGGTTATGTGCATGTTACCTAACCACTCATAAACAGCATCTTAGATGCAATTTTCATTTATAGATTTTCAATTTTCAAAGATAGAAAACTGTTTACTGATCAAACCTTTGTCATTTTCCATGTATAGAAGCCTGTCGGAAGCAAGTATGTAGCTTGTAAATTTATAAGGGTATGCCTATTTCATTAGTTGCATCCGCTGCACGAAGTTTAGTGCCGAGTTTCCCGAGTTCATCGGCCTTACAGTTCCTCTTTATGTCACAATGGCCTGGGTGGAATGACTCAGCCGTCTCGTTGAGAGATGTGCTAAATGGCAACCATGGAGATTGTGCACTATTTCTTGAGCGATTTTATTGCCACCTGGCTATCAGTGAAAATGTAGATATCCACCTGGGGTATCATATCACACTTGACCAGTTTCGTGGCTCTGTCCATTGCCATCAGTTCCGCCTGAAAAAAGCTTGGGCGGTCCGGTAGACGGAAGCTAATGGAATTCCCAGGTGTTCAGAGTATACACCTAAATCAACACCACCCTCGAGCTTTGAGCCATCTGTGTTCACATGGATGGGCTCGCCCTTTCCTACAGCATCCCGTTTCCACTCTTCTCGTGAAGCTAGGAGGGTCGAGAATGCTGCAGTGAGCTTCTACTCTCAGCGGCATTGCGTAGTCCACATCCCTAAGAAGCTCCTCGAACTCCTTAAGTATGGTGCCGTGCCCTTAATCAGAGTTTGCTGAGTTGTGTAGAGTATTCAATCGAATTGCCGCACTAGTTGCGACATGTTACGCGTGTAGGTCTACCGGAAGTAAGTTCAGTAGAGCGTACAGAGCCTTGGATGGTGTAGTTCTCGTAGCACCCGTTATGGGTATGGACGCTAGCCTTTGGACTTTATTCATATTTTTTTAGTTTCCACCCTTCCTCAAGGGCTTTCCACCATAACTCTATGGCATAGTAGAGAATTAGCGTAACTACCGCGGTGTAGCGCAAGCTTACAATTTTAGGTTCCTTTCCCCTTTTTTCCAGTTGATCTACTGCAGGAATATAGCGCCACAGTTGCATTATGCGCTCTGTCTGCAATATTGGGCCCCACATTTAGTTTCCTATCCAATATAAGGCAAGCAAGGCAGCGAGAGCGTAGTCTATGTAGTGTAGTGATCTTTTTATTGTGCTCTTTAAGGAGCGGAGAGCTGTTTTTAGTTGATCTCCCTTTGAGCAGGAGGGGTGACAGACTGATCGGAATAAAATCATTTGGCCTCGTGTGTGTGGTTTTCTGTAATTTTGGGATGAAAACTACTCTCACTTCCTCCACATAATTGAGTGAAAACGTTGCTTTAAAGACGTCAGTGGGAATAATTCCCCCTGGCCCCGGAGACTTATATGGTTGGAAACTGCTAATAGCATGTTTTATATTTTCCTCGGTAATAATATCCGGAAGGTGTAATTACCTTCGAGTCGATTACTTGTTATTTTGCTTCAGAGAAGCGTTTTTATTAGAAGCTCAAGCGTTTCTTCGCTGCTGGTAGTCCAATCACCACCTTCCCTTGCGAGATAACTGAAATTACTGGGACTCACTGACAATATCTTACGCAGTCTGCCGACGTCCGAAGTACTTTCTATCTTCTGACAGAAGTTTCTCCCTGAGGAGCGCGTGGCGTTTCTTACTGCATACTTAAATCGGCGTTGCCAGTTGGAAATAAAGATTTTTGCTTCAACCTTTAGGGCGTTACTGGATAAAACTGCTTCAAGAACGGCGATGGATCAGTTAGTGTGGAAGGTTTTGAATTGATGGGGCATTAGAGTGTCTCCTTCGGAGAATTTTCTGAAACGGACCCTGGCTAATGGATGTAACTTTTCGGTGTTAGATTTGGTTTCGTGTGACTACAAGTCGATCCTTTAGGCTTCCTAGGGACCCCAGCTTAGTTCGAAATATTTTTCTTGGTGTCGACTTTAGGATCAAAGCGGGTGTCGTGCCGTTAGGCTCTGTTTGAAAAATACACACTAAATAAAAATACCAGCCGGCTCTACTGATGTCTGCATCTGCTTCTAGCTACTGCTGCTTACGCTGACCGCATCCAACTAAGAACTTTCTAGATTGCAGCTCGCTGCAAATGGACCTGGGAACCTTAAGTATAACTTGGTGCACTGGGTCTAAGTTTGGCCCGTTTGGTTATGTTGGTCTTAGGCCTAGACTTGGCCGGTAATATATTTTCTAATAAAACTCGACTAAGTTATTTAAGGTACGAATCAGGAATGGCATTTTATTATTTTTCCCCTTAAGCCTTTAACTTTGATGTGCATGCAAGCACTAAATTTAAAAGATTGAGCTACTTCGATGCTGCTAGTAGTGGTAATAATAGTGTTGATAGTAATCGATTTAAATTGCAGGATTGCAATTTATAGTTTATTTAAATTCCACTGCATCACCCTCGTTATAAAAAGAAGAATTTGAGTTACATAGGGATTGATCCTTCCCACATTAATCTCGTTCGTTCAAAACAGCTTTATTGTTATGTTTTACAATATAATTAATATAAATATATAAGAAGATATTACTAAATTATACGTTTAAAATTTTATTTGAACAATCAAGCACAGTTTGTATAAATTTTGTTTTTCTGTTGAGATGTTAATAATTTTGTATTAATTACAATTTCAGTTTGTCGTTCATACATAGTTGAAGTAAAAAGTTGTACTTAATCATATATTAACTATTATTTGATAACATTATGTGTTTGATGTTAATAATTTAGATATAAAGTTTATGTTAGCAAAGGTTTCGGTAAATTTTATGATTATATTCAGAAGCTTTTTCATGGCAGAAATACACTCGCACGTTTGCCATTGCCGGCCGAGGGGCGAACGCCATTAGAAAACACTTTTCTATAATGCTTGATGTTACTTGGCACGCTCGGGATTCGGACCCGGGACCCCGAAAATTAATTCAAAAGGAGTAATTTTTATCAAATGCTTTGCTAGATGTTGTAGTATGCAAAAATGCAAAATATTTTAGATAAGTGACCTAGGCACGTAAGTATTCATTGAAAACTCTGTAGTTTCGTTCGATTGGGTCAACCGTTTCGCAGTGGTGCGCTGTGGGGAATTATGTTTTATTTTTGAAATATTTGTTAAATCGATTTATTTAAAATAAAAGTTTCAAAAATAGCTGTTGCAACTCTCTTAGTTGGTTTGTCTGTATCCAGCTATTTTGTTATGTCATGAAACATAGTAACAGGAAACTTTCTACCATATTTGGATTCTGGTAGTAGGTCTATGTTGTTTATTACTAGTATATCCAATGGCTTCCAGTGTGTCGATGTGAATACGAGATTTAATTTTATTTTGGGTGCTTACGCCGCCGCGTAAATATTTTCTAACCGCCCTAATGCAGGTGTCCATACACATACGCATACATATGCAACTGCGAATTATTCCGTATTTCCCGCCGGATAATTCCTTTTGTTAACTTTTCCATTCACTTCCTTCCAATAAAATTGCGGTTGACGGCAACCGTACATTTTTTCATAACTTGCACTCTATCTCAGGATCACAGAAGCGACGCAGGTCAACTACTACTAAACCAAATCTTTTAATTTCTTTCCAAATTTCCAACTGTGCGTATGGACATTTGTACATGGTCCTTCGAGCCGGATTGGAATTTCACACATTTATTTTAAAGAATTAGGCGCTGCAGCATTTTTGTTTGATATTATTGGAAAAATATTAAGAGTGCATTATAATAAATATATATGAATAATCAAATAATCAAATAATAGATACAAATTTTCGCGGTTGCTGTTGCTTCAATACCGCTAATTCACAAGCCCTTTGTAGTTTTCAAAATAGTTTGTTAGGCGAACTTCTATTTTTTAAAAGGGTATTTTTGTATATACGTATGTAATATGTTGATGTATAAGTTTTTTTCAGGGACCGTAACAGTTATAAGCTAAATCGAAAAAATCATTATATAATTGTTATGTTCTGATTTTTATATTTTTCCATCAAATTAAAGAATTATTCCATAAGTTCTATATTCGCTCGCATAATAACACTTACTTTTTGAGTTTTATTTTTCCTTCAATAAATAACACTTATGAAATGAGTTTTATTTTTCGCTCAAGAAATAAAACTTATGTGATGAGTTTTATTTTTCTGTTGTAAAATAAAACTCATCCTGTAAGTTTTATTCATCGTTCAAAAATAATTGTTATTTCGTAAGTTTTACTAAACACTCACTGGTCTTAGTAATCGTATTCTTATTACATACATCCACCCGCAGAAATAAGTAAACAGTGATATTATTTACAATATTGGCCATGTTTTTCATGTTTAATATTTTTCGTACATTTTATATAAAACTATAGTAAAATCCAACAAGTTTCAAAACATGTTCAACAATATTTTAAAATTCTGTATCAGAATGTTCCGAAACTTTTCAGTTATGCAGTTTTGTACCCCGTTTAAATTTAATATAGGTAATAAAGTGCAGGTTTTTAATGTCTGAAAACTCCCGTAGATTTTTAATAATTTTTATCGCTGGCGGTGTTGATAATATTCTTCCATATAACGCATAAGCAAAATTTATCGACGGTTGTGCGAGTGTAACGTCGTTAAGATTTTCGGTCAAAGTGATTTCAAGCTAATTAATAAAGCATCACTAATTAAATTAGTTCATACAAATACTTTATAATGGGTCGTAAAAGTGAAGTGAAAGTAAGGGAGTTTTTTAAGTTTACTAAAGAAAAAGTGGAGTCTGAATGCAAAATTTGCAAGAGATGCTTTAAAGGAAACTATTTGTCTAATTTAAAGCGGCATTTAATAACTAAGCATAAAGATATTTACGATGCTGAAATAATTAGTGAAGATGAAGAAGAAGTGCCAGAAAAAAAGATTAAATTCTCGGTCAATTTCAGCAAGACTGAAGTACAGGAAGCATGCGTTGATATGGTTACTACCGAAAGGTTACCATTTTCTTTTCTTGACTCTGACTCATTCAAGACATTAACACAGCAAATCTTTACTGGTTTAAATATTCCGCCCATAACCTCCCGAAATATAATGACATTTGTCACAGAAAGATATGAAATCAAAAAACGTGAAATAATAAAAAAGCTGGCTGGTGAAGTAGTTTGTTTAAAAATAGATACTGCAACAAGACTCAACCGCGGAATATTAGATGTTAATGTCCAAATGTGTAAAGACGGCAAAATATATATTGCTACTTTGGGTCTAATTGAGTTGCACAAAAGACAAACCAGCGAAAACATAAAGTCAGAAATAGAAAACATCATTATGAGCTTTGGTATAAAGAAAACTCAAATATATTCGGTGACAACTGATAATGGGCGCAATATGTTGAAGCCAGTTGAGTTGCTAAGCGATTCAGACGAATATGAATGCGAAATTGATAATATAGACGGCGAAATGGATGGTGGGGAATTTGTAAAGAATATTAACATTCACACTATTTCGTCAATTAAATGCGCTGCGCATACTCTCCAGCTCGCAGTTAAAGATTTCTTAGTTCATGAGCAATCAAGTGAAGTCATCAGTCGAGCCCGTGAAATGGCAAAAAGTTTAAGAACTCCTAAGTACAGGTAAGCATTTATAGCAATCGACGGCGGTCAGTCTCTTTTCGGGATAGTGGCAGTAGGAGTACCATATGCCCAATTTCCTTTTCATGACTAAGATCTACTTAGGCGTGCGTATTAACAACGCCACGCCAAATAGATATACATATTTGCTTTTTAAATTTAAAATACTCAAGTTTACTAAATTTAAAATTTAAAAATACTAAATACTAAATACTAAAGGCAAAGCCTAGTGCATACTTAGTATTGCGATTTTTCATATGGCCAGAGTGTGATAAAATCATTGCCAATGCGAAAAATTTGTATATGTATGATACCGCGGTACCGACTCAACAGCTGCTTATGTAGAGCATATACATACATACTTTTTAAGTACGTTACCATTCAAGAGTTAACAAAGCATAACTATTTGCCATAGCATCCCTGCCAGCCACGGCTATCCAGTTTCCCCTGAAAATCAAAAGTTTTCAAACACATTCACAACTTTTTATACATCTCACCCACACACTTCCAACTTTTTTTTCGCGCTGTCAAAAAATTTCTGTAAGTTAGAGCAGTGAAATCACCCTTTAAAAACCCCTGTGTGTTAGAGCGAGCCAGTTAGATGTACGGGAGTTTTGACGAAAATTGTCAATTCATCGAACATATTGGAGGTAAGCATATGTTTTTATAATTTTATTTGTTTAAAAATGTTAATTTAGCTTTTATGTTTCCAGAATAGGTGCAACTCAACCCCAATTTAAAGGTATGTATTGAAATTACTGAAATAGTGATATATTTTAAGTGATATTTTTGTCATTGCAGATTTGCGGCCAACCAAACACCAAACAAAACAAAATTCCAGGAACACAGCCTCCGTAGCAGATATTCTTCAGTAAGTACATATGTACATATATCTGTTGTGAAAAGTTAAATGAAATAAGGGTCATGTTTTCTGTGCAAGATTGTGCGTTTAAGCTTTGTTGAACTTGCACTGAAAATATACCCTGAGTACATTCTCGCCGGCCAGCATTTGCAGGCATCGGGCATATTGGCAATTCACTTTCACTCGGAATTGCAGGGTGAAGTGACAGAATATGACCGATAGCACGTCCCAAATCGACCAAATGCTGGCTGGCTATCTACATACATGTGTACATATATAATTAAAGAAAAAAGTGCAGTGCGAATATGTTCAAGTTGCAGTAGAATATTCCACTGACTAAAACAACGGCTGCATCTGCTTGTGCATAAATGTATACGTATGTTTGTAGATAAACAACGTTGTACAATTGTTAAATTAAATAAAGTGCAGTGGAAGTACATGTGTACATATTGCAGCTGCAACTGCCTACATACATACATATGTACACATGTTATAAACATCGAAATAAAGTGCAGTGCAAGTACATAGTGCTGTTAATTGTACAATGTTTTCGGGTTATAGTGGCCAAATGCGTGTACACCCTAGGGCTATATTTTCGAATTGCGCCCACACAGAAAGGTCTTCTGCGCAAAAATACAGTGTACAAATAACTAAACATTCCCCGAATACGCTATAAAACTGCATACCCGACATTTTTCTAAAAATTCGAATGAAAAAGTTTGAAAATTTGGTAAATTTTTTTTTTAATTTTCATAAGCTTTGCACAAAGTAGGAAATTCTAATTTATATGACTTTTGTTACATTACGAAGTAAAATTCTATATTTACTTTATTTTACTTTATTTTTCTTTGTAGGTCTTTTAATACTAAAGGAGTTCAATTTAATACTAAAGGAGTTCATCGAAAAAAAAAACATAAATTTTGTCTATTATTATAACTTTTACTATTATTAATATTGTTATTATAATTATCATTATTAATATAAATATTATTATTTACATTATTAATATTATTATTTTGTCTATTATTATAACTTTTACTATTATTACTATTATTAATATTGTTATTATAATTATCATTATTAATATAAATATTATTATTTACATTATTAATATTATTAATATTGTTATTATAATTATCATTATTAATATAAATATTATTATTTACAATATTATTAATATTTATATTATTATTATTAATATAAATATTATTATTTACAATATTACTAATATTTATATTATTATTATTAGATCGTACCTTTGCACCATTTTTATTAATATAATTATTACCACTATGCATAAAAGAACGCTTTCTAACCTTATAAGTAAGGAAAAATCTTATTACAAAGCAACAGTTGAAAAGTACCGCAAAGTTAACGAATCCTCTACTAGGTTAGAAAGCGATGACATACCATCCACCAGTAGAGAAGCATTTCGTCATATGTTAGAAAATGATATACCGTCCAACAGTAAGGAAGTATTTTCTGATTTAGATGCTGAGGCATATCATAGCGATGACGAAAATGACCGATTTTTGTTTGAAGATGTTTATGGTGAAGACAGAGCGGAAGAATCTGGAAGATTTAAGAGATGAAATATGTAGGGGCTTAAAAACCTGGGCAATAAAAAATAATACTTCGCAAAATAGCCTTACGAACCTCCTACACACCTTAAATAAGGCGGGACTTCACGCTTTACCCTTAAGTGCTAGAACGATTTTAGGCACAAATAGAAAAGTAATTGAAATTCGATCTTTTCCTGAGGGTGATTTTTTGTATTTAGGAATACAATATAATTTTAATTTCAAAGACTTCGCCTTTTTAGAAGAAACAGCAAGAATTTCGATAGATGTTGGCATAGATGGCTTGAAACTATATAAAAGTTCTAATAGGGCAGTGTGGCCAATTTTGGGGCACGTCGTTGGTTTTCCGAATTCGAGCCCATTTACCATCGCTTGCTTCTCAGGAATGAGTAAGCCAGCCGATGTGAATAATTTCCTTGCAGAATTTTGTGAAGAGGTACAAATTCTGACTCACAATGGTGTAAAGGTAGGATCTAAGCAGGTTTTGAAAGATTTTAGTGTAAGACTATTTACATGCGACACACCAGCTCGCGCCTTTATAACTGGTGTGAAGTCACATACAGGGAAAAATAGCTGCCCTAAATGTGTTCAACAAGGGCAGTATATTCAAAAAAGAGTGGCTTTTTCTCAAACTGTTGCAGAATTAAGAACAGATAGTTCCTTTAAAAATAGAATAGATATAACACACCATTTAGAAGTATTTAGACAGCGTGAAATATTGCTAGAATCCGTAAATATTGCCATGGTTTCTCAATTTCCGTTCGAACCCATGCATTTAGTTGACTTAGGAGTAACTAAAAAACTACTTCAGTTGCTTATTAAGAGAGGGAACGTAATAAAAATGAATGAACAAATAGCATTTCTAAATAACTTTGTTCCCTCTGAATTTTCCAGACGCAGTCGAGATCTGGATGAACTAAGCAACTGGAAGTCGACAGAATACCGACAATTTTTATTGTATTCTGGGTTGTTTGTTTTGAAAGACTGCGTACCGGACAATCACTATTATCACTTTCTTTTGTTGCATTCCGGTATTCGACTTCTCTCTTGTGAAAAATCTTGTCAAGTAGAATCTAATGTGGCCAATGAAATTTTAAAAGAATTTGTAAAGTTGTTTAGTAATTTGTATGGCGAACATTTAATTAGTTTCAATGTCCATGGTCTCTTGCATTTAAGTGATTGCGTTAAACAGTTCGGACCATTGGATAATTTTTCGGCTTATAAATTTGAAAATTATATGCAATATATAAAAAAACTTATTAATAATCCAAATAAAATATTACAGCAATTATATTTAAGAATAGAAGAACGACGAGATCTTACGGATTCTAGCAACATTTCAAAAGTAGATAAATTCATTATTAATTGTAAAAAAGAAAAAGATAGTTTCTTTTTCAGTAAGAAAAAGGGATCCATAAAAATTGTCAGCCAACAAACCCAAACAGATAGTTTAGGTGTTGTAGTTTTGACCAAGGTTGGCGACGTTTTTAGGGAGCGCTTGGTGTCCTCATCTGGTTTAGGTATTTTAGTAGCTCAGATTATAGATGAGGGCATTGAAATTATTAAGAAAGAAGACATAGACTTTAAGTATTTTTCTATTCCAGTAGGTAACAAATTTATTTTAATACCCTTATTACATAATTTATTTTATAATTTTACTTAGATTACATACATAATGGACTTTTCATTTTTGCTGGATCAGGAAGAGGAGCTGGAGACCGGTCAGGAAAACGGTAAGACAAAATTATAATACTTTTATTTATTATATTCTCATAATATTAACATTCACATTACACTCGTCGCAGGACAATGTGGTCGTTTTAACACTGCCCAGTCACATTCCGAGCGTATGGCCACCCAACCTGATGAAAACAGCGATGCAGGTAGATTCAATCAACAATGCGTATTTCTCTTATTTTTAATCAACACTTAATTTTTAGGAAATTCAACGGTGCTGAACCAAATTTTTGCCGCCCTTGGAAGAATGGAGTCTCGGCAGGAACAAATCTTGCAAAGGCTTTCTGTTGTAGAAAGTGCTCTTGCCGAGAAAGTATGTATTACTTTTGCTAAATGCTTTAACTTTATTAAATCGTGATTTTAATTTCAGATGCCCGAACGCGCTGAAGTACAAGCCCAGGGTCAATTGCTGCGGGAGTGTAAGGTGCTCTCTGCCCAAACCCACCGCAGCGTAAGCCGTATAACCGGTGACGTGGTGAGTGAGGAGCAAATTGCTCTGCAAGCTATGCTGCCGATTTCATCAGAGGAAACGCTGCAAAAGGTGGAGGAGCACCTTACAAACAAGGCTCACGCTGACGCTATGGTAAGTTGCAGTTCCTTTCTTTCTCTTATATATAATATATTTCTTTATTTAATATATATAAATATAAATTTATTTAAATTGCATTACGTTTCTAGTCGGGCATTATCTTCCAACTGAAATCTACCAAGGGGACCGTTGAAAATGTACTGCATTCGCTGTTTAGCGATCAGTTAGTATGGTTGTACAACTGCGAAGGAAAGGCTGGCAAAAGGGCTTTCATAAAGCTGAAAATAGTAGAGCTAACTCTCGGTAAATATTAACACATTTTAAAACTAGTAAAGTACTAATTGTTTAACACTAATAGCTGCATTCGCAAGTATGCATTGTGACAAAATTTTAGCTATTAAGCATTTTATATCTTTAAGCCATAATAGATGTAAGCACATTAGACGTAACTTGAACAAACCGTAGACTCATATTCTTTTTTGCTTTTTATAATATTAACTAGCTGACCCGGCGAACATTGCTCCGCCTTAGAAGCAATAAATGAGCAGATTCTTGATTTTAAGAGTTTAAATTTTTTATTAGGATACTAAATATAAGTAAGTACCAAAAATCAATTATTGTAATGATTCTTTATTGGCCATGTATTTTAGTGCATAGGCTGCACTCTTCAGTGAAGCACCTTGTGATAGACGATATTTTTAGTTTTATTACTATGCGCAAGACCAAATAACGCAGCTGGTCTTCCGACCCTTGAACATGCCGCATATAATTGACCATGGGAAAAACATGGATTTTCTATATTTCGACCACAAACTTTCAAGGATTGGCCTTGTGATTTGTTAATGGTCATGGCGAATGCAAGACGGATCGGAAATTGAAGTCGTTTAAACTCAAACGGCATGTCGGTTGGGATCATCGGGATCCTCGGAATGAGAACTTCCTCACCTTCAAATTTTCCTTTGAGTATCGTCGCGTAAATCACATTGTTCATCAATTTACTTACCACGAAACGCGTTCCGTTGCACAGTTTTGGTGGGTTTATGTTTCGAAGCATGATTATTACGGAGCCAACCTTTAGTCGTAAATTATGCGGTGGTAAGCCAGGCACATCCAAGGAGTTTAAAAATTCAATTGGATAGTTGGTGGCATCATCTGCATTTGTTGCACAGTCAATAGATTTGAACGAATGTAGTGTACTAATGACCTCATTCTGAATTATGTAGTAGCAATGAGTGCAATGGCTCAGGTGGGGGAGTCAATAATGGCAATTTCACTTTCCCATTAAGGCAGCACAATCTTGGCGTTTCTCCGGAAAACTTCAATACTCGCAAACCACATCCATTGGCCCAATGCGAACGCTAGTATGCAAGCAGTAATCAGTGCTGCAATCATATCGAAACGCTGCTCGATTCAAATCAGTACTTGATAAATTTCTCCTTGTGCGTCGAAAATTATCAAGATGTTGATCTCTTAGCTCGATGCTCGATGATTTCTCATAGCCAACCGAGCCTTTGCACGGACTGCCTCGCTTTGCTCTTGTGATTGAGAAGCACGAAGTCGAGCCATACTAAAGCGGCGCTCTTCACGTGCAATTTCTTGTACTTCTTCAGTCCTTTCATTCCCAACGTTTTGCATCCTAGTTGCATTACGGCTTTTTCGGGGAAGATTTGATCGTCTTGGACGCGGCATTTTAATGATAATAATATCGACACAATATTTATAGACACTCGAAACAAACACAAAAACCGGTAAACTTCAAAATTTCTAACTGTCAATTTTTCACCCAACAAAATTCGTAAAAGTAAACAAAATACATGCTAATATTGGCAATTCACACCAATTACATGGATATTGCCCTTCTCCGCTAGATGTCACTACAATTTACATCGATATTACCTTTCGCCGCCAGAGTACATGTAAATTTTAGTTTTCATACAAAAAAGCAAAAGCAAAATATATGAAGGGCGAAGAAAAAAAATCAAATTAACCGTTTTTTTGTCGTCCCACGGTAACGGGATAAAAAGTATCCTATAACCTGCCCCTGGTTCTAAGTTACCTCCCCACCAATTTTCAGCCAAATCGGTTCAGCCGTTCTTGAGTTATAAGTGGTGTAACTAACACGACTTTCTTTTATATATATAGATTTTGTATAAGTTTTTAATTCTTGCTTCTTAAATATGTTAATTTTGTATATATTTAAAATATAAGCTATTTCTCTTTTCTCTATAATAATTTTATATTGCATGTATAATAAATGTTGTAACTATTTTAGTATGTACTTTAACTTTCCTTTTTCACTTTTACATAATAAATAACTTAATTTAATTAACAATTTTCAAAATTGGTGTTGGAATGAAATAACGAATAAATATGCGCTTAACTCAAAACCAACTCATGCTTTATTATATAAAATATAACTGGCTTAAACATCATAATAATAATTGATTAAAATACATATTTCATTGGAGAACTAATAATTTATTACTTTCTTTTTCAGACTGAATCCAACTGAATGAATCTACGACATAAATTTTTTCTGATAAAGTATTTAAATATAAGATAATAACATATATTTCCTTTTTTAGTTATCAATCGATGGAAAAAACAGGAAATATGTATGCAGTTACACCACGCACCCGAGGCAACTGCAGCTGCACCAACTATATATGTATGCAACTTTTCTAAATGTAAGCAGGAAAATGTAGTTATATTTGCAAAGTTTGTAAGAAAAGTAATTTTTTGTAATCGATTCAAAAAAGTTTTTAATTATTAATATATATCAAAAGAAAGGTAATTCGATTATCTTTCTTTTGATTATGCGAATAAATATGCGGTAATTCGATTATCTTTCTTTTGATTATAAAATCGTTAAATTCGATAAAACTTTTTCTTATAAATTTTGCAACTTTTCAAAATGTCTAAATGTAAGCAGGAAAATGTAGTTATATTTGCAAAGTTTGTAAGAAAAGTAATTTTTTGTAATCGATTCAAAAAAGTTTTTAATTATTAATATATATCAAAAGAAAGGTAATTCGATTATCTTTCTTTTGATTATAAAATCGTTAAATTCGATAAAACTTTTTCTTATAAATTTTGCAACTTTTCAAAATGTCTAAATGTAAGCAGGAAAATGTAGTTATATTTGCAAAGTTTGTAAGAAAAGTAATTTTTTGTAATCGATTCAAAAAAGTTTTTAATTATTAATATATATGATTATAAAATCGTTAAATTCGATAAAATTTTTTCTTATAAATTTTGCAACTTTTCAAAATGTCTAAATGTAAGCAGGAAAATGTAGTTATATTTGCAAAGTTTGTAAGAAAAGTAATTTTTTGTAGTCGATTCAAAAAAGTTTTTAATTATTAATATATATCAAAAGAAAGGTAATTCGATTATCTTTCTTTTGATTATAAAATCGTTAAATTCGATAAAACTTTTTCTTATAAATTTTGCAACTTTTCAAAATGTCTAAATGTAAGCAGGAAAATGTAGTTATATTTGCAAAGTTTGTAAGAAAAGTAATTTTTTGTAATTGATTCAAAAAAGTTTTTAATTATTAATATATATCGAAAGAAAGGTAATTCGATTATCTTTCTTTTGATTATAAAATCGTTAAATTCGATAAAACTTTTTCTTATAAATTTTGCAACTTTTCAAAATGTCTAAATGTAAGCAGGAAAATGTAGTTATATTTGCAAAGTTTGTAAGAAAAGTAATTTTTTGTAATCGATTCAAAAAAGTTTTTAATTATTAATATATATCAAAAGAAAGGTAATTCGATTATCTTTCTTTTGATTATAAAATCGTTAAATTCGATAAAACTTTTTCTTATAAATTTTGCAACTTTTCAAAATGTCTAAATGTAAGCAGGAAAATGTAGTTATATTTGCAAAGTTTGTAAGAAAAGTAATTTTTTGTAATCGATTCAAAAAAGTTTTTAATTATTAATATATATCAAAAGAAAGGTAATTCGATTATCTTTCTTTTGATTATAAAATCGTTAAATGCGATAAAACTTTTTCTTATAAATTTTGCAACTTTTCAAAATGTCTAAATGTAAGCAGGAAAATGTAGTTATATTTGCAAAGTTTGTAAGAAAAGTAATTTTTTGTAATCGATTCAAAAAAGTTTTTAATTATTAATATATATCAAAAGAAAGGTAATTCGATTACCTTTCTTTTGATTATAAAATCGTTAAATTCGATAAAACTTTTTCTTATAAATTTTGCAACTTTTCAAATATGATAATATTTACTTTATTTTGTAACTTCTATAAATTTCACCATTTTATTTTGATTTCAAATTCGTTGGGCACAAGAGATAATTGGAGGAATTAACAGAGGTACATCAGCGGCTTGATATCTTTAAATATATATATATTTACGTATTTATATATGTAATAGAAGTTTTTATTAATAATATAATTTTTAATGTAAAAAATTATTTATTATTTGTATAAATACTTATTTGTAATTTAAGTTATAGTTAGGATTAGTACACATGTTTGTAATATTTAAATGATTGAAAAATAAAGAATTTAAAACGTAAATGTTTTGGCTTAAAATTCTTAAAATATTTTGAAATCTTTTGAAGAAAAAAGCAACCCTGCGTAGGCTGGTGAGGGGAATTAGAGGAGATCAGCTATAGTTTTTTCTTTATGGCGGTGCTTAATGCGTACGACAGGGATGCCTGATCACACGTACAAGGGGAAAGTGGATAAAATCCGCACAGCGCATTCACAAAATTATCTACTTTTTTACCCAGTTTTGAAGATAGCGTGAGCCACTTTTTATCCAGTTTTTTACCGGCTCATGGTTGGCAGGGATTCTATCAGACTAGAGTGAGAGGTACAAAAACTAAAACAATTTTTTTATAATAATTTACGCTATAGGAATGCCATTAACGCCGAAGGATTCTGCCAACCTGAGTTAGATACTCCGACCAGATGGAACTCCACTTACAAAATGTTAGATAAAATATTGAGTTTACAAGAGTTTTGTGATAAACAGACTGATGAATTTCTTAACTTGGCCCCTTCGGAATGGGAGAAAATAACTGCTTTAGTTAATGTTTTAAGACCAGTATATTTGGCTACTTTGAAACTACAAACGGAACAACTTTTCCTGGGAGATTTTTGCAAAGTATGGCTGGAGTTGAAACTTCAAGTAGAATCCCTCAGAAATGCTAGTAGTGCTATCTTGCTTCGTTGTTTGCAACAGAGAGAAATTAAAATTATGAGCAATGAGGCAACACTGGCAGCAATCTACTTAGATCCTCGAATTCGACGAATTTTTGTAAATGAACCTCTACATATGCTTTGCGCGAAAAGTCACTTAAAGCAATTAGCTCAACAGCTCTACAATTGGAGGAACACGGTAAATACAACTTTAGATCTGATATTTCATATTATTTGTTAAATTTTCGCTCGCAATCATGTATTTTTTTTCATAGCCCCCTAGTACAGCAACAAGAAGTGATAGCCAACCCTCTACATCATCGCATGCAACTCCATCACTCACCACCCAGGTCGAACTTACAAACCAGAGCACTTGTTCATTGCTTGGACAATATTTAGACTCCATTGAGGTTTCCCAGGCAGATGAAGAACTTGACTGCAACGACACCAACGACTCAGTTCAAAAAGCATTTTTTGAAATCGAAAACTACAAGCCAAAGGCCATCAATATCAATTTCCACATAATGGAATATTGGAAAAAGCAAAAATTTGCATTTCCGCATTTGTACCAATTAGCCAAAATTGTACACAGTGGACCTGCAACACAAGCTAGTGTTGAAAGGTCATTTTCAGCTTTAAAACTTATTTTGAGCGATCTACGGTATAACTTATCGGCTAAGGCCTTACAGAAACTGATGTTTTTAAAAGTTAACAAAAATTAAAAAAAAGTTTAACTCTTCTGTAATAAATCCATCCATTTATTCAAGAAAAACATTTCGTAAAAAATGTACGAAAAATATTAAACATGAAAAACATGGCCAATATTGTAAATAATATCACTGTTTACTTATTTCTGCGGGTGGATGTATGTAATAAGAATACGATTACTAAGACCAGTGAGTGTTTAGTAAAACTTACGAAATAACAATTATTTTTGAACGATGAATAAAACTTACAGGATGAGTTTTATTTTACAACAGAAAAATAAAACTCATCACATAAGTTTTATTTCTTGAGCGAAAAATAAAACTCATTTCATAAGTTTTATTTATTGAAGGAAAAATAAAACTCAAAAAGTAAGTGTTATTATACGAGCAAATATAGAACTTATGGAATAACTCTTAAATTTGATGGAAAATATAAAAATTATAAAATTTATTTTTATTACACGAATTAATAGATATTTAAAATAACTACGACAATTTTGATATACTACATCATATATTTCCGAACACTCCTTCATGTTGATTTTTTCAAACAAATTTGCAAAAATAACAGTTATTTACGGTCCCTGGTTTTTTTCCCATATGCAGGTGTATAATTCATAAATATGTATTCGTGTAGGCAATATATAAAAATCGAATAACAAAAAAGATAAATTTAAACGATGTCTAGGTGTTTTTCTTGTATTTGCTCGGCGGCGACACTCGTTTATGCGTTTTATCAGCAAAAAAAAAAAAAACAAAAAACAATACGTAAATAAACTTTGAGTTCGTTACAAAAACAAATCGCGTTCTAGGTAACCCATTAATCGATTTAGGCTTTTGTATTTAGTTGAACGCTGCTTTAGCTTTACATATCAATTTTTTATATGTATTTTGTATGTATTTCATTTCATCAGCTAAAATTTAATATAGTATGTATGTAAAAGTGTATGCACGTATGTAATTAATTTGAAACATTTTTTTGGTTGAAATATTTTTCGATATTTATTTTTTTTTTTTTTGGAATCTTACTTACGGACTTACACTTTTTTTTTATTGTTTTTGATAAAATTTATACATTTTTAATTCACTTATTTCCTTCATTATGTTTATTGTTTTTCTGGTCGAGGACCGTTTTGTATAAATTTTTGCAATTTTTTTTTTTTTTTAATATTTATATATTTTGCTCCGCAGCGAATGTAGCCGACTTCTATTTATTTCATTTTTATTATTTTATTTGTTTAAAGTAGCAAAAAATCGTTAAACTTTTTTCCCCTCTTCAACTTTCATTTTTCATGCAATTATATCCGCAGATTGTTTTTATTTTTTCTTACATTCAGCGAGTGATCCGGAAATAATGCAAATGTAACTAACTGCCTTTGGGTGATTATACTTCTTTTTTATGAATTTCAACCTCACTCGAATTTTTTCAATTTTTTTCGAATATGCTCTTGCATTTTGTTTGTTTGTATTTTCTTCAATTATTTCTTTCTTATATAATATTTTTGTTTTTCATAAGCTTGTCAAGTCGCTTCTCAAATATATTTAAGGATGAAACCCGCCTTCAATTCAACCGGAATCTTTTACAATTTATACACATACACGATTCCCAAGTATATTTAAATCACTTCGAATGCTGGTTTTTTCTACCTATGATGCACCGCAAAAGTATACTTCAAAAATGCATACTTCATCTAAATGACAAAAACAAATTTTTATTCAAATGAAAAATATGAAAATTTGGTATTGATTGCAATGCTTGTAGTTGATGAGTTTGGTGTGGTTGTTATTCCGGGTGATTATAAAATACTTGAATGTTACTACTTCTTCTCCACATGGATGAAATGATCGAAAATATCAAAATTTAAAAAATTAGAATTCAAATTCAATCTCGAAGTTTCAGTAGAAGAATCCGTGCGTGGCCCACAGCAACATTTCCTTCGGCTCTCAATGAAAAAGTTTTAACCAGGAAATTTCATTTTCAATTTTGCTGTGCGCGGTCTTCAATATTCTGGGCTTGAATCCTCTCTCTGTTCCCACATTTCGGCTTTTGGGGTTTCTTTCAAAATTCATTTCAAAGTTCTAGTACCGGATTATATGATATATTTTGAAGATAAAATTCAGAAATGATTGTATATGCAAATCATTTTGGGGTTTTTGATTTAACTTGAGAATCTCGCTAATTATATTTGATTGGATGTAAAAATTAATTGCGTTTTGATTGGTTGAATTGAAAAGAGAATAAACTGAAATTAAGAGCGAAAAAGGGTGAAACTTACTAATTATTATGTGAGAAAATTATAAAAGTTGAAGGTTGGCCAATCGATTTGTGTAATGGTGTTACGATCTCGCAATAATGGTACTCATTATCCACTACTGAAATTATCTGCATCCTTCACTTTCACACACTACATAAATTGAATAATGAGCTCCATTTTTTGTTTACTGTTATGTTCAATTTTGTTTTGAGCTAAAAGTGTGTAACTAATATTTGATGTTGTTGTGTCTTAGCAATAATTATTTATGAAATTACTGAGCTTTTTCTTTCGTTTAAAAATGGTTTGAATTTCTTAGAAGTTCTCTTTTGCTCGCTAATTTATTAGTTGGTTGGCTCAGTGACGCGATGAACTTGTAGCACAGCAACGGCTTCCTCAACCTTGGCTTTCAATGCATCTTGATCCTCCAACATGTGCAACAATTCTGAATTTTCAATCTCCAACAACATGACGGTAAATTTACCAGCCATTAATGGATGCATGCGCTCAATCATCGGATACAAACGTTCACCCAAAATTTGCTTTTGTTCCTGTGGTTTAGCATTGTGCAACAAAGAAGCGACCAACTCTTCTTGACCCTTTTGGTGCATTGGCTGCACTTGTGGTTGTTGTTGAACAGGCTGTGGTGGTGGGTTGCGCATATTAGATGTATACTTGTAATTGGCGGTTCGCTGTTGGGCTCCGCCTGCTGAGATTGGTGCTCCAGCCATTTGGATATTGCCCCCAGCAACTGCCTGTTGACCGGTGATGGCTCTTGCGCCGGTATTACGCATTGTGTTGGCAGCGGCTGCTGCTGCATGTGCACCCTGAACTGCCTATGGTTGACCACGTCCTGCGGCTGCTGCCGGACGGAACTGGGCAGCACCGGTGGCTACCATGGCGGCATTTTGGAAGTCACCAGCAGCAGCGGCTGCAGCGCCAGCTTGTGTAACGTCTTGTACGCTACCTGCGGGACGCACTTGTGGTGCCCATCTCGGTGTATTACGAATTGGTTGTGTCACTTTTGGACCAAAGAAGCGCTGTCCTGGTGCCATGGTAGGCACAAAGAATCCACCTGCAGCATTAGGCTGGAAGATTTGTCCAACTTGTTGCATGCGCATACCGGACATGTGTCGCATATATTGTGATGCCAATTGTGCTTTCCCCTCCTCCTTACGTTGAGCTAAAGCAACGTATAATGGGTTCGATCCAACTACACGTCCATTCAATTCAGTCACGGCGCATGTTTCCTCATTTGGGGAAATGAAGCAAACGAAGCCGAATCCCGTGCGATACAGACGTGTTCAAGGGCGACTACCTTTCTTGGTCAACATTCCGTGATATGTTTACGGCCATCTACATCCTAAATAAGCGCCTCATACCGGTTGAGAAACTATTTTATCTCAACCATAAGACTCAAGGGGAGGCTAAAGAAATCGTAAGAAAGTGCCCACTAACTAATGAAGGCTTTACTACAGCGTGGAAAAACTTGTGTGAACGCTATGAAAACAAGCGTATTTTAGTTAACACACAACTAAAACTATTGTTTAACTTAAAGGCAATAGAGTTTGAGTGTGGTAGCTCAATAAAAAGTTTGCAGCGGGAGATAAACAATTGCTTATCAGCCCTGAAAAGTCATCAAATTGACATATCAAACTGGGACGCAATTGTAGTTTATCTCAGCTCGACGAAGCTGCCTGACAGCACACTGGCTCTATGGGAACAAACCATAGACCATAAAAACGACATATCCAAATGGGAAGATATGGACAAGTTCCTGTCCAATCGTTTTCAGACCCTAGAGACATTGTCAGGGTTGAAGGATGGTAGAGCTGTGAGAGTGCCAAAGCCGCTACAAATCACACGTCATCCCTTCGAAACCCCGACAAAAAGAGTTGGCACCTTCCAAGTAAGCGTGACCACTTTTACTTGTAAAATGTGCCATATAAACGAGCACAAATTGCCCAGCTGTTCCCGATTCCTACAGCTAACACTTACAAACAGATTGAACTTTTTAAAGGAAAATAATTGTTGCCTGAATTGCCTTAGTTACGGACATACTATGTCAAGATGCACAAGTTCATACAATTGCAATACGTGTCACTCGCGACATCACACGCTCCTGCATCTAAATGCAATTCAGCCAAAGGCAACGACGCGTTGGACGTCGAGGCAGGCGCAAGCCCAACGTGATTCCGATAAAGCAACTTAAAATGCAAACAGAAATTTTAAGTCCTGCTTTGCGAATACAAATACAGGTGTGCTGTTAAGAACAGCTCGCGTAAATATGCGTCTCAATGGCACAGATTTTGCTGCACGAGCACTTATTGATTCTGGTTCTGAGTGTTCGTTTATAACAGAGAGGCTCAAACGCAGAATCAACATATCTGTAAAAAAGATGCATGCCCATATTTCAAGCATCACAAATTCGGTAAATGCCAAGGTTAAGGAAGCATGTCACATATGTACAATTGCGGGCCCCCGTCGACCCATTGTTTAGCTTGAACACAACTGTCCAGCTTTTACCACAATTAACCGGAAGTCTGCCTACGTCTGGTTTTCGTCAATGAGCAAATATACCTCATTATTGGTGGAGACATTTATCCATTTATTGTGCGGATTCAAAAAACGTCCTGGGGACATATCTCGCCCAAAAAACAGTATTCAGGTGGATAAGAACAGGTAGTACTGACACATCAAATCCCATCAAAAATATAGTATCGTAATTTAGCGCAGTTGCGCTGGATAAGCAACTTACGGCGTTCTGAGAGAATTTACCCAAAACAAAACGCCTCAATGAAGAGGAAAAATACTGTGAAGAGCTTTATAAAATACCACCATCAGAACTAATGAGGGGAAATACGTAGTCTCGTTATTCCGACAGGAATTTCCAGTAACCATACACCTAGGCCCTTCTCTTAAAACTGCCTGCTCTCAATTCTTCCGGGAGGAACCCGTCCTACAAAAAGAGTATAATAGGGTCTTAGCACAGTATGAGACAGGGGACACAAGATGAGAATAAAAGGTAACATATCGGCTGATTCTTATGATCATTATTACCTGCCTCATCACGCCGTTGTAAAGGCGGAGAGTACCTCAACAAAAGTTCGCGTAGTTTTCCATGCCTCAAGTGCAACAGCTAACGGAAAGAGTTTAAATGACATACTACTACCAGGTCTAGTAATACAAGCAGATCTTCCAATACTTCTCCTACGCTGGAGGTTTTGTAGATATGTCGTTAACAGCGACATCGAAAAGGTGTACCAACAACTTTGGATAAATAATAACCAGTTGAAATATCAGCGCATTGTCTTTCGGGCAAATCCGAACGAATCAACAAGCCTTTATAAACTAAATACGGTTACCTTTGAAATAAACTGTGATCCTTATTTGGCGATAAGGGCCCTGTTGCAGTTGGCCGATGAAGTAGAAAGCTTGCATCCAATAGCAGCTAATATTCTGCGAAAGTACATGTACTTAGATGACGTGTTTGCAGGAGCACACAGCGTCGACTCTATCATAAAGGCAAGGGACGAAATTTCTGCGGTATTGCGGTCAGCTGGTTTTCCATTACGAAAATGGACAGCGAACTGCGAGGACATAATACCAGACATTCCAAAAACGGATCTATTAAGGAAAGATTTTTTAGAATTCGAAGATACCAGTCCAGTTAAGGGTCTTGGCACAAGATGGAATGCCCATTCGGATTTATTTTATTTTTTGTCCAGATCAATGGAGCATAGTGACACAATCACTAAGAGGTCCATATTGTCTCCCATCGCATAGGTTTTCGATCCGGTAGGATAGCTTGCGCCCATCTTAATAGTAGCCAAGATATTAATGCAAAATATTTGGCTGGAAGGCACAGGGTGGGACGAAACTGTGTCTTCAACGACTTTAGAACGACGGAAAAATTTTACCAAACACTGCCACGAAATAGGTTTAATTTTCTCCAGCACACGACGTCGAAGTACATGGCGTTTGCTATGCTTCGGAAGAAGCGTATTTGGCTACGGTTTACCTACGCGTTAAACAAGGCGGTGAGATTTTAGTGAACCTGCTTGGGCCAAAAACTAAAGTAGCTCCTGTTAAATCTATTACCCTGCCCCGTTTAGAACTCTGCATCGCGGTATTGCTAGTCGAAAGTATTGAGTCGGTACTTGGCAACCTACCACTAGGACACGTAAAAGTATTCCTGTGGACAGGTGCCTCAATTATGTTCGAATGGATACGCAAACCTCCATGTTCGTGGCCAACATTCGTGGCACATCGTAGCAAGTCGGAAATACAGACTGGCTTCATGTGGAGTCGGCATCAAATCCAGCAAATATGGCAAGCAGAGGAATTCCCGCTTTCGAATTAGTCAGAAATACTTTGTGGTGGCATGGCCCTTCTTGGTGGCAAGAAGACAATGCAAATTGACCGAAACAAGAACACAAAATACAATACCATCATTGAAGAAAAAAGGGTGCATTTATGTGCAACCATAAAAATACAAAATTTTGATGAAATTCTCGAGAGGTTTTCAGATTTACCGAGAGATTTGAGAGTCTATCTTATATTATGAGATTCTACCAATCATCCTTCCTTGTCGTCTTAGTGTACAATTTATCCGTGAAGTCTCCTTGCATGACGAATATCAACAAATGCCGCTTCTAACTCGTCTAAATTGAGCGCAATATTGTATACCCCGAGTTAAAAATAGTGTAAAGTCCATCATCCATAATTGCAAAGTCTGCACAATCTACAAAAACGAACTCAAACGCAGCTTGTAGGAGTGCTCCCTCAGAATCGCACCACATATTCGCGTCCGTTTACTAACACAGGTGTAGATTTCGCAGGACCTTTCGATATTAAAAATTTGCGCTTCAGAGGTTGTCGCAACTCAAAGGGTTACGTTTGCCTGTTTGTATGTTTCACAATGAAGGCTATCTACTTGGAAGCCACCAATAACCTTAGCGGTGCATTTTTTTGGCAGCATTTTCTAGGTTCATAGCTAGCAGAGGATGCCCAAAAAGTGTTTAGTCCGGCAATGTCCCCAACTTTGACGGAGCTTCGCGATCTCTACGATCTGAATTTAAATCCTTTACGACTGAAGCATATGAATAGGTATAGCCACCAGATAGTTACATGGCATTTCTTACCCACTGCAGCGCCTCATATGGGCGGATTGTGGGAAGCAGGGGTAAAAAGTTTTAAAACCTATTTCAAGAACCATTCGACTTGGAGCCTCTTACTCTCGGTCACTTCGTAGTATGTGGACACTTATTAGTTCCACCAGAAATAGAAGTCAACGAAAGCCCTGCCTCCATCCTAAGCCAGTGGCGGAAACTTAAAGCTCTACATCAAACATTTTGTGTTAGATGGAAGGCTGAACATTTGTTGGAAATGCAAAAACGCATAAAATGGAAACATCCACAAAATAATGTAAAAACAAAGGAACTTGTTGTCATAAAAGAAGACAATCTACCGCCTAATACATGGAGATCGGGAAGAGTCATCGACGCAGGTTCTGATAAACAGGTACGCGTCGTCGACATCGATACAACAAAGGGGCAAATCACCAGACCAATTACGAAATTGGTCTTGTTGCCCTCCTCTCAAGAAAACAGCGGAAACCCAACACTATCCCGACTACAAAACGAATTATACCAGAACTCACCTCCAGAAAATTTTTAAATTCTACATACTACTACAAACTACTATATGAAGGGAGTAATTGTTCTATGCACATACTAGACCCCTAGTTATATGCAAAATATATACTTGAATATTGAAGCTACTATATGAAGGGAACAATTGTTCCAAACATAAATTTTAAAACAACAAAGATACATACATGTATGCAAAAGTAAAGTAAATTTGCATGTAAGACACAATGACATTCAATATTCAAACATAGTTTGTATATAACTATGCATGTATGTATTGCAATAAAATTTTGTGTATTTTTTAAACAAACACTAGATAATTTATACAATTAAATGCATATTGTCCTTGTCATTAGTACATACATATACGAGACATAAATTTATAAAGTGTAAAAAGTTTAGTTTCTAATTTGACTGAGATTCCCAGTTGTTTTCCATAAACATATTTAATACATAACACAATTACATTAAATAAATAAATAAATAAATAACTCAGAAGTAATACTTGAAATACACATATGCATATATACATACTTATTTGTTGTGTTATAGTTTGTTTTAAAACAGCGCATGTTTTCGTTTGTTTAGAATAAGGAATACCTAAAAATAAACGAAAATTGTAATAATTGTAATAGCGCAGATGTTATCGATTTGAGCCACGCATATTCAAAATCTCAATATACATATGTACATTCATATATGTGAATATTAGTGCGTGCACTCGAACACTCAGATATTTAGTTTACATCAAATAAAGTTTTACCTTCAGCATTCAATATTAAAAAAAAAATCGGCTATTGAAGTAGAAATAATGTTTATGTAACTCGTAGAAATTTATTATTTGTATGAGTCGAAATTTAAATTTTGAATAGTAGTGCCTTTGTTTGTTTTATTTTGTAATGAAACTGAGCTAATTTAAAAACTTTTAGAATATCCATACATACATATACGTGTGCGTCCACGTGAAAAGGGCCCACTTCGGCGGTATTGGAGTTATGCATATAGGCGTCTTCTTGGTAGATTTCCGAACATTTTGAGACAAATTATACCATCCTAACTGAAGAATTGAGGGAAATATAGAACTTTGAAGGTGAATATCGGAAAAATGACTAATTGAGAAAAATTAATTTGAAGTTGAAAGTTGACCCTTGTGGGCGCTTTTATTTTTATTTTTTTAAATAAAATAAATTACTTCTATTATACCTAGGAAGTTAAATTTGGTGTCATTCGACGCGTAAATGTATGTAGTTTCATAGTAAACCATAATAAAAAATTACGAAACTCGATCCATGTATCGAAAAATCTATATATCTCGGAAATTAGATGCGACAAAGTGGGCCCTTTTCACGTGGACGCACACATATAGTGATAATTCAATCAGCGCAGTGAGTAAAGTGGTCAAAGTGGTATTTTTTGAAATTTTGATTCAAAGACAAATTGAGAGTCATTATTTATTATTGTATATCAATTTCTTCGTAATATGTAAGTTTGTCAGTTTCTAAAATGCGTTACGACCCATACAAGAATCTCTGCTACTTCAAAATTCAAATGCATTATATTTTCTTAAATTGCTATAAAGTTTCCATTATAAATTATTTTCGATCGAATATCATCGAGGAAGTAATAACTTGATTTAAGCTTTGTGAAATCCATTGCTTCCTACGAAATCACAATATAAATTTTCCAATGCTTTGTTGATTTTTAAACAGCATAAATTATTAATTATTTCAAGTGATTACTCACTTAGCAGACTGCAACGAAATAAACAGCACAAATTAAATTGCTGCCTCGTGTACTTGTTTTCTGAATGACATTTGCAGCTATTCAGGAAATCAATTTTATACACCACTGACCTGTAAACCAGGTGTTTTTACGATATATGCAAAAGTTGATATATAGTCGTTTCTTGATATGCGCAATACAAAAGGTTTTTCTGGTAATTCTTCTACAAGTTTTCATTAAAATTCAGCTTTATTAATTAAAGTATGCTTCCAAGTCATAAATACAATAATTTATTGTTTATATTTGTTTTACAATTTTTTTTAATATTTACGACATTTAAAAAATTTTTGCAGACCAAATACTTTCTCATCCTTGAAACATAGCCAACCCCACCACCTTTAGGCTTCGCACCACTGACCTGCCAATCAAGTGTTTTTTCGATATACATATGTATGCAAAAGTTGCCATATACTCGTGTCTTGATATGCGCAATGCAAAATGATTTTTTTTGTAATTCTTCTAAAAGATTTTATTGCAATAAAATTTAGCTTTATTAATTAAAATAGGCTTCCAAGTCATAAGGAATTTATTATTTATATTTATTTTACATGCCATTTTAAATATTTACAACATTTATAAATGTTTGCAGACCACCTACGTTCTCAACCTTGAAACATTGCCAAGTCCACCGCCTTTAGATTAAGCTTTATTTTCGCAAACGAGCGCATAAATACAGCAAACTAATATTAAGATAGCTACATATAAACCAGACTAATCCCAGGCACGGTATAAGGCTACGGCCTTTCGTATTCAATAATAATACAAAAAACAATATTTTTTGCGTCCCTTTTGACTTTTTTTTGATATCGCTTACCAATCAATATTCCGCAATGTTAACCGATAAAGTCAAAATAAAGACACACAATTTTTTAGACAATGGGCCACTGTGACGTGCAACAAAACGGAGCAGCGTGCCGTCAGTTTTGACGTGGCATGCCGAATATGCCAAAATAACCACGGCATAAGACTCTGCCAGGTGGTCCCTTTTTCAGCGGGCACCGGCTCGGAAACAAGTCCTTTCCGACCGTCACTGCAGCATAAACGGCGAAGGCGCGGCTCGGAAGCCAGCCCTTTCCAACTGACTCGGGAACACGTCCTTCCCGATCAAGACGACGAAGCGCCCCATACAACTATCAACAACGGCGCAAGCCATCGTGGACGACGGGTACCAACGCATGAGTCCGCGAACGAACCTCGACCCCAAGGTTGCGGTTCCCTGTGTGGCTGACGTTGGGCGTCGACATCCATGTCCGAATAATGTCGAGTGGCGCTCTACCTACCTCAATCGGCTGCTTGTTGGCCCTGGCGGACACATTTCGGTTGATGGTCTCTGGAGCCCAACAAAAAGAAACTGTTTCATTAATTAAGTTCTACAAACATCATATATACAAAGAGTTATATAAAACATAAGACAACATAAATAAAGTGCATTGAAGTTGAGAAAAGAAAAAAAACCACGTATGTTCTTATTTGATGTATGTTTTTTTTTACCGTATTTTAAGTAAAGCGCAGGGGACGATAACGTAGAGGAACATTGTGCCACGGCGCCTGCGAGTCAAGGAACCAGCCACTAGAAATAAAAAGCGCTTGGGGAATTGTTACAGAATTGAAAAAAATTTAAATTAAACATATGATGTGGTGTGAACTGGTAGTTGGAGGATGTTCTTTTTCAGGATTTTGCTACCGCAAGGCCGGCATGTTTAGGACGGTAGCCTAAATATTTTTCTAATAGCCCTAATGTGTATACTCATACACACTTACGCATACATACGCAATCACGAATTATTTCGGTTCACCGTATTTCCCGCCGGATAATTATTTTCGTTAAGTTTTTCCGTTCCTCTTTTCTCACTTAATTACGGTTAAGGACAACCGTACATTTTCTCTAAAAATCACTTCTTCACGGAATACCAGAGGAACACGTCGACTACCACATCGCACAACATGGTTAAATTATTATCATTGTAATCAACCACCAACCATTGCTCTTTTATATTTTGATTAAATACAACTTTCAACCAGTCCAGTTGCGATTCCATCTTTTATTAAAAAAAAAAACACTTGTGCGTCTGGAATGCTCCCTTGGGAGACACGACGCCCATTTGTACACTACCAAACAAGAAAAGAAAATGACATCAAAATCAAGAAGCACACAACAAATTGTAGGAGAAATGCGGCCAAAAACGTTTAAGAGGTTGTGAAGCCACTTAAATAAGTATGCAAGTAAGTGAGCCTGTTGCAAAAAATAGTGCCCAATGCGTAGGACTTAAAGCTGGTAAACAACGAGCAAGTTAAAGTCCAGACAACGACCCAGGAAGCCTAAAGGCAATCGTATCATGAAAAAGCTACTGCCAATGTTTATCATTGAGCTGAAATCCGGTCCTAACTACAAAGGCATCTATGTGATTAAAACCGTATTACACTCGAAAATTATTTTCGAACCCCACGCCCGAAGCGTGATAGACCCCACAGTGGAAACTGCCAGCAGTATGGGCACACAAAAGCGTACTGCAGAAGAAAGGCGGTTTGCATTAAACGTACTACAAGTCATGCATCTACAGAATGCAAAAGAAAAACCGAATCTGACGATGTGAAATGTGATCTATGTAAGGTAATTACCCAGTAAATAACAAAGGTTACTTGATTCAAAACCTTCAAAAACTTAAATACCCGTCACTAAGGAGAAAGGAAATTTCACCAATTACTATACTCCATGTACAGGAAGCAACACCAAATCCAGAAACTGATGTTTATTACATTAACCCAACCCAGAATGCTATTTCTTATCCCCGAACTCTCAGAGGCAATCCGCAAGCCTCACGTAATAGTAATGCATTTCAATAAACAAGGCGAATAACAGACTGAACTCTATGAGAGAGGTGTACCACAAGGTAGTGTCATGGGCCCCATACTAAACCTACTTTCGCATACGATTTGCCTATAATGCAAGGACTCACCATTGGTACTTTTGCTGATGATACTGCTATTTTAGCAGAGGATACTTCGAGGTCTTAACAAGATCGTTGACTGGCTAAAAAAATGGCGAATAAAGTCCAGTGAAACTAAATAAATTCAGGTGGTTTTCACCCTCACCTGTCCACCGTAAAACCGAATGATATTAATACACCCGAAAGCAATGAGACCAAATACCTTGGGATGCACCTCGACAGGAGATTAATTTGAAGAACACACATATTCACCAAACGTAAGGCTCTCGGTCTAAAACTCAGAAATCTATATTGGCTTTTGAACCGAAATTCTCAACTATCAGTTGACAATAAAATACTTTTGTACCCAACTGTCAAAAAACTACTAATCTTGAAATCCTGCAAAGATTCCAATCATAATCCTGAAAATGATTGCAAAAATCGCCTCACTATGTCACTAATGATCAATTACATTGAGTCCTTAGGGTGGAAATACATGCGCTTACTATAATCGGCAGCTTTACCATTCTCATGCATTAAGACGGTGTCAGCATGCGTATAAGTGAAGGTCTTGCATACTCGATTACTGAAGATTAGGACTTCGTCTGCAAATCGATCAAGGATGCGGCTAGGATAGCTGAAGGAGAGGCCTGATCAGGCAGATACGACTAGATTTCAGCGGGCATGGTATGAGCGGGCCGATGTGCGGTCATATCAGAGGATCATCACTGAAGAATGCTTACGCGAACGAAGTGTAGAATTGGTGAGATTTCGCGAGGATCCTTCAAGTCAGATCAGCGAGCTGCAGGCAGAGCTCGGGATTCTATGCCTGTTAGTAAGAACTGAACAGGCCTCACAATGCGTAACAAAGTTCTTGGTGGATAGCGGCCTACCAACTTGTGAAAATTTACGTTTCGCCGGTGGATACGAAGATTTTCCTCTCTGTCGATAATCTAGTATACGAACTGTCAAGGAGAATATCGTAAGTGGACAGGCATAGTAGAGGCCAACAAGTGGCAGAATTGCTCGCAGAAGTATAACCCATTCAAGCAATGTCAGCTATGCATCAGCGGTCGCAGTTGTTGCGAAGAAGGATGACAGTAAAGTTTCTGCTGCGATTATCGGGGGTTTCCTATACCGATGATGGATGATATCATAGAGCTATTGCAGGGAGCTAACGCGTTTCGAGCACTTTATCCCAAGGATGGGTTTACCATGTTCCTGTCGATGCGGAGTGGAGGAAGGAATACCATCAAGGACTTTCCAGTGTCGAACTGAATTCCTGGCCTGACGTCATACTTTAGAAGGTTCAGTAAAAATTAGGTCGTCGTTACCAAATCACTATCTGATCTTCTAAGAAAGCATGCTAAGCTTACGCCTCAAAATGACCAGCATGCAGCATTAAAATAGCTTAAGTGAGCAGTAATAGGAACAGCCTGAATCCAGAAAGGATGACTACGAAGGCTTTCATGCCAAGCATAATGTTTTGTACAAAGATCCGGCGAAGGATCTCAGTAAAGAGCACGCAAGATGCAATTGAGAAAACGTGTTTCATTCCGAAACTGAACGCCAATGTTGCAGTGGTGTTAAGAAGCTGCATCGAGGGGAATAAATGCGCCGCTAAGCGCGAGACAATATTTATTTATTTATTTATTTTATTCAGTCAATGAATACAAACTTTCTTACTGACTATGCTTAAAAATACAATTTTGATTTTTAATAATTAATTTAATTGAATACAAGTTTCTTACTGACTACGTCCAAAAATACAATTTTGATGTTTAATAATTCAATTTGACTTGATCAAGTTACCTGGTGACGTGTCGTAAAATAATTCAACTTTGCGGAATATACGTAAAATAACAAAGAACACATGAAACGTCTATGAGGAATATTGAGCGGTAATCTCCGTAAAATTTCGGAGCTAGCAACAACAATAGAAATAACATTGAAGAAAAAAGAGCAGGATAGAAATTTCTTCCTGCCCATAAGCAATTCCTCTTTGCAACAAGAGAACCGCAGTTCCTTCAATAAATATCGGCGAGCTGGAAACAAATATGCCGTACTAGCCATTAAGCGAAAGCAGCATGGGAGCGGTTCAAAACAGAAACCGAAACACTTTCATACAAGATCGTGAAGAAGATGAAGGGCAGATGCTACGTGGGGGAAAGGGTTGGCGACCATTAAGGGCTAGGTCGCATTTTTCACGTAGTTGTAAAATCAAATTTAAACGAAAAATAAAGCTAAAAATTAAAGCCAAGAAAAAAAGAAGATGAAAAAGCCAGAACAGTTTACAGGCTTTGCTTGCTCGCGTAGTTAGCGTGCTTGCGCTAAGTATGCGGTATTAGAAGGCATGGGTTCGAACTAATGGAAGGCACGTAAGAAGTCTGATGACTATTATTTTTATCATTAACTAAACTCTTTGTTGTTTTAAATAATATATGTTTGTAACGGATGAGCACGCCAACCATAACAATTTTCTAACAATTATAGTAAAATGGATTGGTTATAACCAACAACAACCGCACATTCATACTTTAGTGGCAGACTGCCGTACTTGAAATTGAGCTTGCAAAATAAAAAGATGATGACCTTATACGAGGAGGACGTGGGTTCGAATTCGATTTAAGTCCAGTAAGAAAAAGAATGATGAGGAGATGTCGTGATCTCCGAAATAGCAGCTATAACTTAAACCACTGTAAATGTTACCTTTTCAATAACTTCCAATTAAATAAATGGCCTTGAACCCATATAAATGATTGTTGATACAATTTTATTGGTGTTTTTTTTTTTGTTAAAGGATAGCCTTTCCTGAACAATGTGAAGAAAAAATGTTCTGCGCTCGTAATTAGCTCATAATATATAAAAATATACCTGGAGGTATTCCATTGCCTACAGAGGAGCGGCCACTATTAGGAACCTACAGTTTTCTATTTTACTTGCCCGACCCGGATTCGAACCCAGGGTACACCGAATGATTACCGAATGATTAGCAAATAAAAATGGCATGTAGACACAAGATTTCCGTATTCGTATTAAAATATATCGTGAAATGTTTTAAGTAACTGAATAACGGTGAATACAAATTTATTGGATTTCAGAATTATTAGACAATGATATAATGAATAGAAAAGCATTTGTTGTTTATTTGAGTGATGAATAAAAGTTTATTCGCCACTCAAAATTTTGTGAACGTTGATTAAAAATATATGCGTTTTTCCAAAATTATTTGTATGATGAATGAACATTTATTCGCCATTCAAACTTACTCGAGTGAAATATATTCTTATTTTTTTGTCACTCAATTATTCAGTTTTCTGATAAGTCACGTGCCTAATCCCTTATAAGACAAGCTAAACATAGAATGAAACTAACAATAGTCCCTCAAAAATATAAAATGAGTGAATGAAGTGGCTTTTACTATACCCGCGTCAGTCTATTATTGAATTCCGTGTAAAAGTCCACGCAAATGGGAAAAGTCTCTGACTGATATTCACCGGAGCAGCAGCGTACGCCTTTCGAATGATTTCGCCCAAGTGTCCTTTGGGTACCTCCTGAACATCCATTTGGAAGTGAGATAAAGTGAGAAGGCGAACCTGGTTTAAGAGTCTACCAGGAACAGCAGCGTATGTTAACCAGTGGGTACGCCGCGAGCGGGCATCTGACTTGGAGCAACTGGCTCACTGTATATATATGTGCCCTTAAACAAAAGAAACGCCCCAGTTGGTTGACGTACTCGCGAGAGTAAAGGCTTACATCACCGCCATTCAGGAAGTTAAATGGACGGGACAAATTAAGAAAGTCATTGGACCTTACGACGTTTACTAAAGCTGCCATGTAAAGAAGCGCATGTTCGGTGTTAGATTTGTGATGGGAGAGAGACTTCGTGGCCAAGTTATGTTGTTCAATCCCTTGGACGAGCGCTTCGCCACGATTCGCTGTCCACGCCCCGGCCGAAGAGAAGAACGATGTGATCTCGTCTACGTCTTCAAATTGATCATATTGCGATAGATTGAAGACAGTTAATCAGACGTACGTACACTTCGCGGACCGAGCATTGTCTCGTATCATTCTCTTGGCACAACCAAGATTCGCATACGCCTCTGTGTAGCAAAGTACGTGCGACTAAATACTCACAGGAAACTCGACGTTTTGGGATGCTCCTGAGATTTTAGAAAGACAGATACACGTATTACGAAAGAAAAGACAAGCCGAAATACGTGATTGCTTGAGATGCTACCCGACAAAGAAAAGCGCCCGAAAGTTTTATTACTCAGAATCAGAAGGAGGGTCCAAAGCACATTTCAGTTGTGAAGATCCCGAACCTCACTTCGCTGAGGATGACATTAACATCCCATAACTTGACCCCGACGAAGTCCGCATAGAAATACCTCGGCTACAGAACAATCAAGCCGCGGGTGCTGATGAATGATGGCCAAGAGCGGTTAGGGCTTTGCACGAGCTTGTTTGCTGAATATACGAATATATGCCCACCGATTGGAATTTATGTGTCTGCCAAATCTGCAAGCAGGGTGATCCCGCAATATATGCCAATTATCGCGGGATCGGCCTCTTTATCATTACGTATAAGATTCTATCGACCGTATTGTGTAAAAGACCGGAGCCAAAAGCCAGATAGCTGATTGAACCTTATCAGTGTGGCTATAGACCTCGTAAATCTTCAATCGACCAGATACTCTCGATACGCCAAATATTCGAAAAGACCCGTAAGAAGAGGGTCGACACACACCATATATTTGTCGACTTTAAATGATCTTTCGGCAGCACGATAAGAAGTTTCTTATATACCGCGACGTCTGAATTAGGCTATATATAAAACTTATGTGGCTATATAAAATGACGTTGAGCAACACCTCCAGCTCAGTGAAAATGGAGGACCTCTCCGAGCTGTTTGAAAATAAACGAGATTTTAGGCAGGTATCAAGGTTGTCTCTATATCGTGCGATCTCTTAAACATCACGTTGAAAACATAGTTCGAACTGCAGAATTAAATCATGCAGGCTAAGAGTATGCAACTGCTCGCGTATGCCGATGACATCGATAAAATTGGTGTCAACAACCGCGCCGTTAGTTCTTCTTTTTTCCAAGATCTATAAGGAACGGAAGGAGAATGAGGGAGAAACGTTTTGTAACGGCAAATACCGCAACGGATGGAAGGAAGAGCTGTATGCGCTTTACAAGGACATTACCATAGTATAGCAAATTAATATTCAACGGGTGCGCTTCCTAGATCATGTTGAACGTATGGAAGAAAATGTTCCAGCGCTGAAAGCATTCGATGCGGTATCCGCGAGTGGAAGCAGAGGTAGAGGAAGGCCTCCTCTAAGCTGGAAAGAGAAGGTGGAGAAAGATTTGGCTTCGCTTGGTGTCTCTAGGCGCAAGTTAGCAAAGCAAAGGAACGACTGGCGTGCTTTGCTAGAATCGTCCGAATTCGCTTAGGCGGTTATAGCGCCAGTTATTGGTGGATTGAGTGGTATATAATTAAATAGCAAATAAACATCTTTAACGAATTTATAATAAAAAGGTAAAGGAAAGCCTGACTGATTAACTAGTTATTTAGTTGGTTAACTAAATTGAAAAATCAAAAATAAGTGATATGTATGGCCTAGTATTAAAGTTAATGTTTCGTTCTATGTAGTATAAGGGATTCAATAACTTTCAAAATAGAGGGTCCACAAAGCTGTTGACTCCGGGCCCCAGAATACTTGCATGTGCCCGATAAAGGGTTATTTGCAGAGGTTTAGTTTTCCGACAATGGTTATGTAATTATAAATTAAGTCCGGTTTGGTTTGCTTGCTGATTATGAATGGACCAAAGACTATTTTGAAAATAAGGTACAAAAGCAAAAATGCCGTGATTGAAGTGGAAAAAGCACGAAAATTTGGTGTGCTTTATATGTCGGTGAACTCTTTTGTTATTTTAAAATAAGAGCCGTGATTGACGTCAGAGTCATGATTGCCGTTTATACGAGTTTCTTGCTCTAAAGCATGTCAAACAATAATGTAATTGTGGGAAATATGTGGTGGACGCATTATTTCTTGAGATAGGACAATGGACTGGGAAACGATATCGTTTGTTTTAAAGCTTTCAACTTGTTTTGACATGGCTTACGTGAAGTCATTTGTTGAAGCGAACACTCTGGAGCCTTTAGACGCCATCGAAGATAATGTTGTGTGAACAACTGCCGAGATATTGGCCCCATTGATTGAAAAAGTGGTTGAAAATGCGACTACCGGACTCTGCCATGACTCGCCAGCTCACAATTTGATTTCGATTTAAAGTTTCACAGTTCCAAAATACATACCTTGTTGGAAAACAAAGCCAGAACACAGGTAGATTTAAAACTTTTCCAATAGCGCTAAGTTTTTCAAAATTGAGCAAAAAATACATAATCAACCCATAAAGAATTTTACCGGCTTTGTTAAATTCATTGTTAAGGGATGTGTGTTAATAGATGTTCTGTATTTTATGTCCGATCGGCATCATGATATTTTTAGGTTTCTTCTGTGTTGGTCCTACGTTGTATTTATCACGTTTGTTACTTTCCTCACGAACACATTTGTATACAGTATAACTTTTGTGCACTTTGTTCTTATAGATGCTCTGTATTTTATGTCCGATCGGCATCATGATATTTTTAGGTTTCTTCTGTGTTGGTCCTACGTTGTATTTATCACGTTTGTTACTTTCCTCACGAACACATTTGTATACAGTATAACTTTTGTGAACTTTGTTCTCCATGTTGCTAAAAAAGCCTATCAGTTGTGTCGGCAGGCTTGTATTCTATCCTAATATATTCTTTGTCATATATGACCGAAGCGTTCAGTCTGTTCGAGAAGCCTGGTAGGTATTTTTCTATTTTTCGGATTGTTCCCCTGACTGTACGCTTTCTCCATCGTCTGTAAAAGTCCACTTGGAAAATCATCATCTTTAATATTCTCGATACCTCTGTTTTGTTTTCCATGTGAAACACTTCGTCACTTGTGTCTAATGGCCTTCCAATGAATTTGTTTTTTTTTCGTTTCTATAATCATTTTTCTCGCTTGTTTGGATTCATAATTTATTAATCATCCTGAAGATGCAGTATTTTGATATTAGTCAGTAGTCAGGTTTTATTTTATTGTCCATTGTGCATACCCACGGAATAACAATTAAGAAACTTAAAACAAGAATATCAGGCCACCCATTGAACATAAAATGTAGGGCATCTATTATGTATGTAAAGAGTAGACACTATCATGTATTTGAAGCTGTGAAAATATTACAACAAACAAGGGATTAAACTGCAAAACAGCCACAGAATATACATATACTAGATGCTTGTAATACTAGTTCTAAACTGCATGATAAAGGCGACGGGGGTCGTGTACCTAAACTTTAATGAATGCATGTATTTATGTTTTTGACGAGTTTGCATTTCTGACATTAATAAAAAGGTTTCGAATAAGTGTTCTAGTCCCTAAAGACGATAACGGAAGGAGATGGAAATATATTTGGAAAATAGATTTAAATGTGTTTCATTATGATAAGCACCATGGCCTCGAGCCGGTATTAGAAATAATTGTTTGAATAAATTCAAAAAGGTGCCTGAAAAACAAATATCTATAATAGATAATCTATTAGACTTTTATTGCAGTTTCTAAAATGTAATAAAATATAATATAAATTACCTGTATTTTTGCTTCAATTAGCCCTAGTCTTTGGCTTAATTCCTCTCGCATAAAAGCGTCGGGGTAATGTGTTTCTTCAAATAGTTTCTCAAGGTTATTCAGTTGTTCAGAAGTAAAGTTCGTACGTGTTCTCCGCTGCTTATTGCTCATTTCGCTTACATATATTTGTCTGGAAAAAATAGAAGGCGAGTTTTGGAAATTTACAAACAGAACATGTTTATGTTATATTACACAGTGCTACAAAAAAAGTGAAGTCGAAATACCTCGGAAGTAATGTTATTTTCTTGTAGGTCTTATCGAGTAGAACAAGAATCCAATTTTGGAATTTGTCAAACACCCCCAAAATCTCGACTTAACCTTAAAAACCCGATTTTTCGAGCTTTTGCGCACTTCTTATCTTAGCTAATTAACAACCGATTTTCATTCTAAGAACGGTTTCAGAAAGAAGAAACTCAGAACTTTTGAAGGATGTATAGACGTCTTAATAAAGCTGAAGAAATTTACTTGTTTTTGTACAACAAACTTAAATTTTGCTACCATTTTTCTTCTTTTTTCACCTTGGCGATATTTTCCCACACTATTTTATAAAAACACAAAATGAGTTTTGATTAGATTCAAAGAGCACGTTTATTACCGAGTTCAACGAATGTTTCTTTCAAAAAATCAGCCAAAAAGTAACTGAGTTATTTTACTTTTTATAAGAACGAAATTTTTTCAAAAATTTACAACGAACTTAATTTACTAATAAATATTATTAAATGAAAATATATAGATCAAAAGTGCTTTTTTGACCGTTTTTTCCTTAGGTCAGCATCGCCAGTTTCGCGTTGTACTGACCAGCAATATTCTGCCATCATATTTATTTTGTTTTTTCCTTCGAAACGTTTTTCGATCTGGCCCAGATTATGTGGGAAGAAGTCGAAATGCGAATACAAGAAATGAATTTTTATCGACATGTTGCAACCCATTTCACCATATGCACTTAAAAATTCGTTTACAACCGTGATGTAGTCGTCGCTTTTGTTGTTCCCGAGGAAATTATCACATAGCGCTACAAAACTCGTCCATGCACCTTTCTCAACACAGCTTAACTTATTCATAAAGGTAACGTCGCTCATAATTTTGCGAATTTGAGGTCCAATGAAAATACCTATATACACATATTATAAAAAAATAAAAAACCATGAATGAAAACAAATTAATAAATACCGGCTTTTATTTTAGCTTCACTTAATTTTAGGAAGACAGTTTTATGATGAAGAAATGCTTCGCTATTAACATCCAATTTCTTTACAAATTGTTTCATGTATCCCAGCTTTAAGTGTAGTGGTGGTAAGATAACATCCTCAGATTTTACCAATGGGAGGCTTAAAAGGTTTTTCCTGCCTATCTGATGTGACTCTCGAGATGGCTATGCTTTGCGATCATAGCGATTGGATGTCCGACTATCCCATTCACAAAGGCAGCAAGGGTATTTTGTGTAGCCACCTTGCATGCCAAATAAAATTGTCAACACTTTTAAGTCAGCGATGACTTTCCATTTATGCGTGGCATAGTCGATCAACCGTAAAAATGTTTCCATCATTTCATACGTTTCTTTCTTTTTAACCCCATACGCGATTGGAACTGATGGTAAGAGATTTTCATTGTGTAATAACACAGCTTTTAAACCTAAGGGTGACATTACAGACTTCATTAAGGCAACACGAATGTATTTTTTTTTTTAGGGTGCATACTTTTACACGATCCATCAATGAAAAGTCGCCATTCATCTGCATAATTATAATTTAAAGCCGAAAATAATTTGGGTACATTTACACAATCTACTAGATCACAGTCATTGCCATCAGTTTTAAAACCTTTCTACCCGATGTTATTTGAAAATATTTGTCCACTAAATTCCACTGCTTTAGTCGTGAACCGAGGACTTCAGAATCTCGTTTCGATAATTGCAAATCACGCACGAGATCAGCGAAATCAGAATTTGAAACCAAATGCCTTTCCATTGATTTTGATTTTCAAGGAAGGAATTCTTCCTCTACTAAATATGTTTCACTAGCATCAATGGCCTCTCTTTTGGAGGCACTTCGGCATTTAAGTATTTTGATTTTGTTACCGTAACAACATTCGCATACTTTACGTTTTTCCGCGATTTAAAATTGTGACCTGAAACGGTTGTTTCGCAAAAATAGCAATCGTCTTGTTTATAATATGCCTGATGATGCCAAGTCATAGGCACAGGAAAGGGCAAAGTAATTGATTGTTGAACTTTAAATTTTTTTAATGTTGTGCAGCAACATTCACAAATAAATTCTACCTCGTACCAGCGACTCGCACTATAAAACCTTTCGAAAATCTTGTTATATATTTTTACAACACCAATATTATTTTTAAAATCACGCCAATGACTTGTATCCGTAAATAAGCCACAAATGTAGCAAAACTTATTGCGCTTGTCGCACATTTTAGTTTTACTTTACCAAGATTTTTATCCAATTTAACAGCAAACACAACAAAAGATAAAAAACACGTACACTTCAGTATAACGGAAATTTATAAAGACTTCAAAATTGAGTAAAAACTCAAAAATTAAGTGGTAATTTCCTTGTGAACAACAGAAGCAAATTTTTGCAAAAATTTCGTTCTTATAAAAATAACTCAGTCACTTTTTGGCCGATTTGTTAAAAGAAACATTCGTTGAACCGGGTATTAAACGTACTTTTTAAATCTAATCAAAACTCATTTTGTGATTATATAAAATAGTGTGTGAAAATATCGCCAAAGTCAAAAAAAGAAGAAAAAGGGAGCAAAATTTAAGTTTGTTGTGCATAAACAAGTAAATTTCTTCAGCTTTACTCAGACGTCTATATATCTTTCAAAAGGTCTGAGTTTCTTCTTTCTTAAAATCGGTTGTTAATTCGCTAATATATGGGCTAAGAAGTGCGCAAAAGAACGAAAAATCGGTTTTTTAAGGTTAAGTCGAGATTTTGGGGGTGTTTGAAAAATTCCAAAATTGGATTCTCGTTCTACTCGATAAGACCTAGAAGAAAAATAACATAACTTCCCAGGTATTTTTGAGTGTCACACTGTGTTATGCAATAAACAAGATGATGCCACTTATTTAAACCACTTTTTTGGTTGCCCATATAAATGTAGTTCAAGGCACAGTATACAGTAAACCAGATACTGACAATACGCCTATTTGAAAATGAATACATGAAACAATGTACATACATATATGGTCAATGTCGCGGGAACGAGGAACGCTAAATTTTTTGAATTACGCACTTAATCATATACATATATTTTGTTTATATATGTACATGCTATAGCATCTATAAACTTCTAAATACCTCTAAAGAAGGATATAATTAGTATTCCTTGCGATTTCCATTGATATAATGAATGTTTCATTTTTTCTATGCCTCAGTATGAGGGAATATGTATTTCACGTTAATTGATGCGTTTTATCAACTTCGTCGATCAGCGTAATGCAAAGATTTAAAAATCCCTGCAACGAATTATAAATATTCGATTTTCTACGTTTTAGATAGTGTACAATTATTTTCTTGTCCCAAATTTACCAATTTTCTGAAATCAAATCGCAATGTAACATTAAAGACTTTTTTTTGTAACGTTAAAGACTGCACATTTGGATTTGCAAAATTGTTGTAAGGAAAGTTTTCTCTCAAGTTGATACTTATGTATATCATTTCTTTGAACCTTGGTCTTGTGAAAATTACATTGTTTTAAATTATAGCTCTGCAAGATTCACTAATTTTCGTTCAAGTGTTGAGTTACTTTCTAACTCACTACCAAAAAATGTAACGTTAAAGGCTAGACAAAACTTCGCGTACCTTTGAAACTGCTGACGATGGAAAAAAAGTTTACACATATAAAATGTAAACCTTGTGGCCTACTTTAATGTACATTTGAAAATTTCTATATATCATTTAATATTGCGGATATATGAACGAAAATATACGTGCGACTGTAACGTTAAAGACAATGATTTTGACCATATGAATGTATAGGAATTTTCTGTCATTTACCCATTGATAACCACTGGTGCAAAAGTACCCATACATTTTTGATGATATATTTTGACATGTAAATTTAAACAACAAATTCAATAATAAAGGGTCTTGCAATAGGAACGCTACAAAAGTTTTTTTAAATAAAGCAAAAACGAGGCAGCCAATTGACTGGGCCATTTCGTGAGATAATACGTTCACAAAACTTGGTTTTCAATAAATCGATTGTGACATTCGTTGTGTAGCTTGTGGCGCCGTCCTGTTGGAACCTCATATTGCCCAAGTCCATATCATCTAATTCGAGCCAAAAAAATATTCGGTTATCATTGAGCGGTAGCGATTCCCATTGACAGTAACGTGCTGGTCTTGATCATCACGGAAGAAGTACGGCCCATAAACCGCACCAAACCGTAATTTTTTCGGGATGCAATGTTGACTCATGGAGCATGTGTGGATTGCTGCCTGTCCAATAACGCATATTTTGCTTATTGACAAAGCCATTCAGCCAGAAATGAAGACGACCATAAATTGGGCGTAGCGCTCTTAAAGTTGAAGCCATTGACTCCGAATTTCGGTACTAAATTTTAATAATTTCGACTCGTTGTTGGATCGTATATCTTTCCCTGATGAAATGCCAAACCTTACTGAAGAGAAATGTCAAAAGAGCGGGGAAAAATATGGCGTCGTTTGCTGTCACTATCGGTCTACTTTTGCAGCGTCCCTATTGTAAGACCCTTTAGTAAAATTCAGACTTTTATTATGTGAGAAGCCTTTTATTTTATAATTTTGGAGGTAAGACTTAATACTGGCTTAGTTTTTATGTTTTTGTTTTATATAGTTTTTAATTAAAGCTAGTTTTTTCTTGTATTTCTCTTATTTTAAAATTTTGTTCAAATATTAATTACGGAAATGAATTAGATATTCAAGAAACATTCGTTTCATTTTCATAGTACCAATGGAAATATCCTTACTGTTTTCGATTGTCACATAAATTTTGTACATTGCTAAATTTGCTCCCATTAGTTTCCATACAGATGTTTTCTAAACATGTAATATAAAAACTGGTGGTCCCATACAATTGCCGTCGTTAGTATCAGAACAAAGGTTTACTTAAAAATTAAAGAGTTTCACGTTTACACTATACTAGTGTCACCTCCTAATCGATAAGTCAATTCCCACTTATTCCACTTAAGAATTCTCAAAGTTCTCCTTAGCATCCGGCATGACTTGTGTAGGAACTGCATCCGGACATAGTCGTTTGCGCTACTAGCGTGAAACAGAGAAATCACTCGATTCAAAATGATTTGCACAGATATATGCTGTGGGTGGCAATGAAGTTACACATGCGATTTCCCCCTGTTTTTTTGAGAGTTTATCATTTGGTACACTAAACACTGCACATCTAGCACATTTGTAAAAAAAAAAACAACCACGAGTTGACATTTTGATTTCCTCGATATATTGTTTTACGAGTAAATATGTAACCTCGAAATATATTTAACTAAAAGATATATTCGGAATTATATTTATTTGGGTTAACGCAAATCACAAATTGTGAACAATTATCAACCAATAAAATCAAACGAATTGTCAAATAAGAATATTTAAATTTTTTGTTTTGCCTATTTGGATTACTGTATACTGCGGTACAAGAGAAACATTTTCGCCACTTTTTCCGCTATTTGAATTCTATTTTTAAGATGTTTGTATTTAAAAAAATATTTTATTAATACAACGTTACAATATTAAACATCCTCAATCATGTTTTATTACAAGATAACCATCAATCCTAATTCGAGAAGGACATACCTCCATTTTTAATTAATGCTCACGTGGTTTAGGGTATTCAAAGGTGAGAACCGTTTATAATTTTTAGACCTTCCATGAAGATGAAATGGTATTATAACTTTGGTCCGATGTTTGTAATTATTTGAACGCAAACGAGTCCCTCAGTTTTAGAGATATCTCACTGAAACTTGGTAGGCAGATCCATTTCTATACTGTATTAATCATTTGTCGCAACCCATCGGATCGGGCATTATATTTTGGGACTTATGTTATAAAAGTCTTCTCATAATAATTGTGCAGTGCTGTGCAGTGCCTGATTGATGATTTTTTTAGCTGTTATCGATTAGAAAATCACGTCGTCATAAAGTTAAGCTACTAAGCGGAATCAAGGATGGCGTGACATGGTACAAGCCGGCATTGTTCCGAATTAAGACAATGGCAGTCGCAAGGAGCACACATTCATTTGAGCCGGCCTGTAAGAGACATGAAAATTAATCACTGTTTGATGTCATAGAAACGAGCACAACTAGACTAGAAGAGATATCAGATGCAAAAGAAGTTGTCTGGTCAGTCTGAGTAAAATGCAGTAGCGAGTGATGTTTCAATCAACAATCTCGACATGCAGAATACTTGCATTGCTGCACTTGATTACCTGATTTGAGGCAATTTATGCACCACTGAGCTCTTTTGGCTTCGTCCCAGCGGTTATTTGGAATTAAATTGGTGAACGATGGACAAGAATAGACAAACATAGGAGACCAAAGTGATGTTGTCTTGTACACGTTATAAATGCAAGTGCTCTTTTATTTTACACCTTTGCCACAAATAATATTTATAAGAGGTTTGTCGTGTGCAATCAAAAATTGTAGTTTGTGATGCCATTTAATTATTGGCGCTCTGAACATCTAGTAAACAGATAGAGATAGTTATAAAACATATTTTTACCTCTTTGCTTAATTTGCGTCTGTTACATTTATTAAGTAAGTAGTATTATAGTGAGCAATATATTATAGTAATAATTAGTATAAAAGGCAGTAATTGTAGATTTAAGTTTAAGTTTATAATCAACTTCAGTAAAGTGGATACGATGCCCAACTAAAATTAAGAATAATTGTGTTTTTTTCTTCATCTATATCTAAAGGAACGTAACAGGCGTCCGAGTGGGGAATCCTTGTAGTCAAAAAGGATAACTAGAAAATCTAATTTACTACGAAAAAGGTGGAAAGATATTAAGATAAGCAACTGCAGCGATATTGAGACAAGCAGCAGGGTATTAAGACAATCAATAACGCAAAAGCAGTGGCAGAAAGAGATTTCTTAAGGCAAAGCATTGTACTATAAATTAAATTCTGTTGTATACTGTCTTGGTCTACCTGAACAGTTTATGCCGTTATTAATGGACTTCGAAAGCCGATAATGAAATCCATCTTCAGACGAAGTTAAGGCGAAGCTATTAGATTTAGAATTCAAACCTTCATCGCAAGCGTATAGTGCATTTGTATATAAAAAAAAATTCAATCCTATGTCAAGAAAACAAGTAAATCGTAGCTTAAGTGTTATTAGTGCGGAAGTGAAAATCAGAAATAGTAGACTATCCAGTGATTGCGAAAATATCGCAGGTTCAATGTTCAACTGTTAATTAATCGACAATAACTAAACAAATAGTGTTGGAGTGAAGATGATATCAGAAATAAATTTAAACAATAAGCCAGAGACAATTTCAATAATTAAAAGTCGGTATAGACGAAATGTTGGAATCCGTTGCAGACTTCTGATATGTACATATGTACTTATATATTCTAAAATGAAAATCAAAAAGTTGAACTTCATTTAAAATTGACACTTGTTTCGATAATTTTAGTGTTCAAATAAGCAATTAATTTTGCCCAACCGGGGACTTTTAAACGCGGATTCGAATACAAACCCAATATTAATGATCAGAATGTTGTAAAGATTCCTCATCAGAAAATAGGGCCCAAAAAACTGATTGTTGTGTGAATGGTGCGTGCCTCACTCGGACGGCCCGGGGTTGGAAACTGGGGCAAGTAACATCAAAAATAATAGAAACATCTCTATTCGAATAGCGGTCGTCCCTCGGCTGACAACGGCAAACCTCCGAGTTAGGGCTCGGCCACGCATTGAGCGACGAGCGACGAAATTAAAACATATGAAATGCCATTGAAGTGGCCACGCAGTAAGCGACGAGCGACTGAGCGATTTCTTTGCGACTGAGCGACGTCGCTAAACAATTAAAACATCTTCTAATTTTTTGTAGACTGCTGAGCGACGAACAGAAAGAATGAACAAATTAAACATTGAAATTCTTATTTCTGAGGTGCAAAGCCACCCGGTTTTGTGGCAGGATAGCCAGAAAGACTTCAAAAACAAAAATATCACTGACAATATATGGAAAAAAGTGAGAGAAATATGTGGTTGTTCTGGTGAGTTTTTATTTTATTCATAAAAAAAATTGATTGTTAACATTAAAAAAATTATATTTTTGAAATTTTTGGTTTCGCGTTCAATTGATAAAACTAAAATTATAAGTGGAATATAATGTCCAAACTCCCACAAGTATTCTGTTAATTCATTACGTATATTTAATGGTGTGTGGCTGCTTCTGTTGGAGTTTTGCCGTTGTTCTCGATCAACGGTATTTGTTTGAGCGTTATTATTGTTCATAGTTGTTGTCACTATCGCCATCGCGCTCCCTCACAAAATTGTGCAGTACACAGGCACATTTAATTAAAATAATAGCTGTTCTTGGGGTTGTTTCAATAGCGTTTTGCAAAAAACGTCATTTACTGGTTAATATTCCAAATGCGCATTCAATGCATTTTCTTGCTATTGAAAGTCGATAATTAAAATTTTCTGTTTTCGAATTTAGTTTCAGTGTATAAGCTTCATCACCAATCAGAAAATTAGGTAAAATAGTATTTGAGTTTGGCAATGCTTGGGGAAGAGGAACATTCAATTTGTTCGCTTCAAGCAATCGAAATAATGTTGATCCAGAAAAAGCAACGCCATTAGTTTGCTTTCCTCTTCCTCCCACTTCTATAGTTAGAAATTTTTTGTCAACATTTGCTACACCTTGCAGTACTACAGAAAAGTAATGTAAATAATTAAAATAATGGGACCCAGAATTTGCCGACACTTAATTTGACAGTGTTTGCCATCAATACTGCCAAAACAGTTCGGAAATTTCCAACGGTATAGGCATATACTCCTCCACAAGTTCTTTCCATATGATTTCGCATGTCTCTGAAATAATTAAACTGACTGGGCTTCTGCCCATGCGAAAAGCAAAAGCTAAATCGCGAAACGAATGCCCTGTTGTAATTCAATATAATAATAACATTTCAGGAGAACCAGCAAAAGGAAAGTGGAAGAATTTAAGAGACACATACAGGATAAATCTCCCAATTAAAGTTAAGTGGCCATATTATGATTTGATAAGCTTCATTAAACAGAGCGTGTTCCGGATCCTACGGATGGGAATCTTTTGGAACCAGAGCAATATCAATGTTCCAATCCAAATTTTTCGACTTTGATTAACGATCTACTAAGTGAAGAAGACTCTGTTTTTAAAACTGTTGATATGCCTGGAACCAGCACTTCTGTTTCCACCAGTTGCCCTACAAATGTGCCACCAAAAACAAAGAAAAGAAAGGGAAGAACAAGCGACTTTGAGTCTGAATTTCTCCAAATTAAAAAGGAGCGAATGGAAATTTTAAAAGCTGAGGTAGGCTAAAGGAAGATGATGTTGATCTTCAGTTTTTTAAAAGTTTCTTGAAATTTATCCGGCAGTTTAATAATTTAGAAAAATTAGAAGTCAGAGGAGAAATACAAAATGCAATTTTAAACAAATACCGGACAACGTATACCAATAATCAGAACAAACAGTAAAGTATAAGTAATATTACGTTTAACTTAAGCAAATTAATAAAATGAAATTTATGTTTAACTTACCTCAATGTCAAAACGAGGCTCGGCTCTGCACGAATTGCTTTCCTGTGTTTTGTTAATTTAGGGCGAACTTTTTCAAGCAATATATCAAAAGATTGTATAGACATACGTAGATATTGAAAGAATCCATCTGGAAATTTACGTAGATTTTTATATAAATGATTAAATTCACCGAACTTCCATCTTTTTTGGTTTTTAGGATGAACACCATACTTTCTTTTTTTATACGTAGCAAGATTCTATAAACATTATATCGATTTTCAAGCAATAATATACGCTGAACAGCCCTTGACAACGGCATTTTAACTGCTAATCGCTCAAGAACAGTCGCTCAGTAAAAAGCCATACGTCATTCAAATTCGTCGCTCAGCCGCTCATCGCTCAGTCGCTTACAGCTTGGCCGCGGCCTTATGTTTTTAAAAATCAGTTACAATTGTTGGCATTTTTCGGTACATCCCGATAGAATACATCCCAACCAATCGCTCGAAGTTATTGGTTGTGACCAGGTTCCTTCTCTTATTTTCAGAGTAACCGCGAGCCTCCAGTTATCAACGCCGACTAACATTCATGGTTTAACGTTCTCATATAATGCCATCGGTAGACCTGTTACATGTGGATACATTTTCGTCAGTTCAGACGCGTCGATTGATTGTGCTGGTAGATCGAGGTCATCGACGGTGTGAATTTTCTTCAAGGTATACTTTCTATTATTTGTCATACTTGAAATTTCCACAGCAGGCGTCACAGAGTTTTTCTCAATGCGCGTCGTATTTACTGGCCATCGTAGATTCAATGGATCTTGTTTCCCATCCAAATCGAGTTCGTCAAATACTTGTCTGTCTATTAACGTAACGGATGAGCACTCACGAACATGAATTAGCACGATTCTGAAAAGAGGTTGGCTTCCTTCATAGCCATTGCTCAATCTCTGTACTGGTTCGATTTGTTTTATTACCATCTCACATCTTACGCCGTAGTGGAAAGTTTCCAAAGGTTCTCGCACTCTTTACACAGCATACCTTGGTCTTCACTTTTTCCTGCTTGCACACTCACCTGTGCTATTTCGACGATATGTGTGTTGACCATGCGAGTAATGATTAAGTGCTTGCCCACAGGTACTTTATCGTCTTTCGAGTGGGCTGTCCACTTTAATTTTAGGTTATTTGCAAGCAACGACATAAAATCTCCCTCAATCCCAGAAATTATTACTGGTAACGACATAAGAAAGGCAGTAAGTGCGTTTGTGATTCGAAATTTACATTGAAGTACATTTACAGTGTACTTCATGTATCCACAAATTGGTTATCTGTCTATCGAATAGTAGAAGAATAAAGCAAATTGTGGGCTAAAATGTAGAAAATTCAATAGCAACCTGGCAGTGCAGGTTAGCTTACATAAATTTTCAAAGCCTGAGGAAAATGAAAAGTGGAAGCGTATCAGCCACAAACTTCGACAATAGGATTAGGTTGGTAAATTGTGAAATTTGCGCCAAAGGCTCATTTAAGATGAGCAGCACCGAAACAAAAGGTTTATTGGAGCTTGTTTATTCGGAAATTCAGCCCATCGGGGGAGCAAACTACTTCATCACCTTCATTGATAACTAGAGTAGAAAATTGTTTTTGTATTTTTTGAAGCAAAAATCCGAAGCAATAGCAGATGGCGGAACTGACTCTTCAAGCTCTTCTTGACAATGCCAGTCAAAACTGAATGTGAAGTCACAAAGAATGTATTTTTTGGGCTTCGATAGCGCTAAAAAGGGGTTTCGTTGTATCGACCCCTAATACCAAAACACTGATCATTAGTCATGATGTAATTTTTCACGAGCATCTCCAAATTATGAAAATGGAAATACCGATAGATACTGCGGTTGTTAATTCAAATCAAATGAGGAAACTGAGAACTTCGAGTAAATGTGATATAAACAAACAACCGGTAAGTGAATTATATGCAGACAATATCATAATTGGTTCTGATCCTGGGCCTGATTGTGGGTCGACAAACTCAATAATTGCTATAGCGTTTTAATAAAAACACAGAGTTGATAATAAATCACACTTAATATATGTACACTTTCACATGGAGAACGGTATTTGCAAACAACTGTTGCCATATCTATCCAAGTAACATGGAATGTTGGAAAAAAAGAAAAACATAACATAATTATGTTTAGTGATAATAAAATTAACAAAGGAGCTGGGATCATATTACCGAAATAAAATAAAGTAAGGTATGTACATGCAGAAAGGAGTTCTACGCAAAAATATTGTGAATGGCGTAGCCGGTGTTGGATCGGCCAGGGTTATTATTTTGAAGCGCGACCGAGGGCCGCCTACGCAGAAAGGTGTTCTACGCAAAAATATTGTAGATGGCGTAGCCGGATCTGGACCGGCCAGGGTTATTTTGTTGAAGCGCGGCCGAAGGCCGCCTGTGAAGTAAGATGTTCTACGCAAAACTGCTGTAGATTGTAAGCAGAATTTGACCCTTTTTAAGGGATGTTACTGCGGTTTGTACTTTTACTTTTATTCAAGGTACCGTATCTTTGTTAATCTGATCTGGGGGAACATGTTATGTTATGTGAATACTCTTACATTCTATGTTTTGTTATTTTGTTTTCAAATATTGCACTTACAATATAAATTTCAAAATAATAATATATATATATATATATATATGCATGTGTATATATATTTATATATATATACATGTGTAAACTTTACTTGCTATTAATAAGTAAATATACAACAGCAATAAAAACAATAACAACAATTACCTGACCGTCGCTACGTTTGAAGAACTCAATCTGGGACTGAAAAGATAGTTAATTAAGTTAACAAAGGAAATTAATCCTAGTAATCTTCGCTGGAAATTGTGTGTCTTAATACTTAGAGTGGTTGTTGAGAATTTTTATACATAATAATTTTTAATGGGAAATTTGTGTAATTTTCTAATTGCTATTATTTGTTGTTAAATATTTCCTTCGATCTAAACCAGAAAGAAGGTTCTTTGTTGTTTTAAGCTTGCAGGGAATTTGGAATTGCTTTTTTATTGAATTGTATGAAGACTGTGACAACATCACCTTCACGTCGTAACGTCTGCGAACATTCCTTGTTTGAAAATGTCGTTTTGAAAACGGCAGAGAAATGCAGAAACTGATTTGTTATGACAGTACATACTTTAGATGCAGCCGTAATAAGGTATTTCATTTCTGTATATGTTATTAAAATATCCTCTTCATAGTTTTTCTTTCTGGTGTAAAAATACTAAATAAACCGATTTATCTACTTTTTCGAAAATGAATCATATAACTGACTTTGATCCATCTTTTCCAAGGTGCACAGTGCGTAGTGTATTATATAATTACTTTAAATAGTATTAAGAACTTTTGTTAATAGTCAGTAGGAATTTTGTTTTTTGACTGAATTTTTAAATAAATAAATAAATTATCAATTGTTATTACATTAAAACTATTTTTTTTTGATATCGTAAGGTTAATTAATGCTTTGAATTTAGCATTTCATATTTTACTGGCCGGGCTACGACTCTATACGTCTTTTAGGCTGTGTTGCGACTCAATCATATACCCCGGGAATGGGAGGAGGTGAGAGCAGTTTTCATTCCTAAAGGAGAAAAGCCACAAACAGGAGATCAAAAGACTTTAGACCGATTAGGCGGCCATCCTTTCTACTCAAATTTCTTGAGCGACTGCTAGACCGGCATATTAGAAGCAAGGTTGGCGACACCCCAGCATGCATACAATAAGGAGAGATCAACTGTTGAAAGGCTACTACAGTACAAAAATACACCTTCACTGCCCTCCTATATATTGAGGGTGATTGTAATAACATATTCCCCGCGGCGATAATTTGGAGTACAACAGGTAAGGACTGGGACCTGATGATCTTCAAGAGGAAAAATAAGACACTGGTTCTCGAACATATAACGGGGAGGCCCTCGTAGTAAAGATAGAGGCCAAATATCTAGATCTCATATTGCATAGGACACTATAGTGGGGACTTAATAGTGCAGATAGAGTGCGTAAAGCAGCAGTAGCAGCAGACCAATTGGAGAAAGTTGGGATTGGAACCAAAACAATATACTGGCACTTCACCTGCGGCGCAGTGGTATCATGGAATACCCTTAACAGAGGGGTAAACTTCTGCGATGGGAACAACAGTTATGCTATATTCTACATAATTTTGATATTATTTTTATTTAGAAGATTTTTGATTTAAATCATCGTTGGATTATATTTTTTTCAATAAAAAATAATTGTTTTTCTTGGACTTTCACTTTTTCGATCACGTTTGATCGCTTTAGTTTAATTCTTATTTTTTCGATCAAGTTTGATCGTTACTTTGTGATTTTTATTTAAGTTAACATTTTTTGATCATATTACTGTCATTGCCGACAAATTTGTTGACGATCAAACACGAACGCAAAAATTAGCCACAGAAGAACGATTATTTTTATCGAAAAAGGTAAAATAACAAAATAACGAAAAAATTTAAATGAAAAAATATCGATCAAACTTGATTGAAACAAATAAAATTCAAGAGTTACGATTATTTTTGATCGAAAAAATAAAAATCCAAGAGTAGCAATTATTTTTTATGAAAAAAAATCTTTAAATAACTATTAAATCATGATCTTTTTTTACAAAAATTATAACCGATTCCGATATACCCTTCTCTAAACAAGTAGTCAAACACTGATTATGGTCACGGCAGGATAATGACGGAGCAGGGACCGTAACAGTTATAAGCTAAATCGAAAAAATCATTATATAATTGTTATGTTCTGATTTTTATATTTTTCCATCAAATTAAAGAATTATTCCATAAGTTCTATATTCGGTCGCATAATAACACTTACTTTTTGAGTTTTATTTTTCCTTCAATAAATAACACTTATGAAATGAGTTTTATTTTTCGCTCAAGAAATAAAACTTATGTGATGAGTTTTATTTTTCTGTTGTAAAATAAAACTCATCTTGTAAGTTTTGCTCATCGTTCAAAAATAATTGTTATTTTGTAAGTTTTACTAAACACTCACTGGCCTTAGTAATCGTATTCTTATTACATACATCCACCCGCAGAAATAAGTAAACAGTGATATTATTTACAATATTGGCCATGTTTTTCATGTTTAATATTTTTCGTAGATTTTATATAATACTATAGTAAAATCCAACAAGTTTCAAAACATGTTCAACAATATTTTAAAATTCTGTATCAGAATGTTCCGAAACTTTTCAGTTATGCAGTTTTGTACCCCGTTTAAATTTAATATAATAAAGTGCAGGTTTTTAGTGTTGATAATATTCTTCCATATAACGCATAAGCAAAATTTATCGACGGTTGTGCGAGTGTAACGTCGTTAAGATTTTCGGTCAAAGTGATTTCAAGCTAATTAATAAAGCATCACTAATTAAATTAGTTCATACAAATACCTTATAATGGGTCGTAAAAGTGAAGTGAAAGTAAGGGAGTTTTTTAAGTTTACTAAAGAAAAAGTGGAGTCTGAATGCAAAATTTGCAAGAGATTCTTTAAAGGAAACTATTTGTCTAATTTAAAGCGGCATTTAATAACTAAGCATAAAGATATCTACGATGCTGAAATAATTAATGAAGATGAAGAAGAAGTGCCAGAAAAAAAGATTAAATTCTCGGTCAATTTCAGCAAGACTGAAGTACAGGAAGCATGCGTTGATATGGTTACTACCGAAAGGTTACCATTTTCTTTTCTTGACTCTGACTCATTCAAGACATTAACACAGCAAATCTTTACTGGTTTAAATATTCCGCCCATAACCTCCCGAAATATAATGACATTTGTCACAGAAAGATATGAAATCAAAAAACGTGAAATAATAAAAAAGCTGGCTGGTGAAGTAGTTTGTTTAAAAATAGATACTGCAACAAGACTCAACCGCGGAATATTAGGTGTTAATGTCCAAATGTGTAAAGACGGCAAAATATATATTGCTACTGTGGGTCTAATTGAGTTGCACAAAAGACAAACCAGCGAAAACACAAAGTGAGAAATAGAAAACATCATTATGAGCTTTGGTATAAAGAAAACTCAAATATATTCGGTGACAACTGATAATGGGCGCAATATGTTGAAGCCAGTTGAGTTGCTAAGCGATTCAGACGAATATGAATGCGAAATTGATAATATAGACGGCGAAATGGATGGTGGGGAATTTGTAAAGAATATTAACATTCACACGATTTCGTCAATTAAATGCGCTGCGCATACTCTCCAGCTCGCAGTTAAAGATTTCTTAGTTCATAAGCAATCAAGTGAAGTCATCAGTCGAGCCCGTGAAATGGCAAAAAGTTTAAGAACTCCTAAGTACAGGTAAGCATTTATAGCAATCGACGGCGGTCAGTCTCTTTTCGGGATAGTGGCAGTAGGAGTACCATATGCCCAATTTCCTTTTCATGACTAAGATCTACTTAGGCGTGCGTATTAACAACGCCACGCCAAATAGATATACATATTTGCTTTTTAAATTTAAAATACTCAAGTTTACTAAATTTAAAATTTAAAAATACTAAAGTTTACTAAGCTCACGTCAACTAGGCAAAGCCTAGTGCATACTTAGTATTGCGATTTTTCATATGGCCAGAGTGTGATAAAATCATTGCCAATGCGAAAAATTTGTATATGTATGATACCGCGGTACCGACTCAACAGCTGCTTATGTAAAGCATATACATACATACTTTTTAAGTGCGTTACCATTCTAGAGTTAACAAAGCATAACTATTTGCCATAGCATTCTATCCGACTAGAGTGAGAGGTACAAAAACTAAAACAATTTTTTTATAATAATTTACGCTATAGGAATGCCATTAACGCCGAAGGATTCTGCCAACCTGAGTTAGATACTCCGACCAGATGGAACTCCACTTACAAAATGTTAGATAAAATATTGAGTTTACAAGAGTTTTGTGATAAACAGACTGATGAATTTCTTAACTTGGCCCCTTCGGAATGGGAGAAAATAACTGCTTTAGTTAATGTTTTAAGACCAGTATATTTGGCTACTTTGAAACTACAAACGGAACAACTTTTCCTGGGAGATTTTTGCAAAGTATGGCTGGAGTTGAAACTTCAAGTAGAATCCCTCAGAAATGCTAGTAGTGCTATCTTGCTTCGTTGTTTGCAACAGAGAGAAATTAAAATTATGAGCAATGAGGCAACACTGGCAGCAATCTACTTAGATCCTCGAATTCGACGAATTTTTGTAAATGAACCTCTACATATGCTTTGCGCGAAAAGTCACTTAAAGCAATTAGCTCAACAGCTCTACAATTGGAGGAACACGGTAAATACAACTTTAGATCTGATATTTCATATTATTTGTTAAATTTTCGCTCGCAATCATGTATTTTTTTTTTCATCAGCCCCCTAGTACAGCAACAAGAAGTGATAGCCAACCCTCTACATCATCGCATGCAACTCCATCACTCACCACCCAGGTCGAACTTACAAACCAGAGCACTTGTTCATTGCTTGGACAATATTTAGACTCCATTGAGGTTTCCCAGGCAGATGAAGAACTTGACTGCAACGACACCAACGACTCAGTTCAAAAAGCATTTTTTGAAATCGAAAACTACAAGCCAAAGGCCATCAATATCAATTTCCACATAATGGAATATTGGCAAAAGCAAAAATTTGCATTTCCGCATTTGTACCAATTAGCCAAAATTGTACACAGTGGACCTGCAACACAAGCTAGTGTTGAAAGGTCATTTTCAGCTTTAAAACTTATTTTGAGCGATCTACGGTATAACTTATCGGCTAAGGCCTTACAGAAACTGATGTTTTTAAAAGTTAACAAAAATTAAAAAAAGTTTAACTCTTCTGTAATAAATCCATCCATTTATTCAAGAAAAACATTTCGTAAAAAATGTACGAAAAATATTAAACATGAAAAACATGGCCAATATTGTAAATAATATCACTGTTTACTTATTTCTGCAGGTGGATGTATGTAATAAGAATACGATTACTAAGACCAGTGAGTGTTTAGTAAAACTTACAAAATAACAATTATTTTTGAACGATGAATAAAACTTACAAGATGAGTTTTATTTTACAACAGAAAAATAAAACTCATCACATAAGTTTTATTTCTTGAGCGAAAAATAAAACTCATTTCATAAGTGTTATTTATTGAAGGAAAAATAAAACTCAAAAAGTAAGTGTTATTATACGAGCAAATATAGAACTTATGGAATAACTCTTAAATTTGATGGAAAATATAAAAATTATAAAATTTAGGTTTATTACGCGAATTAATAGATATTTAAAATACGACAATTTTGATATACTACATCATATATTTCCGAACACTCCTTCATGTTGATTTTTTCAAACAAATTTGCAAAAATAACAGTTATTTACGGTCCCTGTGACGGAGTCCTCAGAGCACTTTCCTCCTCTCAATGGAAGAGTGGGAGCGGGATGCTGTATGAAAGGGCGAGTTCCTCCATGCATACACAAATGGATCTAAGCTCCAGGGTAGGGTTGATGGTTGATAATCTGAGCACCTTGGAATCTCCATTAGCTTTCATCTCTCGGACCACTGTAACGAATGTAAGTGTGATACGATATCCAAGATTGATATATACATTTTGACTGATAGCTAGGCAATGAAATCACTAAAGCAACACTGGAGAACCTTCATGGTAGCAGGAGTGGTGTAGGTTCCAGGCCATTGCGTGATAGACGGTAACTGTAAGGTCGATGAACTCGCGCGATTCGGAACTAAACTTCCGGCTGAGGATATAAATGATGAAATAAGTACACCCTTACAAACTTACAAGCTACCAGCTTCCGACAGGCTTCTTAAAGTGGCGAAAGCCAAATGGCGGAACAACATCACTTGTGTAACTGCCAGACAATTATGGGCGGTACTTAGTGCAAAACGGAAGGCTTATTATGAAAGCCAAACAACCTTAACGTCAACATTGTTGTATCTGCTATAACCTGACATTGTTTGATAGATAAACACGCTTATCGATTAGGCGTACGATTGCACCTTTCGTGCGAGTGATCCGCTCTATCCAGACGAAGATTCTCCACTTTAGGTAGTCAAATCTAAGCGATCGCTTGGAAGATCCTAGCTGGGTGAAAATCAGGGATCTTCCGAAGTTCTTGCAAAGGGGAATTGGCAAATACCGGGCCTTGACTCTAAGTAACCTGAAGACAACCTAACCTATTTAGAATTTATAACCTAAGCTAACCAATTTACAAACAGATAAATGCTGCCTGCGCTTGTCATCGTCAATGTGTTTCTTGTATAATTTTGAATGAAACATTTATTTATTCTTGTTCAATGAACAGATTAGAGGAAACTACAATACTATGGTAATTTTTTCTTAAATTATAATTATCCGGGCGATGTAGCCGAGTGCGCAGCGTGTACGTGTTTTATTCGGTTGGTCCCGGGTTCAAATCCTAGTCGGGGCAAGTAACATCAAAAATTATAGAAAAGTTTTTTCTTATAGCGGTCACCCCTCGGCAGGCAATTTCAAGCCTCCGAGTGTACTTATGCCATGAAAAAACTTTTCACAAAAAAAAACACTCACCATTCGGAGTCGACGTAAAACTGTAGGTCCCCCAATTTGTGGTGCGTCATCAAGCCCCACACCACAAATTGTAGGAGAAGTTCAGCCAAAATGGCTTAAGTGTTTATAGCGCCAATTAAGTAAGTAAGTAAGTATAATTATCCGAAATCTTGAACAGATGGTGTCCCCATGCTAACACCCATATTGTTATTTACATAACGTTAAATTTTTACCACTCTTTGAATGATGCCCACATTACTTGTGCATCCATTACCCCAAAGCTGTGAGCTGTACTTCCAGCGGGGCTTAGTAATAGTAATGTGCAGAAGTATTATTTACTTCAGTTTTTTGTTTTAGTGTGGGACGCAAGTTGATGAGCCAATGACGCCCATTGGGTTTCAGCTTCGTGTGAGTTTTTTTTAGAAACAATGTGCTTGCGCCAATTGAGGCGCCTGTCGAGATGCACCCCAAGAGACACCATTTCATTGGTGTGCGGGATCGCAATCCCGTATTTACTCTTATGCTCGTTTACTCTTATGCGCCAGTTGGCCAGCCACTCCTTCACGACCAGTAAATACGAAGGTGGAATATGGATGCATTGTTTGACCATCGACATCCGCTAAGGATTGCGGTGTCATCCGCAAAGGCTGACAATGTGAGACAGGAATCTGTCGGAATTGTGCTGTGTATAGAATATATAGGAAAAGCTTAAGAACGCTTCCTTGTGAAACTCCGGCGGCGATATCGAAAAATTCCGTTGCGAACTCATTTTATTGTACGGAAAAAACTCGGTTTCCACCATAACTTTCAACAAGTTTGTGCGTTTTCGCAGGAAATGCTTGAGTGACCTCAGATGTTAGACGTTTCACTTGCTCTATGGTCCCGTGTTGGGCCCGGAATTCAAATTACTGCGAAGGCGTTATATTTCTCGTACATGCAGCAATATTAAGGAGCAAGGATTTTTCAAAGAGTTTTGAAAAGCAAGGTAGCAAGTATATTGGCCTGTATGAACAAGTTTGGGGTATGCTCTCTCTTAGTTTGGGTATCGTTATTATGATCGACTTTTTCCATATCTCATTATAGCGTTAAAGCTATTTGCGATATATGTGACGGCAAGACCCCGAAGTTCTTTGATCATCTGAAGGGTTAGTAGATTATGTCCTGTGGTTTTCTTTAAGTTAAGTTCCTCAGTGATTACCTTCATAATCTCAATTTTGATCTCTTAAAGGCGTGCCGGCTTTCGTTGATAGCTTTAAAAAATCTTTCAATGTATTAAGCATGAACAAGCTGTCTTCAGCCTTGAGGGATCTGCGTAGTTTGCGTGCTGCGTCTTTTAGCCGTTGTTTTCTCTGCGTAGGCGACGGTTTTCGGCAACAAGTCGTTCTATTTGAATATTTTTAACTTATGGGTTTTCGTCGGATTTCTTGTTTTCATTTATGGAGCGAGCAATGGCAGTTATGGCTAAACCTAGTAAACCTAAATAATTTTTCCTAATATGACAGTCAACAAATCTTTCCAAAGTTGTAATTAGAAATGAGCTGAGACTGAAGGCTTTATATCCTTTGGAATGTTATTAGAGTTTTTCTCCATTTTGACTACCATTTCATCTTGCCTCCATGATAGTGGAATATAAGCAGTCAACAGGGCAAGTCCCTTTAGCAGAAGATATAGGTAATCGCCATACGGACCTGGAGATTTATGTGGCCTAAACGTTGACAGAGCCGAGCAAAACTTTATATCACAAACGATCCTTCTCGCTGACCCTCTTGTCCTTCGGGTTGCACCCACCGTGCGTTCTGTAATTTGTAAGAGGTTCTTTGAGAATGAACCGCACGATATAGGGTTCTAAGAAAAGCCTTCTTTTTTTCTCCATGAACCGTAGTTATATCAGTTTCAGACATTTCCCTGATCTATTCCCCTGATCTTTACAGTACCAAAAAATTTTCCAGTTGGTATTCTTGGGATTTCTAAAAACTTTCTTAACTTAAGTTGACTTCTTCAGCATGCACGCTCTAAACCTACAGTTGGTTGGCTCATATATCAAATTACCGTGACATACATTGAGGCCATTAATAGCCCAGCAAGAACCCAAGCCGCTTGTATGAATGATACATCTAAGAGATTTTTATTGAATCATTTGCACCTGACGTGCCTAGTCTAGCTATTTAACCTTTTTTCCTTTGATATAGCATGTTTTGCCATATTTTCTGCGGAGATGCGAGTGGCTCACCTAAACCGGGTTCTTTACCTCAGAAATTTGGTCGCTAAACAGGTAGTGTCACCACCCTCCTCGTCCCGGGAGCTTTCTTTTTAAGCAAAAATATCGCTCTTCGACTTCAGAGCCTAGGAGGGAGTAGTACCCGATGGGTCTGACAACTCCATCTGCTTTGGCACTGCCTAAGTAATAAATGTTCATTATGCACTTTTGTTGCACTCACTGGCAATTTTTTGAATTTGTAATTTGATACCAAGCATCCTTACTACTCCTGCACTCGAATACTAGTGTTTATCCTCAGTAGAAAAGTGAATTACGTTTTTTTTAACTCCAAAAAACACCAACAAAAAAATTTATTCCAACATAAATATGGTTATGCTGCTTTGACAAGTTAGGGTCTACACTTTTTTGGGCTGCTACCACCGGCTTTATTTTATGCTTCGGTGAATATCTAAACAAGCCATCTCAAAGACCACCATTATGCACCGAAACTTAGAGCTTTGGAAGCAGGCAACAAACCAAATATCGGTAAACCGTTAACCAGAAATCGATCAAATCGGCCTGCTAATCCCTTAACTTTTAAAAGAAATAATGTATGGAAATATACAATAAAACAACATTGAAATAGTATAGATAAAATGTAAAGAAAATACTGAAACTGATTTAAACGAAATCGCTGGCTCTTTCGATAACTATTTTACTACCATAGTAGCAGTATCTAAGAATATTAATTACATCGACGAACCAAATATAGAATTACACAGTCCATTTAGTATCAGTTATTGCCATCCCTTGGAAATAAAAGTTTAAACCCAAATCAATGCAGGGTCTAGATATCTGCACGCTTCGTCAAAAAGAAACATAACGAGGTAGAGGAAAGGGTCTTGGATTTACTGCATAAGGGTTCTGCACTGTGTAAAAGCAGAATCCGGTAGCTGGGATCACCGTTTTTGGATGACCTTAGTGAGGTTTCAAGCTGCGATGTAAATTGCCTGTTGAGATTCAAAAGGAAGGCAAAATGTGTTGATGAATGGCAATCATTCTTCGGTTGGCATTGGCACAATGGGCCTCCTATTATGGCCTAAGTGACCTGCCACAGGCGGCAGCCGCTCTAACCTAACCTAACCTAATATGGTCACAGGTGCTTCACAGTATCGTTTACTAAGAGATTTGGTATGCAAAATATGAAAAAGATTCACGAGAGAAAAGCTAGAGGGTATAACTTACGATCACAGCCGCTTTCCTTTCAAATAGGGCAAGAAATTTATAGGAGGAACTTCACTCAAAGTGACTTTTTATAAAAATTTATTTCCCAACTTAGTCCAAAGTTTCTAAAAGCAAGGGTTAATGGCAAATTTGAAAGTCATTATTATTAACTCGGAGATGTGCAAGGATGACAAGTTGGTATGTTCCAAGCCAAAGATAGCCTATTCCGACTAGCCTACTGTATCAATGGTTGCAGGTTATCCGGTTTTGTAATATACAAACATGTAGGTTCTACAATATTAATATCATAGAGGGAATATCTTTGTTATATTAGTCATATGTATTCCTAATTTCTGAAGTTTCTAAAATTTTCTATTTCTTGCGTGAATACAATCGGAAAAAGATTCTCACATGCGATATTTTCATCTGCATCCATCCTTGAATTCAGCTCGTTCCGCCGAAAGTATTTTTACCAACTTCTGAGATTAGTGTCAAAAGTAGCCAAATGGATAGACTAGGCCTGTTTCGCCTAAGTTATGCACTTCCTTTTTCATGTGACTGCGGAGCTGAGAAGCCGTTCATAGAATACATCTGCTTGATACCAAGTATATTCTCAGTAGAAAACTGATTTACGCTTTTTATTATATTCAATATGCATGCGAGAAAGTTATTAAAAAAAAAACTAACAAAAAATAAAATAAAATGTATTAGGAATAATTCTAATTATTAAAATATATTATATATATGTACATGTGTTTGTGCCTATCGCTACATATTCGCATTGAGTCCATTGTGTATGGTTATATATGTATGTGAAATGATATATATTTAATGTGCATATATCCCTGACACATATTGATACATATGCGCTATAATAAATTTGAAGTTACAAACAAAACAAAAAACATTGTTTATGCATAATAGTAAAACACACTCCAAATTAATAAAAAAGGGAACCAACAACAAAAATGACTACAGTAAAAATAAACGACAAATCGTAGTAATAACCTAAAAATAATAAATAATCATTTATCCGAGTATGCTGAATAAAACCTGCATTAAGCAATACCGGTTTGCTCAACATTTGAGGTATTACCAGAGAACTTGTAATAAACGAGAAGGCGCAAATGTGAAAAGAGCTTTTTCATCAACAAAATTTGTAAGTGCCACCGAGAGAATTCAACAATTCTACCATACCAATAACAACCATTTTCACCATATTTTGCTATATTTAGAGCAGAGAGGCTATTGCGGAGGCGAGCGGCTGCATGTGTTTAAAAATAAGTAAACAAAAAAACCCGTCTCTGGATTGCGAGGAGCAACTTGAGACGGCAGATGAGTTATGCAACAGTTAAGGATAAGAGAAGGGTACAAAGGGATAGGGGGAATCGTCAAAAGAATATTCTTTCGAGTTTTCGGCAATTTTTGTGTCAATCTCCATCAGCGCGTGCATATGTATGCAAATGAATTGGTGCGCGCATGAATTATTTAATGAGTACATGTATATTGATGCATATTATTAATTTAGAATATTTGTGTCAATCGCCATCAGCGCAATTTGCTTGCTTTTTCAGTGCGAGTGCGCAAATTATGATTATTATATATGGATAGATATTATGGTAATATTACATATGTATGCACTATGTAGATATTTTAATAATCTTCATTTTAATTCTTTATTCATATTTACATACATACATATGTATGTATATGCACCTATCAACTAATCTTTATTTACTAATTTTCTAAGTCAAAAATGAGTTTAATAAAAACAAAATTATATATTTTAAAATTTAATAAAAGTCAGAGCGGCAGCTGTTTTTATCTGCTAAATCTTTTTGTGTTATTTATTAAATAAAATATGTATGTAAATATGTACATACAATGTGCTGCACTTGTACCTGCACTGGCGCCAAATATTCTGAAATATTTGAAACTATATATGTACGTACATACATACTTACATGCATACATATCTACATATTTACATATGTACATACCTACAACAACAAAAAATTCATGCATAAACGGTCGCGTGTATTTCCCAAAACAAAAGATGTTCATTCATAAGCGCAAGCATTTCATCTCCCCGCGCACGCAAATGTTCCCCGCAAAAATCCTTTTCGCGACGAACACAAAAATGCTAAAATCTTCAATTTTACAAACCATCGACGGTCATTGAAAATATTCAACATCGCAATATCGGACAATAATTCCTTTTGGCAACGTAGTCTGACAAATTGCTGGCATTTTTCTAGAATATTCGAGAATATTCTAGAACTTTTGTCCAATTGCGCATCAATTCATTTGCGTGCATGTGCACCCGCTGATTGCGATTGACACAAAAATTGCCGAAAACTCGAAAGAATATTCTTTTGACGATTCCCCCTATCCCTTTCAACCCTTCTCTTATCATCCACCGTCTCAAGTTGCTCCTCGCAGTCCAGAAACGGGTTTTTTTGTTTACTTATTTTTAAACACATGCAGCCGCTCGCCTCCGCAATAGCCTCTCTGCTCTAAATATAGCAAAATATGGAGAAAATGGTTTTTATTGGTATGGTAAAATTGTTGAATTCTCTCGGTCGCACTTACAAATTTTGTTGATGAAAAAGCTCTAACACAATTGCGCCTTCTCGTTTCTTACAAGTTCTCTGGCTATACGTTTATTATCTTTTACTTTTTACTAAATTCTTAGCTTTTAAGAACGGTGAACATAGCTTATCACCAGGGCAACCCAAAAATTGCACTAAAAACTTCATTTTTGGCGCAATAAAATTGCTCCAAAAATTGCGTTTTTTGCACTTAAAATTGCACTTTAAAAAAACCTTACAAAATTGTTTTATGTAAATTTTATTTTTATAATATGTATATAAAAGAGACAAAAAACTTAAAAGAGTACGTATTCATAGTACCAAAGGGTTCTCTTGTTGTAAAAAAGAAAAATAAACTTAAAAAAGTACTTATTCATAGTACCACAGATTTTTCTTGTTCTTAATACTAAAAAAGAAAAATAAACTTAAAAAAGTACTTATTCATAGTACCACAGATTTTTCTTGTTCTTAATACTAAAAAAGAAAAATAAACTTAAAAAAGTACTTATTCATAGTACCACAGATTTTTCTTGTGAATTTAAAAATGAAATAGAAATATTTTAATTTTTGACTTATTGTTTGAATAAATCACAAGCATTTGCATTAAATTACTGAATAAAAAACTTTGCCGATTGTCGCAAAAAATAGATTTATACATCGAAAACGATCTTTCTACTTCAACTGAAGTCAGGGGTGCGAATCTAAAAGCGCAAATTTATGCAATGTCGTAATTTAACGTAGCACCAATCTTCTCTCCAGAAATTTGATTCGATATTTCTTTTATTATTGGAAAACCTTTGTTTTTTGTTAAAATCGAATTAAATTTTCGTACTATAATATCGTTACCACTTTGTTGAAGTAATTCTTTGGCCACCAATATTACTCTAAGTTGAGTATGCAGAGCTAATCCGTTTGATTCCAAAGTTTTAATTGATTTGAGTATAAACCCGAAATTACTTGAGATAGAAATTAAGTTGAGGCGGACGTCATCCTCGTTTAGAATATCAATGGCAATTTGTATAAATTTTGATTCAGTTTTATCGAGCAACAAAAGTATGTGTTTAATTTTTTCGAAAATTTTCGCATAATAAAAAGCTGCCTCCAGCCAAGTACCCCATCGAGTGATAATAGGCTGTGGAGGCAATTCGAGTTCTGGCTCAGTGGCTTTGAAAATATGTACTCTTTTTGGCGCTTTAACAAAAATTTTTTTTACGTTAGAGATTAATTGGTCGACTTTTGGACTGCTCTCGCGAGTCTTTTCGCATACTCTGTGGAGGCCATGAATGAGACATGTTAAATGCGTCATCTTTGGATAGAAAATCTTCAAAGCAGTCGCGGCTTTCACCATATACGGCGCAGCGTCTGTGAGAAATAAAAGAATACGAGTTTTGTAAAATTTTGGGTCCAACAATTTAATTGCATCGTCAAAACATCTAGCAATAGCAGCGTGATCGGGTTTCTCTAACTCTGCTACATGCACCAAAAAATGTTTTTTGGCCTCTTTGGGATCCGTATCCAATATGCCACAGACGACGTTAGCAATGTATCTCCCAGACGAGTCGGTTGTCTCGTCAATCGATATCCACAAATATTTGTATTTTTTTTGCATTCTTATGGTTTCAAGAGTTTCGTTGTAAATTTCACCAACTATTCTACGCATGGAGGTTTCAGAAGGAATAGTTAAATCTACATATTTTCCAAAAAAACTTTTTAGGTTTTCATTCCTTAATTTATAAAGTGGAATGTCCGATGCAACTAATGCTTTGCATAAATCTTGCGCGAACTGATTTTGATTGGAACTTGTGGTTTGAGTTAATAATGGCTGCGTACTTGTTGATGATTTTTTTCCGCTTCACTATGTGCCAAACTTGCAACATGCGATTGCAAAGAGTATAATCTTTCTGACGACACAGACTTGTTGCAAGCTTTGCAAAACAATACGACGCCATCAGTTTTAAAAATAGGATATTTCGCGACATAAGAAGCTAATTTGTCCGTTTTTCGCTGTTTTGCTTTCGGCATTATCTAAATTATGGAATAAAATAAATAAATCACTTTGTTTAATTGAAATTGAATAAATTTACCTCACTCGATTCTGCAACTAAAAATTAGCTACATGCCCGGCCACGCTATATAACTTTATGTTAGATATGGTAAACTTCAAAACATCTGTTCACAGAGATGTGACATATGATAATTTGTGTATCGATAATTTTTCAAATGTAATCGAAATTATGAAAATGGCTACTTGAAATTGCATTTTTGCATAAAATTGCATTTATTGTTCAAATTGCTTCATAAAATTGTATTTATTTGCAAAATTTACACTAAAAAGTAATTTTTGCAAAATATTGCATTTATTGCTAAAATTGCAAAAAATTGCAACAACAAGTTTAGTTTAAATTAAAGAGAAATTTACAAAACGTATTTCTAATTAACCGGCATTAGAATTGCGATCACGACAAACAACTTGCAATTTTTGGGTTGCCCTACTTATCACTAAATATATTGATCAATATTAAGAGTGCAAAGCTTTTTCGCTCACCCGTCTAGTACCATCTCTGTGTAGGCATTACACTTTGTAACATATAAATATATAAAAATACTATAAGTATATTTTCAAGCAAAGAACTTCGCAAATATCATAAAATATAACATAACATAAAACCAAACAAAACCAAAACAAAAAACAACACAAATATTGGATTTTCACAGTTATTATAATATGAATTAAGTTTTTTCTTTTGTATTTAAACCCCTATGTTTGATTAAATAACTCATTTGGAGGTATATGTGAAACGTAATTCAGATGTAGTTGTACTGTTCAATCAAATTTTGAAAATTTACCACACGCAAACTTTTTCTTTTGTGTTTATAAAATGAGATAGTAGTGTTGCGTTAGGTTAGGTTACTGTGGTAATTCTCGCAGTGGAGTCCTAAAGAAGTACGAGCCTAGGTACTTGAACCTAAGTCTCTCAAAGGCAGGGCAGCTGAGCAGAAAATGAAGATATGAATCCACCTCTTCACCTCCATACAGCTGCGGCAGAAAGGGTCAGAGATTATCTTCAGCCTAACCGCAAGAATACCCAACGGACAGTGCCCAGTCAAAACACCTACGAGGGTCGAGAGTTGCCGCTTAGTAAGCGACCTCAGCTCCTTTGAACGCCCACGATCCACTCTTGGCCAGAGGGTCTTTGCAAATCTGCATGTCGTGGAAGTTTCCCAGCGCTCGCTGAGACGAGAGAGAGCCCATCTGTCAAAGAGAAGTCCGTAGGCAGCCAAAGGAGCCCCAGCCCCTCCCTACAAGGAGAAATGACTTCTAGGGTAGCCTGCCGAGCGAGCTCAGCAGCCATGCAGTTCCATGCAATGTCACTATGGCCCGAGATACTCTGAGGCGGCTGCGAGAGAAGTCAGGCACTCCCTGACAAGTTTCGATCTCACCATTAGCGACCCTAAGGCCTTAATAGCGGCCTGACTGTCCGAATAAAGGTTAGCCCGATTAGTGGGCATTACATTGGTTAGTAGCCAATCGGCTGCCTCCTTGACTGCGGCCACCTCTGCCTGAAACACACTAAAATAGTCCGGAAGGCAAAATTTACGGGTGAAGGAGAGCTCCTCGCAGAAGACACCCCCCAACTTTTCCGTCCAGCTTCGAGCAATCCGTGAAAAAATTCACCGTCCTACCGCCCCACCGGCTACCCTCCTTCCACTCCTCACTCCGGGATGTGAGTGGAGAAGGAGCAATTTCGAGCTGGAGCAGGCAGATAGCAATCTGTTTCCGGAAGGACAACGTTGAAGCTGCCAAGAATCTTAGAAAGCCCAAATGCAGAGCTGAATCTGTATCCATTGCATCCTAGCCGGGCTGCGGCACGGGCTGCAGCAAATTTGCCTGCAATGTCCACAGGTAACACGTTAAGCATAACATTGAGCGCGAGAGTGGGCGTGGTCCAAAGCGCCGCACTGATCCCAATGAGCGCGGACCGCTGCACTCGCTCTAGCTGCTTAGCCTTCGATACCCTGTCTAGCGAGTTCTTCAGACCACAACGCCATAAAACATTATAGGCCTAATTATAGTTTCATAACGCCAGTCGCTTACCTTGGGAGAGAGGCCCCATCTCTTCCCAATAGCACCCGGCAACAGTACACAGCAACCGAAGTCTTTTTCACAATTTGCTCAATATTTGGCCCCAGGAGAGCATCCTGTCCAGAACCAGACCTAAATACTTGACCCGATCAGAATGCACCAGCGGGATGCCACCTATTGAAGGGGTTGGGTATCTGGTACTTTATACCTCCTGGTAAATAAGACGAGCTCCATCTTGCTAGGATTGATCGCGAGCCCACACCCTGCAGACCATTTTGCGATCAAGTTAAGGTAACCCTGCATGATATCAAAAAGGGTGCTCAAAAACTTACCTCTGACAATGAGAGCAACATCGTCAGCATAGGCAATGACCGTGCAGCCTTCCCTTTCCAGCTCCTTCAAGACGCCATTGATAAAAACGACCCGAAAGAGTGGTGGGAGAACCCCTCCTTGTGGAGTGCCCCTACTCACCCTTCGTTGAATGGAGGCGGTGCACCACTCCGCCACGACAGTCCTGTCACAGAGAAGGTGATTGACGAGCCTAACAATACCCGGTTCAACCCCAAGCTCCACCAGTGATCCGACTATTGCCTGTAGCTGAATGTTATTAAATGCATCTTCTATATCCAGAAAGGCGCCAACTGAAAAATCCTTGTGCTCAAGAGACTCTTCAGTGACGTTAACAACCGTGTGCTGAGCTGTTTCCACAGACCTGCCCTTCGAATAAGCGTGCTGAGCACGCGACAACCGCTCCCGCGGTACCTCCTCCTTTATATGCAGATCAATCAGCCTCTCCAGGGTTTTCAACAGAAAAGAAAAGAGGCTGATAGGCCTAAAGTCCTTTAGGGATACATGAGAGCTTTGCCCGCCTTGGGAATAAACGTAACCCTCACATTCCTTCAAAGTTTGGGAATACAGCCCCTACTTATGCAGCTTGCGTAAATAGGCGCCAACCACCGACAAGACATCCGTTCGAAGTTCTGCAACTGAGCCGGAAAGATGCCGTCAGGTCCTGGCGACTTGAACGCTTTCAAGGAGCGTATCGCGCAGATTAGGCGACGCTCTTCCAACAGGTGACAGGATTACTTGGGAAATGGGAATCGAGGAGAAGTTTGAGCGACTCCTCACTGCTCATCGCCCAATTTCCCAAGTCGTCCCTGATACATGTTAAGGGGATGGGAGCCCTCGCAAGCACCCGCCTAGAGGACTCGTGGCAGCCTTCAGCGTTCTGGCAGAGGATTCTTCATGAGTCTCACTTAGCTTTCCTTATTTCGGATTTATATATTCCCAATCCGATCCTACAAAGTTCCCAGTCTGAGGGGGTTTTACTCTTCGCTGCGTTACTGCTTAGTAGTTAAATCGGTTTTTATGCTATAAAATCTATCACACTATAGATAAATGTAGGTTGATAAATAAATTTAGAATCGTTACACACCGAAACGTACAATTAGCTCCTCATCACAATTAGTTCTCATTGTTTCGCCATGTGTGATTTTCGTAATACAGCTGCATAATTTGGAGACGTTGTTCGGGTCTTACCAAGGCACATAAAGTAGATAATAACTGAAAAACCAAAAATGTGATTCTAAGTACAAGTTCTAGACAGCGATAGAATTATTCAATTAATAAATTAATGAGTCGGGACAAATAAAGAAACTCGTCTAATACTGCGTTTTCATCTACTTTTACGCTTCGATGAATGTTTAGCGCTTAGTCTACTTTCACTCATGGTATTTTTGAAAAAAACGCACTTTCCTTGAGGTAGTCACTGGAAGAGCAGCCATTATAAGCAAGGTTTGATGAACATTAGGGAAAGTATTTTCGTTGTTTTAAAAGAATTGTGGATATTTTGATCAAAAATTCTTCTTCGCCAAAGTTTTACTTCGTCGAAAAATACTACAGCGCAATCGCCATGCAAAATCCTTGAGTATTATTCAAGTAATTGTTTGCAGGCTTCTTCATCTATAATTTGAGTTTGCGATGGAAAGAGATAAACCGATATTCGAAATAATAATCTTCAATGTGGGTAGTCTCCACGTGGCACCGGTGAGTCTGACGACAAGATATTCTGGATTTCTTTATTTTGATATCGTTTTCTTTAGAAATAAAGAATAACAACTCAACAGAAAACACCATTGTTATGAAAGCCACCCACATATGAGCTGCCTGGGATGTATACACTTAAAGATAGTATAAATAAGTCTAATATGCCATGTTGTTAACAGTCTTAGGATTATTACGCATTTAAGCGCATCCCAAATATATTTTTGCATACTCTCATTTACCAACGACATTAACTGGGGATTGAAGCCGGTCAAACTTTTGACTGTAGCCTAATATCATAGAAATGCAGAATTATAAATAAAATGTCCACGGCTTTAAAAAAAGCAAAAAATAAACCTCTGAGCTATAACAATTAAATTCCAGTTAGTTTAAAAGTAAAGTGAAGAAAGTTTCTGAATGCAAAGAGAATCCTTCACACTGTACTCACGAAAAAGAGACCAAAATTTATTTAATTCTCTACGTACAGTACTAAAAGACGTCCATATAGTCACTGCGGTAGATCAATATGAAGAATTTACACCCAACATTACAGATGCGAATTAAATAAATATAAAACCATTCAAGGCCATATCATGCTTCAGCACATCCGTTACTTCGTATTTGCCTTGTTTGAAAGGTTGACATCATTAATGGCTCTTAAAATGTTGTTTTTTTACAGCAGCTACTTCATTTCAAGTTTATTAGATCACTATGGAAACGTAATTTTTACTCCAGGGACCTGGAAACAATCACGTTCGGAAACAAGATCTATCCGCCATTCCGAGGCCAATCGTTCAACAGTAGAAGCTTTTGCAGCGAGATTTGAATTGGCCGAGTATTTATTTAATAATTAGTCGACACTCGACGTATGTTACTAAACCTCAATATTAACATATATAAAAAATAATTTCGATTGGTACAATATTGCATAAGTAACACACAAAACACAAACATTCCACTTTATATCTGTGGTCACTTGCAATAAAATTTTCCTGTTCGGAGTTCTTTCTTTTAAAAAATGTTTGCGGAATATTATTATCGGTCATGGGCTGGAAATCCCGCGATTTCATTCCGAAACCGAAATGGCAAATCGCACGAATTGGTTTACGGTGTGATGAAATTCACGCGATTTAAATGAGGTTCGAAGTTGAATTCGAAACAGCTGATTGCTAAGCAAGATACTTTGCTATTTAAGTTTGAATAAAAGATTTTCATAAAAAATTAGCGTTTTTACTATTTCTGCTTATCTAATTAATCAAAATAACTGGAAAAATAACGAAAAAATTGTGCGACGTATTATGAGAGACCACTCCAATCCTCTGGATCTCCCGGAGGCCGTGTTAGTGCGTATATAAAGCTGTCTCACCACCATAAACTTACGATTTCTATTTGCAGCTTTATTTCGTACTACAGGATAAATAAAGAAGCTTTTCAAAATATCATAAGAGACATAAAGCCTTTAGTAAAACAAACAACGGTTCCCGTTGAGCTGAAGTTAGCAGCTACGCTGAGGTTCCTAGCGGAAGGAGGATTCCAACGAGCTATCGGAAAGGATTCACATATTGCACTTGACAGGACTATGATATCAAAAATTCTAAAATAAATGTTAATTATTTTAGAACGGACGCAGTGTCCAAAGTGGATCAAGTTCGAAAGGCAGTATGAAGATCGGCAGTCTAATTTGTACTTCTACAATAATTTTGGGATTCCAGGAGTGATTGGCTGCATCGACGGAACCCACGTCAAGTTGCTAAAACCTTGCGATAATGCACATTTGTATTTAAACAGAAAAAGTTGGTTTAGCGTTAACGCGATGATAGTAAGTTAAATAATGCCTAATATTATTTGTTCCTATAACAAAATGTCGACACATTTACAGATATGTGACTATAGAATGTTTATAAATGCTGTGGATGCATGTCATCCAGGATCGAGGCATGATTCCTTCGTTTTTAGCTTGAGCAGTACAAAATGGTATCTATTATTAAATTTTGAAAGCGGGGACCACAGCTCTTAGTTACTGGGGGATTCCGGCTATGGATTAGAACCATTTTTGCTTACTCCTTATCGAAATACAGAGGCTCCGCGAGACATAAATTTAATCTGCAACACTCAAAAGCACGCAACATCGTTGAAAGGGTAATTGGAGTACTTAAAAGCCGCTTCAAATGTTTGCCAACTATTTTGCCATACACGCCGCTGAAAGTTGTTCAAATTATTAACGTGTGCTGTGTTTCGCATAATATATGCCGATTTCAGAATTTAGATTATGCCACGGAACGATTTTCTGAAGAAAATATCGATGATGAGTTTGAGACTGATCTAAATATCAGCCAATTTCAAACTGCTGCGACAAATTTAAGAGACGAAATTGCAAATAATTTAATGAGAACATTTTAAATTTTAGTAAATGTGTTTTACATATGTTATTGTCGATTTAAATGTTTTTTATTAAATATAATACCTTAAATACAAAAAATAAATGCATTTCATGCTTTGATAACAAAAATACTTCACGATCTCAAAATCCCCCTATTTTTAATTCGAACTCTTCCATTTTTGCTAAAATCACAAAAGACCACAACAACAAAACAGTTCCGATGAATCATCTCTTCAAACTCAAAACAACAATCCAGCAAACCAATCACCCCGCACCTTTAACCAACTCAGTTTTCCCAAGATTAATGAAAACAATTCAAAAAACCAATACTCGTATTCTAATACTAATATACAACAACACCATAATCAAGTCAGCACTTCGCAAGTAGGCACAAACACTGTTAATACCGACACTACACATAAAGAAATTACAAACGTAGAATTAGAAGAAAACAAAGAGTGCTATATCAATTAGATACCAACATTTACATATGTATATAAGTCGATGACCCAACAGCAAGCGCAATGATCTGATCATTACCCTCGCACCTCACAATCCCATCCTACCCTCAAACTCCTTGCCCGTGCAAGATGACATGACAGAGTAAATGTTTCGTATCCTTCAGTGGAATTTAAATGGTCCGTTTAATAGTTATGCAGACCTCGATATTTTGGTAAACGAATTTTACCCAGATATCATCACCTTACAGGAAATCTATCTTCCACATAATAAAACAGCTCATTCGCGTAACAAGTACATTAGCTATTACCACAACTGTAGTCATATTGTCCCGCATAAACAAGGTATCGCAGTATTTATTCAAAAGTCCATAAATTTCTTATAACGTTTGGTATTTCCAGTATGGCGATCGAAGTTTACATATAAATTGTTATATTCCACCTCATAAAAATTTCATAATTTCTCCGATTATCCTCCTTGTAGACTTTAATGCCCAGTTTGGGGTTTCCCGTTTGTGGATATAATACTCTCCTGTAATCTAATAGTCCTTAATGACTGTTCACCTACCACTTCTCGACTCACAAAACCTTTTTCCATCCAGACATTGTCCTCTCCCCCGCTCTATTGCCTCAAGCTTAACTCTAGGACGATTGATGACCTCCATAATAGTGACAATTTTCAATATGTCAGATCAAGCTTAATATCTAGATTAAATATAATTAAACTCCTATCATCCAAAAATTCTTATGTACATACTAAAACCTTTATAAACATAACCAAAGCGAAAATAGATTGCGGACTCTCAATCTATAGGAATTGCTACCTCAACCGTACTGCAACCAACTACGAGGAGATCCCTATCCACAATATCACGCTGTCTCTTACTTAAACAAGAACTCAACATCGTGTCAACTCCATCATTGGCCATCCAAAATACCCACCGTTTCTAATTCCCAACTCTTCGTTCATCAGCGACCTTCTTTAACACCCCAAACACCCCAAACACTCCACCAGTTCACTTCAGTGCAAACAACTTTATTATGAGGCGCTAAAGCATTTCATCGGGATTTCGGAATGGTTGAAAAACTGTCACCAATACTTCGTTTGCCGTGACAAACAAATCTGGGGTTCCATATCTGTCGGCATCTTACCTACTACTGCTCAGTATTCACAGCCAAAGCAGCTGCTTTGCTTGAAGTGGTAGTGTACACTTCCCGCAATAAGCGGAAGTACATAATATGCTCAGACAACAGATCTACAATAAAGGGTATAGTAAATAATCAAAACAACACGCCCATGCTAATCCAAATCCGTGAAGTGCTTTTAAAATGAGCATTTAAAATGTAAAATCGGACAAAACCATGACCACCTCTCGTGTAACGGTAATTTTCAAAAATTAAACGGACGCGATATTTAAGTAGCATTAATGGCATTTCGTTCAAATTTAATAAAAAGGATGATGGTACACTAACAAATATACTAAACCAAAAAATTTAAAAACGGGTGTGTCGCCGTCCACTTCAGAGCAAATAAGCATATCTCCAAAACCATGATACCAAAGTCTACCAACTTTATCAGACATATCCCATTTATTATAAGTAAGCGAAATTCCAAACTAAAATTCCGACTAAAACTACGTCTAGCTCTCATATAATGGTAATTTTCAAAAATCAAAAAAACGTGGTATTTAAGTAACTGTTAAAGAGAATTTGGTAAAATTTAAGATTAAGAGTGAGGTTCCAAGCAACTCCATGGAGTAAACAAAAAATTGGTAATAGGCGTGGTATCACCCACTTTCGAACAACCAGGTATGTCTATAAAACTATGCCAGCAAACTCCACTAAGTTTGGGCATACATTGAATTTCAAAAAAAATAAAACTAACTGGTTCGCAACATCTGGAACCCTAAGACAGGACAGAGCTCTCATAATCCACCTGTTAGACGTGCCGCAGTGTCAGCAGATTTCAACTTCATCACATAAGTAGGTAAACAAGTTATGCAACTATTACGCCGCTGCAGGAGAATGAAAGTGTAAAGTAAGCGACTACCACAAAGATCAGGCAGTCTAGTTCGGGACAGTTTAGTACTAAGACATAATACTGTGATTAGTTTTTGGATTGTACTAAACCAAGTTTAAAGGAATCAAGTGTTTGATTATTGAGTTGATGGTACGAGTTGCTTGTTAATCAAGCACAAGTGTTATATATAACCTCTTTTACAGGGAACGGATTCCGTTTTGGTGCTACTAAGGGCAACAACGTTTTATTATTTCGAGTCCTATAAGAATACTGCGCACACCGCATAAAACCCACAGCCTATATAAAACTTTTTGTCGCCAACATCAGCACCTCAGTCAGCGCAGCCCAATCTATTATATACCTCATGTAGCGAGTACGTGTTCTTTTGAGAAAGTTTACAAACCGGTCGGATGGAGATGGCTAAATACATTAACGCCCCGATCAGCGACTTTTATCCACACGTCTGTACTTCGCATCATCTCGCTGACTTTGAATACCGCATTTAACGGCGTCACTTCAGCCTTACAGTCAGACATGAAATAAAAATATTTTGTTTGGCCAAGTGCTTCGCCTTTACGAGATCTCCAACCTCAGAAAATCTCGATGACGCACGGGAAATACCCAAACGACTTCAAGATTATATTCAACTTCGAATTCTACTCACGGCCGTTTTTCTTAAATCTATATAGCGCCTTATTCAGCTTCGGGCCTCGTTGTGGAGATGCCTCGTAAATAAACCTCACAGGCTTTGCCATATAGATGACTTCATGTAAATCGTCATTAAGATATGCGGAAGATGCATGTATTTGGTGCAAGCGGAGCTCGTGCTCTCACGACAACGCTAACATGAAACGAATTCAGTAGGTGTGTTAAGTTTTAAATATGAATTTAATTAGTTGTACCAAATATGAAGATATCGCAACCTGCGTGCTGCAATAAGGGTATTTTAGAAAGAAAAGCTTGTTGGTAACACTAAAATAAATTAGCATATAGATAACATATAGTTGAACGAAAACAGGGGTTGAGTATGGATGTTTTTGGTTTTCGGAGGTTTGTATGTGACCAATGGTACAAGTTTTCATTGCAGCTTTCATGTATGGGATGGACCTGGAGGGTTTTGTTCAGGAAATAAACAAGGGATATGGTCTGCGGGCCGAACGTAAGGTGTCTAAATTTGGAAAGAAAAATGCAGATTAATGATATTTGGGTACATACATACATACCTCTTATATATCAAACTGTGTATCATTTGGAAAAATGGCCAAAGCCCTTGTAACTCCACAACTATTTGATGTAGATGTACAATATTTGTGTACGTGTTACGGCGGACAATGAAAGTGTACTGCGCACATGTAATAGAATGGTGGGGAAGTGTCCTTAGTTTATGCCATTTGTTTATTAGAGAGAGATTGTCAGAATTCGGTTAAGGAATGGTAGTAGAGCCAGGAAATGGCCTAGCGTAAGAGCTTGCAAGTCGTCTGGATCTTGAGACATAGGAGAGAGTGGTCCAGGGTTAAAAACCGCCTCAATAAGAATGAGGAGAGCTTTGACCCCCTCATACATAAATTTGTGATTCCCGGTAACACTACTGCCTCAATAAGAATGAGGAGAGTATTGTACTCCTCATACATAAATTTGTGATTCCCGGTAACATTACTGAAGTGAATCTTGAAGCTTTTCACTGCTGCTTCCCAGAGTCCGCCCATGTGAGGGGCGTAGGGCGGAATAAATTGCCATGAGAGCCCATTAACGGCATATTTGTTTGCGATATCAGCTGATATTTCTGCAAGGAAAGAGGGCAATTCCCTTTTGAAGCTCCTCTGTTCTCCTGCAAATGTACTTCCGTTGTCGGACTTGATTTTATGGGGTATGCCTCGGCGTCCGACGAATCGTGTAAATGCAGTTCGAAATGCTTCTGTAGTTAAATCACAACAGAGTTCAAGGTGTATAGCCTTGGTGGAGAAGCATACAAATACACATATGTACGTATGCTTTGGCATGTTGATTGAAACGCGAGTGAATAAGTGGAGCGTTCGGTTGGTAATACGGCCATCATTTGTGACTTCATCTTTTGTTTGTAAATGGTTCCTCGCACCGAAATATGGAGGATTTTACCTTCTGTTTTACGTGCGGGATATAATATTCCTGCTGGACCATGCGGATCATCTGCTGCTTTTCGGTATGGAGTAGTGTTGAGTGGAGGAATTCAATGAATAGTTAGCAGAGATCTGAGTTATCTGGAATAATAATTGCGTGACGCTCATTATAGCTATGGTCGGCATAAGTGAGACGCACGTTTACGCGTAATAGTTCTGACTTATCAATAAATAATTCAATGTGAGTAATGCTGTAATCATTTTTCCGTAGTATTTATGTTGAGCTTTCAATATGAGATGCATTTTCGCCTGGGTTATTTCTTCCTGCGTTAGAGTGACTGTTAGGAAGAGAGGCAGTTTCTTAGCCTTATTTATAAACCTTAACATGAATGCTATCACTTTGAGAGCTCTTGAGTAGGAGGAGAAATGGCCTAGGAGATCGGTGCTTTTGGCTGCGTCAAATGCCTCGATTTGCATTTGTTCTGGTGGAGATAAGTGGATTGGTGTACTTTTCGGCTAGCGGGGGGCTCTGTCAGCCAATCTGGACCTTTCCACCAAAGTGAGCCTTCCACAAGGTCTTGGGGTTTTGCTCCGCGCGTGCCTAGATCTGCTGGATTGTTGGCACTACAAACATATCGCCATGTAGCGTTACTGAGATTTTTGAGAATTTGGGCGGTTCTGTTTGCTACATACGTCTTCCACATGAACGTCTTCTAGCCAGGCTAGTACGATGGAGGAGTCAGTCCTCAAATTAGTTCATGAAGGGCCAGATCTAGTTGGGATCAGATCTGTTTTACCAATTTCGTGAGAAGAGCTGCGCCGCAGAGTTTCAGCCTTGGGAGAGAAACAGTTTGTAGGGGTGCAACTTTGCTCTTAGCTTCGAGTAGATGATAAGTTGAAGTTTCGCCATGTTGAACTCTGAAAAATACACAACCAAAGAAAGCTTTTTGCACGCAGCGAGGTATCTATATTTCTTTGATTGCTGAGAGATTTGTCCGGAGAGAGTTCCATTTAAGGAGTGATGTGGATTTGACAGTTTCGCCCGCCCCAGTCTGTTACTTCCATCCACCGCTGTTGGAGGAGAATTTTCGCTGTTATCATAATGGGCGATAGCTTTTCTGCCGGATCGAAAAGTTTCCCGATAGATGACAAGATCTGTCTATTTGTCTGTGCCAGGGACCGGGTCTACTGAGTACGAAAACGTGTCTTTGAAGGAATTAAATTTTATTCCAAGGGTTTTAGTGGAGCATGTATCTTGGAATTGGAAAAATTCCGAGTCTAGGAGATTAGATTGGGGTATATCACTCAGAGGTTTGTGATTTGCCGTGATCTTGTTCAATGGGAATCCTGTTGATTTTAGGACATCGATAGTTTGAGATATCGATTCACTGACTGAGTCCAGGTCATGTTCGTCTGAGAGAATGTCGTCAACATAAGTTTCGTTAACTAAAATTTCTGAGCTTCCTGGAGTGTTCTTATAGACAAATATGGAGCGGATTTGACGTTAAATGTAACTGTTTTCAGTTTAAAGTCTTGTATCGGACTTCCGGGGGATCTGCGGAAGAGGCTTCTTTGGAAATCCTGGTCTACTTTACGTACGTATATCTGGCGATATATTTTTTCAACGTTTGAAAACGTACTTGTATAATTACCATTTTAGGAGACTAACATTAGGTCGTTTTAGAGCACGGGACCTGTGTGAAGTACGTCATTAAGTGAGAGGCCGGAGTGAAAGAATTTTGATGCATTGAAAACTACGCGGGCTTTAGTTGTTTTACTGTCAGGTTTTATCACCGCGTTATGTGGCAAGTAAAGCGAGAAATACTTCCCATCACGTATTGCTTCACGGGAATTTTTGAGTCCCATATGGTCTAGAGTTAAATATTCTTCCAAGACTTTCGAATAAGTGCTTTTGAATTCCGTTTTCTTCTGAGTTCTCCATTCGATGCTGAGGGATTGCTGCTAAGCTAGGGGTCCGGAGTGCCCTAGTGCAATTGAGTCCTTAAATGCTGACTTGAATGTGAGTTTTACTACGTAGCGCGGATAGGTAGTAATTTTGTAGAGCTTTTCGCAAAACTGATCATCTTCTGTGAGTGGGAGTCTGTGGGATCTCTTCTTGTTCCCAAAATTTTTTGAGTAGATCTGCTAGGGAGTCGGCTGAACTTTCCACCACTTGGGCGGAAAATGTCGAAACTTTTTCAGATATAGAGCCACTTAATATTCAACGAAATATGGAGTTTTGGGCCATTAAGCTTCCGCCGACGTTGCTTTTGAGGTATGGAGTAAGTATTTTTGGGAATATGTCGCTATCCATCACCATGCAAATTCTGTAAGGTGCGAAGCAGTTTGGATCTGCTAGTGGCAATGAAGCACATTCGCGGAGATCAACATATGTCGCCGTGAATGACGGTAAAAGGTTTTTTGTGATGCTTGAAGATTTTTAACTATGGTATCATACTCCTTCTTTTTTGGGGTCCTCCATTCTGCTGCATACTCGTTTTTCAACACCTCGGTTTCGGAGTTTGGTGCAGGTATTTTTCGGCTTCCTATTGCATTGAGTACGTGGTGTTCTTTCCTAGGGCGGAAACGGGTTCCACTCCGTACTGAGTTTGGCCTTTCAGTACCTTTTGCTGATTCACATTCCGCAATTTGCTCGATAAAATATGAACTACAAACATCATAACCAATTATGTGTATAGTTTTTGCGACCAACGCATGTATGTATGTATTTTCTATGAATATACCATCTCTAATTGCTGTCATCTTACGCTTTTTGGATCCATCAGGCGGTGTGCCTAGGATGTGTCGGAATAACCTTTTAACTCTTTATTAAAGCTTCCTCTTTTTATTCGATGATTGTGTTTTATTAAGCGCAGTCGCTATCTAGCGTTACTATATGGGGTTTTTACCCGTATATACTTCGTGCAGCGTTTTATTAATTAGCGGTTTTGTTGCTGCCACGACGTAAACTGCTTTCGACACGGCCTCCGCCTTTGCAGCAACATGCTGCGCACCATCTCAACCAGGGTCCGATTTGCTCGTTCGGTCACACCATTTTGCTAAAGTGTGTACGGGCCTGTCAACTGACGTTATATACCATTATCAATTAAATACCTTTCAACCCCTTCGTTAAGGTATTCGCGGCCATTATGGCTTCTCCACATTTAGATTTTACTATTAGTCAATTTTTGCACCATTTGTTTGAATGACTGAAACGCAGCAAGCACCTCACTTCTTTCCTTTAAACAGCACACACATCGTCGATGAATGTAAGAAAATACCAATTAAATTTTTATTCATGAGCTGTACAAATCAGAGTGCACCACTTCTAATAGGCTTCTGGCACGACTTTTCGATACTTGGGTAATTCACGCAATCACTTTTATTTAAAATATTTTTAATCTTAAGAAAATGCACACGTTATTATTAAACCACCAGTTTGCTGCCAACACTGCTCCCTACTCATAGCTTATCATCCCTTTAAAATTCTTAAAGTTTACGACTAATCCGTGAGGATACCTTACCTACCGATACCAAATTAGCCTTCAAGTGGGGTAGATGCAAAACGTGTTTTAGTTTAACTCGACAGCTCTCAGTTTGCAAACTCACTTCACCAATTCTACTTGATTCCATATGCTTGTTCTCCGCCAATTTAATTATCTACATATATGCCATAAATAAATACCGGTCACAGCATGCTGGCGCTACTAGCGCATGCTGCGTTCATGATTTTATCGCCGTCTCGTCTGGCTCCTCCACAAGCAATTTACCTTTCATTGCAGGGCAAGGTATCTGAGACTCGATTGTCACAACGAAGTTATCATGAAATTTAGGCAAACGTGCTAATAAAAAAAGAGGTTTCGGCCAAATTTTCGCACACGTCGCAAAACTTGGATCCTGCCACCTTCGCACAAGCTCAGTGATAGAAACTTCAGAAGTAACGTAACTTTATGAGCTGGACCGATCGGCTGATGCCACCGTTGGCAATGCTTTACATGAGTCACCTGTGATTGTTTTACATATGGCATAATGCTATATAATGCCTTTTCTTCCTTATTGTCAATTGCTGATGTTTCTTCGGCTATTAGGTTTTCATTTTATACGTTTTCCGCCGGTGATTCCCCATTAGTATGTGTGCGATAAAACGCTCCAAGATACATAACTGCAGTCATCCACCTTCTGAAATGAAAATAATCCGGCTGATTTCATTGTGCGGTTATTTGCTCTCAAATTTAATTATATTTATTTTCCACTTTTAATCGTTTACGGTCTGGGCCCATAACACTGTGTAACACTGAAAATGAACTTTGAAAGAGACCTAGCCTAGGCGTTAGGCCTTATAAAACTAAGAAAAACTGTATACTTGAAATTTGCGAAACACCCCCAAAATCTCATTTTAGGGCCAAAAAACTGTTTTTGAGGTCATTAGCTAGTCAATCATCAATATCTCTGCGAATTTTTATCCGATTCAAAAGTTGTTTATATATTTTGAAAGGTGGCAAATCACTATTTTTATTGGCGTATAACTCATCAAAATCAAACGAGAACTGACGAAGCTAATCAAAAAAAAATCGTAACTTAATAAAAAAAAATTAATTTTGAAACTTTAACGATTTTACGATAGTCTTAATTCAGAAAGGTACCTATCAAAGACAATATTATTAAAGTGAATTTAGTACTGCGTCGATTAAGCTATTTCAATCGAAAATCGGTTGGAAATTGACAGAGTTATTACTATTTGAATTATTTTAGATGATGACCATATTTAAAAATTCATACATTTTGATTATCTTTCAACTTCAAATTTTTATTGTGACTGAAAATAAAAAAAAATTAATCATTAAAATGCTAAATAACTTTATAGCTAAAAATGTTTGCTTGATCTTCTGCGTTTATAAGACGAGTCATCTGTTTCACGTTTGAGTGACCAGCAGTAATTAGCTATCATCCTAACTTGGTTCTTTCCTGTAAACCGTTTTTCAATGTTGGAGATTTCTTGGTGAAATCTTTCACCTTGTTCGTCGCTGAATTGACCAAGATTATCCCGGAAAAATTCCAAATGAGAATGCAAAAAGTGAATTTTTATAGACATGTTGCATCCCATTTCTCCATAAGCTTCCAAAAATTCATGGACCACCTCAACGTAATTTGAACTTCTCTTGTTTCCAAGAAAGTTTCGGAACAAAGAAATGAAACTCAGCCATGCTCTTTTCTCTACTGGGTTCAATTTTTTTATGAAGTCATCATCAGTCATAATCTTACGAATCTGCGGTCCAACGAAAACGCCTGATCAAAATGTAAAAATAAATTAGGATGAATTCTTTTTGAAGAATTCTTGTTGGGAAATTTTTATAAGTACCTTCTTTAATCTTGGCGTCACTCAACTTGGGGAATACAAGTTTCAGGTGTAGAAAAGCCTCGCTGTTTTTTTCGAGTCGTTTAACAAACTGTTTCATGTACCCCAATTTTAAATGCAATGGCGGCAAAATTATATCATCAGGCTTAACTAATGCAATATTGAGAACATTATTTTTGCCAATTTGAAACTTTCTCGGTGACCATATGTTACACTTGTAATGATTTTTGGCACGACTGTCCCATTCACAAAAGTAACAAGGATATTTAGTGTAGCCGCCTTGCATTCCAAGTAGAATTGTCAGGACTTTAAGGTCCGAGACAATCTGCCAGCGAAATTTATTGTATTTAATCAATCGTAGAATTTTTTCCATCGTTTGATAAGTCTCTTTCATATCAGTAGCGTATGCCACTGGAACTGATGGCAATTCAATTCTGTTGTGCAGCAATACTACTTTCAGACCTACGATGTTAGTCAATTGAAAATTAATTTATAAATTGTATTCAAATTTAGTTCTCTCACACTCATAACACATTAAATACTTACTTTTGCAAGAACCGTCTAGAAATAATCGCCAATATTGTGGACAGTGCGCGTGATCGGGTGCAGCAAACAATTCATCCACATCAACGCAATAAACTAGTTTGTTATTGGTGTCATCAGCTTTGAAAATGTGTTCGAACGAAGATAGGTCTCTGTCTCGTGCAGAGGTTACTTTAAAGTTACTGTCTACTATATTCCACTGCTTTAATCTGGAGGCCAGAATCTCTGTCTGTCTTATAGACAGATCCATATCCCGCACAAGATCACAATAATCGTGATTTGACACGAAATGGCGTTCCGTTTCTATTGCTTTGGTTGGAAGGTACGGTTCGTCATTTACCTCATTAGAAGATTTGTGGCTTGAATCAGGAAATGTAGCTGGATTTTTGTCTTCAGTTCGCTGATCTTGTTTTCCTCTTGGAATCGGTTTCGATACAGTCAACACATTGGCATATTCTATGAGGTGGCGAGTTTTATAGTGGTGACCAGTGATTTTTGTTTGGCAAAAGTAGCAATCCTCCGGCTTGTGATATATTTGATAATGCCAAGCCATAGGAGTCACAAACGGCAGACGCTGGTCATCACATTTACCGGGTTTCCATTGTTTTAATGTTGTACAGCACATCGAACAAATATATTCGGGTTCATACCAAGCACTTTCCACGTATGAGCAACTGAAAAAGAGGTTGAACGCTTCAACCACAGCTTTATTTGTTCTTAAATCGAACCGATATTTCTTATCAACAAATAGACCGCAGGCGTAACAAAATTTGTTGCGCCTATCACACATTTTACCACACTTATCACACAATATAATTGCGAAGCGGTCGCAAGGTTGAATTGACGGCGTAAATTTATTAGATGAGCACTCAAAATGTTTGGAAATGAATGTGTTTAAAATAATTCCTCATACTTGCTATGTTTCTAGTAAAATAACGCAATGAAATGCGGTCAAAGTAGAAAAATTAAAAAAAAAACTTTTCGCAAGGTAAATTTATTTAATAGCAGAAAAAATTTAATAGCTTCGTCAATTTTTGTCCGATTTCATTGCATGAGCACTCAAAATCTTTGGACATGAATGTACTTTCAAAATAATTCCTCATACTTGATATGTTTTTAGTAAAATACTGCAATAAAATGCGGTCAAAATAGAAAAATTTGAAGAAAAAACAAATTTTCCAAGTTTACCCGATGAAAACTTACAACACGCTAGCTCAAAAAACTATGTCACTTTAAAAGTTCATTCAATTTTTTCCATTTTGTAACACTGTGTAACATGTCGGAGAATATGAGACTTACGTACGCAGTTCGATTACTAAATAAAGAAAATACGGAACAGATAAAAAAATATTTCACTAGACCTATAAGTTGGAAGTCTTCTTTCTGACACTAAACTGCAACCTCTTATACGTACGCTAATAGCATCTGAATGATTTCTTTGAACAATTTATTATTAAATACTAGATATAACTAGTTTCAATGACTATAATTACTAGAGAAGGTCGATTTGGTTTACTTAACATCGTATTTTCGGAAAATGCTCTACGTTTATTCTAAACCCAATGAGACAAATCACATTTCGAAGGAATGCACATGGAGGATGGTATCCGATGAGCACTCCCGAGAATGGCTGACCTAAATGGTAGCGAATATGCCACAGCAAATCGTCTACTGCTCTCTTATGCTTTGCTTGTATGCAACTGCTTTGAAACAAATGCATGTTAAATTAATTATGTTGATCTAACTTGCACCAATGTGTTTATATAATTGATAAAAGCTTTTCAAGAAAAGATTTATTTATGTTTATTTCTAGCTTGCCCCCACTACATATGTATTTGTGGTTTTTTGTAATTTTTTTGTAAAAAGTACTTTTTTTTGTGGTAAAATAACACAGTGTTACAAAATGGAAAAAATTGAATGAACTTTTAAAGTGACATAGTGGAAATTGTTCACCTGGTCGAATATAACTCAAAACGGTTTTTGAAAAATTTTTAACACCCTCAAAATCTTGCTTTACCGTTAAAAACCCGTTCTTCGGAAGTGTACGCGCTAATCTTTTCATTACTTGGCCATTTCTTTACCGATTTTCAATATGAAATATGTTTTGGAAAGGTAAGGATTATACCTTTAATTGAGATAGAAAGATCTATTTTTTGAGCTAGCGTGTTGTAAGTTTTCATCGGGTAAACTTGGAAAATTTGTTTTTTCTTCAAATTTTTCTATTTTGGCCGCATTTTATTGCAGTATTTTACTAAAAACATATCAAGTATGAGGAATTATTTTGAAAGTACATTCATGTCCAAAAATTTTGAGTGCTCATGCAATGAAATCGGACAAAAATTGACGAAGCTATTAAATTTTTTCTGCTATTAAATAAATTTACCTTGCGAAAAGTTTTTTTTTTTAATTTTTCATAGCAAGTATGAGGAATTATTTTAAACACATTCATTTCCAAAAATTTTGAGTGCTCATCTAATAAATTTACGCCGTCAATTCAACCTTGCGACCGCTTCGCAATTATATTGTGTGATAAGTGTGGTAAAATGTGTGATAGGCGCAACAAATTTTGTTACGCCTGCGGTCTATTTGTTGATAAGAAATATCGGTTCGATTTAAGAACAAATAAAGCTGTGGTTGAAGCGTTCAACCTCTTTTTCAGTTGCTCATACGTGGAAAGTGCTTGGTATGAACCCGAATATATTTGTTCGATGTGCTGTACAACATTAAAAGAATGGAAAACCGGTAATTGTGATGACCAGCGTCTGTCGTTTGTGACTCCTATGGCTTGGCATTATCAAATATATCACAAGCCGGAGGATTGCTACTTTTGCCAAACAAAAATCACTGGTCACCACTATAAAACTCGCCACCTCATAGAATATGCCAATGTGTTGACTGTATCGAAACCGATTCCAAGAGGAAAACAAGATCAGCGAACTGAAGACAAAAATCCAGTTACATTTCCTGATTCAAGCCACAAATCTTCTAATGATGTAAATGACGAACCGTACCTTCCAACCAAAGCAATAGAAACGGAACGTCATTTCGTGTCTAATCACGATTATTGTGATCTTGTGCGGGATATGGATCTGTCTATAAGACAGACAGAGATTCTGGCCGCCAGACTAAAGCAGTGGAATATAGTAGACAGTAACTTTAAAGTAACGTCTGCACGAGACAGAGACCTATCTTCGTTCGAACACATTTTCAAAGCTGATGACACCAATAACAAACTAGTTTATTGCGTTGATGTGGATGAATTGTTTGCTGCACTCGATCACGTGCACTGTCCACAAGATTGGCGATTATTTCTAGACGGTTCTTGCAAAAGTAAGTATTTAATGTGTTATGAGTGTGAGAGAACTAAATTTGAATACAATTTATCAATTAATTTTCAATTGACTAACATCGTAGGTCTGAAGCAGTATTGCGACATGTTACACAGTGTTACAAAATGGAAAAAATTGAATGAACTTTTAAAGTGACATAGTGGAAATTGTTCACCTGACCGAATATAACTCAAAACGGTTCTTGCAAAAGTAAGTATTTAATGTGTTATGAGTGTGAGAGAACTAAATTTGAATACAATTTATAAATTAATTTTCAATTGACTAACATCGTAGGTCTGAAAGCAGTATTGCTGCACAACAGAATTGAATTGCCATCAGTTCCAGTGGCATACGCTACTGATATGAAAGAGACTTATCAAACGATGGAAAAAATTCTACGATTGATTAAATACAATAAATTTCGCTGGCAGATTGTCTCGGACCTTAAAGTCCTGACAATTCTACTTGGAATGCAAGGCGGCTACACTAAATATCCTTGTTACTTTTGTGAATGGGACAGTCGTGCCAAAAATCATTACAAGTGTAACATATGGTCACCGAGAAAGTTTCAAATTGGCAAAAATAATGTTCTCAATATTGCATTAGTTAAGCCTGATGATATAATTTTGCCGCCATTGCATTTAAAATTGGGGTACATGAAACAGTTTGTTAAACGACTCGAAAAAAACAGCGAGGCTTTTCTACACCTGAAACTTGTATTCCCCAAGTTGAGTGACGCCAAGATTAAAGAAGGTACTTATAAAAATTTCCCAACAAGAATTCTTCAAAAAGAATTCATCCTAATTTATTTTTACATTTTGATCAGGCGTTTTCGTTGGACCGCAGATTCGTAAGATTATGACTGATGATGACTTCATAAAAAAATTGAACCCAGTAGAGAAAAGAGCATGGCTGAGTTTCATTTCTTTGTTCCGAAACTTTCTTGGAAACAAGAGAAGTTCAAATTACGTTGAGGTGGTCCATGAATTTTTGGAAGCTTATGGAGAAATGGGATGCAACATGTCTATAAAAATTCACTTTTTGCATTCTCATTTGGAATTTTTCCGGGATAATCTTGGTCAATTCAGCGACGAACAAGGTGAAAGATTTCACCAAGAAATCTCCAACATTGAAAAACGGTTTACAGGAAAGAACCAAGTTAGGATGATAGCTAATTACTGCTGGTCACTCAAACGTGAAACAGATGACTCGTCTTATAAACGCAGAAGATCAAGCAAACATTTTTAGCTATAAAGTTATTTAGCATTTTAATGATTAATTTTTTTTTATTTTCAGTCACAATAAAAATTTGAAGTTGAAAGATAATCAAAATGTATGAATTTTTAAATATGGTCATCATCTAAAATAATTCAAATAGTAATAACTCTGTCAATTTCCAACCGATTTTCGATTGAAATAGCTTAATCGACGCAGTACTAAATTCACTTTAATAATATTGTCTTTGATAGGTAAGACTATCGTAAAATCGTTAAAGTTTCAAAATTAATTTTTTTTTATTAAGTTACGATTTTTTTTTGATTAGCTTCGTCAGTTCTCGTTTGATTTTGATGAGTTATACGCCAATAAAAATAGTGATTTGTCACCTTTCAAAATATATAAACAACTTTTGAATCGGATGAAAAGATATTGATGATTGACTAGCGATTGACCTCAAAAACAGTTTTTTGGCCCTAAAATGAGATTTTGGGGGTGTTTCGCAAATTTCAAGTATACAGTTTTTCTTAGTTTTATAAGGCCTAACGACTAGGCTAGGTCTCTTTCAAACTTCATTTTCAGTGTTACACAGTGTAACTTTTCAATAATTTATTGTATGCACATATCTCGTAAAACGCAAATACTTTTCTTAATCATTTTTTGTAGATATATATCAGCTATGTATATATGTTTGACATCATCGTACTTATATTTGATATGTGCTTTCCAAAAAACTGTTATTTATTTTTATTTGTTATTTTTTCAATATTATGTGCACATAGTAAATTAAAACCCACTAGCAAAAAATCATTTAATTTAAAACATTTGAAACGTCCCATTCTGCTGCTATGCAATGTTCGTTGCACTTGTTACGATACAATCAGAGAACTTGTAAGAAAAAGATGTTCATTCATAAGCGCAAGCATTTCATCTCCCAGCGCACACAAATGTTTCCCGCAACAATCCTTTTCACGACGAACACAAAAATGCTAAAATCTTCAATGTTACAAACCATCGACGGTCATTGAAAATATTCAACATCGCAATATCAGACAATAATGCCTTTTGGCAACGTAGTCTGACAAATTGACTCGAAAGAATATTCTTTTGACGATTCCCCCTATCCCTTTCAACCCTTCTCTTATCCTCAACTGTTGCATAACTCATCTACCGTCTCAAGTTGCTCCTCGCAATCCAGAAACGGGTTTTTTTGTTTACTTATTTTTAAACACATGCAGCCGCTCGCCTCCGCAATAGCCTCTCTACTCTAAATATAGCAAAATATGGTGAAATTAGTTTTTATTGGTATGGTAGAATTGTTTAATTCTCTTGGTGGCATTTTGTTGATGAAAAAGCTCTTTACACATTTGCGCCTTCTCGCTTCTTACAAGTTCTCTGATACAATGTTCCCCAACACTCAATGACATACAAACTCTGCAGCGCATATATGCATTTCTCTCTAGTCTATATACCATGCACATATTTCACTCGTTGACAAGGCTTCACAAAATACGCACCATGAATTCTCTCCCAACGCAAGACCAATTCATACAAAAGGATCGCAGGTGCTTGCAGTGATTTCAGTCTGCTTAGGTAAGCAGGTTGGAATATTCGAGCCCTTTGATTGGCCAGGTGAAGGGAGCCGGTGCATTTGGGCTTATTCTACAAGACCATTACTGGTGCCCCCACTCTGGGTTTCAGCCCGTTCTAATGTAGAGTATGACTACGAGGGCAGTGGATTTCGCTGATTTTCCTGATCAGTGTGTTTGGGTAGGTCGAGGTGTACCAATGTATACCTCAATCAGTTAAAAATACAGTTCGGTCATAATTTTTATAAAACGTAATCTGTTTGTCACTTATGCAGTGTTTGGTCATTTGCTTGACATGCCTCCTGTTTTGAATAATCTGTATTCTGTCCGGATCTCTTTCTTTTATTTTACCAATATGCCACTTGGAACTTGAGCAAAGTGTGTTCTACTCGATGTTCCGTCTTCAATTCCATCACTGCTATTGAATCCATTGAATTTAGTACAGCTTAGCAAAGGATATATATATGTAACTCGCTGTTATATACCTCCTCAGTCTGATTTATCTGGATATATCCAACATATTTCTTTACATAAGACCGCTAGTTATATGACTAAATATTCTTATTCAAAAATTGTCCTGGGCGACTTTGACATTGTGTAATTTTCTACACAATTGGGTAACTGTGACTTTTTGGATGAGGTGGATGAACTTTTCCTAAACAAGATTAATGTTCTTCCTAATAAGTTTGAGAAGGTTTTGGATTTCAATGATGAACCAATACAGTCATGATTTAATAATGAGCAGAGATGATTGAAAAATAAAAAATCGTGTATCTCCAAACTATGTAAAAACAAGCTTATGTGCAGATTACTTACTCAGTTCTGCGATATAAATATTTTCATTTAAATAAATAGTGTTACAAAGAATAGATTAGTGAAGTGAAAAAGAATATTATTTGTAACGCCAAATCATTTTCTGGTTTAGTAAACTCAAAGCGTAAGGTAAATATTTTTTCTCCCAATATGAGGAATCAGAAAACTGCCTGATATGGCCCGTACACGTATTCTTAAACAATATGCTGATTACCTATATCTGCGTTTATCAAATTTGTTTAATCTGTCTCGAAGACAAGATATTTTTCCATGTTCCCTATTCATAAAAGCGGCAGTAGGCCTTCGATTGAAAATTATCGTGGATTAGCAAGGCTCTCAGCGCGGATTTTGGCAGAGCAAATCATCTATTAATATATTACTGGATTGCTTAACTTATGTTTCAAATGAGGGAAAATATTCCAGCTGATGTTATATACACTGACTTCAGTAAAGCTTTCGACAAAGTATACCACTCCTTACTTATCCCTTGGATTTCTTCCTAACTACTTACACGATAGATCTCAAATAGTTGTATTCAAATATGCATCTTCCACTGTCATTGATGTTCCTTAGGAGTTCCCCAATTCCGTTCTTGTTATTTATAAATGATATTACAACTGTACAAATATCCAGACGCACGGTTGGATATTTGAAAATAGAAAATTAAAAAGATTTTGTGGTTTAGTTTTAAATGTATAATGCAGATTTATTCAATTGCATATATGTAGATATACATGAATTTGGCTTTACCTGTGGTGTGAATCCTTGGTAGCGTGTGTCGCTCTAGAAATCCTGTGAACGAGTGAAAGTATGAAAAAACGTACGGTTGCCGTCAACCGCAGTTTTAGTGGAAAGGAAGAAATTGGAAATGTGAACAAAAGGAATTATCCGGCGGGAAAAGCGGAATAATTCGCAGTTGCACATGTATGCGTATGTGTATAGACGCGCGCATTAAGGCGGTTAGAAAATATTTACGATGCGGCGTAAACATGCCGGCCCCTTTGCGGTAAGCAAAAATCCTGAGCGTTGACAACAGTCTAAAACCAATTCACACCACATCACATATTTGATTAAAAATATATTTTGTTTTCCAATGAGCCGCTCCGTGCTCCTCCGCCATCGTCTCCTGTGCCCTACTGGGAAGGATGGTAAAAAAGAAACGTTACAGTAAGAACATACGTGGGCTTTTTTTTTTTTTCTTTATTTCTGTATAGTGTATAATAGTGTATAATAGTTTTGTTTATTTTGGTTGCGCTCCAGACAGCATCAACCCGAATATGGTCGCCTGAGCCAGCAAGCCGCCGATTGATGCTGGTGGGGTGCCGCTCAGCATTATCTGGGCGTACGTGTCGACGCCCAATGTCAGTCGTACCGGAGCCGCCACATAGAACTCAGGGTCGGCCAACCGCATGAGTCGGAACGGAACCGCGACCTTGGGGCCGAGGTTAGTTCGCGGAGTCATGCGGTGGTACCCATCGACCACGATGGCTTGCGTGGTTACTCGCTCCGCGACGCCATGTCTGCCCCTCAACATGAGTGAGCACGTCACTCCGCGACCCGTGTGGTTTTGCTCCAGTCTGAGCATTTGTGCCAACTCGCTGGAGATTATGGTGCTGGGCGCGCACGGATCGATTAGGGCCCGCACTATTTTAACAAAGGAAGGACGCGTTCCCACGCCAGTCGCTCTTCGTTCGGTCTGATGGGCAGGCGGTCTGAATGGACGGGATCCAATGCCGCGCTGCCTGGGCAGTCGGAAAGGACTGGTTTCCGATCTGCGCCTACGCCGTTCATGTTGTAGTGAAGGTCGGAAAGTACGCGTTCCCGAGCCTCCACCCGCTGTGATTGGGACCACTTGGGTCATCGAAGCTTCTTCTTCTTCTTCCGCTTCCGCCACCTGCTCTGCCCACGACTTTATCTGGCCGGTCAGGTTGATTGACAAGACGTCATCGTCATCCTCGGCTGCCGGATCGTTGGCCGCCGGTCGTTGTCGCACTGCAGATGCAATGAGGTGTGGTGTTTCTCATTACACCGATGGCAGCGCCCGACGCTGCTGCAGATCTCCTGCTTATGGAACGGCGACAGGCAGTTCGCGCAGTAGTTGTGGATTAATACCACTCGCAGCCTCTCTTCTGCAGACTTGGCTCGGTATATTGGGCAAAGTCTTATGCCGTGGTTTTTCTGGCATGCCACTTCGAAACGGACGGCGCGCTGCTCCGTTTTGTTGCGCGTCGCGGTGAAACGGCCCATAGTCTAAAATTTTGTGTGTTTATTTCTTTTATTAATGAGGTGGATTATTGGGTGGCAAGTGATATAGAAAAAATTACCAAAGAAAAAAAATTGATTTTATTTTATGAAAGTATGGCATGACAAAAAATTGTATGCATATATATATATGTATTTTATTGAAAATTTTATTTATTTATGTATTTATGTATTCATTACGTATTTGGTGCATTTATCCGCCAAGTGTCCAAAAACTTTCATCACCCACTGTAAAAATGGTATTTGGGTGTGATATTTTCATATATCGTAAAAACACCTGATTGCATATGATTATTTTAATATTAAAAAGAAATAAAAAATTGATATGGACTACCTATTCCCGTATTTCGGTAATCGCGGAAAGTGCCCCCCACCATGAAATGGCTCAAAATTCTGTTTTTTGTATGGTTTATGTACATACATTAGATATTTGATTGTGGTGAGGTAGGTCAGCAATCTGGCATCCAGCAATCTGGCCTACCACCCACAAACAGTTTGTATGCCACTGTGCTTAATTTGCTGATCACAGGGCTGTTCAAAAAAAAATTATTTACACGTGAATTTTCAACGCGAGTGGTAGTGACAATTTTTTTGTGCATAATTTAAATTAAATTACTGATTAAAAAAGTGGATTAATAAATAAAAATTCGTGAAAAATCTTTGTCGTGTCCGGACTTGACGTTGCTCTGCTCTGAGTGTTAAAAATCCATTCCAAGTGTTACAAGATTTTGCTAGCATTTCCATTTTGCTTGCGAACAAAATTATTACATGGAAATGGCTGGAGGCAAAGCAGGCCAGGATTCTGGCAAAGCAAAGGCGAAGGCAGTATCTCGTTCAGCCCGAGCGGGGCTTCAGTGGTCATTTTTGAGGTTGGCGTACATGTCGCCATGTGCAGCTGGCCAACAGTGCCTGCCGTACATATGCGTACATCGCATTCATGGCGATGGTGGACGCATGCATGTGTACGGCGGCGATGATCAGGTAAGTGGTAATTTATATATTTATACTAATAATAATATAATAATTTTTTGTACATAAATTTTTGCGTTTTTTACGTACATAAGTAGGTACATGTGCATGGATGTATGTATATCGATATATACATATCTACATGCACATGGTGGCGTGATGCGTTCGATTGCGAAGGCACAGTCGGAGGGAGGAGGGGTATGCCATGCGAAGATGGCGGATGATCGGAAGCAAAGAAAGGAGTTTGTAACGTATTAATGTGGATCGAAATTTTTTTTTTTTGTGTTTAATCAATTTTGTACACTGAACTAATTTGTTTTCTTTCCCCACAGGTGAACAATGAAATGAGATTTTTCCGATGTGAGGAGCGGGACACCAGTGGAGCTGTTCATAACCAACAAGTAACTTTATACGTATATGTATATATATATATTTAAAATTTTCATGTGTATAGGGTAAATACTAGTACTTAGATGTTTCTAAAATTTTTTTTTTTTTAATGGATAAATTGGAAAGATCTAAGTACTAGCAAGAATTTGCAAGTTGGTTAAAAAAAATGATTGAAAATTATGGAGTTGATCCAAAAAAAAATATAAAGTTATAATTAAAGTTATTAAAATTTGAAAAATGATAAAATATTTAAATATACAAAATGTTTAAACATATCGAAATATTTAAAATAAATAAAAAAACTTGCAACTTCTCATTAGTTTTACGTTCTCTCCGCTTCTTGCGTCTTTACGTTTTCTCCGCTTCTTGCGTCTTAACGTTTTCCATGTTTCTTTCATTGAAAGCAAATTTTCTTTACGCTCTGAAATTTAGTTAGTGGATAGGGTTTTTAGGGTTTTCACAACTAATGTTAGGGTTGGACCGGTGGTAGACCGGGCTGATTTTTGACAATCGGTCATAAATTCCGGAAAATTAACTCGAGCTATTGGTTAGTTGTCGGTTAATTTCGAAATAGTTTCGGATATCAAAATGACCACTTTTCAAAGTTAACTGAAACTATTTGTTAGTTTGTCGGTTAGTTTTAAAAAAGTTTCGGGTATTAAATGACCACTTTTCAAAATTAATTCAAAACTATTGTCTAGTTTGTCAGTTAATTTTGTACGGGTATCGGGTACCGAATAACCACTACTTGATGTATGTAAAAAACATGATTTCGCAGATTTATTTATTTCTGTACGCCATCGTCGTAGGTAATCCATCGGAACATTTTCAAGTTAAGTACTTATATCGGGTGTTTTTTTTACAGGTTTGTTTTTCGAATAGAGATAAAACTGGCATTTTGTGGTCAAATCTGGCAACTCTAATGTCATTTATGTTCAGTTTGGTTTGCCATTTCATCATGAACAGGTTGACAAAAGAACAACGCTTGCAAATCGTGCAAATTTATTTCGAAAATAATGATTCAGTTCGCGAAGTTTACCGCGAGCTCCGTCAATTTTATGGTCGACATAATCGTCCATCAGAGCAATTAATTCGGTTAACCATGGATCGTTTTCGCACTACGTTTACTCTATGTGATAATGCGCATCCGCAGAGACGTCGACCAGTGCGCACCGAAGAAACAATTGCCGCTGTAGAGCAAAGTGTTGAAGAGGACCCGAATGAATCGATTCGCCACCGTGCACAGCAATTGGAGCTTTGTCCATCAACTTTATGGAAGATTTTGCGCAAAGATCTTGGCTTGCGACCTTACAAGATCCAGCTTGTGCAAGAATTAAAGCCGCGAGACCATGCAATGCGTCGTGATTTTGGTGTATGGGCCGAAAATTCAATTCAATTCAATTCAATTTATTAGTCTATGATTTTAATAACCTTACAGACTAGACTCACAAAGTAATACTTATAAGTAAATTATTACGACACTTAAAAAATATATACATATATTCTAAGGATACAATGATTCGATTCCGAATTTAAATACCGGCCTTGGCAATGAAAAGTCAGGAAACAGTTTTTTCGATATTTTATTGAATTCTGAAAGTCCCCTATAGGTTGGAGCTATGGTAAAATAATTAGCTCTGACAACATTGAGATAAAATGGATATTGAGAACGCAATACTTTGTTGGGTACGTTAAAGCCTATCTGCTCAAGGAGTTCAGGACAGTTAATGAAACCACAAATCACATCGTATACAAACATTAATGATTGAATAATTCTTCTACTTTCTAGAGATTTCAAATGTATAAGCATACAACGAGCACTATACGTTGGGAAGGGGTCCGCAAAGTTTAATGGTTGAAGTGCAAACCGAGTGAATTTTGTTTGCACTCTTTCAATTCTATTAGCATGACAGTTATAAATTGGGCTCCATATTATGGAAGCATATTCCAATTTTGAGCGAACAAGCGAATTAAATAGAAAACTCCTTGTATAGGGATCTTTAAAGTCCTTCGCATATCGGCGTAAAAAGGCTAAATTACTGTATGCCTTTGGCAGAATGTAACATATATGATTTACAAAAGTAAAGCAACTGTCAAACAGTACCCCCAGATCGACGAAATCTTTCACTGCAGTGAGCTGATGATTTAATATACTATAGGATGAAATTAAGGTATTTGCTGACTTAGAGATAGTCATGTAAAAACATTTATCGATATTCAAAGAAAGCTTATTTCTAAGACCCCAAGAAACAAGATTGTCCAGATCATATTGCAAGAGATATACGTCAGACGGGCGTGTTATTTTACGGAAAAGTTTCAAATCATCGGCATAAAGTAAAAACCTTGTATATTTAAAGCAAGATCCAATATCATTAATAAAAAGTATAAACAAGATAGGACCAAGGATACTACCTTGTGGAACACCAGAAGTAGCTACAAACGAATACGATTTGCATGTCTCAATTTCGACAAACAACGATCTATTAGTAAGATAAGATTTTACCCAAGATAAAAAAATTGAGTGAAACCCCAAGTTTTTTAGCTTTTGGAGTAAAATGGTATGCGAAACTTTGTCGAAAGCTTTAGAAAAATCAGTATAAATAGTATCTACTTGAAACCCACACTTAAACGCTGAAACACAAAATTCTGAAAAAACCGCTAGGTTGGTTACGGTGGACCGCCCGCGGACAAACCCATGTTGGTGAGGTTCAATAATTGATTTAATGGCAAAAGAAAGCTTCTCTTTAACCACTTTCTCGAAGAGTTTAGAGCAAACACTTAACTTAGAGATAGGTCTATAGTTTGCCACATCATTTCTGCTGCCTGATTTAAAAATCGGGGTGATAGATGCAATCTTCCAATGATCGATAAAAACGCCTGTAGAAAGAGACATATTAAAAATTATACGTAAAGGCACGCAAATAGATGAGTTGCATTGCTTAAAAAAGTACGAGCAAAAACCATCAATATCACTTTTCAAAGAGGGTTTTAGGGCGGAAATACCATTAATAACATCTAATTCAGATAAGAAAAGACAACCAAAATCCAGGGATTGGTTATGACCAAAATTGGTGGTTGTATCAGCGATTCCATCGTCAGTCACATAATTAGTCTTGAAATAATCTGCAAATAAATTGACAGTATCAGACAAATTTCGTGAACAAACCCCATTAAAATTCATACACGTTGGAATGTTCGTACAGCCCTTTTTAGAACGAATGTACTTCCAAATGGCTTTAGGATTTTCTTTCAGTTCAGATTCAAACCTACATATATATTGATTGTATAAAAATTTATCGAGGACATTAAATTGATTCATGTAATAAAAGTACTTCTCTTTGTAACAGATATTATTATTATAAGCCTTGTACAATTTATAATATTTATTTCGTTGATTTTTAAGTTTTTTAAGATTTTTGGTGTACCAGGGTAATTTGTGGAGACGAGGCAAGAGAACGGAAAGGTTATTCGAAAACACCTCGGACATCTTGAGCAGAAAATTCTGAAAACATTCCGAAACATCATTTGAAGAAAGAACAGTATCCCATTTTATCTCTGATATGGCAGCGTTCAAGTCACTAAAATTAGCATCACGAAAATTATAAGAAAGAGATTTCTTGTTTTCATTGCCAACAACATCGTAAAATTCCAAAGAAATAGAAAGGGGCACGTGATGTTTATCAGTCGTACTTATGGGAAAAGAGCACTCATCTAAATTAAATATTAAGTTTTCATCAACAAAAACAAGATCAAGTATTTTAGTAAGCTTATTAAATACATTATTGATTTGGACTAGATTAATACTAAAAAGACTATCTATAAAATTAATTTCATGAGCTCTATTAACATTGGTTGGTATTAAAATATCATTACTTAAAGTATCATTATTTTGAAAATGAGACCAAATTACATCAGTGAGATTAAAATCGCCTAGGATACAAAAATTACATTTTTCATTTTTTTCGTAAAGATTAACAATGTTATCAACGTGTTCTCTATACAAATCATCTGAACTGTTCGGAGGAATATAAGAAACACATATAAATAATTTACCGAATGAGCCAAAAATACAGACACACAGCTGGTCAAGAAGTGAATCATAATTTAAAAGTTGATAGATTGAGGATCTTAAAGAACGCCTCAAAGCAATAAGAATACCACCACCTCTGAGGTGACCTGTTTTTGTAGCGTCTCTATCTTTACGATATGTATGAAATAGATTATGGTCAAAATATTCTTCGGCATAAAAATCATTGTTGAGCCAAGTTTCAACAAAAACATAAACGTCAAATTCAGCGCGAGACGTTGATAGAAAAATATCCTTAGATTTAGTTCGCATTCCACTCATGTTTTGAAAGTATATTTTAAGAGCTTTATTCGTAGCCTTATTAGATTCTAACCTTACACTATTTGACCAGTTCTGTAATGAGCTCTTCTGGAAGTAGATGCGAAGCTGTTTTGTTTGAACTTCATCACAGGTGGAGAGACTCATGGATCGAGTTGAATTACGTCGCCTTTGGGAAAAAACCTAAAGGGACGAACTTTCACGTTGGCTGGCCATATATCCGCAGCCAGAACCTTTTCATAGCACCATTCAGAAACACCTAGCTTAAAATTGATTTTTTTAAGACTAGCAATCGGGATATTCTTCTTTACCAGCATAAAGCACTCCAAGAACTTTTTGTCAATAGTTGCATGTTTAGAAACGTAATCCAATATATCTTCATTAGACACGTTATTCGTAAATGAAGAGAGATGCAGCCATTTAATTTTTGATACTACACTTAACTCCTTATTATTACTAGTTCCAATAACTAATGGCAGTTTTAATGTCCTACGATTGGCAGCAATTGAATCACGAGGAAGTCGTTTTTGCATATTTAATTTATTGCTGGGTTTGTCAGCAGTAGCAGAAGTAGAAGCGGAAGCAGCAGCGGCGGCATATGATTTTGTGTTTGTATCACTCGGGTCAACTGAGCGAGCTACGGTAGCACTAGAAGCTGGAATGGGAGTCAAAACATCAACAGCAGCCGATGAAGCCTTGAGCGAACAAGTAGCGTAATTTTCTCGCTCAGTTGGGCGTGATAATATTGCTGGAGTTGGGTGAGCGCAAGCTGAACTCTCACCATCAGCGACAGAAAGTATGTGGTCAATAATAGGCGTAGGAAAATCAGCAACAAAAGCAGCGGCTGTAGCTGTATGCGACCCAACAGCGGAGGTCGAGTGAGATTGATCTCGATGCTGATTTTCATCGCAAAATTTTGTTCAGTGATGAGGCTCATTTTTGGTTGAATGGCTACGTCAACAAGCAAAATTGCCAAATTTGGAGTGAAGAGAATCCACATGAGATCCTTGAAACGCCATTACATCCACAAAAACTGACTGTTTGGTGTGCTCTATGGGCTGGTGGAGTCATTGGGCCATACTTCTTCCGCAATAATGCTGGAGAGGCAGTTACCGTTAATGGAGACCGGTATAGAGCCATGATAACCGACTATTTTGTTCCCGAATTGGATGGCATGAATGTGGATGAGTTGTGGTTCCAACAAGACGGCGCTACATGCCACACAGCGCACGTCACAATCGATTTATTGAAGGAAACATTCGATGAGCGCATAATTTCGCGAAATGGACCTGTAAATTGGCCACCAAGATCGTGTGATTTGACACCATTGGATTATTTTCTTTGGGGATATGTGAAGTCGCTCGTCTACGCCAACAAACCAGAAACGTTAGGGGAATTGGAAGCCAACATTCGTGGCGTTATTGCCGACATACGGCCCCATATGCTCGAAAAAGTGGTTGAAAATTGGACCTGTAGAATTGGCTTTATTCGAGCCAGCCGCGGCGGCCACATGCCCGAAATCATATTTAAACATTAATGGCATAAAATTATCCTTCCAGTAAAGCCAAATTGATGGACCTTAAAATGATTTTCTTGTGTTTTATTTCAATTCGAAGTTCTAAAAATGGCAGTACAGATTTCTTTATTTTCTTGAACTTCACGTACTGTTTCTGAATTTTTTTTTTTTTTTTTTTAAGTACTTATCCTTGGGTAGGGGAAGTAGCGGTACTTTCGATGGAGGGCAGCAAAACCAATTTCGTTATTGGTCTGCTGGTTTGTCCCTTCGTAGTATAGATGTCGACGACGCGTACCCGGCTATCCGAGCCTGGGTGTAAGTTGATGACTCGTCCCAGTCTCCACATGTTAGGCGGTAGATTATCCTCTTTTATAACCACAAGATCTCCTGTTTTGATGTTAGTTTGTTGATGTTTCCACTTTGTGCGTTTCTGCATTTCCAGCAGATATTCAGCTTTCCATCTTTTACAAAATGTTTGATGTAGGGCTTTAAGTTTCTGCCATCGGTTTACGATCGAGGCAGGGCTTTCGTTGATTTCTAGTTCAGGTGGAGCTAATAGGTGTCCACCTACTAGGAATTGACCGGGGGTAAGAGGCTCCAAGTGTACTTGTACCTGTCCTAGTGGTAGGTTGCCAAGTACCGACTCAATACTTTCGGCGAGCAATACCGCGCCGCAGAGTTCTAATCGGGGTAGAGAAATAGTTTTAACTGGAGCAACTTTTGTTTTTGCTACCAGCAGATTCACTAGAACTTCACTACCCTGCTTAACCCGTAAGTATACCGTAGCTGCATACGCTTTTTCTGAAGCATCGCAGAAGCCATGTACTTCGACGTCATGGGCGGGAGAAAAATAGACCCAACGCGGTATCTTAATCCTCTCTATCTCGCGGTAGTGTTTGGTGAAATTTTGCAATTTTTCCAAAGTAGTTGAAGACACAGGTTCATCCCATTCTGTGCCTTCCAGCCAAATGTTTTGCATCAATATTTTGGCTACTATTACAATGGGCGCAAGCCATCCCAGCGGATCGAACAGCTTGGCGATCGAAGACAATATAGACCTTTTTGTGATTGTGTCACTATGCTCCATTGGTCTTGTTAGGAAGTAAAAATAATCCGAATGGGCGTTCCACCTTATTCCAAGAGCCTTAACTATGCTGGTGTTTTTGAATTCCAAAAAATCTTCGCTTAGTAGATCCTTTTTTGGAATGTCTGCAATTATATCCTCGCAGTTGGCCGTCCATTTTCGTAAGGGAAAACCTGCTGACCGCAGTACCGTAGAAATTTCGTCCCTTGCCTTGATGGTAGATTCGATGCTATGTCCTCCTGCAAGTACGTCATCTACGTACATGCATTTTCGCAGAATATTAGCTGCTATTGGATGCGAGCTTTCTACGTCATCGGCCAACTGCAACAGTGTTCTTATCGCCAGGTAAGGAGCACAGTTTATTCCAAACGTAACCGTCTTTAATTCATATAGGCTCGTTGATTCGTTCGGGTTTGCCCGAAAGACGATGCGCTGATATTTCGACTGGTTATCGTTTATCCAGATTTGTCGGTACATTTTCTCAATGTCACTGTTGAAAACATATCGGTATAATCTCCAGCGTAGAATCAGTATCGGAAGATCTGATTGCAGTACTGGACCTGGTAGGAGGACGTCATTTAAGCTTTTTCCATTAGCGGTTGCACTTGAGGCATTGAAAACTACGCGAACTTTAGTTGAGGTACTCTCTGCCTTTGTAACGGCGTGATGAGACAGGAAGTAATTTTCACATGAGTCCGCTGAAATGTTACTATTTATTCTCGTCATGTGTCCTAGTGTCTCATACTCTGCTAACACCCTATTATACTCTTTTTGTAGGATGGGATCCTTAGCTATCCGTGTCCCATTCCGGAAGAATTGAGAGCAGGCTTTTTTAAGAGACGGGCCTAGTTGTATGGTTACTGGAAATTCCTGTCGGAATGGTAACGAGACTATGTATTTTCCCTCATTAGTTCTGATGGTGGTCTTTTTATAAAGCTCTTCGCAATATTTATCATCTTCATTGAGGCTTTTGGTTTTGGGTAAATCTTCTAACTCCCAGAATGCCGTAAGTTGCTTATCCAGCGAAACTTCGCTGAAGCACGAAACTATATTTCTGTGGGTCTTTGTAGTATCCGTACTACCGGTTATAATCCAACCGAATACGGTTTCTTGGGCTAGAAGTGTCCTCAAGACGTTTTTCTTTATCCCACTTAATATGATTTGTGGATAAATGTCTCCACCAAGAATGAGGTCTATTTGTTCATTAACAAAAAACCTTTTATCCGCTAATACCAGGTCCGGAAATTCTTGCCTCGTCGTCACGCTTATATTTGTTGTAGGCAGATTTCCGGTTAGTTGTGGTAAAACCAGGACAGTTGCAGTCAAGCTAAACAACGGGTCGACGGGGGACCGCAATTGTATGTTGCATGCTTCTTTAACCTGGGCATTTACCGAGTTTGTGATGCCCGAAACTTGGGCATGCATCTTTTTTGCAGATAGATTGATTCTGCGTTTGAGCCTCTCTGTTATAAAGGAACACTCAGAACCAGAATCAATCAGTGCTCGTGCAGCAAAATCTGTGTCATTGAGACGTATATTTACGCGAGCTGTTCCTAATAGCACACCTGTACTTGAATTCGCAAAGCAGGACTTAAAATTTCTGTTTGCGTTTTCTGTTGCTTTATCGGAATCACGTTGTGCTTGCGCCTGCCTAGATGTCGATGGAGAATCATCGGCAGGCCTTGAAGACGTCCAACGCGTCATTGCCTTTGGCTGAATTGCATTTAGATGCAGGAGCGTGTGATGTCGCGAGTGACACGTATTGCAATTGTATGAACTTGTGCATCTTGACACAGTATGTCCGGAACTAAGGCAATTCAGGCAACAATTATTTTCCTTTAAAAAATTCACTCTATTTGTAGGTGTAGGAATCGGGAACAGCTGCGCAAGTTGTGCTCGTTTGTATGGCACATTTTACAAGTAAAATTGGTCACGCTTACTTGGAAGGTGCCAACTCTTTTTGTTGGGGTTTCGAAAGGATGACGTGTGATTTGTGGCGGCTTTGGCACTCTCACAGCTCTACCATCCTTCAACCCTGACAATGTCTCAAGGGTCTGAAAACGATTGGACAGGAACTTGTCCATATCGTCCCACTTGGGTATGTCGTTTTTATGGTCTATGGTTTGTTCCCATAGAGCCAGTGTACTATCAGGTAGCTTCGTCGAGCAGAGATAAACTACAATTGCGTCCCAGTTCGATATGTCAATTTGATGACTCTTTAGGGGTGATAAGCAATTGTTTATCTCACGCTGCAAACTTTTTATTGAGCTACCACACTCAAATTCTATTGCCTTTAGGCTGAACAATAGCTTTAGTTGCGTGTTGACTAGAATACGCTTATTTTCATTGCGTTCGCACAGGTTTTTCCACGCTGTAGTAAAGCCTTCATTCGTTAGGGGGCACTTTCTAACTATTTCTTTGGCCTCCCCTTGTGTCTTATGGTTGAGATGAAAAAGTTTCTCAACCGGGTTGAGGCGCTTATTGAGGATGTAGATGGCCGTGAACATATCACGGAATGTTGGCCATGAAAGATAGTCGCCCTTGAACACGTCTGTATCGCACGGTGGAAGGTGGATATTGTGTTCGCGGACGGACTGCTCCGCTACATCCTTTTGTGAGTTAGTTAATGCTTCTGCTTGTGTAGCCATAGCAGACATGCATTTCACATATGCCGAAAAACATATTTTATATTTCTTTTTTATCGCCCTAACATCTTCCTTACTTAAACCTTCTGAGCTCGTTAGCGTATCGTACGCTGCCTTCGTCTTCTCCCATAACACTTTTAATTCGTCTTGCTGGATAGCAAGACCGTGCTTATTTTGTTCGGAGGCGGGAGTGCTGTTGAAGTCAGCATCGAACTCTGCGACAGATTCTGCTAAACGGATATATGAATCCATAGTGAAGCTAAGAAGGATTTACTGAAGTAACCTAAATCTGATATTTTTTAAAAAGTCCCACAAAATGACAATCACCAGTAAATTTTTATTTGTCTGTATCTTTATTTAATGATTTTCTTTTAATTTCAGTCAAATTGTAAATTTTTTTTTTTTTTTTTAATGTGTGTGTCACCCTAATGTGTGAAAATGGCACTTGATGCAAAAGAAAAAAAAACACTTGCCACCCAAAATGTATCGACGTATGTATATAACTGTGTTTTAACAAGTAAAGTGGGTACTTAATTATGTACCAGTGTTATTGGTGATTTACTTGTTAGTTATGTATATATACAAAATTACAACAAAGGCTCAAAAGTGATAATGTGAAAACGCAATAGTGCAATAGAAATAGTGTTGCTAGAATCAGTGAAATAGTGACTTGCAAATAAACAATTGTGCTAAGTCAAGGAACAGTATTGAACAAGGAAATTATGCCGATTTACTTTAAAGTAAATAAAAGTGAAAAATCCAAAATAAAACTTTAAATTAAAATTCGATGGATTGAATTGTTGCAATACCGTACCACTGTTCACTGTTGGGCATGTGTGTGTACGACCGTTAGTGTTTGTTGTTGTCGCTCGCGGACAAACGGAATTAGCACTGTATTAATTTTACTTGAAATGTAACACTATTTCGTTTTCACAAAAAAAAAAAAATCACTTGCCTTGTAAGGCGTTGTTTCACCAAAAAATTGATTAACGTGTTATAAAATATTGGAAAATATAACACGTACCTTAATGTTTGTTTATTTGTGGTGTTGGCAATTGATTGCGTTTGCTGTTGGTGTGTATGCAGCTTGTGTATATGTGCGCTTGCCTCGTGTATATTCGCTTGCCTTGTTTGGGTGGTTGATTGTGCGGCTTTGTTTAAAATTTTTGTTTTTCTCCGGGCTCTTTTGGTAATTAATTTGAGTGGACTGTATCTGTGGTCTCGGCGCCGAAGGACCATGTACAAATGTCCAGACGCACGGTTGAAGAACTATACTCTGGATCAAGAGTATGACTTTGTTGATTTGGGAGTTACAATAGCTTCCAAACTAATAATCATGTTAATACTATAGCCAACAAGGGTAGAGGTGTATTTGCTTTTATAAAGCGATGACCGAAAGAATTCAATAACTAATGCCCTTTTTACGACATTAGGAAGACCAATGCTAGAATTCGGTTCGACAGTTTGGTACCCGCGTTTTCAGCTTAAGCTTTCATGTGTTTTTGTGTTCGCTAGTAGGTAGTGGTAAAACCATTTAGGACATTGGCCTAAACAATACCAATCGTTTGAAACTAATACATCTTCCTCTTAGGTCCAGTTGTAGAGAAATGTTAGACATAATATTTATAGCTAAACTACCCACAGGATCTATTGCTAGTACATTTCTCAATGCTCCTTCTCGGGTTTCAAGAAACTTAAACCTATTTATTTAAAACAGTGCAAAACCAATTATGAATTACATAAACCTTTCCGATGGTTGTGCTAAGATTTAAACTGTGTTGCCCGACCTTTTAATATTTCGGACTCACTTTACAATAATAAAAAAATTGGGATGCCCATTGTTTTTTATTTTTATATTGAAACATATCTTAGTATAAAACCTTGTTCTTTTAAAGCACAAGCAGACAAATTACGATTACTTTTAAGTTGATATGAATAGAGGTTTTTTGTTTTTTCGAAGTCTTCTGCAACTTTGCGACAGCAATCTACACTGCATGTTTGGTTTTTAACAACCTGGTAGGAAGTTGTTTTTCCAAATTAACTCTGCCAATTTATTTAAAAGACTGGGTCTGTTCCTTAAATATATTAGTGGAGGTTTTACTTTTTTGCACATTATTATTATCGGTAGTTCCTGCAAGTAAACTAAATCTAGAATTTCCTTTGGTAAACTGACTATTGCAACTTTTTGTTCGGACTAAATTTACTATTTTTTCAGAAGAACGCTTCCTTTTGACCGATTTACCGATCAGTTCCAGTGTGCTCTCTTGCTTGCTTTCCGTTGTTATTTGTATGCATACGTTCCACGTTCTTACTGTTTGCTGTCCACTGCGATTGTTGACGCTGCCAGCTGCATTCTTGGGGTTGTGAAAACTGATGTAGGTGCTGTTGATGTGGACGGCTCACTATTATTACCTTGGAGAGCAATACCGTGCGCTTTGGCCGGCTGTCGTATGTAGAGTTGTAGTTGCCATGGTATTGTTGTTGGCCGACGTTGGCTAAGAGTATGATTTTATTACAAGAATGGTATAATTCATGATTGCGTTCTCCGCGCTGAGAGCAACTGACAGTGAATAATAGCTAGAGAATTATAAGCAGAGAGCAATGAAAAATTTCTAAAACAGAAGAGGAAGAAGCTGATAAAATGATTGAAAGATTTTGTTCGCTGTTGTTTGTGATGCGCGAGCATTATTTTGGAAATAAAAATAAAAATTGTGTTGATGCTAACTTATGCCAGATGCTTCATCGATTTGCCTCTCGCTAACGGATAACGAAACGAATACGGTTGTAGTTATGCTTAAGCATACACTTCAGTTAGTACACAAGTTAAAAGATAAGATCAACACAATAATGTGTTGTTATAAGTGTCGGTATATGCTTTAATAGAAGTTGTACCATTCAAATTACATGAGATTAGAGGGAATCCGATGAGGATCATAAACCGATGATAAAAGATGAGTGCGATTCATGAAGGGCAAGCAAGTCAAGTGGCAATTCCCCCAACGAAATATAGAAGTGGATGACTTCGTGGTTATCAAAGAAGATAACTTACTCCCGAATAAGTGGCGATTTGGCAGAGCGTTAAGGTTTTTTCAGGAAAAGACAATAGTGCACGGGTCGTAGACATACGTACGACAAAAGGCGTAATTACACGCTCAATCGTGAAATTAGTGATATTACTTCTCGTCAAACCAACTTAATAATTTCTCTATTTTCAGAAAATGCCCAAGATGATACGAGTAGCACGTCAGCATAACAGGTGCCCCGTCTGCAAGCACAATAATAACTTGTCGTTCTGCAGAAAGATGCTCTGAATGGAGCCAGAGGATAGACTGCGCTCTTTCCTCCTGCACGGCCACTGCTTCAACTGTATGTCGCCACGTCATGTGACCAATGATTGTCCGTTACCAAGGAACTGCGACCGCTATCAGGGATGACAGCACAGTCTCCCCCACCTCTGGAATGCACCCAGGTAGACCGTGGGCAAGAGATGGATGTTAGCAACGATGACATACAGCAGGTGATCGAAATTGCTCATACCCTCTGCTGGGGATCTGGTCGGCAATCCAGCGCCTCCCAACACGTTCAGAGAGCAGGTGAGAGTACGACCAATCTGATGTACGAGAGCTAATCCAGGCAGCAATAAACGGAAAATTGCTGCAAATAGAGTTTTTTTTGAATTTACCAGTATGTACGTACACAACCGTAGATATCAGGACCTTTGTTCAGTAAAGGTGTTCGACGGTCATTCCTACAAACCGCGATTCAGAGCCAAATCTGCACTCAAGCGTTAATCTTTCTCCCTTTCGGGATTTATTTACAGCCAATTACATCACCAATTAGCGTTTAAGTCCGGTGGAGTTGAAGATCTCGTTCAACTTGCCTACGATGACAGTCAAGCGCGGCACCGAGATAAAAAATTTACAGCGGTCCGTAAATAATTGCATCTTAGTTCTGCAAATATATGACATCGGAATTGAGTTCCTTGTAATTTTGGTATCGAGCTGATTGCCGGACACCGCTTTATCTTTGTGAGAGCAGGGCACTATTCACAAGACTGAGATACCGAGGTAGGAAGATTTATACAACTACCCTTCAGCCATGTTCCCGACTTTGGAGTCGGTATCCGATATACGAAGTTCACGTGTAGCTAGGACAGCACAAAGTCGTGCATCAGCAGCGATCAATGAAAGAAAAATATCGGGCCGTCATAGTCAAGTGACACAGGGAGCTTTCAAGTTGTGCACAGACTATTCTCATTCGTTGAAAGTATCCCCAAAGTTTTTAGCGATGAAAGAAGATGATCGGTTCAAGGTAGTTAAAAAATATAATTTATGCATGAATCGTGTACCCATATTGCGAGAAGTTTGTACTTTTAGTTGTTTGAATTGCCATCAACGGCGCCGTTCTTTGTTGTATTGACCTTCGAGTGCGTCGACAGCCTCATCCCCAGACCCCACCGGCATTGTGAATGCTTTGTTCGTCGCAAGTGACAAACCCGTTCTGGTGTGTATGGCCATGACACACATTAGTTACTTAGGAGTACACTATGAGGCCAGAGCCCTTCTTGGTACAGGTTCAGAAGGAACCTTTATCACGGAGCGACTACAGAGACATATCAATCTTCCGACACGGACTATTGACACTCAACCTGTGGTATAAATGCGATAATACCAGCTACGGTGCAAAAACTCGTCCACTTTGTTCTCCTGTTAATATTCTGGGCTTTCTCCTGGCCCAGGGGACACTTTCTGGTTGGATCTTGATAGGCCCAATAGGGAATAACAAAGGCCGGTATGTGGTGGCATTACCTTTCGGCACGAATTTGCCGAAAACATAAGTCTTGGGGATTCACGGACCATCGCAACGCATCCATTCGTGCGAAACGAAGTGACGATGATGAGAAGACCAGAGCTGAAGGCAGAATATCATCGAGTACTGCGAGAATATATCATATTCGGTCATATGAAGCCAGTGAGCGGCGCCGCTAGCAAACTACAGTCAGACACATACTACCTGCCCACCATGCAGTCGTTAAACCGGGCAGCCCCACCACAAAGGTTCGAGTGCTATTTAACGCATCAATTCCATCTTCGAATGGAATTAGTTTGAATGGTGCGCTCTACCCTGGGCCGGCCCTTCAAGCTGACCTTATCGCATTACCTGACCTTATTTCAATGCAGTCGTTGAGAAGATGCATAGGAAGATCCTTCAGCACCCCGTTGATACCTAGTATCATAGGATTCTCTCTCGAGAATCATAAGAAGAAGAGCTTGTAGTCTACGAACTCCGAACTGCGATGTTTGGAGTAAAATGTGTCCCATAATTAGCGATTAGAACTCTCTGAAATTGGCGGAAGACGTTCGCGTAAAATTTCCTTTGGCTTCCATGATCTTAGCACAACATATGTACGTCGACGACGTACTTGCAGAAGCTCAGGATTGAGAGACAACCAATACATGTGAGAGTTCTCGAACGAAACACAGACAGGACCTCATACGTAAATTTACTTGTAGGTAAACCTAAAGTAGCACCAGTAAAATCAGTCTCTCAACATCGATTGGAATTGTGCGGGCACTCCTATTTACAGAATTAATGAGTGTCTTACTTTTACAGTTCCACGTTGGCTAGTCAGTATTGTGCTCTCTTGGCTAAATAATCCTCTTGTTTTTGTATCACGTTCGTGGCGAATCGTGTAGATTCAAGCGATAACCCGGCAGATTTAGGTGGCCTCGGCTTTTCTCCCCAAGAATTGGCGAGCATTCTGTGGTGACAGCGTTCAAGTTCATAGAGCTCGTATTCAGCAAGGTAGGAGGGTAATGGCACGGATTTCTCAATTTTATTACAAGATTCATATGGTACAAAAATCACGACAGTAAACTTTGGAAATAACAGCGGAAGAAATTCGAAAGGCAAACATGTGTCTTATTGTTTTAATGAAAAAACACTGTTTCTCCATCATGCATCAAACATGTCCAAATTGTAATTCATAATTGTAAAGTTTGTCTCATTAACAGGAAAAATACACGAGAGCAACTGATAGCATCATTAGCTCCTTAACGAACGAACTTATCCGGCCCCTGCAGCAATAAAGTCGTGGATTTTACTGGCCCGTTCCAGATAAAAAATTTTACCGGCAGGGCATGCCTGGTAACAAAGGGTTTTGTCTGCGTTTTTGTTTGTTTTGGGCCAAAGCAATACATCTTAAGGCAAGCAGAGACTTATCGACTTCTTCATTTCTAGCAATGGGAGGAATTTCGTAGGAGCCAACACAGTATTGAGGCAAGATTTCCGAAACTCTGTTGCCAAACAACGCGCTTCACCACATAATCATATGCATATCAAGAAATAACCTGGCACTTCATACCTCCGGGAGACCATTACATGATAGGAGTGAAGAGCTTCAAACGCCACTTCCTTAAGGTAGCCAACACTATGCGGTTTACGACTGGGGAGCCCTCGACGTTGCTGGCCAAGATAGAAGCTTGTCTGAATTAGATACCTTTTAGTCCGTTTTCCGACAACCTGATCGGCAGTCAGCTACTTTCGAATGCGGAACCTGAGATTAGTGGGAACTCAATGACGATCATAAACCGATCGAAAAAAATGCGAGCAATTCGTCACGGATTCTGCCGGCGTTGGAAAGTGGAATATCTGAAGGAACTACAGAAGAGAGTCAAGTGGTAATACCCCCAACGAAATATCAAAGTGGATGACTTCGTAGTTATCAAAGAGGAAAACTTATCCCCGAGTTGTTAAGGTTTCGTCAGGAAGAGACAATCGTGTACGGGTCGTAGACCTGCGTAGGACAAGATGCGCAATGACACGCTCAATCATGATATTAGTGTTATTACCTCTAGTCAAACCTTACCGATTTCGCAATTCTGTTCAGAAAATACCCAAGGTGATACGAATAGCGAACAAAAGTAAAAAGCTTAATATTATTATATGGTTGAAAAGTAAGTAAGTAATTTTATAATTTCATTATGTGGATACGCCACATTAATCCCTCTTAGAATCAAGGAACGGTAGCAGTTAAAGCGGGCTTCAGTTAATCGATGGTGGTTTTGGCGAGCTTGGTGCCTATTTCAATTATGTATTATTTAAGCGTCATATGCAGAATTTTATAGGGACCCTTGTACGGCAGCGAAAGCGATGGCCGAGTGGGATAACCTCTAATAAATACTTGTTCGCATGATTTCTGTGAAGGATGGACGAAACTTTGGGTGTTGAATGCCATGCAGCGTCAACTGGTATCAAATCTTGGATGACCCGCCGAAGTTCAGAAAGCTCTTAGTATTTGCTGCTTGCTGGGTTGTTGTTCAGCTAAAGCTCAGTGTGGTTCCATATACAAGGTCAGCGGGTTTAGCCATTAAGTCGTATTTGAACGTTGACCGTAATCCTAGCAAGAATAGAGGCAAATATTTCGACAAGTGTTCGTGCTTGTGACACTGCATAGCTGATTTTAGTGTACGGTGCAACCTTGCAACCATATCGTAGGCTTGTGGATGACATGGGGTAGCTCTAAGGCGCCCCAGGAGTTCCTTTACAATAGCGCTTTCGAACTGCCTACCCAAGTCAATCGCTATATTTATAGGGATGCCAAACATGGAAATCCGTACGGTTAGCAAGGTTTTTGTTGCTGTTCATGCAGAGATGTCAGGCATTGGAATGGCATCTGGCCATCTGGTGAACCTGTCAAATATCGTAAGACTATATGAAGCGATCAGACTTATGGCGTGCAGTAGCTCTTCTGCCTCTTGTTTCAGGTCGTGAATAGCATGTAGAACGTTTGGTCTATATTTCCCGATGATGAATGGGCGCACCTTGTTGGTTGTGTTAGTTTAACTGAATGAAGTTTATCACCTGGCAACAGAGAGTGAAGTTCATCATGCGTCATTTGATCGTAATCAATGGGCGTGTGATTGATCGAATCAACGCGTGAAATCATCGTGAACATCCTAGAGAAAAAAAAGAGAGCTTGGATGTGGGCATCTACCACCTGATTCAGCACGGTGCCTGCGGCAAAATTCGAATCGTCAACCTACAGCGATAACTCTGCACTGGGAAGGGGTTGGACAAACATTACACAATCTGTAAGTTGCAGGCTTCAAAATTGCGTGAAAACTCGTCGGACCACTTTAGAGGCAAATAATTATTACGTTTCTTCGTGCCTATCTTGTCGAAGAGGGGACCTTGAGTTTCCATTGCATGCGGCAGGAACCTGCGATAGAAGTTCAAGTTCAGAAGAGCCTCTACGCTGCTTTCTAATGATTGGATATTCTCCTTAGTAATCGAATGTCTCAAAATTTCAAGTTGCGTAACGCCAAGCTGCGTTAATTGTGAGATTATGCTCTCGCAATCGTTTAAATACCTGCTGCCTTTTTCAGGCCAAAAGTTATCTTTGTGAACTCATATATGCCGAAGGGTGTGGTTATGGACGTTTTGCAGACGTTTCGGAGGGTACAGCCACCTGGTGGAACGCCTCTGTAAATCGATCTTCGAAAAAATTTAATTTACCTGCCTAAATATTTCCAAAGTCCTGCAGAAACGGGAGCAGGTACCGGTCATGTACTGTATGTGCATTGAGGGATCGATAATCCTCACATAACCTTCATATTCCGTCAGCTTTCCACACCATGTGCAACGTACTTGCCCAACTACTGCTTGATGGAAGGCAGATTCCCAACTTCAGCATCGAATCGAATTCAGCTCGCACGGCTAATAATATTTCCAGTGAGAGGCAAAAATACTGTCTGACCTTGCTTTGATTCCGCGTTTACGGTCTTGCTTCAAATGGACTAAAATTTCGAAGTTACTTAAAAAGTCTGCGGCGATGATAGCATGAGAAACATCGCCAATCAAAAAATTCCAAACGAATTCGCGGCGTAATTTTTACTTTTACCTTAAAAATACTCCTCCATACACCTTCATGTTTGACGGTATTATTGAAAAGTGAGCTGTTTAGTTTTAAACTCTACTCCAGTGAGAGTGAAACAATCGACCAATTAAAGATGAGTGCGAAGAGACCAAGTGAATTTATTCGCGGACCATCAGATGGATGCACATGAAGTAAATGACTGCAATAGTAGTTTCACGTGCGCTAAATACAGAAAATTGTATCAACCTATGTCTCATAGGGGGCCAATTGAAGAACGTCAATCGTACACCAGACTTCAAGTCTCTTACTGCGTACATCAAACCCAATGTTTTCCATTGTCCTGATGATTATAACCTATGTATTTTTCTAGATACTGTTATGGTGACCATTTGTCACAAAAATGGCTCGTACACTGTCAGAGCCTTAATAAATATAGGATCCAAAGCGACCTTTGTCTTTGAACGCCTACAAGTATCGGGGCTAAACAAAACCATCTCGGAAAGTGTACAAAAATATATGATTTAAGCATTGGCTCCTGCTGTAATAACGGTTTCTTGATTAAAGTCGGTGCTTTCGTTTTTTCCAAGCTGACAGGTTTTCTAGCGTACCATCAGCAACGAAATTTGAAAAACGCTTCCTAAAATACCGTTGGCAAATAATATAAGAGCCGAAAAATTGACTTGTTAATTGTATTTTATCTTTGTGCCTCTCATGCCTCAGCGTGCCATATAGCAGGATTTTAAAAACCACTTATCTTTCATATCTTAGAGAGGTCTGACTAGATCAATAAAACACTAAATTTTGGAAACTAGAAGAAGTACCAACGATCAAGTTTCCTACGGTCGAAGAAAGTAAACAGTTGCAAGCAGTTCTGCAGAGATACCATCTTTCGCAATAACGAGGGTCAGTGTGTAGTTTCGCTCCCATTCAAACTTACACCTCTAAGGGCTTCTCGTCATATCGCGATGAAATAATTTCAGAGGAGCCAAACGTCTTTGGGCGAAAACCCCTCGCTTGTCGACTACACGCCGTGCCACGAAGTGGGGGAAGTGCTCCCTTACACTAAAAGGCTGGCACGAAAGGCTGGAAGTTAGAGCGACGGTGCTAGCCAGCCTAATGCGGAACGCCCCAGAACGTACCGTCGATGCTCGCATTGTCAATGAGTTGGACAACCTGCGATTGATCCTAGGAGCAGAAGTATATGGGGCCATAATACGACCTGGACTGATTTGCGGGCATCACTAGACCATCCTCTCAAAAAACAATATTTGGGTGGGTTATCTCCGGTGAAACCCCGTATTGAATTTAAAGTAGGAAACCCCAGAACGCGGCGTAAGTTTTAAGTATTTTTGTCAAAATGAAATTTGAAATTTTTATTAATAAGAACAAAAATGAATTATAAAAATGAAGTATGTAATATTGCAGTGATACTGCAAGGCGGAGATATACCATTTTGCTCTAAGATGGTAAATTGCACGCACGCCTATTCCCAACCTTTTGATTCCATGTATTTCATTCTCGAACCCAATACTGTTCAACAAATGTGAGAAAATCATCTTGTATAGTTATAGTTATAGGAAGGCGTGGTATTTGCCCGTCTTATAACGCTTCCAAAAGTTTTCTTACTGATGTGAAATGTGAGGCGTGTACTAACTTTAGTAAAGTTTGATGAACTGGCTGCGAATATAACATATGTATATGATTTTACTTAAGTTGGGCCACGACCATTTTACGCACTTTAGTTTAACCCTCGTCTTTCTCTCCCTAACAAATTTTTGTGTATTCGAGCAAATTGCATTCTATATTTAGTTACAGTAATATCGAATTTATTAATTTTTTGGTCCGATTTTAATAAATTTCGAAATTGTGATTATTAAGCTGAAATCTATGTATTAACTAAAATTGGTAGGGTTTGCTCTAAATTACCTGAGAAATATACCTATTTGGTTTAAAGTGGGCGATGTCCACTGACACAACTTTTATAATCCACATCTGTGGATATCCAATTTGAGTAAATTAGCTTCTACTGTTACTGGAATATCGTAAATTTCATGATTTGTTCTAAGTTATATAAGACCTGGACATGGATTTTTATTTCCAAATATCTTTAATTTCATAATCTCGTCTTCCAAACCCCATCTTGCATATAAAATATAAGGAAATTACCTTTAATTTACTAAAATATCGTTTTTTTTTTGATTTTTGCATATTACCGTTTTATAATTTTAAAAATCTTGCTTTTTAAATTTGATAGAGTAAATTTGGTAGAGTTTCGTAACATGGTTTCGGAGATATACCTAATTGATCTAAAGCGGGCGCAGCCGGCCTATTCGGCAGGCATTCGTTTATTTGTTAGTGCAACTTCATGCTGCACATTAAATTTGAGCAAATTATATCTAATCCAATCCTATGTGCCCAGTTTTAGAAAAATATCTTTACTGGTTTCTGAAATAGTACATTTTTTTGATTTTCCCAAAACACCGTTATGTGGGTGTGGTTATTATCCCATTTCACTCATTTGCAATACCAAACTACTTTGGGTCCAGGGCAATGTGTACACCAATTTTCGTTGAGTTAGCTCCATAATTACTCAAGTTATCCGTTGGACGGTGGACGGACAGACGGGCGGACATACCAACATAGATTAATCAAATTCGTTGTAAATTAGGTAAAAAAAGTTATGATAACCTAGTCATAATAACCTGGGCCCAAGTGCGCTCGGGTATAAAATTTTAAGCATAAACGATTTAATCAAAAATCATATGAAAAAATTTGGATAGTATGAATATCCGGTATTGGTTGGTGCAGTTATCCAGATATCCGGATTTACAAAGACCCGCTTAATATTCGTTCATTCGAATATCCCAAATATCCCGCCGAAGCCGAGTATGTTGTGTGTGCGCGCTTCATTCGATGACATCAACAATCACAAAATAATTGTTTTCTTATTTCGGTCACCCTTCGGCAGGTAATGGCAAACCTCCTTGTGTATTTCTGTAATGAAAAAACTTCTCACAAAAATCATTTACCGTTCTTAGTCGGCGTAAAACGTAGGTTCGCCAGTTTGTAATACAACATCAAGGCGCGCACCACAAATTGTGGAAAAAGTGTATGCAAACATCGAAATATATGAGGTAAGCGCCAATTATTAATAGCCTTAAATGAATTTAAATCGCACATGAGACAAGACATGAGGCGGTCAACTGCAAAATATTTGATCGGTACACACACCAAATATTTTAATTTATTCACATGTATTTCCATAAACTTTGACAGGGAGATATGTAAGCAGTGTTTCACCAAGAACTAACCCCAATAACGTTTCGACAACTAGGCAACTTGTTTGGTTTGTGGTAAACAATGTTTCGGCATGAATGATATCAATTGGTCACGAGTACATAAAATGGCTACTAGGTGCAGAAATAGCGGAGGTGAAAAGGAAATTTGAAGAAAAGAATGGGCTACCGGGAGTTATTGGAGCCATTGACTGTAGATATATTCGCATCAAAGCTCTGAAAGACAATAAAGATAGTTATTTCGATCTGAAGCAAAACTACAGTTTAGTGGTTCAAGCAGCAGTGGAGGCTGATGGAAAAATTACCGACTTAAATTGTGGTGAGCCTGGATCACTAAACGAGGGCAGAGTTCCATGAATATCCAACCTGTTTTATAAAGCGCAGTCGGACCCACAATATTCATTTTCAAAAGACTCCTTCATTTCGGTCGGAGATTTTTAAGTCGATTTAGAGTAATTTGGGTGCGCTGATTACGAAAATAATATCAGCTTTGTCGAATTGGCTCTAGTTTTTCAGATAAAGGCTTTTAAATATTTCACGAAAAGCCTAATTAAAAATACCAATATGGCTTTGAATTATATTTCTATTGCGCGCCTGTATAAAAATAATAAAAAAATAAAAAAAATATATTCTTTTCATTAATTAATTTTAAAAAAATTACCAAAAACTTTTTCTGTAGGACCTCCAATGATGTCGTTGCTCAGGACAATCCCGTATTAAGTTCCAGCCATCATGGTCCCATCGACCTTGGTATCTTTCTTCCATTATTTTTATGTCCTGGTGGAACCGTTCACCTTGTTCCTCATTGCAATCGCCTAGGTTGTCCGGGAATTTGTCCAAATGACTATGTAAATAATGTAATTTAATGCTCATTTTAGCTCCTACTTTGCGAATATTGAGAAGCATATCAGCAACTAGCTTTGTATAGTCTGGTGATTTATGATTTCCCAAAAAATTTTTGACTACATTAACAAAGCTTAGCCAGGCTTCCGATTCAATTTGTGACATATGGTTTAGGAATTCAGTGTCTTTTAGAAGGGTATGAATTTGAGGACCATCGAAGATTCCTGCTTTTAATTTTTCCATACTAAGGACTGGAAATTTTTGCACAAATATTCGAAACAGTCACCTGTCTTATCAAGGGCTTTGATGAACTGTTTCATTAGCCCAAGCTTGATGTGAAGTGGTGAAAGAATGATTTTTTCTCGGCTTATCAGTTGGTCATGCACCACATTTGTCTCAAGAACTAGAGCCAATCAAAAAAAAGTAAAAACTATTAACTAAATCATGACCGCAGGTTTTTTTTAATTTTTGTTCCGCAGTGTTATCCGTCAACAAGCTGGTTAGTACCAACATATAAGGGCAACTTGACCGTATTGCAACGAAATTTCAACAAAGTGCGAAAAGCAATTTTAACCCGTTCCGATGTAGAAAACGCATTTGGGTTATTAAAAGCTCTTATTACCCCCAACCAGGGTGAGGAGTAAGCGGGCAAATCTGCTTTAACAATCAAAGAAATGTAAGACGGAATAAATAACAAAGTCTATCCGGAATTTCAACATTATTATTATAAGAAAATCAACGAATTGAGGAACGATAATAATAAGGAACAAATACTTCTTGTAAATAAATAAGGTTTTAAAAGATTTTTGGATGAAGATAAATAAGTAGTTTATGCGAAAGAAAATATTTTATACACTCGCTAGAAATATGTGTGCTTCATCACTGCATCTTTATCATACTCTTCGTCCTCAGCAATAATGCCGCCACCTCCTTTGGAAACTTTGTATGATTTGTCCTCGAAAGAGTTATTCTGGAACAAATCTTATTCACGATTTGCAAATATCAATATTTGTCACTGCGCATCACTGAAGCAGGACTGCAACCCTGTGGTCATAAGCACTATGACTACAGGATGGAGAAATAGAAACAGGCCAATTTAAATTATCAAAATACCCCATTGGCCGCTTTGGCGATTCATTTCAATTTTGTTGAGCAAGCAACGTGTGTACAGACACAAATTAGAAACTCCACTTCATACATTTCATCATTACCATACATTGTAAATAATTTTATATTAGGTCGTTAATTCAATATAAATTTCGTAATATATTCATCATGAAATTTGGAAAATCTAAACTCTTTACCGCTTTCTGAGACTAGTTCAGAGCCGTTACATAAGCAAGACGGTTATATTGGAAGCTCACAGCTTAGAAGGAATTGGACGTTCTTCTTAATAAAAGTTTTGTCAGGCGATACTCCAAACCGTTATACTTAAACCTACATGTAGATTATCTTAAAATGTGCTTGTAGTACTAACATAACTCTTTGCTCACTTCCAGATTTAAAAAAAAAGAAACTTCGCCGATATTGTTCACCAGGGGAAGAATACACAGAATTCCATCTGTTTCGGATGGTGAAACTAACTCCGATTCAGACGCTGATGCCACAGTGATTAATACCGGAACCCCGAGCGGCACGACGCAACCGCAAGTCAACATCACAGTTGAATCTGACTGGATTCTGCTGCCAGGCTAACCACATTGCCAATCTTTGATGGTAATACGGAGGATTGACCACTATTTTCTGCGAGCTATGTAAACGCTCCGGCAGCGTTTTGGCTACAACAATAGGCAAAATCTCATAAGATTGCGGTAAGCCCTGCAAGGCGTGCTTAAAGTGACAACGACATGCCTAATGGAGGACGTAGTGAAAGTATTAAATTTGAATTTTGGTCGGACGAACTATTCACTACAACCGACTTGATCAAGTTCTTAAAAAATTTAGAAACGTCGTCAAATAGCGCTTTTTTAAATCTGCAAAGTCGGAATACCTATTGATGAACTCAACTCTGCTGATTGGCTTAATAATCTGGACAGAGTAGTGTTGATCATGCCTAATCGCAACAAAATCCAAACGATAATCGCCAGTCTGCGTCGAGTGGAGGAATATTACATTTGTGAAGAGCAGTGATCATCTATGTATATCTTGCAATCAACATCGCCTTTGTTTTGATATTCTACAGAAAAGGTTTTAGTCTACCTAATTGCAGCCGTCGTAAAACATGCTCTCTAAATGGTAGCACGCGTACGCACCATCAACTGTTGTTAAAGAGACACTTGAATGCTGCCATAAATTAATGTTTATTCCGAATCCGTGAGTGAAGCAACATACTTTTATCTACATATCACAAAGCTACGAATTGAAATGTGATCTGTCTAGTTGCTCTACCTCAATACCAATATTTGTTAATATGCAGTTAATTCATTGTCAGCTTAATCATACAAATCATTTCCTTACCATCAACGTAATAAGTTAAAAGTTTTGAGTACATCGTGCACCCGCTATTCTCAAGCCGACGAAGAAAGAATATCCGATATGTGTCTACAATCAAGTAATATCCGAAATTTCATTTATGGGTCGGTTACCGGAGGTCGAATTACCCCTTCTAACGCCGAATTAGATTATTGTGGTTCATTGATTGTATGAATAGAGCGGTACGTTTAAAAATCACCGAAAAGCTTCGACCCGATGCACTACAGGCCCTTTTGAATGTAACTTTTGAACCAATGATTTATTTACCGCCAAAGTTGAGATATTTTTGGAAAACACACAAAACCAAAATTGTTTAGCAAATACTCAAGACGACTCCATATAAGGCGATAGCATCCCATGCGTTGAATGCTTGTTCTTCTTTCAGATTTTGTCATTTCACTCGCAAAATTCCATAAACAAAATACACAACGGATCGCATGGGTTATCTTGCTATCACCCTCTATGGATCCTCCTTGGTAAATACAGAAGAAAAATTAATTGAAGTTAGTTAATAGAGCTTTATTTCTTAACATGGATCACGCACTATTTTATAGTTTAGAACAACAACTTAAAATATAGTAAAATAAATGTATACCATCGCACAGTGGCATCATATGAAGTGCGGAAAGATATAGAAGAATTTATCCTAATGTTACGGAGTTTAACCCTCTAGTGCATAGGCCCGCCTATAGGCGGGGAAAGCTAATTCACCGAATTCTTACACAAATTTTAAGTATTTTATCTTTAAACTTTTACAAATGCTTAGAGTAAGCCTTAAGCTTCATTTCTTCGCATTCAGTTTGACAAAACAATAGTTCAGTTGTGTATTATTCCAATTTGAAGTGGCGAGTGATTCAATTTTCGCGATTTTAATTGTTAGTGCAAAAACGTTGACTTTTGTTTATTGAAAAAAATTAAGTTTAAAGTGATTGTGTTTTGAAAAAAATATAAAAGGAATTAAAATAGAGTTGTTTAAGCATTGATAGCATTGTTTGGGCAAAAAGTAATAATCTACAGGTAAGTTAATGAGATTTAATTAACCCCGCCTTGAGGCGGACCCATGCAGATAAGTGTATTTATTTTAGCGACCTTCATTGGAACAACTTTACATAACACCTTTATAGTTCGTTCAATTTTTTGTCCATTTAATAGAAATGTTTTGAAGCAGCAATAAAAACCTATCAGAAGATGAAATTCAAAATTTTTTTTACCAATTACCTTCTGATGATGTCGCTTCTGAGGACGAATGCCAAGTCGATGACGACATGAATGTAGATTCTGATTTCGCTTTGCCAGAAGATTCCTTGATTAATGAAATGCTAACTACATAGCAATGACTTGCAATCGATTCGAAGAAATTCGCTCCCAACTTCATTTTAACGACAATTCCTTGAGTGCTAAGAAAGGCGAACCTGGATATGAGCCGTGGTATAAAGCAAGACCTCTCATTCAACATTTTAATGAGCGTTTCGAAACAATTCCAATGGTTCAGCGTCTTTGTGTTGATGAGCAAATATGCTTTTCGAAAATGCAAAAAAATCCTTTCAGGCAGTATATGCCGGCAAAACCACACAAGTGGGGCTCCAAGCTGTTTGTTCTTTGCGACTATACATGATTTTCGTACAATTTCGAATCATATTGTGGCGCTGGTGATAATATAGTTTTTCCCAACTGTTCTGACCTTGGAGCAGCGTCAAACGTCATTATACGATTGTCAAAGAATATACCAGATGATATAAATCATATGGTGTATTTTGATAATTTTTACACCTCAGTGGGCTTACTAATTTCCTTGAATAGTCGTGGAATCTACAGCTTGGGCACAGTGCGAACAAATCGCGTTCCAAACATCAAACTTTCGACTGATGTTGAGCTCCAAAACAAAAAAGTAAATAGAGGCTTTTCTGAAGAGTACGTTGGAACAGTTTGTGGAGTGGATGTTAGCAATGTAATGTGGTATGACACAAGGGCAGTTCGCCTACTTTCAACTTACGTGGGAACAGAAACTTTTATAAGCCGTGAGAGTGCCTCGTACTCCTCAGCAACGCGTTAGGACGGAAAAGAAAAAAAACGAATTGAAGTGGACTGTACAGCAATTATCAAGGAGTACCACAGGCATATGGGGGGAGTCGACTTATTGGACGGACTCATTGGTCGTTACCACATAAGAATGAAAACAAATAAGTGGACAAATCGAATATTTTTTCATTTGCTGGATGTCGCCATGGTTAATTCATATTTGTTATATAAGAGACTTAATCAAAGTCCTTCGGAAAAACAGTACACTCTACCGGAGTTTAGAACCGAAGTGGCAGAAGTACTCTGTATGTTTCGCTCAACACAGCCTGCAAAACGTGGGCGGCCGTCCTTAGCTTCCGCTCCACCAAAGGCAAAAAAGGCTTATATATCGGGTGTTTTTTTTAGGGGTATAGAACTTCGAATTGAAATAAAACACAAGAAAATCGTTTTAAGGTCCATCAATTTGGCTTTATTGGAAGGATAATTTTATGCCATTAATGTTTAAATATGATTTCGGGCATGTGGCCGCCGCGGCTGGCTCGAATAAAGCCAATTCTACAGGTCCAATTTTCAACCACTTTTTCGAGCATATGGGGCCGTATGTCGGCAATAACGCCACGAATGTTGGCTTCCAATTCCCCTAACGTTTCTGGTTTGTTGGCGTAGACGAGCGACTTCACATATCCCCAAAGAAAATAATCCAATGGTGTCAAATCACACGATCTTGGTGGCCAATTTACAGGTCCATTCCGCGAAATTATGCGCTCATCGAATGTTTCCTTCAATAAATCGATTGTGACGTGCGCTGTGTGGCATGTAGCGCCGTCTTGTTGGAACCACAACTCATCCACATTCATGCCATCCAATTCGGGAACAAAATAGTCGGTTATCATGGCTCTATACCGGTCTCCATTAACGGTAACTGCCTCTCCAGCATTATTGCGGAAGAAGTAAGGCCCAATGACTCCACCAGCCCATAGAGCACACCAAACAGTCAGTTTTTGTGGATGTAATGGCGTTTCAAGGGTCTCATGTGGATTCTCTTCACTCCAAATGCGGCAATTTTGCTTGTTGACGTAGCCATTCAACCAAAAATGAGCCTCATCACTGAACAAAATTTTGCGATGAAAATCAGCATCGAGATCAATCTCATTTTCGGCCCATACACCAAAATCACGACGCATTGCATGGTCTCGCGGCTTTAATTCTTGCACAAGCTGGATCTTGTAAGGTCGCAAGCCAAGATCTTTGCGCAAAATCTTCCATAAAGTTGATGGACAAAGCTCCAATTGCTGTGCACGGTGGCGAATCGATTCATTCGGGTCCTCTTCAACACTTTGCTCTACAGCGGCAATTGTTTCTTCGGTGCGCACTGTTCGACGTCTCTGCGGATGCGTATTATCGCATAGAGTAAACGTAGTGTGAAAACAATCCATGGTTAACCGAATTAATTGCTCTGATGGACGATTATGTCGACCATAAAATTGACGGAGCTCGCGGTAAACTTCGCGAACTGAATCATTATTTTCGAAATAAATTTGCACGATTTGCAAGCGTTGTTCTTTTGTCAACCTGTTCATGATGAAATGGCAAACCAAACTGAACATAAATGACATTAGAGTTGCCAGATTTGACCACAAAATGCCAGTTTTATCTCTATTCGAAAAACAAACCTGTAAAAAAAACACCCGATACCACCGGTTGATATACGATATGATCAAATGGGTCATTGGTGCAAATTTTTGGAAAGATCAGGCAAAAAAATGTGCAAGCATTCCGGGTGTAAATCGGAAACCCAAGCCTTTTGTATTAAATGTAAGGTCAATTTATGTAACTCTACAACAAAACAATGTTTCTTTGCTTTTCATAATAAAGAATAAATGAACTTTTGAACTTAATCTCTAAATATCGGTTGACTTTTCATATTTACACTTTTGACACTAGTGCATGGGTCCGCCTCAAGGCGGACTTTACATTTTTAACTATATCAGGTAAATGGAAAGTCGGATTAAAAAAATTTTGACAGATTTGAGTTCAGGGACGTGAAGTTAGTCTAGTAGATTTTTTTTACTCAAAACAAAAATTCATGCACTAGAGGGTTAAGTTTACGGCTGGTACAACCGTGCGCTAATATTCCAATGTCATACGTCAATCACCACTGCTGTCAATTGCTATTGTTTTTCTTCTTTTTTTTACTCTCTCTCTTATTCGATCTCAGCGACAGCGAACGTGTTCATATTTTCACTGCTCTTAGAAAACTTGTAATTTTGTAAATTAAATAAAGTAATTAAACAAAGTTTAACATTTTGGCATCCCTTGCGGAGAACCTTAACTCTTTGCGCAACCAAAATTAAATATTTCATAAAGATACGGTTGATTCAAAAGGATTAATTTTATAACCTCATTTTCGCGATCGCTATATGAACCGCTGTCGAAAGAAGAAGCCATCGCTAAACTCATCTTAAATTTTTCGGCGAATTCACACAAAGCAGGAAAGCAGAAGAAAACTAAGGGGTTTCTCATCGCTAGGAAAAATTTGCTTGCGGATTACTGGAAAAAATACAACGCACTTCGCGATGATATTTCTTCAATGGACGTTCCAGCTGATGAAGCCGCAGTTAAACATGCATTGTCAGAAGACCGTTACGCAGCAATCGAATCAGCATACTGCGACGCTTTGGGTGAACTGCATGACGAAATAGAAGAAATGTCAAGCCACGTGAACGACAGCTACGCGAAATCGGCTACGAATTATACGCTATCTGGCCAAATCAACACACATAAGTCTATTCTACCTAAGATTGAGTTACCCAAGTTCGATGGGTCGTTCCAGAAGTGGCTTTGTTTTAACCCTCTCATGCCCGAATTAAAATGGGCGTGGCAAAGATTTTTTTGAGTAGACATATAAGCTAGAGTTGACCTCAATATCAACTGACAAAAATTTCAATGTCCTAGGTGTCCTAGTTCAAGAGCTACAGGATGTTGCGTATATGCAACATTGGGCAATGGTGTTATATATTTAAAGTCAAGTGGATTTTTTTTCAAATACCGTTTATTTATATTTATGTATGATAGGACACGAAAGAATTTTTTTGGGGATTGGAGCACAAGTGCACATTACATTTGCTGCATTTACAGCCTGGAAACCCAGTGCTGCATACTCTACATCTTCCTCTTGTTCCCCATTCCGGCCAATGACTATAACCATCAAGTCGTAGTGATTTTGCTGGATCTGCAACATAAGCTCTTTTATAGGGGTTTGATTCAGAGCCCGTAGAAGGAGCTGGTGATGATGGAGCTGGTGGTGATGGGGATGAGTTCATTGTCAAAGGGAGTGATGATGGAAGACCTCTCTTTTTGGCGACAACTGTAGTTTGACTTGCGTTCAAAAGCTCGGAAGCAACATCCAATTGGAAATTTATGAGCGGCATATGCTTCAATTCGCCGTCTGTATGCGTGATGTTTCTGCGGTACACCAACCTGGACGAGGTATAGTTATAAACTTCTTCTCCTGCATAATTTGAAACTAATCGTACGCTCTTATTATCATACCAACGACAAGCAATCAAGATGTGCGTTGCTTCATATTTGAAATCGCTTGATCCTCGTCCTCGTTTTTGAAGGTCTTTCTCACTGATTAGAGCACAATTTTTCAATCGGTTGCTTCTAATTGTATCAACGGCCAATATGCCTTTTTCTTTCAGAGCAATCATCAAGCTTATTGACGAAAACCAATTGGCAAAAAACAGTTAGAAATTTTGGTTTACTGGCAAATTGGATGATAAAAGTAGCACGATATCTGATGAAATTCCCAAGCCATAAGTCTTGCACGTCCTTTCTCCAATGTACAGATTAAAATCATATATAATCCCAGATACACCAGCTCTCGTAAACATTTTGAAACCCCTCTTGTGGGGTTTCATTGGAAGATATTGTTTCAAACTATGTTGACCTAAGGAAAGAATGTACTATTGTGTTATTCAGAAATGTATTCACAAATAATAAGTTACCCTTATATGCAATCATTTGTTCATCTATACTTTGGAATTCTTCCTGCGAAATTTCATTGCATTTTTTTATGGCGTCTAACAAAGGCCGAACCTTATACAACTTGTCATATTCAGGTGTTCCCTTCTGAGGCTGTTTAGAATTATCGTTCAAGTGGAAAAACTGTTTCAATTTTTCAAATCTGTTTCTCGGTAATGCATTTGCAACGGCCGCTAGTTTGAAATTGGCCGTCCACGCCATTCTATAAGCTGGTATTTTCACAAATGCAAGGTAAAGAACACACATATTTTCTGCCACAGTTCATCCGCAAAGAAAGTACTTAAATATTTTATGGGGGTTTTCACCAGGTGGTCTCGCTTTCCATAAACTCTGCACTCCTCCACTTCAAACTCATCAAATCAATTTTTCCATCACCTCCTGTACAACGTTTTCATTTTCATTCAAATCTCCATCATTTTCGCTCCTAATAAATTGGCCAATCAAACCAACTTCCACATTTTCAGCCCTGTTATCCAAATTTTTCAAAGTTTCTTCAGCCAAATCATCCCAATCAAAGTTGGCAAATTTTTCAATCTCAGCTTAAGTCAGACCTTTTGGGCGCATCTTAGAATGTGCATACAAAAAAAGTTTTATTTTTCGAAAATTACCACAATAGACCAATGTTGCATATACGCAACACGACATTTACTAAATTATTACAGGCAAACTAAATAATATTTTCATGCGGGGTTTTTTGTTAAATACTCACTTACCTTTCTTTATTTAGTTGTTGAACTTGGTTTTAGAATGAAATTATTATTTTAATGTTTTTTTAACACTTTTTTAAAACCACGTTTTTTGCACAATGAATTGTCAACTACGTTCTCGGGAGAATAGCTACTAACTGAATGCGTGTGCAGCTGACTACCGAACAATTAGCTGTAAAAAATTTAAATTAACGGTAGTTAGAGGCTCATAAAAACAATTTTGCGTATACGCAACATCTATGCCCGAGAGGGTTAAAGACATGTTCGTCACGTGCATTGTGCAGGATGCGTTACTATCCAATCTTCAACGAATGTACTATCTCAAAGGCAGTTTGCAAGGTGAAGCCGAAACTTAAATGTAATGGAAAATAATTTCGAAATTGCTTGGGGTATGTTGCAAAAGCGATATGACAATAAGCGCCGCATGGTAAAATCGTATCTGCACAATATCCTCAAGATACCTACAGTGCAAACGGAGTCTGATGTGAGTTTACGTAAACTTCTTGATAGTGTCACGGAGTCTGTCGTGCGTTGAAGCAACTTGGCCGTCCAACAAATCACTGGGATGATTGGCTCGTATTCTTGGTGACGGAAAAGTTAGATTCACTAACTGTTAAACTTTCTTGAAAAGCGTATTCAAGGGCTGGAGGCAATGGTTTCCGTCATAAAAGTGAAATCGAAGGATTCCGCTCCAAGGCCGTCTCCGCACGCGGGGGTTCGCAGCCATCAAACACACGTTAATGTATTGCAGCTCAACGCCTGCATCTACGTAAGAACCGTATTTCAGTTACAATTTCCGGTGTAGGCGGGAGTATTGTAGGTGAATCAAAAGGCTTAGCTCAGTTCCCAATGTTCTCCCTCACCGAACCGAACTTCAGCATCGAATGTTCTGCTCTCGTGCTTCGTCGTTTAGGGCAACATATGCCATCATTTCGAATTGACCCAACTCTGTACAGCGATTTCCTAGGTCTCAGCCTAGCAGACCCGAAGATTTACGAGCCGGGGTCGGTCGACATCATTATCGGAGCAGATCTCTATGGGGCTCTGCTGCGCAACGAACTCAAGCGTTCTTCGTGTTCAGACTCCACCGCTCAAAATACTCATCTACGTTGGGGCGTAGATGGTCGCTTACCCATAGGCCTAAGTCGGCAGCTATCATTAAGGCTTTGCACCACAGCCACTACGGAACTAAATACGTTGGTACAGCAGATGTGGAAATTTAATCAAATGGATGACCTCCCATCTCCATCCAAAATGACAGAGGATGAAAATTATTGTGAGGAACTCTTCAAACGAACGGTATGCCGAGACCCCTCTGGTCGGTATCAAGTACGGTACCCTTTTAAAATAGATTCAGACTTATCCGCATTAGCTTACTCCAAATGCGACGCATTAAAACTATTCGCTTGCCAGCAACGGCGCCTCCAACACGATACAGAGATGAACAAGTTGTATAATGAGTTCGATACTGTGTGTCACAATATTTTACTAGCCAAGCTCGAAAAATATTTCGGCTTCAGCAGCCATGCACAAAAATTAATGAAATGTTACCTAGCAAATAGAAGGCAGAGAGTAATTTCCAAAGGATCCTGCTCTGACCTATCGACAATAACATCTGGTGTTCCACAGGGTTCTATCCTTGGGCCAATTTTATTTTGTTTGTATATTAATGATATAGTTAAATGTTGTAAAAATGTTAATATTCATCTATATGTAGATGACGCACAAATATACTTATCCGCGTCTATAGGTCTCTCGGAGGACTTAATCATCAGGATTAATGAGGACCTAGATTCGATCTCTGAATGGTCAAAGCGAAATATGCTTAACCTCAATGCATCTAAAACGCAAGCTATACACTGAACCAAATGTTGATTGTTATATTAACAATTAGTGATTATTAATATCACGTACATGCTTTTACATGGACTAATTTATTTAATAATCAAATTTATTGTGACAATAATAACTTTTATTGTCTCAATAATCGTTGGTTATTGTAACAATAAATTGTAATTGTTGTCACAATAATTTTGATTATTAATGCAATTTTTGTTGAAATAACTTCGATTGTTGACATAATAATCAATATTATTAATATAACAATTTCGGTTATTGAGCTAATAATCAAAATTATTAATATAACAATTTCGATTATTGAGCTAATAATCAATATTATTAATATAACAATTTCGATTATTGAGCTAATAATCAAAATTATTAATATAACAATTTCGATTATTAATATAAGAAAAAAAGCCTCATGTCCGACTATAACCAACATTACTGATGGCATAAAAGTCGATGCACATACATACATATTATATTTAAGAACATGAAAAACAACTATTTTTCACAATATAATATTACCAATAGTTATATAGTAGTGTGAAAAGTATTTTTCACACAATCATAATGTTTAATGATATCTGTCAATGTCCCTTTTGTCAGTGAGCTACTTCAGCGATATCAAATAATCGATAGTTGCAATTGCAATCGTCATTTGACATATCTAATTTACTTACTGAAACTTTACGACGCGTGGTGCTTTGACTTGTGAAAAATAATTGCAAAAATACAAACAAACAATAAGAAATTAGTGCATAATTAAACATTGACAATAATAAAACAAGGGTAATTAACTGAATATGATTTGCTTTATTTGTAAAAATAGTTTTAATACATGTGAAGTGCTCATAGATCATTTAAAAAAAAAACGTGGAAGAATTTATAACAAAATGTTCAATGTAAAATCATCTACAAAATCATTGAAAGTAAACGAAGCAAGTGAAAGTGCATTGTTAGGTATTTTGAATAATTTTAAAAATTGTAATGATATATCTTCATATAAAATCTTTTTTAGTCCCTGAAGAAGATGCTGACCTCATTGTCAAAACAATGAAGCAGGACAAGATGTCGCAATCGGAGTTGGAGCAGTATTGGAGTGCGTGTAGTAAGCATAGAATTATTTCCATAAAAAAAGCCAGATCGACATTAGACATTTTTAAAGAATAACCACAATATAAGCAGCCTAACGGTTTTCGATTGGTTGGTATTCGTTTCAAATACTTATAATAAAGTTATCGCAATTTTTTCTGATATTAATTCTCCACATCTAATAACTTCTTTAGATTGACATTGATTTTGATATTCTTTACCCAAAAACACCAACAATAGTAGACCGGTGGGATTCTCTGGAGAACACATTTCTCGCTGTAATGGCAAAAGAAAACATGATCAAAGACAAGAGCATTAGAGACACTTTGCAGGATATGCACAACGTAGCAAAAAGTATGCGAACAACACGTATATATGTATTTCTCTTTATTATCCCTTTTTATTTTACAAAATTATCATTTCTTTAATTTTTTATTTTTTATTATATTTATCAGTTGGTAAAGAAGCTTCATTGCTATGGGCTGTACACGGGTGCCTAGTTCCCTGGCAAAGGGCCGTTACGAAGGACGTCGTTGGCAAAAAACAATACACCAGGTTCACAATATTAGATTCTCAGAATGCTGTCTTAAAATTATGTGCATCAATCAAAGAGTTAGAAGATTTCCTCCGTATAAAAAAATCCGAACAACAACACATCCAACCATTTTTAATGTTGCTTGGAGAGAACCTGAAGGAAGTGCGAGAGATATATGTATATTTTGACGGTATAAAATATGAATTTAACAGCATTATACGAGCAGTAGACGTTTGTTTCAAAATAATACATTTATTTAATTTGGAATATCCCAAAGCAAGTACCAACTTTTGGAACTTCATTCAAGTTTATTTTTATAAAATGTCAATTAAAAACAATTGTTCCCGTGTGCACATATTATGCAGTGCTCTTGAAGAAGCATTAAACATGTAAAAAATTTATTTTTAATAGCTGATGGCTTCGAGCTAGTGCTGCTATATCTTTTTTCATTTATTTATTTTATAAGTAAATACAATGAATTATTATTTTAATTTTTTTGTAGATATTTTCCATAACTGAATTATTATTATTATTTTTAATACCTATGTATATGATTTAAGACCTATATGAAACTCTAAGCATACATAATAAAAAAATATGAATTAAAAAAGTAAAAATCAACAAAAGTTTTTAATTAATTATATTGATTATTAGCTCAATAATCGAAATTGTTATATTAATAATATTGATTATTAGCTCAATAATCGAAATTGTTATATTAATAATCATATATTATTAGCTCAATAATCGAAATGGTTATATTAATGATATTGATTATTAGCTCAATAATCGAAATTGTTATTTTAATAATCATAAATTATTAGCTCAATAATCGAAATTGTTATATTAATAATTTTGATTATTAGCTCAATAATCGAAATTGTTATATTAATAATATTGATTATTAGCTCAATAATCGAATTTGTTATATTAATAATCATATATTATTATCTCAATAATCAATATTGTTGTCATAATAAATCTTTTTATTGGTGGATTTTTAATAAACATAATTATTGTCACAATAATTTTTTTTATTAATATCACGTACCTTTTCGGTTCAGTGTAGCCTTATCTCATGTGCAGTATAATCTTGAAGATGTGTCGCCAATAGTGTTAAATGATTGCGTCATAAAATATTAGAATGTGGTTAAAACCCTTGGCTTTAAACTTAATGGGAGTCTTACATGTGTAGACCATGTCAATACATCTGTAAGCAAGTCATACTATGTGTTGAGGCTGCTATGGAGAACTGCGGCATATATTCCGCAAACTACTAAATTTAAATTGTAAAAACATTAATAGTTCCTTTAATATCCTACCAAGAATTAGTTTATAGTTATTTAGACAAAGCTTCCATGTATAAATTACAATTGGTTATTAATAGTGCTCCTAGATATATTTATTTAAAGCGAAAGTTTGACCACATATCGGAGTTCTCAACTAAAATTCTTGATGGTGGCTTATCACAATTTTTCGACCGTCGTTCAGTTTTATTTCTTCATAGACTAATTTACAACCGATGTCCGAAATATCTTTTTTCGAAATTAACGTTTGCACAGTCCAGTCGCACATGTAACCTCATAACCACAATCAAAGTATTCAGTAACGTCAGGAATGTTTTTCGTTAGAGCTGTGAAATTATGGAACTCCTTACCAAATGGATTAAAATTGGAATGTAACCCTAGGCGCTTCAGACTTGCAGTTCACTCTCTCTTTCTATCCTAACCATCTAATCTGTGCTACTTTCAACCCTTTACGTATTCCTTTTCCCTTTCAGCTAAATGTACCTTAACTTTAATTCTACTTTTAATTTAATTTTAAGAAATTGTACCCATACTTTTAAGTTTTAATATACATTTGCACTGTAAAAGACCAGGTCTTATTTGTGTGTATTCGAATAAATGAATGAATGCATTCGAACATTTTGAATGGCTATATCGCCCTTGCCCATATGGAGCAGATACGTGAAGACAAAGAGCCTCAATTTTTATGTTACATTCGGTACCTCGGTGTATACAAAGAAGGAAGTTCAACTACAAAGTTGCGAACTGTATTCAATGGGTCGAGAAAATACAAAATTGGGATTTCATTGAATGATTGCCTTCATGTAGGACCCAAGCTGCAGAACGACTTAAGTTCAATCATACTAAAGTTGAGAATGCATCGAGTTGGATTCATGGCTGATATTGAGAAGTGCTTTCGACCAATACGAATCGATCGGGAAGATACCGATATGCAACGTTTTATATGGAGAGACGGTGATGAGCAGCCCGTTGCTTATTGACTCCTCACAGTGACGTACGGACTAACGTGCTCTCCGTATTTAACAATTAAATTTCTAAACACTCTAGCCGAAGACGAAGAAGCAGATTTTCCAAAAGAGTCAAAGATACTTAAAGAATCGTTTTATGTAGACGATTGCCTCCATGGTGGCGATACAGTCGAGGAAGCCATCGAAACTCTAACTAAGCTGACTCAGTTATTGAAACGTGGCTGCTTCAATCTTCGCAAGTGGAACTCCAACTCCAATGAGTTTATGCTATACCTCTCTGCCGACGACAAGCTACCAGGCATATGCTGTAGCTTAAATTTGGATAGGGAGACAAAGGCGCTGGGAATCTATTGGCTCTGTGACACTGACAGCCTGACATACAAAGTCAACGTTATACCGGTGCCTGGCCCCATTACCAAGCGTCAACAACTCTCTGATGTTGCAAAAATTTACGACCCACCAGGCCTTTTATCACCGATTGTTGTTACTGGTAAGTCCCTCTGCCAACAGCTTTGGCTTTCAGGTTGCAACTGGGACGACCCTCTTCCAAATCCAATGCAGGATGAATGGCGACGATTTTGAGACGAGCTTCACAGTGTTCAGAATCTCAGAACACCCAGGTGGATAGGGGTAACCATCGATTCACAACTATCAACTGCATGTTTTTTCTGACGCATCGACTTTAGGTTACGCCGCTGTTGCATATCTTCGCGTGGAAACATCGGACGGTGTGTGTAAGGTGGCGATCCTCACAGCCAAGACCAAGGTTGCTCCGATAAAGAAAATTGCGGTGGTGGAGCGGGCCCGAGTGGCTGCATCATGGCCAAGATAAGTGACCACCCCAGAATGTCACCACTACATCATCAAACCTTGAAGCCATAGCATCGCTTACAACAACTGAGCCACACCCGATTTTGCTAGCTGTGCATTTGCTAAGCAAATATTCTAACGTCAATATTCTGCTGGCGGGGACATCTTGGTGTCGTCGACTTATTGCAGCACGTCTCAAGCAACCTCATTAGCGGAAATCGTGGTGTACGGCATCAGAAAGAGCTTCAGCACCACTACTACGTGCCTTCGTTGCAGTAAGCCAGTAGGTCCTAAGAGCAAGTTACTTAAGCTGAACCCGATGTTAGACGAAGATGGACTCATTAGGCTCAACGGGCGCCTTAAAAATGCGACTATACTATTATACGAACGTTTTCCTATCATATTACCAAAAGGCAGCTCTTTATGCACATTGTTAATAGCGCAAGCTCATGAGTACACCATGCATGGCAGAGCCCAATCAACACTTAGTTTTTTAAGGCGAAGATACTGGATTATCGATTCACGTTCATCGGTAAAGTGATATATTCATAGATGTATTCGTTGTATTAGACATCGAAGCACTGCAGCAACACAAATTATGGGTGGCCTCCCTGCTCAGCGCTGCAATATTTCAAAGGTATTCAGTCACTGCGGCTTGGACTACGGCGGCCCCTATTACATTCGTACTACGAAAGGCAGAGGTCATCGCAGCTATAACGGTTATGTAGCTTTCTTCATTTGTTTTACTACAAGAGAAGTTCATTTGGAACTTGTTAGCGACATGAGTACTGAAACATTTCTCGCTGCGCTACGACGATTCTTTTCAATACGTGGATATAGCTCTGATATCTACAGTGACTGTGCTACGACTTTCGTTGGTGCGAATGCAGAGTTAAGAAAATACCATGCTGCATTACGGAAGCAACTTGAAACAGCTGCTATTGATATGAGTTCTCGAGGTGTTTCGTGGCACTTCATACCTCCAGGGTCTCCAAATTTCGGAGGTATATGGGCGGCTGGCATCAAAAGCACAAACCATCACTTATAACGCAATACAGGTAGCGCAACACTTACGTTCGAAGAATTTTACACGGTGCTAAAGCAAGTCGAAGCAGTGCTTAACTCGATACCGCTATGTGCCTTGACGGATGATCCAAACGACCTATCGGCACTTACTCCTGGTCATTTTTCGGTAGGCGCTCCCATTCTAGCTGCACCCGAACCTAACCAGCTAGAAGTTGATGCAAGCCGGCTCAAAATGTGGAAACAAGTTCAACAAATGCAGCAAGATTTTTAGAAGCGATGGAGTGTTGAATATCCAAGAGAGTTGGAAGTCAGGCATAAATGGTTTGAACGCAATGATAATCTAAAGGTTGGAAATTTGAAGCTGTTGCGCGACGAGCGCGCTCCTCCTACACATTGGCCGCTTGGACGTATAATTGAGGCTCATCCGGGCGGTGATGGTATCGTTCGAGTCGCAACCATACGTTCAGCTTCATCTGTTATAAAACGCGCTTTATCGAAGTTGGTTGCACTCCCAATTGATGATGCAGGAACGCATATGGTGGGCGGCAATTCGCTCTAAATTTCGTCGCTGCACGATGACGAGGTGGGCGGAATATTACGGAGTTTAAGTTTACGCGCTGGTACAACCGTGCGCTAATATTCCAATGTCATACGTCACTCACCACTGCTGTCAATTGCTATTGTTTTTCTCCTTTTTTTTACTCTCTGTCTTATTCGATCTCAGGGACAGCGAACGTGTTCATATTTTCACTGCTCTTAGAAAACTTGTTATTTTGTGAATTAAATAAAGTTATTAAATAAAGTTTAACACCGAATAATTTTAAATTTAACATAGGTAATAGGCTTATTTCCCTTTTAATTTTAACGGTCATAGGGTTCATATCACAACTAAACGACAGGGACTAAGTTGCCACTTCCCACAACTTATTTGTTCTACAAAAAAAAACCATATAATTCCAAGCTTCAAGCTTTGGGAATATATTAATCATTATTATTGCATAAAGAGCACTGCGCCTTTAAGATCTACTGTGCCCCCTTTCGTTGATTATAGAATACCATTTTCTCCAGCATCCTTGATAAAACTTGGTATTGACAGTAAGTCTTTAGAATGCATACTTCCATCCATTATTGGGTATTAGTGCGCCTTTTCGACGCTGCAGAATCTACGGCATTCATCCCAATTCCCAATTTTGTCAGGTGATTGTTCAGCCTGCAGTGCCCTTAAGAACTACCGTAATAATTCTTATTTTATTCTCTGATAAGCCCATGCAATCTCGTTTTAGTCTGTAGGAAACTAAAAGCCCTTTGAAGTGCTCTAGACCTGGTAGGTTCTCCCAGTATAATTCCTTGCGGGCTTCTTATTTGGTTAAAGGGGATATATCCTCATTTGCTATACCGCAGAAGGACTCTGGGTCTCTAAAGGGAGTTTATGCTCTCTTTTTTGGCAATTTGTCCCAGAGAATCCATGAATCATAGGTCAGACCAAGCGTGTTCAGTTTATTGAGGCACTCCATCACCAGTTTAGAAGTTTAGTTTAATATAAAAAATGCAGGCTTGAAGTGGCTAAAAAATCGTGCTGATATTTGATAATTTGTTTGCTGAAGTAAATGAGCATATGAACATTAGAATAAAAACTGCAGCTTATTGCGCCTGAAATTGGTATGCATATTTTTAAAATATAGATATTATTTCCATAATTTATAATCACAAATGAGTTGAATAAACTTAAAATAAAAGTATAGAATTAAAATAAACGTATGGATATACCCGTACTAATATAGCATTCATTGTTTCATTGTTTCCAAAAATGTTACATGACCCACCTGTTGGCATTATCTTCCTTGTGATGATTATACTTCTTAAAACAGAACTGCTGTGGTGCAATAGATATACAGTAGCTATTCCCAAATGTACATTTGTAATACTTAAAACTGAAGACAGAAGATTGTTAACTAAGGTTAAGTAAAACTTACAAATCTACACGTTTTTTGAACGATAAATAAAACTTCACAACTCATCGCGTGAGTTTTACTTCTTGGGCGATAAAATAAACTTATTTCTTGCGAGTTATTTAATGAAAGAAAAATAAAACTCGTAGTATTATATCACGAGGAAACATAGAACTGATGAAACAATATTAATTTTTTTTCAAAAATACAAAAATTATAAAAGTTAGGTTTTTAATCCAATCAATATATCCCTAAACCACAATCATTTTCACATACTGCATCATATATTTCTGAACACTCCTTCATGTTGGTATTTTTTTCAAACAATTTGTATCCATAACAGTTATTTATGGTCAGATTTTATTAAACATGGCGAAACCTTCTACATATATTCATGGAGAAAACGGTTCACTTATATTATACTCGTATACGTTTATTCGTAAACAACTTTCATAATCTTAAATATGCAAGTCGTAAAATTAAAAATACATGAAATTTAACACCGTAATTGCTATTGATAAAAAACAATTTCAAACTCGAAAAATTCACTTTAACTAATAGACAATTTGTATAAAACTAAACAAATATTCTTAACTTTTGAATTGCTCGGGAGTATCAGGCTTCTTCTTAATAACATAATTTTACTTACATGTGCAAACTTAACTTTCCTCTGATTAAGCCAATGTTTAATTTGCTTACCCAAAAAGTTGGGTGACTAAATATACAAAACTTAAAACAGATGTAAGTATTCTTTTTCTCTAGCACCGATCAATTGTAATCCTTATAAACATAGCATTTATTAAATAATAGTTATTTTTTATTTTTCCTTCTTATACACGCAAAGTTAACCAGCACAATTTAATTATATTTATCTCTATCCCAACACAATACAATAACTTTGCTCCTCGCTAACGTAGTGTAATATTTGTTGCAGCTGCGCAGTTAGACCTAAGAAAAAAACTTCTTAGAAAATATGATTTATCACAACAAACAAAAAGGAGTTTACTTATTCACATTGCTGCAGTTCTCGGTTGTGGTCAATGGAGTTGGAGTTATATTATATTATTATTTTACAAGTAGCTAGTTCCACTTTTGCTTCAATCTAAACAGTGAGTAAATAATTTAGTTTATATAAAATAACATAATATAAATTGAATAAGCAATTTCGGGAATAGCACATGTCTGAATATTTACACAAAAACAGTAACTTTGAAAAAGACACATCTCTTGAAAAGATTTCTTTATATGACACAATGCCGGTGGTCGACACTGGAACAAATACTGCGGATGTTTTTTTTCGAACATAATAGGGGAAGCATTTAGAACACATTAATATGAAAAGCGTATTTGTCGAAATATTCGAGATGTGCCTTTTCGAAATTTCTTATTCGATTGCTTTCCCTGTTTTAAAACCGAATTCATAAAATATAGAAACGGCTTGAAATGTTTTAAAAAATACATTTTCGTAGACTTTTTCTATAAGAGAAGCTTCTAACCCAAACCCATTATCTGCACTTTTTGTATGACTAATATCATCCCCAGGGTGAGTCAAAGTTTTAGAAACAGGGACCGCAAATGTCGATGATTGTCCAAATTTTAAGAGAAAGATAAATGCTATGTTTATAAGGATTAAATAAACATGCTCCTTGTAAAAAAGACTTTCTTCAGTGGCATTGATTTTTATTTCGGCTTTTAATTAAAAAAGAAAAACAAGTTTAATACTGATTTCCAGAATTTTTTTTTTGCTTAAGAAATAATCATTACTTCTTGAGTTTTATTTATTGTTTAAAAATTAATCCTTATTTCCGGAGTTTTATGTATCGCTTAGAAAATGGTGATCCGTAGGGGTTTTCTCAAGATTTAAGTTTTATTTTCTGAGCCAAATATGAAACTAAAGATATAACAATTATTTTCTGAGCAAAAAAAAACTACTATTTTCAGGGCAAAAAAAAATTTCAAAAAATAACTATAATCTATAAGGGTAAATGTAACTTACAAAACAACAAAATAACAAGTTTTGAACGATAAATAAAACTTCCAAGGTGAGTTTTATTTTACAACTGAAAAGTAAAACTCAGCTCGTAAGTTTTAATCACAGAAAATAGCTCACTTATCTTATACTTATGTACATATTTATTCGCAAACAACTTTCATAAAATCTTGTTTACAATATGAAGCCTAGAAAGCTCGAAAAATTAAAAAGACTCGAAATTTAACACCGTTACATATGCGTAAAATTAATTAAAATTTGTACATACACCAGCGTTTGAAAAATTATATAGAGGCAATTGATAAAAAACAACATTAAACTCGAAATTAATTGCACTAATATACATACTTGTATAAAACTAAACGAATATTCTGAACTTTTGAATTGAACAGGAGCACCATAGTTCATTTTATAAATACAATTTTACTTACATGTGCAAAGTTATCTTCTCTCTTTTAAAGTCAATTTATTTATTTGCTTATTCAAAAATTGGGTGACTACTTGCAATTGCACTAATATACATACTTGTATAAAACTAAACGAATATTCTGAACTTTTGAATTGACCAGGAGCACCATAGTTCATTTTATAAATACAATTTTACTTACATGTGCAAAGTTATCTTCTCTCTTTTAAAGTCAATTTATTTATTGGCTTATTCTAAAATTGGGTGACTACATATGTATATATAACACAAAACAGATATAGATAATAAGTATTATTTTTCTGTAGCTCCGATCAATTCTTAATTATAATAATTATAGTCCTTTTCTTATTTCTCCATCCTATACACGCAAAGTTAACTGGCACAATTTAATTATGTTTATCTATACAAATCCAACAAAATACAATAACTTTGCTCCTCGCTAACGTATTGAATAATTTGTTGCAGCTGCGCAGTTAAGCGCTAAGAAAAAACTTGTTAGAAAATATGATTTATACAACAAACAGCCAGGAGTTTATTGATTCATATTGCTGCAGTTCTCGGTTTTGGTCAATGGAGTTGGAATATAAACAACCGTTTTATATTATTAATTTACTAGTAGCCTGGACCTTTTGCTGCAAACAGTACAACAGCACTCTTTCTCTGCTTAATTGCACTGAGACATACAATTCAATATCGGAAACGCTTCTTTCCAACCTACAAGCGTAAAGTAATGGCGTGTGTGTTCGGTTTTGCCTGGGACGGATCTAAATAAAGAAAACAACAGTGTTGCCCTAGAAACCGAGTTTAAGTAATCGAAATTTAAACTTGCACTGAAAATCTGGCCCTAAGCCACAGCTCATTGTTCAGAACAAAATATAAAAACAATACTGTCTCGATTTTTGCAACAACCGATTAGCGTACACCTCGGGTTTTTCAAAGCACATTCTCCCTATATTCGCAACTCTGTATCGAAATTGCAACTAATTCATTTTTAAAAGATTCACAAGAAAAAAAAGGCACTTAAACCTTGAATATCTGTTCGGTATATCTGCAATTCTAATAAATTCTGCAAGTCATGACATACCGGGTATATAAACCAACAAAGCAGCTAACTTCTCAAAGCAACCACAGCGGCTCCACTGGTTTGGTGTATTTACATATATAAATAATTAATGGATACAATACATTTTGATTTAAAAATTAACTTACTTGGTTCGTAAACGAATTACTTAATTTTGTTTTCTTTTTTGGTCAAAATATTATCGCTGTGTCGCTGATTAAACCTTTCCCTTCCTGCGTGTTATGTTTGATATTTATAAACTGAGATAGTTAATAACAACTAATTTTTAAGTACCTCAGCTGGTGCAGGCAAGGAATGATTATATGAAGTGGTATCAGTTACTGTTTATGCCTCGTAAAATAGTATTTTTCCTTCCGAAGCCTTACAGTGAATTTTGAAGTTGTATTTACTGTAATTTTCCTTTCGATATACACTGAATTTTGTATTCATATTGAATTGCTTCGATCATAGGGTTCGACAAATTTATAATAAAAAATAAATCATTTATTCCATGGCCGATTCCCAAGCACCTTTTTCATCAACATAACAAATTGATGTGATTGTTCAAACCTCAATAGACCAGATGCCGTCCGTTAGAATTATAATCAGAGCTGATAAGACACCTATGGGTGAACACGCAAGACGTTTCAATGCGCCAACAATTGACGATGTCGTCATTGTTGTATTAAGAGAGCATTCTGAATTCCGTGTTATGTTTTTCTCCATTTCCATTTTCTACAAGCTTGCTGAGTCTTTTCTCTAACTGGCAAAATAAATACAACATATTTTTGTCGGGTTAGCTAGTCTTATCAGTGTTGCCAAAACTTTTTGAAAAAATGCTAAATAGACAATATAAAAGGCTAAATCAAAATTAGTTTAAGGCTACTCATATACATAATTCAACAATTAGAACATATTATTTGTATTACGATATCACAACAAATTTTAAATGGTTTTATTTTATTTATATTTATATATCACATATTGTATCTTCATCATCAGAAAGCTTCATCATCAGAAAGCTATTAGAAGTGTTCATCATTTGAATGAGATATTTTTCTATTGCGAAATCATGGCAAAATTTTTTTCCATGTTTAAGCAATATTTAATACATAAAATTGCACTTAACATTTTAACAATAATTATATTTCTATAATTCAAAAATTCTTCTTCTGCGTTTATGGAAGGTAAAATTAAAAAATTTAAAACAACAGTAATTAAAGTAATAAGAAAATTACGGCAATTTTCCCGTATAATTTTCTCTGTTTCTTTTTTAATACTATTTTCACATATTTTAGCTTTTAGAAAGTCCTCCAAATAGTAGTGAAACCGTCTGAGTAATAAGCGAGCAAAGGCTTGAAATTAAAACTTTCAAGTCATGGAGAATTTTCTGAACATCTTGCAATATTGGGTTTAAGGAATACAGATAAGCAAAATTTATGTATGTGTAAAGATTCGCCAATTTAATTAAATTATACGTTATATGAAACAGTTAGATATGTTTCGATCGTTTCGCTAGGCAGAAGTTTTTAGGTACATTTTGAAGAGGGTTGTCACATGTTTTAAACGTCAAATTTAATTTAATAAAACAGCTCTTCTCGCCAAGCTCAGGGTTCATACCTACATACACAGATGGACAAAAGTCACCGTCATATGAGCACTAAATTATCTAAAATACACAAGAAAATATTTGAAACCCAAATTTTAATATTCTCCATAGAATCTACAATTCAATTGATTTTATTTTGAAATAAATTATTTTATGATTTGCCTTTTTACAAAAACAACTATTTCCTCTTTAAAGTAAATATTTCTTATGGACAAAAATCACCGTCATTGCACACTTACCTATATTTAAGCAAAAATAGGAAGAAAAAAGTTATTTGGACACTCTAACTTTTTTTATAATCAATATTATGTATTATGATAACATTGAAATTAATCTGTCAAATTAAGTACCGTTATTTTTGTAAAAAGCTTTTAAGCGGCGGAGGCTAATAAAAAAATGACTCAAAAAGGAAAGAAACGAATGTTGAGGACCATAAAGTTATCATAAATGCTTATAAGCTTCATAAAAGCATACGGGAAATATGTGAAGTAGCTCAAAGGATCCGCTCTACAATTACTGGCAGAATAAAGCGCTTTAAAAATTTTCCAGAATGTGAGTATCAACCGAGATGTGGACGACCACCTGCGCTACCAGAACGGAAAAACAGGAGATAGTAAAGGTAATAAAAAAAAGAGCGAAAACCCCATCATCTGAGATAGCTGCAATGCTGAAGGAAGATAAATGTACGGTTGTTCACCCTCGCACTGTCCGCAGTGCTATATAAGGCTGGATACAATGCTCGAGTTTGTCGAAAAAACCACCCATCAGCAAAGTGAGTCAAACAAATTGACTTTTATTCGCAAAGGAACACTGAACACACCAGCGGGCTTTTAGGAGAAAGTTATCTTTTTCTATGAAAGTTAATTTTGTGTTTACAAGTCAGATGGACGTATTTTGTCATGGAGGCAAAAGGGCGATGCATTATCAACTGGGTTTGGAGGGATAGTATTTCTCGGCGAAATAATGGGCAAAACACTCTATTTGAATATTCTTAAAGAAAATTTGAAGAAAAGCGCTCAAAAACTTGGAATTGAGAACGACTACTACTTTTTGCATGACTAAGACCCCAAACATACCGCAGAAATTGTTCGATTGGGTCTTTACAAAACTCTTCAAACCCTGAAAATTCCACCTCAGTCCCCAAAATAATAATGGGACCATTTGGATAGACGCGTTCGAGAACATCACTTGACTTCAAAAAATGGACTAAAGAAAATAATTCTGGAAGAATGGATGAAAATAAGTTCAGATGTTATGGTGCATTTAATGCAGGAACGTTAACTAGAAGTTATTAAAAATAACGGTAAACATACAACTTATTAAAATACGTTTACTCCGCATATAAATGAAGTTTTATATAATATGGCCGTGACTTTTGTCCATAAGAAATATGTATTATAATAGATATATTTGTAATTTTGTTTTTTTACATTAGGTGAAGTACAAAAATATATTTTATACAAATAAAGAACTAAATGAATTGGATTTCAGTTGAAAACAAGAACTTCTGTGTTTTTAATACTTTATGGGCGCGGTCGCTTTTCAACCATTGTAAATGGCAAATGACGGTGACTTTTGTTTATCTGTGTATATTTTGAGAGGGTTTTCACCTGTGGTAGAAACCGAAATGCAATTATCGACTCGAAAACTACTGAACCGATTGAACTCCGGTTTATAGGATGTGTTTGCCAAGGTATATATTGTGTAAACAAAACTTCCGATAGGTCGCGTTGGTGCCGAAATATTTCTAAACACCGTATTTACAATCCAATTTTATTCAAATTTAATGCCTGTATTAGCCACATAGGTGACGCTGGAAATATCTCTAAAGTCTTTATATACATTCCGATTTAATTTAAATGCATAATATGTATTAGCCAACCCTTGTACTGAATATGAACCAAATCGACCCCATAAATACGATTTTTAGAGATATCTCGATAACATCTATCTATCATTACACCTACCGACATTTGTTTTTTTTTGTATACAAACAGTACTCGGACCACAGTAAATATAACAGCACAAAATTAGACAAATCGGTTCAGCCGTTCCCCCGTGATGCGATGACAAACGAACACCATTTATTTTTTATTCATAAGAAATAAGATATTTATAAGGTCATGTCTACTTTTAAGGTAGGCAATGCGAGTTCATATAAGGTGTTGTTGAAAAAACAATTAAGTGAATTCGCTGGCTGGACTGGGTGTCAAAACTATGTGTTTGTTTTAATTCTTACCGATTCTCACTGTTTTTGGTCGTACAATTTGTTAGTGTACATTTTTGTTGTAGTTATTACACTATCATTACTTATTAAACGTTTCTACAGCATACTCATCATCGCCATTATTAATACATGCTACAGATCCAAGGCTAAATATTCCACTGGGTAGGCTCTCTATTTCCACAGCCGAAAGAGACCATCAATTTCTATAAATTTATTTCATGGGCGATTGTTCACACAGCTCTTTTTTGCAACAACACAACAAATTTATTTCACTGTTTAAAACCGCAATAGACGAGACGTTATCCGATAATCAGAAAATAATAATCACAGGCGATAAAACACATGTGGGTGGAGTGCAAGGCGATTTACGGTGCCAACATTTTGAATTTCCACATTTGCCACAAGTTTACAAAAGCTTTTCTTAACCATTTACGCGATTTTAACTGACCTACAGTTTTACTCCGACTCCGGTCGCGGAATGATAAATTTCTACTAGCAATAACTTGCCAGTTAGATAACCAGCTTATTGAAAGTATTTAGTTGATCACAAGTAAAAAACAATTAAGAATTAGAACTTCTTACTGGTTTAAGTTTTCTTACTTTTTTGCATGTTTCTTTCAATGAGAGCAAATTTTGCTTACGCTCAGAAATTTAGTTACTGGCAAGTTAATGGATAGTTTTTTACTGGAGAATACGAAAATATAACTAATATCTTTCCATCTATTTGACAAAGATATTTGATATTACATATATACATATTTCCTTAAAAGCAAGGTATAAAGTATATTTTAAGCACAAAGCAATGTTCAGTATCTAAAAAAAACATTTGTCTTTATAGACGCATTAAAGCAAGGCGGGGATTGCTAGTATAACAAAATATTGAAATCTTAAACGACTTGCATTGATTTAAATAAAAAAGGGAAATTAGTAATGATTTACTTATTTTTCTCCTGCAATTGAATTCTTTATAGCAAATTTTGAAGAATTCACGACATAATTAAGAAAAATATTGAGTATTTTGATTTGTTGTGAATAAGCTTTTAATGAGAGATGAGTTCGGCTTTAATCTAATTTATTAATCTTCGAATTTGTGATTCCTGACTATAAATGGAAAGTGTATGTTATTTGGTAGAATTTGATAAAGAATTTTCGGAGATACACCAATTTTCTCTAAGTTGGGCGATACCATGGCCATTACCAACATTTATAATTCCATATAATAAAAACTTACTCTTGTCTATCAGATTTTAGCAAACTACCGTATATAGCTAATAAATATAGTGAAAAGCGATCCACAAATTAATTACGTAAGTGAAATAATAACGAAAGTAGGAAAAATGGCCAACGGAGATCACCTTCTTCAGTTGGCGAAACCGACGGAGCTTAAGAGTGCAAAATAGTGATAGTTCTAGCGCAACGAATAAATCGAAAGGGGGGCACCTCCAAAGAAGATGAAGAAGTATTATACTTATACAACAACTTTTTACCCAGTCGGAAAAGCAGAAGATCAAAAAGACACAATACGTTAACTATATTTTCCACAATTATTTTAAAATGTGAATTGTATGCCGAGGAAGCTATTAGCAGGCTATCATCAGTTGTGCCTGAATGTAAGTATGTAACATTTGAAAATGGGAAAAGATGCCGGGTCAACAAAAGTACTCTTAAAATGTTGGTAAGTTTCGTGGCTTACCATGTCAAGGAAAGTAGAATCCCGGCATGACTGTAGTTGGCCGCCACACTGAGCCGAAGGTGGGTTCCAAAAATCAACGGGGAACATAGTTGTTATTGCATTGAATCGCAGTACGATTGCGAAATCGTATCATCGTGCAATAGTTCATAAAGATATTCAAATCCCGTTCCGATAAATGTAAGCAAATCCATTTTTTTAATTCTTTGATAAGCAGTAAGTGTATCTATTTGCGTTCTTATGTGGGTTATATATGCCATCAAAAGTGGTTTTGGTTCCATGTTCTTAATTAAATAAGTAACTCTATTGTTACTTTCCACGAACCTTACGATGTCAAACTTCAGAAGTGAACATCCATAGTTGAGGTGTACGTCTTCAATTTGGGCTAATTACGATAAGGCACGACATTATGAACCTAAGACTTACCTACTCTTCTTTTTATCATTTTTGTCATTATTTTATTTCTTAAATCTTTTTTAGTATTGTTTTATACCCAGGTTAGGTTAGGCGGCAGTCGCTGGAGGGACACACTTAGGCTCATGGACCGTTGTGATACCGCATTGGGGGGTTGTTGAGTGACCCCTGTGCTCGTAAATCCCCTTTGTGCCCTCGTCAGGCCCCTAATTTCGCCTGACCTAAGATCTCCAAGTTCACTAAGGAAATAGCTGCATATGAACTTATTGAGTAACTCTTCTACCAGATCGGTCAGTGTATCTAGATGCTTGCCACTGCCGTATTCTTTTAGTAGGCAAGTGACAGCGGGTGTGCCTGTTAGCACTTTTCCAGAGAGAAGTCTCCAACTCCGCTTTGATTACTCTTTCCATGAGAAAGGTCCTGATAAACGCAGTCACGGTATCACAAAGCCCCAACCCGCGTAGCGAAGAAATACCTGCATCTGAACTGATGTTTTTAAAGTAACCTTCTATGCTAGCAAGACTTCTAGGGAGTATTCTTTGTAATGCTTTGTAATGATTTTTCAATGTTAAAGATAAGCCTGTACAGTTTCCACATTCTTGCCTTATGTTGGACAGCAGAGTGTTCCGTCCGCTCCAATGTCTTCAAAAGGAAAGACGAGAGACTCATTGGTCTGAAATTTTTGAGATTGTTATGTGTTGCTTTTCCCACCTTTGGGATAAAGGCTCCTTTAACCTGGGCACCTTTTTGCGGTATAGGTCTGTTGTAGATCAGCAGGTGTGATTCCGTCGATCCCTGCTGATTTGTATGGTGAGAAGTTTCGATTAACTTTTTCTCTATTCTCCTCAGAGATGACACGTAAGTGAAAATCTCCCTTTTCGACCGTAACAGATATGTCCTCCACAGCATTATAATCCAACCACCCTGGAAAGTGAGGTTGCATGAGAAAATCCTGTGTTTTCTGTAATACGCTAAGGTTCTTGCAGATGATTTTACGTAAACGACTTGCCTCAGAGTATACTAGTTACTTATAAACAAAAGCTAGTTATATTATTTAACCGGGTTTACTTTTCAGATGAAGGCGAAACGTTTTCGAAAAGCTTGGCTACAAGATAAATGACTTGGATTGCTGAAGATGATAAAAACATATACGACTGGTTTTGTGCCTGCAATTTGCGAACAAAGTTAGATGGATAATTGCTCACTCAATAACCAATAAAAACGAATTGATTCTTTATCGTCGGCTTTGACATCATTTTTGAGCACAGTTCCTTACTTTTTCAACTATTTGGAGGGCCTTCTAAAAATGCAAATTCGATAGTAATGAAATAAATGCCACCGAAATGCAATGGAAAAAATGTCATTTATATGAGTGGAAAAATCTAGAATCTACTGTAGAATTATATTTTCGATAACGAACGACGTACGAGGGTGTGGGGATACTCGAATCCAATGACAAAATTCAATTTATTTTTGCCGGATTTTGTGGTTACTTACAAAGAATTACTTTACTTAAACTCAGAAAAATAAACGTATTTTTAAAACTCTGGAGATTTAGAGTCAATTCGGTGAGTTTTTTTTGTTCATTCGTAGTCGGGGTTGCCACCAACCCTTACGATAAGCAAACCAACTATAGGGTGAAACCAGTTGGCCGGAACCTACATACATTGGATGAAGAAACGGTAAAGGTGAAGTCGGAGCACAATATTTTGTAGAGCAACAAAGACCGTACAAAGATAGCCGCTCGAAACTGAAACGGGCAATACAAGACAGCAGAAAAAAGGCACCAGGACCTGACTAAGTTCCGAATTGCATCTTAAAACTAGTTCCTAGCGCGAACATCGAAGTTCTCGTTCGAGCATACAACGAGTTCTTTAAGGACGGTATATTTTCACCCATCTGTAGGCGCTAACAGCAGGTCCTCTTGCCTTAGACTGGGAAATTGCCAGGGGATCCTACAGGGTACCGTCGAATATGCAAGTTAACACCGGCTATAACTAAAGTTGGGCTAATAGAAGTGCTGGCCAAGAGTACAACAAATTGTTATTTAATAAGTTTCGGTCTAACCAGGAATCCAACACTTCGTCTCCAGCCACACTCACAGCTCCAAAACCTGAGGAGAAAATGGAATTCGATGGCATCATTCAATCTAGGAAAGTAAACTACATGAATCGACCCGCAAGCAGTAACACATTTTAAAGAGGACCCGCAGCATCAACTGAAAGGTTTCCGAAACAACAAAAGCCTTACCACATAAAAGATTTTACAGTCAGTCATTGGAAGCAGAGGCTCAGCAGTTAAATTTTATGATAGGCGCGTCCAGCTAATTTCATATAAACGGTGCTGCCCAGCAGTCCAGTATACCTTATCTTACTAGCTTGACTACAGACAATATTGCTTTAAAGTTCCTTGCCGACACAGGTGCGAACAGAAATCTTGTAAGCCCCAAACCAGCCACCCCCTCAACCCCAGTTGACCTACGTTTTTCTGTTGCAGGATCTGTTTTAATAAACAGGGAAATTAGTGGAAATTTTTTTTACAACACAGGCAATGATACTGAATAGCGTTTTATGCCCTGCGGGGGCTGGTATCCTTCGACGGCATAATAGGCGACGATACCTTGAAAGAATTGAGAGCTGTGATCGATGGAAAAAATCATACATTGATGATAGATCCCGATATCGAAATCCCACTTAACAGTAAGACGGTTGGGGGTATTAACTTTTCAGGAGCATCAATCCCGGACGAAATATTTATTTATTTATTTATTATTATTATTCGTCTACAGAAAATCTTACAGACTACTAGATTAATTAAATACTTTAAAGAGATTTAATTTAACCCTTCGTTGGTGTGGTGACTAAAAGTTCCTTGAGTGGTGTGGTGGGGTATGACATACCCCATGCCTATCAATTTCAAATAAATACCAAATTCCAATTATAGCAATATTTTGTGGTGATTTATTATTCTTTAACTAATTTTTAAAAAGTGTTAATTTGAAAACATAACAATTTTTCCTTCGTATTCAATATTATAGCCATAAAAAAAAGACAATATAAATTATTCCAAAAAGTGAGGTTCCAGTTTTCTGAAACATAATTTTTTTTTCTATTTAAACAATTTCAAAACTGTTTTTACATTTCAAAAGTAAAAATAACATTTATTTAAAGGAAAGAAAATTCACTGTAATGCATTGATTACATAAAAAGTTATGGCGATCGAATATGATACCCCAGCCCACTTTGAAAGGCTGTCCCATGGAACAGAAATATCTGGGGTATGTAAAACGTGGCAGATCTCCTGTATTTGAATGTTAATGAAAGCTATTGGGAGCGATAACGTATTCCTTAAACAAAAACATATATATATTTAAGGAAATACATGTGCTGGGGTATGACATACCCCACCACACCTCCGAAGGGTTAAAAGTATACACACTTAAATTGAAGTTAATAGCCTCAGAATATGTATTGCATAACCGAATGCATCTCGATATTGGCTCATTATATCCGTACGTAGACCTATGCGCAGGAACAGTGAACAGACGAACTTGTCTGAGATCGCGTGTTGGATGGTTGAAATTTATTGATTCATAGATATGCGTACAATTAACTCTACCATTGATAACGTTATATATAAATAATATAGAAAAGTAACTTATTCTGTCTGATAAGCTTGTCAGCCCTAACAGTTTGCGCCTGCCCAGATTATTAGGCATTCCATCAGGCCAGTGAAGTTTAGATAAAGCAAACCTAGTAAAAATTTTCTGTACCCTTTCTATTCTTTGCGAGTGGATTTGGAAATATGGACTCCAAATAATGCAGCAATAATCTAGAAGACTACGCACCAACGAGGTGTAAAGTGACTTTATAGGCATTGGATCAGAGAAGTCAGTGGAGTTACGGCGTATAAAGCCTACCATTGAACAAGCTTTAGATACTATGTGATCTATATGCTTCGTAAATGTTAATTTTGAATCAAAAATAACACCCAAGTCCTTAAATAACGTATTCCTTCCCAAAGAATTGTGATCCAATGAGTAGGCGAAGTTAAAGAGGCTACTTTTTCTTGAGAATGAAACAACGCAACACTTTTGGATGTTAAGATGAAGGTTGTTCAAAGCGCACCATCTGTAAAGATTATCTAGATCGGATTGAAGATCGACGCAATCTGAAATATTCCGTATTTTCATAAAGAGCTTCACATCATCAGCAAACATCAAACATTCCGCTTTAGAAAATAGATTTGGCAAATCATTAATAAAGATTAAGAATAATAGTGGACCGCAATGCGTTCCTTGAGGTATTCCTGACCATGCATTTACGGCTGTAGATGAGCAGGTGGTGCCCATTTTGACATATAGTCGTCTTCCTGTTAAAAAGCTATGAAAAAATTTTAAAACTTTTTCTTTGAAACCGAATGCCCAGAGTTTGTTGATCAATATTGCATGATCCACTTTATCAAAGGCTTTCGAAAAGTCAGTATAAATTACACCAAGCTGTGCTTGATCTTCAAAAGCATTAATAATTTTATTTGCTAACAGCATTAGATTAGTGCAAGTCGATTTCTGTGGCATAAAGCCATGTTGAAATTTCGATAATGCGGGAAAGACGTGATCCATTAGTTTTATTCGAAGTACGAAATCAAAAAGCTTTGAAATCGTGCTTGGCTTAACAATGGGTCTGTAATTACAAATGTTATTGCGATCACCCGACTTGTAAATAGGGATTATTGAACCTACTTTCCAGCAATCTAGAAAGATTGAATTATCAAGACACATATTAAAAAGATTTGCTATGGGAGTTGATACGAACGCTGAATGCAGCTTAAAGAATATTGGGGCAAATCCCTCATGGTCTACACAGGTACTTTTGTCCATATTGGAAATTGCAAGCTCTACTTCAACCGAGGAAATCGTAAAGCTGTCAATATTCTCTAATGGCAAGGGTGGGATTGCATGATTGCTAATAGCATCATATTTATGATATACTTTTTGAAAGAAATTTGCAAATAAATTGCAGGAACCGACAGGATTCTCAGACACTGAATTCTCAAAGAAAAAGTTAGTCGGATAACCATTCGTTTTGCGTTTAGAATTAATGTATTGCCAAAACCTTTTGGGCTTAGATCTTAACATTGATTCAACTTTTATCAAATGTCGCTTATACAGAAATTTGTGGAGACTGTCAAATTGCTTTCTTACACGAGCGAAATTTTGATAATCTGAAACTTGCTTCGATTTTCTATATCTTTTATACGCTTTACTTTTTGTGTTTTTTAATTTGCATAGCCTAGCATTGAACCAGGGTGGTTTATTTCTAGGTGACAATTTCCTGATCGGAATGAAACTGGAAATTATATCAGACATTCGCAAGCAAAAAGAGTTGTACGAAGTTACAGGGTCACTCTGGGTGTTCAAGAATGACCAATCTATTTGTTCAATACATGCGTTAACTTCATCCACATTGTAATTACAATAGTCACGGACATAGGTGTAATTTTTCGACATTTTCTGGAATAAATAAAATCTGAAATCAATTTCGAGTGCGGAATGATGAAGTGTCTTAATCGATATAGGAGAAAGACACTCCTCACAAGATGCATTCAATTCGGCAGAAATAAATACTAAATCTAATATTCTGTTCGAATCATTTACTACATGGTTCATTTGGTTAAAACCATGTGATAATAGTGAACTAGTTACTAATAAATCTATGTCAGACTTTATGTTAAATGGTAGTAATATATTATTTTCTGGAACCCATTGTATATTACTCAGATTAAAATCGCCAAGATAAATTATTCCATCCAATTGATTAGCACTATTAGTTATAAATTCTAAATTAAATAAATGCTTTTCATAAATCTCAATATTACTGTTCGGTGGGATGTACGATACTAGTAGAAATAATGATTTAGAAGTTGAAAATTGTATTTTGACACAGATTTGCTCTATTTGAGTATGGCTTAAGTCTAAAGTAACAATATTACTCGAGAGGTCCGCACGTACTGCAATCAATACTCCACCGCCCCTGTCAAGACCAGTTGATATCGGACAGCGATCCAAGCGATACACCTGGTAGAATTCGTCGAAAAACTCCGACGAAGAAATACCGTCGTTCACGATAAACGCTCGCTGATTTTGTGCGCATACCACTAACATTTTGATAGTAAATCTTAAAGTTGCCACAATTATAACGCTCTTGCTGAGATATTGGTACATTATTGTTTGTTGGGTGCTTCTTTCTTTTTTCGAAAAAAGCGAAACGGACGTACTCTTACACCCGCAGGCCATAACTCTGGATTTAAGAGATTTTTGTAAAGCGGTGGTGGGATACCAAGTTTGAAATTAACTCTCTTCGGAGATTCATCATTTTTCGTTAGCTTCACACACGAAATAACTTTGATGTTAACCTGCATATGGTTAGCAACATAATTGGCTATATCAGCAGCATTGACAGATGATTTAAATGAAGAGAGATGAACCCACTTCATAGGCACTGAAACATCCAACTCACCCCCCACATTCGTTCCAACCACAACATTATGTTTTCTTCTAATGCTGACGATGAGTTATCAGTAGGCTCAGTCACGGGAGCAGCAACCACAGTGGAGAGGGAGATGGGCGCATTCTCAATTGCAATTACTTGCGTATCAACAGCGTTGTCTATTTGAATGCCAACGTTAGCATTATTATCAGTCGAGTGCACAGTAGTAGAGTTGTTAGTAACAATAACTGACGCAGCAGCATCAAGCCCGAGAGTGCCATTATCGAGTGCATTTTTGCAAGCATGTAGGTTCGTTGGCTGTGACGAATGAGAATGCGAGGTGACACTCTTAGCAATGACATTGTATTGCTTTGGTGCTGGCGAAGACTGAAACTGGCGCGATGTTTGGGCAATGTCTTGTTTTTTGATCTCGCAGAGGTCAGTGCCCTTGTTTGTTTTCGATCTTGTAACGATGACATTTGTGGTCGCGTTGTTGTTAGCCACCGCTGAACCCTCAGCTGACGGAGAATTTAAAAGAGTAAGCGATTGCAAAAAACTACTGAGAGTGTTTATACTCTTCAACACATCAGAAGTATCAGCTTCTCTTAAGTTTGATAACAAACAATTGCAGTTGTCACATAAAAATTTAATATTATCGTTAATGTTAATAAGATTAACACTTTTGACATTTAATTTGGCACATTTAATATGTATTTTGGATCGGCAGAAGCCACAAATTACATGGTCCGCATTTAAGAATTTTTTAGTACACTTGCAACAATCAGACATTATGATTTATATTAAATCTCGCGGAGCTATTAAAAACACGTCTGCGCACGACAACGATGTCATACATTATTTCCCGCTCTAAAGTCTCTACTTACAAACTATTCGCATCTATTCGAACCTTTGAATTCAAAAATTAGCATTAAAACATCTGTTAGAGCTGAAATAAGAGAGAAAAGGTGGACATACAGGTCTCCGAAATATTCGATGAAGGCATGGTTCGTCCACACAAAAGCCTTTATAATTCCGATTTGGGTGGTACCACAAAAGCCAAAACCATTCTGAGAGAAACATTATGGGATGGTAGTGGATTTTAAGAGCCCACTTACGGTTCAAACTTATCCCATCCCGGATATCAATGCCACATTATCCAGTCTCGACTCCGCCAAATATTTCACGACCATAGATCTGACGACGGAATTACACCAGGTATGAAACGATGAAGGAGGCCGACATACCGAAAACAGCATTTTCAAACATGAATGAAAAGTACGAATATTTTAACGAATGATAGACGATACCTTGATTGAAACACTTCTACAGCTTTAATTGAAACACTAACAGAACGGCTCAATCCAGCAGTCATAAATAGAAATAGAAACCTGCGGAAAATCGCCTTCGAATCCTACAAGATGTATACCTGTATAATTTTCTCCTGTATAAGAGAGGATAACGCAACGGGTAGTCAAAGATGTGGTCAGGAAGACAGAATTTGCAGAACCATTGAGAACGAACATAAAAGGCCACACAGGAATCCTATTGGGAATAAATAGTAAAGCTCGTTAGCAATCACATAAGAAGATTACTGATCGAGTTGTACTAAACTTCAGTGCAAAGAAGCGAAGTGAATGGAAGAAGATTACTGATCGACTTGCACTATACTCCAGTAAAAAGAAGCGAAGTAAATGGATTATATAAAAATTCCATTCAACTCTGATCGAAATCTATCGACGTCTGCGAAGAGAAATAAACACTGCAAGTCGCAAAGAATTAGCCTAATTTGCGGTCAACCGCTACAATACAATGATTCACTCGGTAACTAAAAGGAAGCCCACTAATGTGTTCTTTAATCGAACCTAAAAGGTAAGTTATCAACAGCTGTCAGATTTTAGAAGTAGAGTTCACATGGAAATTTGAGGCGGCATTAAGAAAAATCAGAAATCGCGAAACCTTAGACTTAATAGAAAAAGAAAGGGCGTAAAAAAGTTTAAAATAGGGGACGACATTTACGTAAGGGACAAACAGATTGAGAGTAAAAACAAAGGTTCGTAAGGATAACCGAGTGACTTTAGAGACGGACACTGGTAGAAAAATCCACTAGGCACAAATAAAAAGTAGGGGTTAGTAAAAATCAGAAAAATAGTAATAATAAAAGAATATGTATAATACAAAAAAATGTTTATAAGCCGATCAGGTGCACACAAAAGAGACGAAATGGCCCAAAATATTAAACACTGTTATAGCAGTACCGGTACGCACAAAAGAGGCGAAATGGCCCAAAACATCGAACACTGCTATACCAGCACAAGTATCCACCAAATAGGCAAAATGGCCCAAAAAAATTGAGCACTTTTATACCATAAGGGGTACAAGGCTAAGAATAAAAGAGCCATATACCCCAAGCTTTAAGTGTAATTATAATAAAAACAAAAACGTAAACTAAAAACAGATTATTCCCTCAGAATAAGTAAAAATATATTTAAAAAACACAAAACCTAATTTTTGTTAAAAAGTCATAGATGTAATAATCGAAGGAACTTATAGGATATAGCCAAATCTGCATTTAAACCGTATATATCAAAAAACGGGAACTATTCGAAACTTATAGTTCTCATTGTTTAGCAATATAAAAATAAAATTCACATGAATAAAATATAGGGACGGCAGGTAATCAAGATAAGTACGCAACAATTATTTGTACTCATTTAATTTAATTAAGCAAATACTAAATAAAACAATAAATAAAACTGTCACTCATTGTAACGCTTTGATTATATCCGTACTTGAAAGTAAATAAATCTAAATAATGAAATTGTAAAGAATTGTAAAGATAGGCAAATGTAAGAATTAAATAATGCCTTTTGTATGTAGTTTTCTATTCGTAACCGGCGTTTGTAGCCTCAACATTTATAGTTATGACTACCCCTTTGTGACAATTGATCATGGGAATGACCTCAACTATTTGAACATAGCTTTGGAGTAACTAAGAGAATCAATACGGTATGAGATCGACAGCGAAGCGGTGAATACAGTGTTACAGTTTCATCTAAACTAGACTGAGCTCTGTCTCGAAAAACTTCAGACGACCAAGTTGAGAAAGGCACGTTCTATCGACTGGATCGGTCTCGCATGGAAGTAGATTGTACGACGTTTCAACAAAGTGGTTACTAGCAATAACCACCAATATTGCGTCAATGAGAAGCTCTTTAACCCTTGAAGCAATCGAAAGCGCAAATCAAATGATGACTCACATTAATGCAATGAGCAAGGGCGTCAAATAAAAAAAATCGCGAACTTTTGGATCTGTGTATGGTCCTTTTCTTTAAAGAATAAGTATCAGAGGTTGTCCAAGCATGCGAAATGGCAAAAACAGGCATGGTAGACACGAGTCTGCTTGAACGAACGGGAGCTCAAAAAATTATACTTGAAGAAGAGCCCCTACCATACTCAGGCCATTGAACACAGGTACGCATCTGTATACTCGAATTGAACACTTCTTCTGTATGCTCTTTCCATGCTGATGGTAAAGCCAGACATCTACCGACTCCCAATGCCACGAGCGGCTATTATAAATTTTTTCAAATTCAAATAAGTTTATTCATATGTAATTATATAATTTTGCGAATACATTATTTACATTATTTTATAGAGTTTTAGAGAAAAAAAACAGTTCTCTTTACAACTAAGATATGAGATTTATAATATAATATTTTGTGTATGAGATAAATTTTTAACAGGAGATAAGTTAACAAAAACCTAGGAAATTTTTATATTATAATAAAACCTATACTACTTACAAACTACTTACAAACTACTTACAAGCTAAACGTAATAACTACAATTTTCTAATTAATTTGTTATCTGAATATTTCAATTTATTTTGAAAATTATTTGTGAATTTAATGATGGTATCTGAAACAGGACTGATTTGTGCTTTATCATGTAATTTAATTGTGGGATAAAAGAAAGGCAAATTTAGAACCATTTTTAGAATTTTATTTTGAACAATTTGAATTTTATTAATATGACATTTAGCGCAGTCTGACCATACAGGAGCAGCATAAAGAACAATAGGTAAAAATACTGTTTTTAGAAGAATTTTTTTGTTGGAAATCGACATTCTGGATTTACGGTTAATTAAAGAGTAGAGCAAGCTTGTACAAATTTTTAATTTAGCTAGACTTGATTGTATGTGTTTTTGAAAAGTAAGCTTAGTATCAAGATAAACTCCTAGATACTTGACAGTAGGCACCCATTTTATATTACCCGAATTTAGAAGGAGATTAGTAGAAGGAAGGTTACAAGGACGTCTTTTGCGAGAAAAAAAAATGGCCGTTGTTTTCGAAATATTTAATTTGATTTTCCATTTGTAAAAGTAACCGTTAAGAACATGAACAGCGTTGACTAAAGTGGAGTCTATTATGATAGGACTACAGCTACTAGTAAAAATAGAGGTATCATCTGCATATAAGGAAATTAGACAGCTAGGTGGAATCGGCATGTCGGAGATGTATATATTAACCCTTCGTTGGTGTGGTGACTAAAAGTTCCTTGAGTGGTGTGGTGGGGTATGACATACCCCATGCCTATCAATTTCAAATAAATACCAAATTCCAATAATAGCAATATTTTGTGGTGATTTATTATTCTTTAACTAATTTTTAAAAAGTGTTAATTTGAAAACATAACAATTTTTCCTTCGTATTCAATATTATAGCCATAAAAAAAAGACAATATAAATTATTCCAAAAAGTGAGGTTCCAGTTTTCTGAAACATAATTTTTTTTGTATTTAAACAATTTCAAAACTGTTTTTACATTTCAAAAGTAAAAATAACATTTATTTAAAGGAAAGAAAATTCACTGTAATGCATTAATTACATAAAAAGTTATGGCGATCGAATATGATACCCCAGCCCACTTTGAAAGGCTGTCCCATGGAACAGAAATATCTGGGGTATGTAAAACGTGGCAGATCTCCTGTATTTGAATGTTAATGAAAGCTATTGGGAGCGATAACGTATTCCTTAAACAAAAACATATATATATTTAAGGAAATACATGTGCTGGGGTATGACATACCCCACCACACCTCCGAAGGGTTAAATAGTATTGGACCCAGAACAGATCCTTGTGGAACACCAGCAGGAATTTTTGTAGTAGAAGAGTTTGCTCCGTTGATAGAAACAAACATATTTCTGTCCTTTAGGAAACTTTGAATGATTTTAATAAGATATATAGGTGTTTTTATGTTAGATAATTGTATATTAGCCCGTCATGCCAGACCGTATCGAAAGCAGCTTGTATATCAAGCAGAACCAAGCCAACTGATTTTTTATCATTAAAGCTTTTTTTTACAAAATTTTTAATTCTGAGCAGTGGGTGGCAGCAATTATGACCAGCACGGAAACCAAATTGGACATCAGGTAAAATTTTATTTTCTTCAAGAAAAACAGTTTGTTTTCGCTTAATTATTTTTTTCAAAAATTTTTGAAAAAGCATTAAGTAGACTAATAGGACGGTAGTTATCTGGACTCACAGCAGATTTACCAGGTTTACTGATTGGGGTTACTTTGGCAATTTTCCAGGCGAAGGGAAAATAGCAAAGTTTCAAACAGCAATTTATTATATACACAAGATGTTGAATGCATTTTTTAGGAAGAAATTTAAGGCAACTATTGGAAATACCATCTGGTCCAGGGCTTTTTGATGCTTTTAATGACTTTATAATATTTTTATTGTCTGAGTAACAAGTCAGCGGAGTATCAAGAGAAGAAAAGTTCGGATTGATACAGCTATTTATTTTTTCATTGACTGCTTTGATAGTTAAATTGTCGGAAAGAGTTGAAGTTAAATGATGATTAGCTATAAAAGAATATTTAAGTAAATTAGCCTTAGATACATTGCAGTAGTAAAAATTATCATTATGTACGAGAGTGGGTATAGGTTGATGTTTACGTTTAAGTAATTTAGCTATTTTCCAGAATGGTTTTGAGGCATTGTCGAGACTACCTATCTTCTCATTCCATTCCTTATTACGAAGTAAAATAAGTTGTTTAGTAATATATTTCTTTAATTCAGTTAAAGAATGTTTGTGGAATGGATGCCTTGTTCTACACCATTGCCTCAAGTGTCCATTTCTGGCTTTAATGGCCGAAACAATATGCTGCGCAAGCGCATGCGAGCCTAATTTAACTATTTTATTTGGAACTGATCTACTCATGGCTTTATTGATAATAGGGTCAAAGTGACTAAGCTCACAGTCAATATCGTTCGGGGTCAAAGTGGAATTATTTGAAAGTGGGAAATTTTCGGAGTTTAAAATTTTGCGAAATAATATCCAGTTCGTGTTAGGAAAATCTTTGTAAGATATATTTTTAAATGCCACGTTGGACGTTAACCACTTGAAGCATAACAGGTAAATGATCAGAAGATAGAAAATGTAAAATTTTTGGATGAACGGTTATATTAGCAATATTGGTGAAGAATAGGTCAAGAAATGATGGACGATGCTTACTATTATTCGGTATGTATGAAGGTTCACTAGGACTAAGTATTTTGATTTTATGCAGAAGACAGTTGTCATATAAAATGTTTCCCCAACAATTTCCACGCAGACAACCCCATTGTCGATGCCGACAGTTAAGATCTCCACCAAATATCACTTTACCTGGCAGTTGAGAAAATTTGATAGAATCAGCTTTAAACATATGTTTGGAATGATTTTCATCAGTGTTATGACAGTTAGAATTTAAACATTTTGTCGAATTGCCAGGAAAGTAAACTGAGAAAAAAGATATTTTGTTGTTGTTATTAAGAGTAATTTCAACTCCAACTTTTTCAATAACATGCGTATTAATTGGGGAAATCTTGCTATGTATAATTCTTTTGTCTACAACAATAGCAACACCACCACCTTTACTGAGTTGCCTATCTGCTCTGTATACTGAAAAATTGCGATGTTTAAATTTTATTCTCGAGTCAAGCCATGTTTCAGTAATAAGTGCTACGTGAATATTATTAATACAAAGGAAATTGAAAAATTCATTAGATTTATGTTGGATAGCTCGTGCATTCCAAGTAATAATATTAATACAAGTAGAATTAGACATTGCTTGCATACAAATATTTAATAGACATTTCAGTTATGACATTATATTGATCAAATTTGTTTCTACAGGTGGATAATTTAGAGACCACTTCTTTGATAAGAGAATTGATCTCTTCAAAAGAGAATAAGTTATTATTCATATTATTATGTGATATTTTGTTAGGTTTACTAGTATTAGTGTGAGAGGTAAATAAAGCATTATTAGTCTGTGTTGATGAAGCAGCTGATCTTCCAAATTTGGGATAGTTAGAATCGTAATTTTGCGTAGGCAGAGAGCCACGATTTCTTACTTCTGGTTTCCGCAGAGAGCGACGCTGAACGAGAGACGCATAGGCAGAGCGACAGGGCAATCCAAATCATTGGATGCATGGTCTCCTTTGCAGTTGGCACATTTGATGTTGTTTTTATTTTGACAGTCAATCGTTTTATGAGAACCAGCACAGTGAGCACAAGAGGTTTTAATGTTACAAAATTTTGCACCATGACCATATAATTGGCAGTTATGACATTGCGTTAATTTATTAATTGGTTTTATTTTATGCTCCCAACGCACTTTATAATGGTTTATATAACAGTGTTTTTGTTTGAGATCGTTTAGATTAATAGATCTATTTTCAAAGTACACTACAGCTGGATTTTTAAACCAAATCGAGTGGTTTTTTCAATTAATTTGACGTCGGTACACTTTAAACCAACTGATAAGAGAGATTTTTTAACTTCATCAGCAGATGTATTTTCAAGCCCAGAGAGCATAGCTTTGTATGGTATCGAACGTTTAGTTTCGTGAGAAAAGAATTAACAGTTTTTTTTTTTAAGATAATCACATGTTTTATCATAATTACTAGTATTATTTAAAAATAATTTGTGACCAATAGATATAGTCGGTGGGGTGCCATAAAGCCATGCGAGATAACGCCATATGGCTCTATCTCCCATCCAATTGCGAGGTAAAGCCATATGGCATTATCACGCTTCGAATTGACAGATAATGCCATTTTTTTTTTGTCAATTGTGAGTTAAAGCCATATGGCCTTATCTCTCATATGAATTTATTTTTCATTGTGAATGTGCATTTAATTGTTATTCATTGCACCTGGCAACTTTCTTAATCAATGTCATATTGCATATTGTCAAATTGCATATTTTCATAATCCACGTGTTTTGTGCTTTGATTTTTTCTTCTTGCAATGAAAGGTAATGATTTTTCCCTTTTACAGAATGCTTACACCTTCTTGAATGCATATAGAGCAGAAAATATTCCGTAAAAGGGAAAATCAAATGAGAGATAAAGCCATGCGAGATAACGCCATATGGCCTTATCGCTCTTTGAAATTGGAAATAAAGCCATACAGAAATTTTGGCGTGAATATGGCTTTATCTCTCTTTGAATTGAGTGATAAGGCCATACGGCGTTATCTCTCAAGGCTTTATCGCACCCCACCGATATAGTCTTTACAAAATAATCCTTGATTTGTAAACTACGCATAACTTCAAGTATATAAGCCGCACTTTTCTTTAATAAAGTTAAGGGTGGAATAGTTTCTTTGACAATATCAATTGACGACTCAGTTGCCGATAGAAATTCATTATCATTAATAACATTATCTTTGTCCAATGTTTGTAATGGCAAGAAGTAATTAGAATTATTAATATTTTTAGTTGCACGGTGCACTCGAGCCATTTTGTTATTATAAGGTGCATTTGTAGCACCATTAATATAATCAAAACCACGTTTTTAGTTTAATTTCGCTTTAATAACTGTTAACAAGAATAGAGTATAAGTAATAACACAAGCTTTAGATAACACAACTGCGCTGTCCAACGACACACGAGAGACTGAGGCTATTATAAATGGAAAACACGTGGTACTTGAATATGAGAAAATGCAAATTAATCAAGATGAAAGGTTGGGTACAAGTAACGACTGTCCGTCCATTATTCAATTTGTTCACCGAAATCGCTGACTAGATTACCTGAGGATGAAAATGCGAAATGCCACTTCGAACAATCCAATAGTAGAGTCATTGGAATGATCAATGACGCGTCGATACTCTTAACAAATTTTATTAACTTTTTTTATTCTGAATGGGACATATGTTTTATACTCAATAACGAAACCATAGTAGTGGGAAACCAAACCTTTACCAGCAGGTCTACAAGAATGAAACAAGCCTTGCCACACGCACCGGCAAACGTGACGAGTAATGGTCTGAAGCTAAACTTGGACTACATCCACGAGCCTAGGTTAACAAACATCCGATGACTGCAAAAACTGGGTGAAACATTTAATTTTCTTTGATCATCAACGCCGTTGCTCTGACGATCCTTGCATTAGTATGTTACGCAATGTGGAGGAAAGTTTCAACAACCATTAGTTTTTCCCGGCTCAATCACTCCCTAAAACAAGACCAGCTTCACGCGCATCCCAAGGATATACGGCAGACACTACCTCATGATCGGGACGCAGATGTTTAAAGGCGGGGCTCATATCCACGGGAATGTGCTGATGCCGCACTTTCCCCAAACACTCGCTTAGCTAAGTAGGTAATTTAACTCATACTCAAAATCAATAAATGCAAGCGTATGCTAAACTGAATCCATGGGAAGCGCAGTGTCAGCATTTAATAAAACCGGTTAGTAAGTAAGCGGTAGCTTTAAGAATGATTTTGTAATCATTCCAATTTGGACAGCAACCCGTTATGGTAATTATAGCTGTATAAAATTAACACTTGTGTTTTATTTATTTCAGGAAAGACTTTCTGGGTCCGTGTTGTAACCCCAACTTTAAATTTCGAGCTCACATTCGTCAACTCGTTAACTCGCATGCTGGGCACATCCGGAAACTGCTCGAACGAATAATAAGTAGTAGGCTGACAGCGGAAATCGAGTAACGTGGTCACCTTTCAGAAACGCAGTTTAACTGCAGAAAGAGATCAACAGTGCACGCGGTTATGCTGGTAAATAAATTGGCAGAAGAAGCGGCTAGACAGGCGACATGTGGAAGTGGACTTCCATCTTAGTCAAGTACTGACGAGACATGGTTCTTTTGAATCTTATTTGCACAAATTTAAACACGACTGCAACTTTTGTGCTGTTGACATTATTGAAGACCCTAGACCCTGTTTTTTCGTCCGTCCGCGGTTGACAATCGGTAGAAATGCCTCGAGCATGAAGGTGGGTAGGGCATTTACGGTTAAAAACCTAGTAGATACCGTACTTGAGTCCGAAGAAAGTTGGTCCGTTGTTTGTAATATGGCAAGCACAATCTTAACTAAACTCCATCGCGCGGAACAATGCTACATAAATTTAAAGAAGGGCAATAGGCCGCTCCCCCTCCATGAAGTAATACATACATATCGGTAGTTCCACGGAGCGGGGGAAACAAAGCAAATGACACTGAAGATGGCACCCCGCCGAAACCGATTTGTCTCCCAACCAAACTTGACGAGGGATGACGGAAAATCTTTCCGATATACATCTACTATTCAATCTGTCGCAAAAACCGCGCTTCATTCAGTGAATCCCTGGTTCAAATTCTGACCGGGTCAAGTAACATCAAAAATTATAGATAAAGGTTTTTCTAATAGCGGTCGCCCCTTGGCAGACAATGGCAATCCGTGTAAAACAGTAGGTCCCTCAATTTGTGTTACAACATTAAGACGCACACCACAAATTGTAGGAGAAGTTCGGCCAAAATCGCTTAAGTGGTTATAGCGCCAATTAAATAATAAAATAATATACAGGCTGACTACTGAAAATACAAACGACGACTATTAAAGATACACACCAACCATTAAGACAAACATTTGGTTTAATAAACAAAGTGTTATATCGGATATTGCACAAAAATTCGCCAAAAAAGTGAAGACCAACACGGAAGCAAGCAGAAGAACTATAAAGAAATCCGAAAAAGATTTCCTCAAATACGAATTGAAAAGCCTATAGCCAAAAAAGAACGGACAAAGCAAGCAATTTGCGCTGATGGCGATTGACACAAATATTCTAAATTAATAATATGCATCAATATGCATGCACTCATTAAATAATTCATGCGCGCACCAATTCATAATTCATTTGCGTACATGTGCACGCGCTGATGGCGATTGACACAAAAATTGCCGAAACTCGAAACAATATTCTTTTGACGATTCCCCCTATCCCTTTCAACCCTTGTCTTATCCTTAACTGTTGCATAACTCATCTGCCGTCTCAAGTTGCTCCTCGCAATCCAGAAACGGGGTTTTCTGTTTTCTTATTTTTAAACACATGCAGCCGCTCGCCTCCGCAATAGCCTCTCTGCTCTAAATACAGCAAAATATGGTGAAAATGGTTTTTATTGGTATGGTAGAATTGTTGAATTCTCTCGGTGGCACTTACAAATTTTGTTGATGAAAAAGCTCTAACACATTTGGGCCTTGTCGTTTCTTACAAGTTCTCTGGCTATACGTTTATTATCTTTTACTTTTTACTAAATTCTTAGCTATTAAGACCGGTGAACATAGCTTATCACTAATTGTATTGATCAATATTAAGAGTGCAAAGCATTTTCGCTCACCCGTCTAGTACCATCTCTGTGTAGGCATTACACTTTGTAACATATAAGTATTTTATACGTATCTATACATATTTTTTCATTTTTTTCATTTTTTTAAACAAAACAAGAACAAAAAAACAACACAAATATTGGATTTTCACAGTTATTATAATATGAATTAAATTTTTTCTTTTGTATTTAAACCCCTATGTTTGATTAAATAACTCATTTGGAGGTATATGTGAAACGTAATTCAGATGTAGTTGTACTGTTCAATAAAATTTTGGAAATTTACCACACGCAAACTTTTTCTTTTGTGTTTATAAAATGAGATAGTAGTGTTGCGTTAGGTTAGGTTACTGTGGTAATCCTCGCAGTGGAGTCCTAAAGAAGTACGAGCCTAGGTACTTGAACCTAAGTCTCTTAAAGACAGGGCAGCTGAGCAGAAAATGAAGAGATGAAACCACCTCTTCCCCCTCCATACAGCTGCGGCAGAAAGGGTCAGGGATTATCTTCAGCCTAACCGCAAGAATACCCACCGGACAGTGCCCGGTACCCAAATTAGTCTGACGTCGAGATACTCTAAGGCGGCTGCGAGAGAAGTCAGGCACTCCCTGACAAGTTTCGATCTCACCATTAGCGACTCTAAGGCCTTAATAGCAGCCTGACTATCCGAATAAATGTTAGCCCGCTTAGTGGGCATTACATTGCTTAGTAGCCAATGGGCTGCCTCCTTGATTGCGGCCACCTCTGCCTGCAGCACACTACAATAGTCCGGAAGCCTAAATTTACGGGTGAAGGAGAGCTCCTCGCAGAAGACACCCCCCAACCTTTCCGTCCAGCTTCGAGCCATCCGTGGAAAAGTTCACCGTCCTACCGGCCCACAGGCTACCCTCCTTCCACTCTTCCCTCTGGGATGTGAGTGGAGAAGGAGCAATTTCGAGCTGGAGCAGTCAGACAGCAATCTGTTTCCGGAGGGACAAAGTTGAAGCTGCCAAGAATCTTAGAATGCCCAAATGCCGAGCTGAATCTGTATCCATTGCATCCTAGCCGGGCTGCGGCACGGGCTGCAGTAAATTTGCCTACAATGTCCACAGGTAACACGTTAAGCATAACATTGAGCGCGAGAGTGGGCGTGGTCCAAGGGTTCCTGTCCAGAGCCAGACCTAAATACTTGACCCGATCAGAATGCACCAGCGGGATGCCACCTATTGAAGGGGGTTGGGCATCGGGTACTCTATACCTCCTGGTAAATAAGACGAGCTCCATCTTGCTAGGTTTGATCGCGAGCCGACACCCTGCAGACCATTTTACGATCAAGTTAAGGTAACCCTGCATGATATCAAAAATCGTCAGCATAGGCAATGACCGTGCAGCCTTCCCTTTCCAGCTCCTTCAAGACGCCATTGATAACAACGACCCGAAAGAGTGGTGGGAGAACCCCTCCTTGTGGAGTGCCCTACTCACCCTTCGTTGAATGGAGGCGCTGCACCACTCCGCCACGACAGTCCTGTCACAGAGAAGGTGATTGACGAGCCCAACAATACCCGGTTGAACCCCAAGCTCCACCAGTGATCCGACTATTGCCTATGGCTGAATGTTATTAAATGCATCTTCTATATCCAGAAAGGCGCCTACTGAAAAATCCTTGTGCTCAAGAGACTCTTCAGTGACGTTAACAACCGTGTGCTGGGCTGTTTCCACAGACCTGCCCTTCGAATAAGCGTGCTGAGCACGCGACAACCGCTCCCGCGGTACCTCCTCCTTTATATGCAGATCAATCAGCCTCTCCAGGGTTTTCAACAGAAAAGAAAAGAGGCTGATAGGCCTAAAGTCCTTTAGGGATACATGAGAGCTTTTGCCCGTCTTGGGAATAAACGTAACCCTCACATTCCTTCAAAGTTTGGGAATACAGCCCCTACTTATGCAGCTTGCGTAAATAGGCGTCAACCACCGACAAGACATCCGTTCGAAGTTCTGCAACTGAGCCGGAAAGATGCCGTCAGGTCCCGGCGACTTGAACGCTTTCAAGGAGCGTATCGCGCAGATTAGGCGACGCTCTTCCAACAGGTGACAGGATTACTTGGGAAATGGGAATCGAGGAGAAGTTTGAGCGACTCCTCACTGCTCATCGCCCAATTTCCCAAGTCCTCCCTGATACATGTTAAGGGGACGGGAGCCCTCGCAAGCACCCGCCTAGAGGACTCGTGGCAGCCTTCAACGTTCTGGCAGAAGCTTTTTCATGAGTCTCACTTAGCTTTCCTTATTTCGGATTTATATATTCCCAATCCGATCCTACAAAGTTCCCAGTCTGAGGGTTTTTTCCTCTTCGCTGCGTTACTACTTAGTAGTTAAATCGGTTTTTATGCTATAAAATCTATCACACTATAGATAAATGTAGGTTGATAAATAAATTTAGAATCGTTACACACCGAAACGTACAATTAGCTGCTCATCACAATTAGTTCTCATTGTTTCGCCATGTGTGATTTTCGTAATACAGCTGCATAATTTGGAGACGTTGTTCGGGTCTTACCAAGGCACATAAAGTAGATAATAACTGAAAAACCAAAAATGTGATTCTAAGTACAAGTTCTAGACAGCGACAGAATTATTCAATTAATAAATTAATGAGTCGGGACAAATAAAGAAACTCGTCTAATACTGCGTTTTCAGCCACTTTTACGCTTCGATGAATGTTTAGCGCTTAGTCTACTTTCACTCATGGTATTTTTGAAAAAAACGCACTTTCCTTGAGGTAGTCACTGGAAGAGCAGCCATTATAAGCAAGGTTTGATGAACATTAGGGAAAGTATTTTCGTTGTTTTAAAAGAATTGTGGATATTTTGATCAAAAATTCTTCTTCGCCAAAGTTTTACTTCGTCGAAAAATACTACAGCGCAATCGTCATGCAAAATCCTTGAGTATTATTCAAGTAATTGTTTGCAGGCTTCTTCATCTATAATTTGAGTTTGCGATGGAAAGAGATAAACCGATATTCGAAATAATAACACTGGACCACGAATTTCAACTTTTTCTCTTTACCAGAAACGCCGTTATGAAATTCGTATGTAAAATCACCCCCTGATTTCGAAAATTGAGTTCATTTTTGATTCTATGGTACCGTTTTTGAGGTATTTGCAATTTACCGTTATTCGAAAAAACCAAAACGATGGCTCCCTTTAATTACGTATATCTCACGCAATTGCAAAAAGGTTTACAGAATCGGAAAGACGATAAAATTTGCTATAAATGCATGGTACATTGTTTTTTGCTCAACCAGATAGTGTTCGAGAATTAGCTTATCATTTTAGATTTTTGTTTTTTTTTATGAAAAAATATGAAAAAAATTACTCTTTGCGAGGGCAGCATTCCAAAGCCACAACCTTTTTCCCAGATATTTTTTCTTTACGTAAAGCTCTGTTTAATTATAAAAGAGATAAGCTATCATCGAAGAAAATGGATGCAAAACTACGTAAGTTATAAACGATCAATAAAAATACCCAGGTAGCGCAACTTCAATGTATGTATACAAATGCAAATGGGATATTATCCGGATAAACGAATAACACCATAACAATGATAATACTTTTTCTTTAAATAAATCAAATAGCACTTTTAATACTCGAATTGTTTTATAGTAGGTAGAGTGATTGCATCGAAAGGAAGAGTGGTTGGGTTCGAAACCTGCTGTAGGCATGTAGTTATAAACATGTATTTCCGTCACTTATGGGTAAGTATGCAGGTAGATTTTCAAAATTATAAGACACAGAAAATTGTTAAAGCCTACTTTTAAAGCAGGTAGTATTTTCTTTTCCCGGCTTCGTATAAAAAGGAACTTTTCTGTCTAGGACGGACTTGATTTTTTCAATTTTATTCTTGTTCCGAGTAAAATATGAGTTAATGCGCCTTGAAACTTCATAACATCTGCAAGGCTCACCGGAGATAGTTCAGTTCATAAGTCAAATTTCAAAACCGTGATTTATTAAAAAAATAAAATGAGTAAAAGGACGCGAGAATGCGAGTGTAATAACGATCCAGATATGTTCTGTTTCATGTGTGGCCAATATACTATCATAAGGCGACGACGAGTGTTCTCAGATCAAATCAAAACTTTATACTCCAAGTATTTTGGCATTGAGCCCAAAAATGCTGAAAAACCATGGACACCGAACACTTTGTGTACATCGTGTCGAGTAGAATTGATTCAGTCGGAATCAGGACAACAAATAAAATTTGAGACACCAATGATATGGAGAGAACCTACTTGCCATTCAATGGAGTGTTGTATTTGTCAAACAAAAGTACTTGGCGTTGGAAGATCAAGAAGAGTAACCTATGCTAGCGTACCTACAGTGACATTACCAGCACTACATTCAACGGCAGTTGCGGATCCAGTTCCATTGTCAACAGTAATATCTGAGTGCGGGGAATCAAGTTGTACTGAATTTCGCATGGGAAACGAGAGAAACGTTCTGTCACAAGCACAACTTAATGATTGGATAAGAGATTTGGAACTATCCAAGGAAAAGGCCGAGATCCACACTTCTCGTATGCAACAATTTAAATTTGTGTCATCCGATGTAAAGGTGATATATTGTAGAACTCGTCACGAACCATTTTCCAAACACTATACCAAGAACGACAGTATATGCTACTGCAACGACATTCCTGGTTTATTCAAAGAGTTTGGTCAAACATATGATTCAAAAGAGTGGCGATTGTTCATAGACAGCAATAAACTGAGTTTGAAGGCTGTATTATTGCATATTGGTAACAAAAAGCCTTCTATCCCGATCGCACATGCAGTAAATACAAAGGAAACTTACGAGGAAATGCAAAAAATACTCAAATTTATCAAATATGAAGAGCATGATTGGAAAATATGTTCTGATCTCAAAGTCGTTGCAATGCTATGCGGTCTACAAAGTGGCTACACCAAGTACTGCTGCTGCCTGTGCAAGTGGGATAGCCGAGCTCGTAAGGACCACTACGTCAGAAAGGATTGGCCGGAAAGAGTCGAGTTTACCGTTGGTGTGGATAACATTAAATACACCCCTCTTGCCAAGAAAGAGAAAATCATACTTCCACCCTTACACATCAAGCTCGGTCTCATTAAAAACTTTGTTAAGGCTTTGGACAAAGAAGTCGAAGCATTCGACTATTTGAAAACAATTTTTCCAGATATTTCTCAAGCCAAGATAAAGGAAGGTATTTTTGTTGGACCACAAATAAAAAAGTTGATCAACAATAATCAATTCAAAGGACTACTCTCATCAGTTGAGGCAACAGCGTGGGAATCCTTTGAAAAGGTCGTTGCTTCTTTTCTCGGTAGACACATAAGCCCTAACTACGAGCAGATAGTGAACGACTTAATCAATAATTATGCGAAAATGGGTAAATATTAAAGGCTTCTTCAAATTAATTTCCCAAAATTTTATAACTTGTTTACCTAACTAATATTTTCTTTCCAGGCGTAAATATGTCTTTAAAAATTCACTTTCTCCACTCACATTTGAGCTTTTTTCCGGCAAATCGACGAAAGTGACGAACATGGCGAAAGGTTTCATCAGCAAATGAAATTAATTGAGAATCGATATCAAGGATTCTGGGACGTCGCAATTATGGGTGATTACTGCTTGTTTCTCATAAGAGAAACCGATCCTAAACTGAATAAGCGTCAAAGTAGAACACATAATTATTTCGACTACATAGTAAAATCAAATTAAGATAAAGATTGTTAGAATATAGTATAAACATAAATAAATTGTAAAAAAAGTTAAAAATATGGGTAATTTCATTCATAAATTGAACTTTTAACTCAATAGAAACAGAGCATAGCTAGATAATTCACTCTTCTTTATACCATACATACGTTTTGAGGTATACGTTAAAATGGCACAACCTGGGTATTTTTATTTGATCGTTTATAACTTACGTAGTTTTGCATCGATTTTTTCATTGGATAGCTTATCTTTTTTCTAATTAAACAGAGCTTTACGTGAAGAAAAAATGTTTGGAAAAAAGTTGTGGTTTTGGAATGCTGCCCTCGCAAAGAGTAATTTTTTTAATATTTTTTCATAAAAAAAAAAAACAAAAATCTAAAATGATAAGCTAATATATCAAAAACTATCTGGTTGAGCAAAAACAATGTATCATGTGTTTATAGCAAATTTTATCGTCTTTCCGATTCTGTAAACCTTTTTGCGCTTGCTTGACCAGTTCGTGAGATATACGTAATTAAAGGGAGCCATCTTTTTGGTTTTTTCGAATAACGGTAAATTGCAAATATCTCAAAAACGGTACCATAGAATCAAAAATGAACTCGATTTTCGAAATCAGGGGGTGGTTTTACATACGAATTTCATAACGGCGTCTCTGGTAAATTTTGGCCGTCGACCAGTGTAATCTTCAATGTGGGTAGTCTCCACATGGCACCGGTGAGTCTGACGACAAGATATTCTGGATTTCTTTATTTTGATATCGTTTTCTTTTTAAATAAAGAATAACAACTCAACAGAAGACACCATTGTTATGAAAGCCACCCACATATGAGCTGCCTGGGGTGTATACACTTAAAGATAGTATAAATAAGTCTAATATGCCATGTTGTTAACAGTCTTAGGATTATTACGCATTTAAGCGCATCCCAAATATATTTGTGCACACTCACATTTACCAACGACATTAACTGGGGATTGAAGCCGGTCAAACTTTTGACTGTAGCCTAATATCATAGAAATGCAGAATTATAAATAAAATGTCCACGGCTTTAAAAAAAGCCAAAAATAAACCTCTGAGCTATAACAATTAAATTCCAGTTAGTTTAAAAGTAAAGTGAAGAAAGTTTCTGAATGCAAAGAGAATCCTTCACACTGTACTCACGAAAAAGAGACCAGAATTTATTGAATTCTCTACGTACAGTACTAAAAGACGACCATATAGTCACTGCGGTAGATCAATATGAAGAATTTACACCCAACATTACAGATGCGAATTAAATAAATATTAAACCATTCAAGGCCATATCATGCTTCAGCACATCCGTTACTTCGTATTTGCCTTGTTTGAAAGGTTGGCATCATTAATGGCTCTTAAAATGTTGTTTTTTTTACAGCAGCTACTTCATTTCAAGTTTATTAGATCACTATGTAAACGTAATTTTTACTCCAGGGACCTGGAGACAATCACGTTCGGAAACAAGATCTATCCGCCATTCCGAGGCCAATCGTTCAACAGTAGAAGCTTTTGCAGCGAGATTTGAATTGGCCGAGTATTTATTTAATAATTAGTCGACACTCGACGTATGTTACTAAACCTCAATATTAACATATATAAAAAATAATTTCGATTGGTACAATATTGCATAAGTAACACACAAAACACAAACATTCCACTTTATATCTGTGGTCACTTGCAATAAAATTTTCCTGTTCGGAGTTCTTTCTCATAAAAAATGTTTGCGGAATGTTATTATCGGGCATGGGCTGGAAATCCCGCGATTTCATTCCGAAACCGAAATGGCAAATCGCAGGAATTGGTTTAAGTGTGATGAAATTCACGCGATTTAAATGAGGTTCGAAGTTGAATTCGAAACAGCTGATTACTAAGCAAGATACTTTGCTATTTAAGTTTGAATAAAAGATTTTCATAAAAAATTAGCGTTTTGACTATTTCTGCTTATCTAATTAACTGGAAAAATAACGAAAAAACTGTGCGACGTATTATGATTGGCCACTCCAATCCTCTGGATCTCCCGGAGGCCGTGTAAGTGCGTATATAAAGCTGTCTCACCACCATAAACTTACGATTTCTATTTGCAGCTTTATTTCGTACTACAGGATAAATAAAGAAGCTTTTCAAAATATCATAAGAGACATAAAGCCTTTAGTAAAACAAACAACGGTTCCCGCTGAGCTGAAGTTAGCAGCTACGCTGAGGTTCCTAGCGGAAGGAGGATTCCAACGAGCTATCGGAAAGGATTCACATATTGCACTTGACAGGACTATGATATCAAAAATTCTAAAATAAATGTTAATTATTTTAGGACGGACGCAGTGTCCAAAGTGGATCAAGTTCGAAAGGCAGTATGAAGATCGGCAGTCTAATTTATACTTCTACAATAATTTTGGGATTCCAGGAGTGATTGGCTGCATCGACGGAACCCACGTCAAGTTGCTAAAACCTTGCGATAATGCACATTTGTATTTAAACAGAAAAAGTTGGTTTAGCGTTAACGCGATGATAGTAAGTTAAATAATGCCTAATATTATTTGTGCCTATAACAAAATGTCGACACATTTACAGATATGTGACTATAGAATGTTTATAAATGCTGTGGATGCATGTCATCCAGGATCGAGGCATGATTCCTTCGTTTTTAGCTTGAGCAGTACAAAATGGTATCTATTATTAAATTTTGAAAGCGGGGACCACAGCTCTTGGTTACTGGGGGATTCCGCGAGACATAAATTTAATCTGCAACACTCAAAAGCACGCAACATCGTTGAAAGGGTAATTGGAGTACTTAAAAGCCGCTTCAAATGTTTGCCAACTATTTTGCCATACACGCCGCTGAAAGTTGTTCAAATTATTAACGTGTGCTGTTTTTTGCATAATATATGCCGATTTCAGAATTTAGATTACGCCACGGAACAATTTTCTGAAGAAAATATCGATGATGAGTTTGAGACTGATCTAAATATCAGCCAATTTTAATTTAAATTTTAGTAAATGTGTTTTACATATGTTATTGTCGATTTAAATGTTTTTTATTAAATATAATACCTTAAATACAAAAAATAAATGCATTTCATGCTTTGATAACAAAAATAATTCACTGAAATTAAATATGTATGTATGTAAGTAAACATTTGGTTGCACATATATATATGTATGTATGTATGTATATAAAGGAATTTAAAAATGCAGTAAAATTTAGTTCAATTCTTTTTTACTTCATCACTTCCCACTTTTCTTCTTCGATCTGTAGCATTGGAGCTTTTATTTGATTTTTAGTGTGAGCGATTCTCTCCATGGTCGAAAAATGGTCTCGAAAATATTAGTTGGAATATTGTTTAGCAATGAGGTCACATAAATGTTGCATCGATTTAGTCAGGGTCTCATTGCTTTCCTTCAAAATATGTGTGGTTTCTTGGAAACTGGAAAGAATTTGTGTCAAAGTTCCTGACATATCCTCAACCGCACCTGCTTCTTTTGACATGTGTTCCTCAATGCAGTCTTGCATGGAGTTCTGTTTCGGTCGTTTACGCGGTGTTGCAGAATTTGCAGATGCACTTGGTGCCCTGTTTCCCTCATCCGATGAATTTGAGCTGCTATTTTCGCATACACCAAATGAAGCAGTTTTTGGAATTTTCTCCACACTTGTGCATATCCCGCAAAGTCCTGAAATCCTTTCCTCCGTGCAACTTTAAACGAACTTTCTGAATTGACCGCCTCCGGTAGCTTTTGTCTCGCCCTAATTGTGCGATTTTTTTTTGCGCACACCGCCCTTCCAGTCCGACCATACCTGCTCAAAGGAAAATATTACTTATCACATACATACATATAAATAAATATGTATGTGCATATATGTTAAAGATGAAACACGGATATACTCCTGGGTTGAACGATATATTGTGCGACTTGCACGTTTATTAAACTATAGCAGAAAACGTTCCGTTAGATAAATTGCCGGTTGCCCTTTTATACATAAAGTATGCACGGAAGATCCCGTATGCACACAAAACACGAAAATAGGAAACAATAAAAAACAAAAGAAACCAATAGGAATGTCAAAAATAGTCGATACTCGAATCGATACTCGACCAACAAAGGTTGGCAATTGTAGAATACATGAAGCTTAAGGTAGGTCTACACGGTACAGCATAGACAGTAATCTAAATAATAAGATTGCTTAATATATCTAAACATCCTCCTGCTCTAACAGGCAACACAGTTTCTGGACAGCTCGGTTGAGATATCTACAGGACGTCTTTAAAGTGACGTTGCGGACGACTCCGTCGTTACCAGGATGTACAGCCATTACGCGGCCCACGCGCCACTGAGTAGGAGGCAAATTCTTGTTTTTTACCAGTACAATGTCGTTGATCTTGATGTCGGGTGTTCGCCTCTGCCATTTATGACGTCTCTGGAGGGTGGTCAAGTATTCCTCATTCCACCGCTGCCAGAATGCTTGGTGGACTTGTCTTGCCCACTGCCATTGCTTCAAACGGTTAGTTGGAATATTCCGAATGTCGGGCTCAGGCTCAGCCAGAAGCGGAGCACCTATCAGCAAGTCACCCGGCGTTAATGCGAACTTCTCGTGCGGATCATCGTACAGTGGGGTGATTGGACGGGAGTTCAGGCAGGCCTCGATGCGTGCAGATAGAGTCTGAAGTTGGCCATACCACATCGTTTGCGAACCAACACAGCGGAGTAAATGATGTTTGGCATTCTTAACAGCTGCCTCCCAGAGCCCACTTTGGTGGGGAGCACCCGGAGTGATGAAATGCCAATTGGTATCCATGCTTGCTAACGATCGCTGATTGGTTTCGCTATGCCACGCGACGAAGTCTTCTTGGATCAGCCGGTTAGCTCCAACGAATGTGGTGCCATTATCGCTGTATAGGTCGCGGCAAGGACCCCGCCGACTGACGAAGCGGGTGAATGCGTCCATGAAGGCCTGTGCGGATAGGTCGTCTACTATTTCGATGTGAACGGCCTTGGTGACCATGCATACAAAGATGGCTAAATATGTCTTCACGAGAGTGCGAGAGCGCTTGGTGCCGATCCGCAGATCAAACGGACCACAGTAATCCACTCCAGACGACACAAACGGCCGGGCAGGCCTGATTCGCTGCCCAGGTAACGAGGCCGTTTGTTGTGTGAAGATCTGTTCACGATGACGACGACACACGACGCAGTTGTGTATAAAAGTCTTGACGGCTTGCCTCGCATTCATGATCCAACAACGGCGTCGAAGGATATGCAACATCCGCTGGGTTCCGCCGTGGAGCAGATTAACAGTTCCACGAACCGCCTTGGCAATCCGACCTCCGACACGCAGGATCTGGTTCTCATCTAGGAATGGATTGATTTAAAGAAATTAGTCGAGAAGGGGATGGCAAACCTGAACCGGTCTTCAATTGTTTAATCTCGATCATGAAGTGTCTCGCTTGCTCGAGAAGGATGAGGACATCCAATGCGTCGTCGCTCTCTCGAGCGCTTACGACTGCTTGGCGAAAGTGTGGACGCCCTTAACCAGCGCAATGTGATGGCCACTTTACCCAGCAATCGCTGAATGGAGCTGAAGCGTTTTACAAGTTGTATGACTTGCCCATCTGGACATCGAGTTTCCAGCGGCTGGTCAGGAAGTACACTGGTCAGACTGGAGATGATACGCGCCTCGGTGCGGAGCGCTTCCGACTCGTCCCTGCTGAGGTTTATTTCTGGCTAAGGTGAACGAACGTCTACCAAACTAGGACCGTGCCACCAAAACCATAGGAAGTAAGGACCTTCTACCAAATTTAAAGCTTCTTGCCGTAAGAAGTGAGAATCGCCCGTCATTTACGTCGTTAGCTTTGATGTAGATCACGGCTGCATGTGCATGCGCACTGGCATCACAGAAACCACGCAGCGTTGTCTGAGCGTGTTGGGTCATCCCCAACCACCGTGCAATGCGGATTTAGCTGAGGGCTTCTAGCGTAGAGTGGTACTTGAACCAATCGCCACGTAGATCATCAGGTAGCGGAGAGTCTCGTGACAATCCTGCGGACTACATCCTCTGAATGAACACCTTTCCCATTATGACCACTGGTGATAGCATGCCGGCTGGTTCGAACAGCCGAGCCACCTCGCTGAGCACTCGCCGCTTCGTAGGATCCTGATGAGACTGGTACGCGTCGATTTGGAAGAAAAGCTCATCAGACACTGCGTCCCATCTCAAGCCCAATACCGAAGCCACTGACGAGTTGAATGTGTAACTGGAAAGAGACGGGTTACTAGACAAATGACACAATACTTTAATATCGTTGGAGTTCCACTTTCGTAGCTTAAGCCTCCCAGCAGATAGTATGGTATCCACATTCTTGGCTAGCTGAACTGCTTCGGTGTTGTCATCACAGCTTGTCAGAAAATCATCCACATAGAATGAGGTTAGAATTGCTTCTCGGGCAGCAGCTGCTTGTGCATCATCCGGAACGGTTGTATAGTTTTTATATTCGCATTGTTGTAGTGCACGAACTGAGTTGCATGGGCTACACGCCATGCCGTAGGTTATGGACTTTAAACGATATACACCAAGGTCGTCTGAGGGAGACTCTCGCCATATGATTCTCTGAAGGTCTCGATGATCGGGTGTCCCCAGCACCTGCCGGAACATCTTCTCAATGCCACCAGTTATCGTCACTCGATAACGTCGAAATCGGAAAAGTATGTTGATGAGGGAGTCCTGAAGCATTGGGCTACTAGCTGGATATCGTTGAGGGATACTCCCGTACTAGTCGGCGCCGAAGCGTTGACCACTACTCGGAACTTCGCAGTGTCCGCATGATGTGGGATATAGTAGCAGCCGGTATGCTCATATGGTGGCTCCACTAGCTCCATATGACCAAGTGCAACATACTCACGCATGAATTCCAGATAGTTCGTCCTCAGGGTAAGGTCAGCAATCAGACGGCGTTCAAGGCGATTGAATTGCCGCATAGCAAATGAGTATGAGTCACCCAGCTCTGGTGAGTTGCGACGCAAAGGTAGATTCACTACATAGCGACCATCAGGAGTACGGCCATGTGTAGTCTCAAATATCCGACCACACTCGTCATCTTGTGATTCGTCTGCACTTGAGACCTCCTCCATCTTCCAAAAATTGTGGACCAGTTCTTCCAGACGCACTTCATCCTCACCTACATAGCATGGCGCTGAGAGCAAGCGGTGATACATTCGATGTGGAAGTTACTGTCGCTGGGCCGAATACCACCCAACCAAAGCGGGTACGCTGGGCAAAGGGCTCCTCTGGTCTTCCACCGATGACTTCACGCAATACAGCTTGCCCCCATATGTCCACGCCTACGAGAACGTCGATAGTTCCACTGGCTTACGTCTTCCTTTACCGCAGGAGTCTGGGACGTGATGGACGGTAGAACCAGTGCTTCAATTTGCATAGAGAATTCCGATGCTGTTGACTTCAAAGTGAGCATTGCGCTGCCATTGGCTTGGGTGTTGATGGAACTTCCAACACCTTCCACCTTCACATAACATTTTCTGCGGAATAACTGCAAAGAGTTAGCCAAGCGATCCATTATAAAACTCACCTGCGATCCTGAATCGCATAAGATACGAGCCATACGTTGAATCATTGCTCTTCCTGATGCATATGCACGCGCTGTTTCCAGAAGAGTGATGGCTTGGGACTGGGCGACGCAGGCTCTCGCAGGTACTGCTTGTCATGCTGGAGTCGTTAGGTGTTGACCAGTTGGCCCCTTTGGTACCGGTGGGGCTGGCGCAGCTGTGGCAGCTGCCGGAAATGGCGCAGTGGCACGACATAATATTGTGTTATGCTTACGGCCACATCTCCTGCAACCGCTTATAAGCACTGCCGCAAAGAATGACCTGCACGCAGACAATTGAAGCAAAGCTTTAAGTTTTTGACTGCTTCAAAGCGTTGCTCCATTCCCATGACCGTGAGTGCCGGACATCTTGTAATCCGGTGAACTCCGCTGCAATGCGCACACTGTCCTGACTCTGCGGCTGCCACATGTGCTTTCACATGTCGCTGCTGTCGAGATAATTGGCCAGGCGATGGCTCTGAACTTATGCTATGAGCTCGCCTCTCCAGAAACTTCAGCAAATTGTCTAAAATGGGAATGTCATGGGAAGTGCATTTCATGCACCAATCCTGTTTCGTTCTCGATGGTAGCTTCGATACAACAATAGGCATCGCTAACGCATCCCATTGATGGACAGGGATTTCCACCACACGCAATGCCCTCAGCGAATCTTGCACCGTGTCGACAATGTCAAGTAAATCCTTCGCTGATTCTTCCAACTTAAACGCTTCCGGGAAAGAAGCATGATGCACAAGCGTTTCGAAGGCATCTTTGAACGCTAACCAGTTGCACATGTCACCATCAAATGTAGGAATCGCCAATTGATCTAACTTCAAATCCAATGAAAAACCATCTAACTGCGTAGTAGGGCAGTTGCGCGTAGCCCCACTAGGTGTGTCCACCGAATTCCCTCTTGATGTAGCAAAAAGTCGGTAAAGTCTGCTGCATGCTTCGCCACACTGCTCCTCAACGTTTTCCCACAACGCATCATGTGAACCAATCACCTCGTCTGCAGTTTCTCCAACAAGGTGGTTGTGGTTCGCAACGAATCGCTGAAAATGTGACTCCAGCGACTTTAAATTTTGCTCTAGCTGGAACGCATCACGGGACTCGATAGCGTCTTCAGAAACATGCGTATGAAAGCGCTTTATCGATTTCACAGCAGATGAACGCCAATTCAGTTCTGCCATGACGCTTGTAGCAAACTTACTTGTTTGTTTGTTTGTCCTCACAGGAGGCACCAAGATGTTAAAGATGAAAAACGAATATACTCCTGGGTTGAACGATATATTGTGCGACTTGCACGTTTATTAAACTATAGCAGAAAACGTTCCGTTAAATAAATTGCCGGTTGCCCTTTTATACATAAAGTATGCACGGGAAGATACCGTATGCACACAAAACACGACAATAGGAAACAATAGAAAACAAAAGAAACCAATAGGAATGTCAAAAATAGTCGATACTCGAATCGATACTCGAGCAACAAAGGTTGGCAATTGTAGAATACATGAAGCTTAAGGTAGGTCTACACGGTACAGCATAGGCAGTAATCTAAATAATAAGATTGCTTAATATATCTAAACAATATATAATTACGCACAAAATATTGTAAAATTCGTACTTACTTTCTTTCAGCCATTCACATCTTTTTGTGGAGGACGCTGGCTGTTTAGCTGCTTAGCTAGATCAGACCAAAGAGCCTCCACCGCGATCCGGTCGCCCTTCACGAAATTCTTGGCCACATCAGTGTGCTGCTCCATAAAATTTATGAAGGTATCTTCTTGCGCTTGTGTTTTATGCTTGCCCCTGAAAATAAGCGTTTACTTGATTAACTTTAACAAACAAAATCTAAAAACTTACATTTTCCGAGTTTTCCCGCTATATAAAAATATTAATTCGCGTACCTCCAGCCGTACGATTCCAAAATGTCAAAATTATGGCGATTTCTTTTTGCAGCACATGCCAGATCGTTGTAATTTTATGTTTGAAAATAAATTCGTGAATGTCAAATTCAGAACAGGTCAACCCGGTTTTATCAGAAATTTCATGCGAAAACGAATTGAAGCACATGCCCGTATATAGTACCTATATTAACTCATCATTTTTATTAAAATTGGTTTCAGAATCTATTGCCTTTTCTAAGCTATGCAATATATCAAATCTCAAAAAAGTTTTCAACTTAAGCGCTTGTTGCGTATAACCACATATGTATATATTATACAGGGGGTTTCAATAGGAACGCTGCAAAAGTTTTTTTAAATAAAACAAAAACGGTTTGGGATATGAATCAAATTCTTTATTCGTGTGAAAGTACATTCGATGTCATTATGTATGGAACTCGATTTCTTTTGCATGGGCACCATGGGCACGCTTGCAGAAGTCCAGATGCTGAACCCAGTTTTCGACGATTTTCAAGCATAAATCCGCCGATACTGCTGCAATTTCACGTTCGATATTCGTACGAAGATCATCAATCGTCGCTGGCTTGTTGGCAATAGGAAATAGTCTAACGGCGTCAAATCGCACGACCGAGGCGGCCAATTGACTGGGCCATTTCGTGAGATAACACATTCACCATTGTGACATTCGCTGTGTGGCTTGTGGCGCCGTCCTGTAGGAACCACATATTGTCCAAGTCCATATCATCCAATTCGGGACAAAAATATTCGGTTATCATTGAGCGACAGCGATTCCCATTCACAGTAACGTTCCGGTCTTGATCATCACGGAAGAAGTACGGCACAATGACGCCGCCGGCCAATAAACCGCACCAAACCGTAATTTTTTCGGGATGCAATGTTGACTCATGGAGCATGTGTGGATTGCTGCCTGTCCAATAACGCATATTTTGCTTATTGACGAAGCCATTCAGCCAGAAATGACGACGACCATAAATTGGACGTAGCGCTCTTAAAGTTGAGGCTATTGACTCCGAATTTCGGTAGTAAATTTTAATAATTTCGACTCGGTGTTGGAAGGTATATGTTTCCATGATGAAATGGCAAACCTTACCGAAGAGAAATGTCAAAAGAGCGGGAAAAATATGGCGTCGTTTGCTGTCACTATCGGTCTACTTTTGTAAAGTCCCTATTGAAAAACCCGTTATATACAGTTCTGTGAAAAAATAGGGTTGCGACACTTTGACCAATTTTGGTTACTGTTCTATTGTTTGCCTTATGTTAGTTATTTTTCTATAAAATTACATCTCATTATACAATAAACACCGTATATACCTACATTTCGAACTTGGAGATAACAGGTTCGCCCTGTTAGCAACAAGTCCAAAAGCAAAGAGAAAAATACTCTAAACCCAGTAAGTGACAGTTTTCTCTGCTTGCCTACAACAAAAAAAGAAAACCTTAAATACTTGGTGGCAAGCGCCACACACAGCATCCGGCCACTCAATAAATATTAAGTAATAAGTATTTCGGAACTTAGAGACGATAACCTATAGCTACTTGTAAAAAAAACAACAACTTTGCAAAAAAATGTATCTCCACCACAAGCACTAAAATCACTATTTACGCGCCTTGCCTTAACGAAGTAGCAGAGAGTGAAACAATTGAAAATCTAAGTGAACAGTGCTTCAGTTTAGAGTGTTTCAGTGAATAAGTTCCCGAAATTTATTGAGGGTTAGCTAACCCCTATTGGTGTAGTCTTACTGACATTTGCCATGTACCATTTGCCAGAAGAAGTAGACATCTCTTGGTATACCACCAAAGTTAAGCCGTACTTCCCCGAATCGCATGAGATGCAAGAACTGTCAAGTTCTCGGTCACGGAGCAAAGAGATGTAACAAACTCCCTGTATGTGATTCGTGTGCGATTCCTCCTCATTCACGCCAGCCTTGCACTCGATTGTGTTGTGTAAACTGCTCCGGGCATGTCCTAAGTTCACGCAAATGAAAGAAGTCATAAAAATTAAGACAGACAAAAAATGCTCTTTGCGCGAAGCAATAAAGTTAGACCTGTCTCAAAATCCCCCTACTTTCAATTCGAACTCTTCCATTATTGCTAAATTCACAAAAGACCACACCAACCCACAACAACAAAACAGTTCCGATGAATCATCTCTTCAAACTCAAAACAACAATCTAGCAAACCAATCACCCCGTACCTTTAACCAACTCAGTTTTCCCAAGATTAATGAAAACAATTCAAAAAACCAATACTCGTATTCTAATACTAATATAAAACAACACCATAATCAAGTCAGCACTTCGCAAGTAGGCACAAACACTGTTAATACCCACACTGCACATAAAGAAATTACAAACGTAGAATCAGAAGAAAACAAAGAATGCTATATCAATAAGATACCAACATTTACATATATAAGTCGGTGACCCAACAGCAAGCGCAATGATCTGATCACTACATGACAGAGTAAATGTTTCGTATCCTTCAGTGGAATTTAAATGGTCCGTTTAATAGTTATGCAGACCTCGATATTTTGGTAAACGAATTTTACCCAGATATCATCACCTTACAGGAAACCTATCTTCCACATAATAAAACAGCTCATTCGCGTAATAAGTACATTATCTATTACCACAACTGTAGTCATATTGTCCCGCATAAACAAGGTATCGCAGTATTTATTCAAAAGCCCATAAAATTCTTATAACGTTTGGTATTTCCAGTATGGCGATCGAAGTTTACTTATAAATTGTGATATTCCACCACATATTTCCCGTTTGTGGATATAATACTCTCCTGTAATCTAATAGTCCTTAATGACTGTTCACCTACCACTTCTCGACTCACAAAACCTTTTTCCATCCAGACATTGTCCTCTCCCCCGCTCTATTGCCTCAAGCTTAACTCTAGGACGAATGATGGCCTCCATAATAGTGACCATTTTCAATATGTCAGATCAAGCTAAATACCTAGATTAAATATAATTAAACTCCTATCATCCAAAAATTCCTATGTACATACTAACACCCTTATAAACATAACCAAAGCGAAAATAGATTGCGGACTCTCAATCTATAGGAATTGCTACCTCAACCGTACAGTACGGTCCGTACTGCAACCAACTACGAGGAGATCGCTATCCACAATATCACGCTGTCTCTTACTTATGCAAGAACTCAACATTGTGTCAACTCCATCATTGGCCATCCAAAACACCCACCGTTTCTAATTCCCAACTCTTCGTTCATCAGCGACCTTCTTTAACACCCCAAACACTCCACCAGTACACTGCTCAGTATTCACAGCCAAAGCAGCTGCTTTGCTTGAATCAATACTGTACGCTTCCCGCAATAAGCGGAAGCTCATTATATGCACAGACAGCAGATCTACAATAGAGGGTATACTAAATAATCAAAACGACACGCCCATGCTAGTCCAAGTCCGTGAAGTGCTTTTAAAATGAGCATTTAAAATTATATAAACAAAACGAATTTAAAAAGTTCTTGAATTAGGGATGCTTAGTTAAAACTTTGCCATGCATTTCGTTTGAGATCTGCCCAACTTGGCATCTATTATAGTTTAGAAGTACTCGAGAATGTGCATCGTATTTTTGTATTTATGAAGTTAGGTTATATCGCTGGTTTTTGATGATTCGTCATATACCAAGGTAATAACTTTGCTTTCTATTCTCCTTTGAGTTTCGTTCGGGCGCTTGAACAGTAAGGTTGGGTTATTTTATTTATTTATTTATTTATTTATTTATTTATATCTTATTGTCTAGGAACATTGTGGTTCTTACAGACTACTTAGGATTAATTATAAACTTAAATAAGTAATATAAAGTGAATGATATTAAATAGCTGAATTTAACAAAACAGAAAATTCATTTTTGGAAATTGCAAAGTCAAGCGAAACAGAACTCGGGATCCCATTTAATTCCCGAAGTGAACGATCAATAGGAGCATTTCGCGCATAATTCGTATTGGACACATTAAGGTAAAAAGGGTAGAAGTTACGTAGAGATCTTGCTGGGATAAGAAAATTAATGCGTTGTAGCAGAAAGGAACAATCAATGTCTCCCTTAATTATTGTATGCATAAAAGACATAGAGAGTATTGATCTCCTACTCTCTAGAGACTTTAAATTAATTAGAAGCAAACGAGACTCATACGAAGGGACCGGATTAGAAAATTTCTACAATCTAAGAGCAAATTTTAGAAACACCTTTTGTACACTGCAAACAGGTAGTATGGTCTCCATACAAAGGCAGCATATTCCAATTTGGAACGAACAAAAGTAGTGAACAATAGTTTTAGAGTGTAAGGGTCTGAGAAATTAGAGCTATTACGCCGCACAAAGCCTAAGATAGAGTAGGAATGAGAAATAATAAAGTTAATGTGGCTAATAAATGAAAAGCGCGTATCAAAAATTACACCAAGATCTTTGATCTCTGTGACAGATTGAAGTAAATTATTTTCAATACTGTAAGTAGACGGAAAAACATTGCGAGTTTTAGCATAGGTGACTTGAAAGCATTTGTTGATATTTAAAGAAATACCGGAATTACTGCACCAACGAAGGAGTGCATTGATATCCGATTGCAAATTATGAATATCTTCTAACCCTCTTATCGCAGAAAATATTTTCAGGTCATCTGCATACAAAAGGTAATTCGAAAAAGAAAAACAGTTACTAATGTCATTAATAAATAAGACAAATAGCAGAGGTCCTAAAATACTGCCTTGGGGCACACCTGAGAATGCAATGAAGGATTCCGACAATTCACCCTCAATTGAAACTACACATCTTCTATTGCTTAAGTAAGACTTCAACCATTGCAGGAAAGTCGAGTGGAAACCGAGAGAGGCAAGTTTTTTTAGTAAAATATTATGCGAAATTCTGTCAAACGCTTTAGAAAAATCTGTATAAATACAGTCAACTTGAAGCCCAGCTGCGAATGCTGAATAGCAACATTCACTAAAAACAGCTAGGTTAGATACTGTGGATCTACCAGGAAGAAACCCGTGCTGGTTAGGTGTAATTAAACTTTTTGTAGCAAAGCACATCTTTTCTTTGACAATACATTCAAAGAGTTTAGATGTAGTCGTAAGCTTCGAAATCGGCCTGTAATTACGCACATCATTCTTTTTACCACTTTTATAAACTGGGGTAATATTTGCCAGTTTCCAATCGTCTATAAAAACTCCAGCAGTTAGAGATTTATTAAAAATTATCTTAAGAGGGGTGACAATGGCTGGACAATTTTTGAGAAAAATCGCCGAAAGTCCATCCAAATCTGTCTGCGAGGAAGCACTCAGGTTTAAAATACCCTTCCTGATGTCATTAGATGATACCTTCAACTCGCCGAAATTTAATGTTGCAGGTTTATTAGCTTGGCATGAAGAAACTGAGACATCCTCATCACGAATGAAATTTGATCTGAAGAATTCAGCAAACAAATTGGCAACACCACCAGGTGTACTCGCAAGTTTACCATCTAAACCAACCACCGATGGTACTCCAGCGCTACACTTTCTCTCATGCCCGCAAAATAAACAACGACTTTCTCTTCTAGTTTCTCAAAAACAACTGACAACTCCAAGGTTGCCAATATCATTTTATTTTCTTTTATTCATTTTATGCAACACGCAGGTTGCCATCTGCGCAATACTAAACAGATGTACCAATATAAACTATGAACAGTACTACGCATACAAACAGCGGCGCGATCAACAGCAACGCTAGAGAGGACACCAATATTAGAGAAGCCAACAAATCTGGAGATGGCACTTTAATTGACAACTCGACCCCTGAAGATGAAACGCAGAATTTATCAATGAAGGAAGATTCCGCAGAGCAGACTCAATGTTTCCTACCACCGATTGTGATCTTTGACGTAAATATTAAAGCTTTCATTATCGAACCTAAAACTAAAGTACCACAACTAACCTTTAAAATTAAAAACTGCACCAACCGCAAGAGCAAACTGTTTATCAAAGATTATCATGCATATACAAGAATAATGTCGATCTAGTCTTGAGGGGCATTCATTACTCAACATCCCCAGATGGAATAAAAGCAGAGTTAGATGAGCTTCTTCCAAATTCGATAGATAGTGTATCCCCCCTCATAACTCCTCATATGAAGAAAAACTATATCAAACCCAGCCTCTTCAGAGTTGCTCTAAAACCGGGTATTGATAGTCGAGAGTTATTAAATGTGAAATACATTCGTTCACAAACAACTTCTTGGGAGAAGCCTAGATCTTTTGCAAATCAATTGCAATGAAAACGGTGGCAGAGATGGGGCCACATTGCGAAAAATTGCAACCACCCGTATCACTGCGTAAAATGCAATGAAGCGCATGGCCCAGGTGAATGCCAAGTTCAAAGATCCAACGATTCAAAACCTTTTTGCATCAACTGCAAGCAGTGGGGTCATCCAGCGAACTTTAGAGGATGCGAGGCCTACAAGGCTTTCGTTGATTACAGGCTCTCAAAAAGCATCGTTGCGACAACTAAAACAAATACAATAAATGCCCAGTTCGCTGGAAATTTAATCACTTCATTGAAAACTTCCTACAAATCGCAAGACAGTTCCTTGAGGATGACACCCCCCCTCTTGAAGATCAAATTGAATCTTTCTTAAAGAATTTTAAGTCAATGTCGCCAGAAGTAAAGAAAGCGGAATGCCGGAAGATTCTAAATCAACTCAAATAATGATGCAAAGAACATTCCACTTCTCCTCCTTAAATGTGCGATCAATAGTCTCCAGAGAAAGAAGACTAGAGGTAGACTTGCTCCTACGCTCCTGCAATACCGATGTGGCGCTACTCCAAGAAACGCATCTCTCTCCGCGTCATAGCATTTACTCCGAAGGCTACACTATTCACAGAAATGATGCAGAACAAGGGATAGCCATTGCAATTCGCCATAATCTAAATCATAAAAGAGTCTACATTCCCAACCTTTCTATACCTTATGTTTGCTTAAAACTTAATATCAGCGTCTGCTCCAGACCAGTGTCCATTGCAATCATCAGTCAGTATTTAAAAACTAATCTTACTGCTGCGTCATTTAATCACAACTTCTCGGTGCTTTTCTACTTTGCCATGCCAAATTTTGGTGCAATAATCGGAGGTGACCTCAATGCCAAAAATATGGCCTGGGGTGACTCTTATACTACAAATCAAAATGGGAAACTTCTGATTGGCTGGTTGACTATAACAGGTGCTGATTTAACTAGACTTTGCTCAGCGAAGCCAACATTCCCACGCTCCTTGGCATTTCTGGATCACTATCTAATCACCTCACACTTATTAAATCTAATTAACCCAACTTTGATATCAGGGCAGAAGCAAGTTTTTCTGACCATTAAAATTAATTTTATACTACATCTGTTTAGTGCCTGTGCAAAAAAGTGAAGGCCACATTAAAACAAACTGGAAAGACTTTCGTGACAACCTAGTATCTCAGTTTAACTTATTGAGCCCACTAGAAAATGTTAATTTATCTAATCAGGAGATTGAAAATTGGGTCAAGATCTTCACGTCGACAATTCAAAATGCCCTGCACTACAGTTCTGTCCACACTAAATTTTAAATATATTCGCCATACTTCAATGAAGTGATAGATACCCTATTCAAAATCAAGCACATGTTGCAAAAAAACCTTAAAAAATTATTTCATAGAACGCTTAATAGATCGTCGCCTGAATACAGGTCAATATCGAGTCAGATCATTAACTAATTCTACACTTTATCAAGCTCAAGCTGAAAGTTTCAAAGAGTTCGTAGAAAATCTACCAAAAGATTCAAGAACTTTCAATATATGGATACCTAAATATCAACAACAACAGTTTTTGTTCTGAACTAACTAGGGGAAATGAAATTATATACGATAAACTTGATATAGCTAACACCTTTCTAGCACACTACAGTGAAGTGTATGCTGAGAAAACAGGGTCTCATCAAGTTGCAGCGGTTGTCAATGATCGTCTTGACCTCGAACTCTCAGTTTTAAGCAATAACATTACAGATTTTGCCATCTCAAAACCAGCGACAAGTCCAACTTTGGACAGCAATTGGTTCACCTCCCCGAATGATGTGAGTGAGATAATCAATTCATTAAACAACAAAAAATCAGCTGGACCGGACAACATTTCGAATCGTATGATTAAAAGGTTCCCCTCGTTAGCAATCCAATTCCTAACAATAATTTTTAACAATTGTATAAACAATGGTTACTTTCCAACAGATTGGAAAATTGCCAAAATTTTGTCCATTAAAAAAAAAGTCTGCTCAGGCAGTGCAAGACTTCAGACCAATCTCGTTGCTGTCAAATCTGGGCAAACTATTTAAAAAAAATTTTGTATATCAAAATGAAAAATAATCTACCTGAAAATTGTATATCCAATTTTCAATTTATCTTCAAAAGAGAGCACTCTACAGTGAACGCCCTATCGAAATTTTCAAACGACATCATATCAAGTTAGAGACAAAAAAAATGCACAATTGCCATTTCTTTGGGCATAGAGAAGGCGTTCGACTCTGTCTCCCATAAAGGTCTCATTTACAAACTTTTTACAATTGTTCCCTCGGTTAGTCAAAATAATCCACTGTTTCCTGATGAAACGAAAATTGTTTGTCCAAATTAATGATTCAAGTTATGTATGTGGCAACGTTGGCAGTGGCGTCCCCCAAGGCTCCATACTTGCCCCTTTTCTGTTCAACCTCTATCTTCATGATTTCCCACATCACATTATAGTTCTAAGTTTTTAATTTAAGAATTAGTTCATATCATTGTTAATATATATAAAGTCTCAATAAAGATGAATTGAATTGAATTTCTATTCTCCTTACTTTCAACTGCGGTATATGGCAAGCTCGCTTTCAGAGTAACTTTTCTTGCAGTTGTCCAAAAAAAAAGTTAATACGTTTTCAGAAGAAGAATTCGAACCATCGCAATAGGAAGACTTACTGCCTTGAATCGCTGTAGTTATCCAAAAACTCATCGACGAAAAATATTTCCTGTTGGTGCGCCATTGCAGGTCAGTTGAGTAATGCCCTTACGCTTTTTGTATGTACCGCGAAGCTCCTTCCAGCCCTTTTTGCATATCTCATCTTAAAAATATCACAAAATTTCAATACTCAGAAACAGTACATACATATATACAATAATTAACTCACTGGTCGGCAGCTGACTCCCATATTTCTTCTTTTTTGTACATATTTTTAAAAAATTTGAAGCTAAATAATATATCTTCACTTCCTCAATTATTACCCCGTTAAGATCCATTTTTATTTATTGTAAGAATGAAAACAGTTTTATCATGCGAATTTGTATGACAGCAAAGCAAATGCCAAACAAAAGTAATATACAAAATAAACAATTGAACAAGGCGAATTCGCCTTGCAATTGGAAATATTAAAAGTCGTTTTTGCTTCGGAGAAAAATGAAGTTTTATGTATGAGAATGTGAGTTTGGAAATTTTTTATATTGTTAGCAAACTTTAAAAATATTCAGCTTGGCTCTCAGGGGTTTTGTACAAATATTTATTTCCCAATTCGCCTGTGTTGTTTGTATACATATATTGTTTGTTTATATGTTTAATGTATATTTATGCGATCAAGATTTGTGTGAAGTATGTGAAATAAAAAGTGATATTTACAAATTGAATGAATATTGAAAGCTGTTAGAAAATTGAAAAATGAAATGGGGAAGTGTGCCTTATGCAAAAAAAGAAATGGACCGTTTTTTCAAGTTCCAAGGGAGGAGTCGGATTGTTTGGTGTGGTCCAGGTCGTACCAACTGCAGTTAAGAGGTAAAGATATTATATGCGGAGATCACTTCTTGAGTGCGGATTGGCTGTTCCACATACAGGAATTGATAGTGTGCCTGATTCTCGATGCTATTCACAACCCAGATAACGTTTAATGTTACTTTATGCAAAACAAAGGTTGTTATGCTATTTTTTTGAATTCAGACTAATTGTCGATGTTCCAAACCCTTAAGTGGTAATTACTGATTGCGAAGTACGTAAAACACCAGTCCAACAACCTGAGTGCATGAGTTTCGCAGTGAAGTACTCAGAATATGAACAATTTGAAAATGGTGAATAGTTATTTTATTTTAAAAAATTGTTTATAATATTTTTAACTAAGAATGAGTGCAGTTTTACCCACTTCCAAGTGGCAAATGTGATTGATTGCAGAGTATATGTAGAACCATTCAAAAACTCAATAGACAAGGTTAAGGACTGTCATAGGCAAACCAAAGTGGTGGTTATATACTGCCAAACCCAAACCGAGTAAGCTCATAATTAGACTTCGAGCGCAGAATACTTTAAGATTTTAATTTCTGAACATATTTTCAGCTCTAAAATATTTGTAAATGATTATGAGCTTGAAATTTATAATCTGAAAAAAGAGGTTAAAAGATGTCAGGCTGAAATTAAGATTTTAAACAGCAACCTGAAGAAATCAAATGCTGTTTACGACGACAGCGTAAATATTTTTCTAACCGCCCTAATACACATGTACATATACACACGCATACAGATGCAACCGCGAATTATTGCGGTTCACATATTTCCCGTCGGATAATTCCTTTTGTTAATTATTCCGTTTTTACCTTTTTTCCAATAAAATTGCGGTTGACGGAACATTTTTAACTTCACTTAGTCTCAGGATTTCTGAAGCGACGCAGGTCAACTAACACTTCACACCACAAGGTAAAGCCATTATTGTATATCTACATATATACATTTCAATACATTCTAATTGAATTAAGCCAAAACAAATCTTTTCATTTATTTACAAAATTTCCAACTGTGCGTCTGGATTGCACCTTGGGAGAAACGACACATATTTGTATATTGTCCATCTACGCCGAGATTTGAAAATACAGTCCACAAAAAATCTTTACACAAAGCCGCATAGCCGCAGGAAAATTGCTTACAAAGCCTTACAAGACACAAAGCCGCACATTTGCCCACCCAAACAAGGCGTACTGCACACATAATCAACTGCACACATATGCCAACTGCCATCACCACAAGTCACTGAGACATCAGGGTACGTGTTATATGTTCCAATTACACTTTATAACATGTTAATCATTTTTGTGAAACATCGCCTTACAGGGCAAGTGGGTTTTAGTGAAAACGAAAGCGTATTACACTTAAAAAAAAAAAAAAAAACTGTACTAATTCCGTTTGTCCGCGAGCGACAACAACAACTAACGGTCGTGCACACACACGCACAACAGTGAACAGTGGTACTGTATTGCACCAGTTAAATCCATCAAATTTAAATTTAAAGTTTTTTTGGATTTTCACACATATTTACTTTAAAGTAAATCTGTATAACTTTCTTTGGTTCAATACTGCTCATTGGCATAACATAATTGTTAACTTGCAAGTCACTAGTTCACTCGTTCGAGAAACATTACGATATTACACACTATTGTGTTTTCACATATTCACATTTTAGCCTTTGTTGTTATTTTGTATATATAACCAACAAGTAAATCACAATATTACTGTTACATAATTAAGTACCCACTTTACTTGTTAAAAGCACATTCATATACATATACGTCGACACATTTGGGTGGCAAGTGTTTTTTTGCATCAAGTGCCATTTCACATTTGGGTGGCAGTGTTCTTTTTTTGCATCAAATTAAAAAAAAAAATAACAAACTTGACTGAAATTTAAAAAAAATCGTTAAGTAAAGAAACATGCATATATAAATTTACCGGCAATTGTCATTTTGATGAATTTTTTTTTCTATCAATATCAGAGTTAGGCAGACTTTAGTAACTCCCTCTTAACTTCACTATGAATTCATACATCCGTTTGGCAGAATCTCTTGCAGAGTTCGATGCTGACTTCAATAGCACTCCTGCCTTAGAACAAAACAAGCACGGTCTTGCTATCTAGTAGGACGAATTGAAAGTATTATAGGAGAAAACGAAAGTAGCGTGCGATACGCTCACGAACTCAGAAGGTTTAACTAAAGAAGATATCAGGGCTATTAAAAAGAAATATAGAGTATGTTTTTCGACATATGTTAAGTGCATGGCTGCTATGGCTACTCAACAGGAGGCATTATCAAACGTAGAAAAGGATGTAGGGGAGCAGTCCGTCCGCGAACACAATATCCACCTTCCACCGTTCAAGGGCGACTATTTTTCATGGCCAACATTCCGTGATATGTTTACGACCATCTACATTCTAAACAAGCGCCTCACCCCGGTTGAGAAACTCTTTCGTCTTAACCATAAGACACAAGGGGAAGTCAAGGAAATTGTGCGAAAGTGCCCACTAACTAATGAAGGCTTTACTACTGCGTGGAAAAACTTGTGTGAACGCTATGAAAATATGAGTATTTTAGTTAACATGAAGGCAGTAGAGTATGAGTGTGGTAGGTCAATTAAAAGTTTACAACAAGAGATAAGCAATTGCTTATCAGAAGAGATAAACAATTGCTTATCAGCCCTAAAGAGTCATCAAATTGACATGTAAACTAGAACGGAATTGTTGTATATCTGTGCGCAACGCAGCTGCCTGCCTTTAGAAACCCCGACAAAAAGAGTTGGCACCTTCAAGCAAGCGTTACCAATTTCAATTGTAAAATGTGCCACACAAATGAGCACAAATTGCGAAGCTGTTCCCGTTTCCTACAGCTAAAACCTGCAAACAGAATAAACTTTATAAAGGAAAATAGTTGTTGCTTGAATTGTCTTAGTTCCGGACATACTGTGTCAAGCTGCACAATTACTTTTAATACGTGTCACTCGCCAAAGGCAGCGACGCATTGGACGACTTCGAGGCCTGCCCATGATTCTCCATCAACATCGAGGCAGGCGCAAACACAACGTGATACCGATAACGCAACTGAAAATGTAAGCAGAAATGTTAAGTCTTGCTTTGAGAACACAAATACGGTTATGCAATGAGGAACAGCTCGCGTAAATATACGTCTCAATGGCACAGATTTTGCTGCACGAGCACTTATCGATTCTGGTTCTGAGTGTTCGTTTATAACCGAGAGGCTCAAACGCAGAATCAACATATCTGTAAAAAAGATGCATGCCCATATTTCAAGCATCACAAATTCGGTAAATGCCAAGGTTAAGGAAGCATGTCACATACAATTGCGGTCCCCCGTTGACCCGTTGTTTAGCTTGACTTCATCAAATTAAGTGGAATAAAGGAACGTCTTGAACCCGTATTCGGTTGGATTATAACCGGGAGTACGGATACTACAAATACACAAAGAAATATAGTTTCGTACTTCAGTGAAGTTGCGCTGGATAAGCAACTTACGGCATTCTAGGAGTTAGAAGATTTACCCAAAACCAAAAGCCTCCATGAAGATGACAAATATTGCGAAGAGCTTTATAAAAAGACCACTATCAGAACTAATGAGGGAAAATACATACATAGTCTCGTTACCATTCCGACAGGAATTTCCAGTAACCATACACCTAGGCCCTTCTCTTAAAAAAGCCTGCTCTCAATTCTTCCGGAATGAGACACGGATAGCCAAGGATCCCGTCCTACAAAAAAATAATAATAGGGTATTAGCAGAATATCAGACACTAGGACACATGACGAGAATAAGTGGTAACATATCAGCAGACTCATGTGATAATTATTTCCTGCCTCATCACGCCGGTACAAAGGCGGACAGTGCCTCAACTAAAGTTCGCGTGGTTTTCAATGCCTCAATGTGCAACCGCTAATGGGACGAGTGTAAATGACGTCCTTCTAGCAGGTCCAGTACTACGCGCAGATCTAATATATCTTATATAGATATGTCTTTAACAGTGCCACCAAAGTGGCAGATGAGTTATTCAACAGTTGAGGATAAGAGAAGGGTTGAAAGGGATAAGGGGAATCGTCAAAAGAATATTCTTTCGAGTTTTCGGCAATTTTTGTGTCAATCGCCATCAGCGCGTGCACATGTACGCAAATGAGTTGATGCGCGCAGGAATTGCTTAATAAATGCATCCATGTACATATGTATGTACGTATGTATGTAGTTTCAGATATTTTAGAATATTTAGCGCTGGTATAACTTTCAACCCTTCTCTTATCCTCAACTGTTGAATAACTCATCTGCCGTCTCAAGTTGCGTTTCGCTATCCAGAAACTGGTTTTTTTTGTTTACTTATTTTCCTTCTATGGTTTTTGTTTTGATTTATTATTTATCTTCTTTTTGTACACATGCAGCCGCTCGCCTCCGCAAAAGAGCCCCTCTGCTCTAAATATAGCAAAATATGGTGAAAATGGTTTTTATTCGTGTGGTAGAATTAAATTCAGTACTTTTCGGAGGTGAATTCTCTCCATCGCACCCGCAAATTTTGTTGATGAAAAGGCTGTTTTAACATTTGCGCCTTCTCATTACTTACAAGTTCTCTGCCTAAACGTTTATTGCATACATATGGTGGTGTAACGAATTTTGTGTATGTCGGAATATTAATTTATTATTTCCGGGTACTCAAAATTCGTACATGAATATTGTGCATTGTTAGCATTGCCGCAACGATTTTTGTAGTTGCCGCAATGTAGTATGTGTGTGTGTAGCATTGCAGTAATGTTATTTGTAATTGCCACAATGCTGGCCAGTGCCCTAGTGCCGCAAAAAGAGAATCATAAAATACGAAATTTGTTAAGTGTTTTGTTGTGACACATTCGTTTGTCACTTTGCATTGAAATATGAAATGTGGCCGGCATGTGTTGCAAACATGCTTTGGTTGCGTTTATGCAGACCAGTCGATTTGTAAATTATTAGGGTTGGTCAGTGACGGTGACGTCGGCAGCGAAATGGCTTGCAGCGACGGCGACGTAACTCCTCCCCCCTTTGATTGAGCACTCTCCTGGGTGATCATGTTAGTTATTTTAACATTATTATTTTTGTTACTTAATTTTTTCAATATAATTATTACTACAATGGTGATGAAAATTAAAGTTAATGTAGAGCCGTAAATATAATGTGTTTTTCTTACATATTTTATTTCATCTATTTTTAAGTTGCTTATTACAATGTCTTCAAATATTAGTTTTTCGTTTTTGTTTTCTGCTATTTGTATGTGATTAAAGCTAACGATACTTTGTTTGAATATAAGTTCATTATTATAAAAAGTTTGATTGCTCACGTTGATAGAGCAATTATTAAAGTTTACTAAATAATTTCCATTTAAAATTTGTTTCATATTATTACATGTATTAGAAAAATTTGTATGCAGTTGGTTTTTAATAATTCCTTGTTTAATTTCTATAATTTCTGATGAATTATTGAAAATTTGTATACAATTATTCTTTGTTAAACAATTTCTTAGTGGCTTTAGCTTCCTTAATTCTACTGTTTTTTCGAAAACGTAAGTGTTGTTATCGTAATATATAATAGTTTGAGGGTCAAATAAGAATTCTCTGTTATTTTCGTTTCCAATGGGTACTAGGTAATTTACTGGAAGAGGGATAGAATTTTTCGGTATTTTAATTGCGAATATAATATTTCCATTACTATCAATAAGAGTCCCTAGTTTAATGTTTTGTAGTTTATTGAAATCTATTCCGAACTTAGTTATTTCTTCATTTGTCAACATGTTTCCGTAAAAAATTCCTAACTTTGATGCAGCTATGTTTTCCTGTATGTGTTCAATGTTGTCTTGTAGAATTTTTAGTTTTAGTGTGAAATCAGTGTATAGAATATGTCTTTGTATTTCGTTGCTAAAGTTATTTATACTATTTAATTTCGAAATTATTACATTACGATCGGTTTCTATTATGGATTTTAGTTTAGAGAATGTTTCGTTAAAATGTGTATTAATGCTTATTTGACTGTTCAAATTTTTAATTGCATTATGTTTATTTGTATCTATTAAACTCAAATGTTCTTCTATTTCTTGCCTGTCATTATCGTCCATAGTACCAAATAGCCATTTTTGGGCTGTCCCAATGATGTTCATTAGGCCCCTTCGCTGTCTGTGTGGTAATAAGGTTAAGGCTTTATTTTTAATAGTGGTGAGTTGCATTTCTAAAATTTGAGTTTTTTCGTGTAGGTGAGCTTTTTGTATATTTGTGTGGATTGTTTCAATTATACCTAATATTTCTTCTATATTTATTATATGTAGTATAGTGTCGTAGGTTTCTGCGAGGTGAACGTCTTCAATCCATATTTCCATATATCCAAGATTAATTTCGATCTTCTCTACTGTTAGGTGGGGTTGGGTTGCTGTTACTGTTAGTAGCATTATCAAAGAGATAATGATCCACTTCGCCTGAAAATTTTTCTTTCTTTTAATATTGGAAGAATGAATATTTTCTAATTTTAATTTTCGGTATCTAGGTTCGTATTTATGCCTAAGAGCTTTATAATTCTTTACGTAACCTTCCTGGTCCCTGTTTTCATAATTTTCGCGTTTTTCGTTTAGTTTTTCTATTATAAGTACCTTTTTATCCTCTAGAATTTTGCTTATTTTGGTTTTATCGGTTCTACCTTCGATGACGTCTATAGGTTTCACTTTTATGGAGGAATGGACCGAGTTATTATACCATTCAATGCATTTGAAGATCCTCTCTAGTGTGGATAGTGGTGATTTCATGGCTTCTAAAGTCCTGAATTTTTCGGAAAGGGTACTATGCAGTCTCTCTACATCAGCGTTCCCTGTATGATTATTTGGCTTTGTGAAATGAACATCTATGGATTCCTGTCTAAGTAGTTCTTTGATGTTAACTGAGTTGAATTCATTATCCGTTATAATTTTGTTTGGTTTACCCCTGAGAGAAAAGTAGAGCCTAATTTTTTCTACTATTGTGATGCTATTTCTATCTTCTAAGGCTAGTGCCATTGCATATTTTGAGAATTTGTCTATGAAAGTGATAAAACTATGCTTTTTGTTGGTGTAAACATCCATATGTATTATTTGATTGATATCCGTCGGTGTTTCCGTTATCTTAAATTTCTCTTTAATGGGCTTTCGGTCGTATTTTGACTTATTGCATATTTCACAATTGTTTACATATTTCTGAATTAGTTTCTTTAGGTCCTTGTGATAGATTAATTTCTTCAGCCCTTCGTAATTACCATTGATTCCTCCGTGTCCTGTTTCATCCTTGTGGTATTTCGCTATATACCTATATGCTTCTGTTTCGTCTTGCATGTCTTTTGCGTGGTATGAGCACTTGTAGAACTTTATTGTATTATTGAATAACTCGATTAGCTTCAGCTGTACTTTATTGTACTCATGATCCGGTAGCTCTGAAAATATACCTACTTTATCATTTCTTAAGAATCGGCGAAAAATATCAGACATGAAATCTGTTTTTATATCTTCTTGGCTAATGAAAATTTTCTTTTTTCCGTTTATAACTTTTACTTCTTGGTTTTTGGAATTTGTTAGGATCAACTGTATTGGGAATCTGTTTACGGCTGTTTCTAAGATTCTAAAATGGTCATGTAATTCCTCCTCTTGAGAGTGGATTGTTGCCCTGGTGCTTAGGTTCTCGTTTTCCTGAAGCATGTTGATTTCCCCTGTATCTGCAGTTATTCTGCTCATGAAGTCCGCGGCTGTATTATCTTTTCCTTTGACATAGCTTATGTTAATGTCGTACTCCCCTAGTTTAAGGAGCCACCTTTGAAGGCGGGGATTGATGTCCTTCCCTTTATTTTTACAGTGCAACCACTTAAGCGGTTGGTGGTCCGTCATGAGATCGAATTTTCTCCCGTAAATGTAGGGCCTAAAATAGTTCACTGCCCAAACTATCGCATGTAGTTCTTTTTCTGTCGTTGAGTACTTTCTTTCATGATCATTTAATGATCTGCTTGCGTAACTTATAGGGTGTCCTTCTTGTATTAGCACTGCACCGATTGCTAAGTCACTTGCATCAGTTGCAACTTTAAAAGTTTTGCTAAAATCTGGATATTTTAGGATGGGTGGATTAATTAGGAGCTTTTTGAGCTTTTCAAAGGACTCAATGTATTGAGGGTCGTTCTTGTTTACTTTCGCGTCTTTCTTTAAGTATTTTGTCATGCCTTGTGCAACTTTTGCATAATCTTTGACCAATTTCCTGTAGTAGCCTGTGATGCCAAGAAAGGATTTTATTTGTTTTGAAGTGCGAGGTAATTGTAATTTTTGAATGCTTTCTATTTTATCTGCATTAGGCTTAATGCCTTGTGTAGTTAGTGTATGGCCTAAGTATTCGGTAGACTTTGCAAAAAATTTACATTTGTCTATCTGTATTTTCAAATTATGCTCTGCTAATTTATTGACAATTTTTTGAATATTTTCTGCATGTTCCTCGATGTTTGTACTAAATATGAGGATATCGTCTAGGTAGACGACGCAGATTTTATTTATATAGTCCCTTAATACAGAGTTTATCAGACGTTGAAAGATTGCTGGGGCATTTTTGAGGCCAATTGGCATTCTGATGAATTCGTAATGCCCTAGAGGAGTTGAGAATGCTGTTTTCTTTCTATCGCTTTCTTTAATTAGAACCTGGTGGAATCCTTTTGCAAGGTCCAGGGTTGTGAAGTATTGAGCTCTTCCTAGTTTCTCTAAAATGCTGTCAATGTTTGGAATCGGAAATTTGTCGTTGACAGTAATCTCATTAAGACTTCTGTAATCCACGACTATTCTCCATTTTTTCTTACCAGAGTTGTCAGCTTTCTTTGGCACGATCCAGAGGGGTGAATTATATGGCGAGTTACTTTCCTGAATTATTCGCTGCTCTAACATTTCCTTGATCTGCTGCTGGATTTCGTTTTCGTGTATTTGAGGATAGCGATATATTTTTGCATAAGCTGGCTTATTTGTTGTGGTGATAATCTCATGTTTAATTTCATGTGTATGTGTAAGTATTTGGCCTTCCATAAAAAATAACTTCTTATTTTTTTCAATGAGTGCTTTTAGTTTACCTCTTTCCTCTTTGTTCATATCTTCATGGTATAGTTTGCTTTATATTGGATCTTCGGATCCGTAGCTATCTAATCCATGAATTTCTTCATGGTCAAAAGGACATGTATTTATAAATTTTATCTTAATTCCACTGATTTCTACGAAATTTTCTTTCATGTTAATAATTGCTTGTATTGGTGTTAGGATATTTTGTCCTATTAAGGCATCAAAACCTTTGTTGTGAAAATTTGTTACTTTCCAACCTATGTAACTATCTTCATTAAATTCTTCAGGTGAGGGTGTTATTAGTTCGTGTGTTATAACTGTTTTTTCGGACAGAGTATTAAATAAAAGTGGTTTATTTAATTTGCTACGTTTATAATTAGGGAAAGCGTCTTTGTCAATTAGCGAAGTGGTAGATCCGGTATCTACTAAGCATTTTAATTTGTTATGGCCAATGGTCAATTCAACTATCGGTAAATATGATTGTGGCCCTGCGATGGAAAATTTGATTCTTGAATGTGATCAACTTCCATGGGTTGTACTATATTGTTATTATAGCGTCCCGACTGATGTTGTCGGTATTGCCCTGAATTATTTTGTCTGTATTGACCTGAGTTTCTATTTTGTCTAACACTATTGCTATTGTTGGAATTAAACCATTGCTTATCGTTTTGTCTTGTTACGCCTGACTCAATTCGATTAGCAAAGTTTCTGTTTCCCGAGGTGGTGGTGAATCTACTATTATTGGACACTCTATTGATAGTAGGATTGTTATTCGCATAATTATTATTGTAATAAGGTTTTTTTGTCTAATTGCTGTTGTTATTTAGTAAGCCAGTTTCCTCTAAAATGTAATAGGCTGCTCTAAAGGAGTCAGTGTTCCTAGCATATATTATGGAGGATAGGTGGGGTGGTATGTTGTTTAAAAATGTTTTCAAAATTAGGGATTCATTTGTTTTAGGAGAGAATTCAGTAGGTTTATTTGAATCTTCCTTATATTTACTATTAAGTTTGTCTAAAATAATTTTTAAACTATTATAATACTGACTTACATTAAAAGTGTTTTTTATGCAGATGGCTTGATTGTAGCTTTCTCTGACGCCAAAGTTCCTTGTCAGCTCCTGCTTAATTTCTTCCCACGTTGCCGAGACGTCCATCGTCTGAATAACTCGGAGTGCTGCTCCTTGAATTTTTGTTTTCACATGCCTCTCTAGGATGTAATGTTGCATCGATGTATTGCCGTTGAAGAGTGGAAGGATTAGGTCGACTTCCCTCAGAAATGACGTTAGGTCATTCTCTTCATTGCCGAAGTATGTGCGGATTCTCGCAGCTTCTTTGATTAATTCTGTTACGGGGAGTTGCTGTTGTTCAGGGTTTGCCATTATATAACTTTTTCACTGTTGCTGTTGCTCAAAACTGTTGCCGATTTTGCTGCGATTGCTGCTGCTCAAAACTGTTGCCGAATTTGCTGCGATTGCTGCTTAAAAAATTTGTTCACTTGTTTTCTCTCTTTATAAATTATTTGTTTTATCAATTTTTTTTTCTTCACATAAAGTTCATACTATCTTGCAAAAATTTTTTTTTTTAAATTAAAACGTTCCTTCGGGATACGTTGGTTTCAATCAATTCTTCTGAATTGATATCTAACCGACTGCGCCAGTTAAGTGTGCTAAACTTCGGTTTAGTCGAAGAGTGAAAACGACCTGCCACTTTGGTGTGCGAAGTAATTCGGATTTTTATTGATTTGAAATTTCTTAAGCTAGGTCTTACTTTCTATTTTACATTTTCTTTTTGTTAACATTTCATAATGGCTCTTATGGTTGCCTAAACGTTTATTGCATACATATGGTGGTGTAACGAATTTTGTGTATGTCGGAATATTAATTTATTATTTCCGGGTACTCAAAATTCGTACATGAATATTGCGCATTGTTAGCATTGCCGCAACGATTTTTGTAGTTGCCGCAATGTAGTATGTTTGTGTGTAGCATTGCAGTAATGTTATTTGTAATTGCCGCAATGCTGGCCAGTGCCCTAGTTTTCGGTAACATGACCACCGTTGTCGAAAGTGTCGCAAAAGGAGAATCATAAAATACGAAATTTGTTAAGTGTTTTGTTGTGACACATTCGTTTGTCACTTTGCATTGAAATATGAAATGTGGCCGGCATGTGTTGCAAACATGCTTTGGTTGCGTTTATGCAGACCAGTCGATTTGTAAATTATTAGGGTTGGTCAGTGACGGTAACGTCGGCAGCGAAATGGCTTGCAGCGACGGCGACGTAACTCGCGCACGCCAAAACCTGTGTCCGGATCTTGCTATTTATGTTACGCACAAGAGGAAAAACGCCGTAGAAAAACCAGAAAGCTGTGCGCCAAATGTAAGAAGCCAATGTGTCTTGAACATTCGGTCACATCAACAAATTGCTCTATTTGCCATGATTTTCCTTAGATATAAGATGCATTTTTATAATTTTTATAATAAAAGTCAATAATATAATGTGTGAAATGAATATTTTTAATTTTTCAAATAAAAAAATAATATAAAAAATGTTTTTTTTTGATTATTATGAGGATTTTTACTATTGGGGTACAAACGTATCCCGGGTGTGTGTGTTAGCGGTATAGAGGTATAGCGGTTCAAAAGTTACAACACTTCAAAGTTGAAAGTGGATACATTTGTACCCGGGTGTGTGTTCTAGGGTTAAAGGAATAGCTGATAAGGAAATATGCTTCAATAGCACAACAATAGCACTGTTGGAAACCGCTTTAGAACGACGATCAACAACTTCCCGCCTAATCCAGGCTGTAAAGCGACATCGTGCCTATTGGACAGTTTACATTACCGCGATAAGGGTCGCTGGCGCGGCGGACTCCCGAGACCCGAACTCAATAAGCTAGACCATGAGTATCACCTCGGCGAGAAAACGGTAGTAAGAACGAGATGAATACAACAAAAACTACAACCACAACCACAAGAGTAAACAAAAACGGGGAACGGATCCTATACGAGCAGGGAAACGACACAACGCCGAGAGGATGTACCTTGTGGGCAAACGACAACAGGTAACGAAGAGGAGAAGTTCACCTTTGGCAAACGCTCCAGGTCCCCAACACTACCAATAAGGAACCAAGTTTCGATCTGGCCCCAATAAGCCGTCTAGCGCTACTACACAGCCCAGGGTCAGACATAGCAGGTCTCCTCCTCTTCCAACTTCAGGAAGACCGAATGCCACTGAGGACCCCAGAAGAGCCGTGTTGCCCCGGTGTCCTGCGTTAGCTAAAGCAAGGAAATCCTCCCGATACAGCGCGGGATATGGTTGCGAAATAGGTGAGATCGAGAAACCGCGGCGGGAGTCCTGGGATAGGTGTACACAAGGAATCCTAGAGCAGGATGAGGAGGGATGGATTTCGACTGAACTGCAGGTTCAGTTTTGTTATGGTGTAACCCTGGGTACCAACAATCGTAGACGAAGAAGAACCCATAAGACAGGATGTGCAGAGTGTGGAAGACTCAACCTCAAAACCACCACTACCTACGACACTAGTGGCACCGGCCACCTCTCCCTCTGGTTACTGTGCCTTGGAAGCACTTCTGCGGCAGAGGTTACCATGCAGGAACTCATCGAGGGCCCCGTCTATGGCGAGGAGATTCACCTCGGAAGATCTGATCATGATCTGATAAAGAATATAAATATTAAGATTATAGGGATCTCTCATCAAAGAGGCCAAGAGCTTCTGTAGTGCTTAAGAAAATTAGTGATTACTTTCCCATTACAGACTTCCTCATTCTAGGATCTACTGGCGTTGAAGGCGAGATTGGCGATAAATAAAGTACCAAAAGATATTGTGTTTCCGTCTACTTCACCGGGAATGATAACACCATTTGCCCAATAGAGGTTCAGCAGCTGGTGTTGCATTGCAAAAAGGTGAAACTTACCCTAATCATTGATGCCAATGCTCACATCGTGGAATGGGGAAGTACCAACACCAGCTGGAGAGGTGAGCCACTATTAGGATTTATAGTAAATAGTGAACTAGATATTTTCAATGATGGGTGTAGACCAATATTTATTACTAGAAGTAGTGAAGAGGTACGTGACATTGCTCTTAGATATACCGGAATGCGGCATCTCCCAGGTATAATTCTCACCTCACGTGAATAGGCGGGTTACTATCTGGCTCCTAGCAGTAGAGCTCTGCAACCGCACACGTCTGTAGTGGTGCTGTCACCCAACACCTCAAGGCCACTTGAAGGGCATGTGCAGCAAGGGCCAAGTGGACAATATCACCCTTTCCTCACATCACTTCTTTCGACGACTCTACCGTGGCAGATGAGAATCTTACAGTTGAACTGCAACGGTCAAGCTCGAGAAGATGGCTACATGAGTCGGCACAACCTGTCGATAGCTGCGATCGAAGAAACAAAACTGCACACCAACTCAACTTTATTAAGTTGCAATGGCTGCAATTTACATTGCAAGGATCGCGAGCGATCCATTACCATTAGCTTAGCGTTCATCGCCCATCATATAATGCAGAATGTCAAGGAATACTGCCCAGTCAGGCAATGTAGAGTACGAGATATTTAATGTTTATATACCCCCTATCACCTGCTGCAAGGAAGGATATCACCCTGACATTGGTGCGCTTCTCAGAGGTGAAAACCAGTTGGTTGTAGGTGACTTCAATGCGTATCACGATCTCTGACATTCAAGCCTATCGTAGGGGAAGCGAATTGGCACGGCAGACAGACGATTCGACATTCTACACGATTAACGATGATGCTCTCACCAGGATTACAGGTAGTTGCAGCAGCTCGCCTGATCTAATAATGGCTGGCAGGTCTGATAAATAGCACAACGTGGTGATCTATGCTATCGCTTGCATCAGCCCACCTACCCATAACCATCTTGGTCGAAAGGCCTGCTGGCTTTGCCTCCGCGGACCATCGCACCTCTGCCAGCTTGAAAAAGGCTGACTGGATCGGGTTCGCAGAGTTCACTGAAAATGCCCTTCCACACCCAGCAATGTTCGCAAGAGCAAAAGTTCCGCAAGGTGGTCACGACTGCTGCGGCTTGCCAGTGAACTAGTGTGACCCCCTTTACTACTCCGATCACCGTAATCCTTATATCATATGAGTCACTGTTGTCTCTTATATCGATGATTGACAGGTAGTGGCCTACTGCAATTGCTCATAAAGTATCGAGTCGTCTCAAGTAACTCGCCGGCAGCACTTGGGGCAAGGATACATTAACGTTGTTGGCAACATACAGGGTGATTGGTCGGCTGGTACTAAACTACGCTGTGCTAGTATGGATGTCAGGAACTGGTAGGATCGAGTGAGGTAATGCATAAATCCCAGAACTCTGCACTCCGCACTGGGACGAGATGACTTCAAATGTCGCCGGAGGAGCATTTACCCCAAGAGGATAGCATGCTTCGCGTTAAGGAGTACAACCTCATGCTCAGCAATCAATTCCTTGCTGGCTGTCATCATCTGGGGTACCCAAATAGGAACCTGCTTGCCCACGAGCCACCTCCTAGGTACTTCAGAGAGTACTTTCTTGAACTATGGGGCGATATCCAGTCATATACGGCTCAACGGCTGAATCTAACAACATACATGCAGGTTATGAGCAACATCCACAGCGAGGCAGTCACCACCATCATCGACTCTTGCCTTGTAAATGCCGTGATAGGAGTCCCACTACCACCTATTGCAGACAAGGTGTCCCGGCTGCCTAAGAGCTGGATATTGAAGTAGACTCAACTCCCACCTATCCAGAATCAACTCCGACATATCAAACACATGCTCGGCATGTGGAGATTCTCCGCGCGATACCAAACTCCTATTCACATGCCTTATCAACCCAACTGATGTAATACCTCTCTCCCTCTGGACCAATCCCTACGAAACCGCACCTTTCCTGGGCCTCTCACTAGAGGAGTCCGACGACAACGACCATGGGTGAATATGATCTTTGCAGGGTGTAGCTAACAGCTCCAACAAGAGCAACCATAATAGCAGAGACAGTTGTAGCATATAACTATATACAGCTAAAGCCCAGTGAGGATGCCCACAAGGAGGAGTTCTATCACCTCTGCTGTGGAGCCTAAATTTAATTTAGTAGTTGACGAACTTCTACAAAAACCTCCCGATAATAGAATTCGTGCCCCCAAGGGTAGGGATTAAAAGTAACCCTCCCTAGACGGCCATCATAACTTTTGCCAGAAAAAGGAAACTACCAGGGGTTCAAACAATCTCATAGGTTGGGAGTCTAGGCTTCTCTGGAAAGAGCACGTCGATGCAACAGCATCCACTGCAACTAAAGCAATATATTCAGAACGATGTACACCATCATAGTCAGGCCGATTGTGACCAATAGGTCGGTGGCGTGGATCTCAAGGAGCTCGCCACGGAGAGGAAATCGCTTTCTAAACTCCAACTCCTAACATGCATATGCATAACAGGAGTCGGGTACTTGCCCGACGACATAACCATAGAACAAGCTGTCATTTGAACCCTACTCAGTAATTCAGTATTTAGGTTCTCAGTGTTCCGGGCCAAAAAGGCATCGAAGCGGCTGATAGATTAGTGAGGGAATAACGCGCTCAGGACCTAAGCCATTTATTTCGATAGGGCAATATTATATTAAAAAAATAGCTTAGAGAAGAAAAAACACACAAATGGAAAAACACTGACACCTCCTGGAAGAGCTACGTGTCTATTGGGAGGGCACAACAGCAAAGGCTTTAACACTTCTGTTACATTCCGGTCATTTCATGACCTTTTTTTGTTGAATTTTATCATATCTGCTAATATTAACAACATTTCACAATTTCCTTTCATGACTTTGTGTACTGACATAAATCCAATAGAAAAAGCATAAAAAAAATGATTTTGATTTAATAAACAGGTGGTAACATCAAAACTTACGTGCGCGCACCTTCGGGTCATTCGGTGACCATCAGCTGTTTTACATATAAAGTGTATATTTCGCGCCTTTTTTGTGGTTAAGTTTTTGGTGCAAAAGCTTGTATTTGTTAAATTCTTATAAAAATGGAAAGATTCAAAGCTTCTGTAAGTATTTTTATTATAATATTTAATTATTATTGGTGTGTTTATTTATGAAAATTTGGTTTAGAGGCCAAATCGTCTGACTCAAAGCCAAATAGAGCAGATCATTGACAATGATGAGGACTTTGATGAGTGTAGTGAAGATGGGGATGAAGATTATATAGTGGAACAATTTGAATCAAAAGGATCTTCTGACGAATATTTAGATTCTGATAACGATGAAGAAATAGTACCTGCGTTGGAAAATGAAAGCAGTGTTCCTATGTATTATTGCAAGGATAGAGCTATTGAGTGGTCAATGGAGCCAGTTGGGCACAATAGTGGCAGGGGCAGAATAGAAAATATAATCCACGGAAGACAGGGAGTTACTGCATATGCAGTACATCGTATTTCTACTATCAAGGAATCATTCGATCAATGCTTCACGTGCCAACTAAAGCAAATTATAATACAATTCAGCAATATAGAGGGCGAAAAAAAAATTGGAGCTACATATAAAAAAATAGATGAGATAGAACTCCATGCATATTTGGGTATTTTAATTTTAGCAGGTAGTTAAATAAATTTTCCGTATAATAATTTTCCGTATTTATGGCTAAAACAAAGGCACAAATGTATTTTTTTACAGGAGTATATCGTTCAAACGGAGAAAGTATTCGAAGCCTCTGGGATGAAGTGCACGGCCGACCATTATTCCGTGCAACAATGTCACTTGGCAGGTTTCTTGAAATTAATCGTGTTTTGAGGTTCGATGACAGATATAATCGAAGGGCTCAAAGAATGAACGATAAACTTGCTCCGATTCGCGATTTGTGTGAGAAGTGGGTGGCTAATTTACCGCTACTTTTTGTTCCAAACGAAAATATAACAGTAGATGAGCGTTTAATTCCTTTTAGGGGCAGATGCCAAGTAAACCCAAGCAAATATGGAATGAAAGCATGGGTAGCTGCGGATGTGCGTACAAAATTTTGCCTTAATTTCCAAATTTATTTAGGGAAGGAGTCAGCTTCCGCTCCACCGGAACGGAACCAAGGCCAACGCTTTGCGTTGGATCTCGTTAATGGGTATGAAGGGCGGAATATTACAACCGACAACTTTTTTACTACTCGGGATTTGGCACTGGAGTTATTGAAAAAAAGAATTACTTTGGTAGGCACCGTAAGGAGTAATAAACGATTTTTACCGGTTTGTGGTACTAAAGTGGAGTTAAGGAGTCTACCAGTGCTAAGCAGTCGACATTTCTTCAATGGATCAGTTACCCTTGTTCAATACATACCCAAAAAATATAAGATAGTTACTGTTTTAAACACCTTGCACCATGATAAAAGCGTTATGGAAAACCATCCAAAAAAGTTGCCAGATATCATCAATTTCTACAACTCTACAAAATCAGGAGTGGATACAAATAATCAACTTGTAGAAACATATACATGCAAGAGACAAACTAATCGTTGGCCTGTAGCAATTTTTGCAAACATCGTGGATATCTCAGCGTTGAATGCCTATGTATTATGGACAGAAATTAATCCTTCGTGGAATGCTGCAAAAACAAATAAACGTAGACTTTTCCTCGAAAATCTTGGCTTAGACCTTGTTCATGGGGAAATTGAACGCAGAAAAACGCTACCAAGAACTCAAACGTCAGCAGATATTGTACGCAATATGAGAGCGGACGCAGAGCAACCAAGCACTTCGGCAGGAACTGTTCCGAAAAAAAGAAAACCTAGTCAGCGAGCCACCTGTGCAGTTTGCCCTAGCTCAATTCGTCGTAAAACGTACGAAAGCTGCACGGTTTGCAAAAAACCTGTGTGTCCACAACATCGTTCAACGGTTACGGTTTCAAACACCTATTGTTTGGAGCATTCAAATTAAAAAAATGTATCTAATTTATTTAAATATGTATAAATAACAGTTTAATAATCAATAAAACTAATCAATTTAAAAAACTTCTATTAAAATTATAAACTTTTATACTGATATCCAGGTAAAACACAGGAAAGGTCATTTCGTGACCCGAATATCACATGTGTAAGTTTTTTTGAATGTAACAGAAGGGTTAAACAGTTTATGAAACTCTCACTGCTCTGGAGAACACGATGCCCTTGCTATTCGACGGTGACGCCATATCGAGAAGATGGGGCTCACACAGCTCTGGGAGGGAACTCGTACGCTCGTTACCACCAGCAACCAGCTTAGACTTTCGAAGGGTATTGGGGCTAGAGTAAGTACTGTAAGAAGTGGAGGGCACAATGGATGTTTTAAGTGGAAGAGCAAACCTCTATAATATACCAAAATACGTCAAATAAGCAAGGCATCTGTGTCTTCGTAAAAAAACTGAATATAACATCTTGCATTTCAACAATTGCCATAGAATTAAATACAGGTTTCAAATTTCCTCTGATATCTATGTACATCCCTCCCAATCAAATATTTAACTCAAATGAAATTCTTGCAATACTAAGAAATATTTCTACACCAATAATTTTACTCGGTAATTTAAACTCATGGAGCCCCCTCTGGGGTTCTATAAATGGAAATCAAAGGGGAACTATAATAGAAGACGTACTTTTAGCTTCAAATCTCGTAGTCATTAATGATGGCTCACCTACACATTTTTCGACTCACCAAAGTTTCACAAATGTGGACGTAACATTCTGTTCAGCGAACTTAGCGCCAAAGTATAATGGAATATCGTAAAAAGTATTCACGGAAGTGATCATTTTCCTATTATAACCACAGTTGAATCAAGCTTTAACAAAGAAAAAAATAAAAAACAGCCAAAGTTCAACACAGACAAGGAAAATTGGCCCCAATTTCAAGCTTGTTGGGATGCTGTATCTTCGCAAACTCCCGTCTCTGAAAGCATAAATAAAGAAGCAGCAAACATAAAAAAGACTTTTCGTTCGTCAGCTCATTTTCATATATCTCAAACAAAGAGCCTCACTAGCCAACATAAACCATCTGTGCCTTGGTGGAATACCAACATTTTTCTTCTTAGGAACAGAAAGCAGCAGGCATGGGCGGAATTCAAAAATACCGCACTGAAAGTTACAAAAAAAGGCAAATGCTACGTTTAGATATCATTCAAAGCAGGCTAAAAGAGATTGTTTTCAGCAAATTACCAACTCTATTAGCTCATATTTGTCTCCAAGGAAAATTTGGCAGAACATAAGGCTACTAACGGGAACGGCAAAACAAATCCACATTTGAGCTGTGAATACGGACCAAGGAACCTTACTTAGAACCAATGAGATAGCCAGGTATTTTTCTTCTACTTGGTCAGAATATTTCAATGACTCTAGTTTTGAGCAAGCATTCGTCTTGGAAAAAAATTGAATCTTAAATAGGGAAGTCTACAGCCCAGACACTGCATCCGCTGTATCGGAGATTGAAAAACCTATTGCACTCATGGAGCTTAACGAGGCATTACACAGCTCAAAAGGAAAAACACCTGGATTTGACAGAATCTCTTACCAAATAATACAAAATAGTTCAGTCGGTACCGCCAATAGGTTATTAAATTTATATAATGCAATTTTTGATAAAGGTATATATCCACAAACCTGGAAAAACGCTAACGTAGTTCCCATTTTAAAGCCCGGCAATCCTCCCGCTGAAATCCAAAGCTATCGCCCAATCTCCTTACTTTCGTGCTTGAGTAAAGTATTAGAGAAGATTCTAGCGAAACGACTTATACACATCGGATGTACTCTTGCATTTTGAATACTTTCTTTCAGCAGCCATTTCAAACCGAAACCATGTTACTACACTTCGATTAGATTTTGAAAGGGCGTTTGATCGAATAGGGATTCATGTTGTTCTTCGCCAACTAGTTAAATGGAAAGTTGGAAACAAAATATTTCATTTTGTGAAAAGCTTTCTAGCAAATCGCACATATAGAATTAAAGTAAATAACAAATATTCTGGCAAAGTTTCTCTATCTAATGGAATTGCACAAGGTTCTCCTATATCGGTAGTGTTTTTCATTATTGCTTTCGATGAAGTTAGTAAAATCATTGCTAATTATAGAGTAGAACATGCTATTTATGCCGACGACGTTTTAATTTTTTCAAAAAATAATGTAAAACGCTACATCTGTGTAAAAAGAGAAACTGCACTAATTTTAGTTTATCTTATAAAACTAAATTTAAAATTCTATGAATAATGTTTGACAAATTTCTTAGCTTTAAGGAACACTTTATATACTTAAAAGAAAAAATAGACAGAAGATTGAATATTATAAAATACTTTGCTTCCAAACATAGTAATTGTAATCAAGCTACGCTAATTAATCTCATTAAGCCCCTTATTCTATCTGTTATCGATTATGGTATATTCATATACGGAAACTGCGCCAAATCCACTCTTAGAAGCATATCGTCGATCTACTACGCAGCAGTGCGAAAAAGCCTTCGTGCTTTCCCAACAAGAAATCTGCTTGCTGAAGCTGGATTCCCTGCTCTCAAAGGACGTACCACACACGGTACCTTACGGCTTATACCAAAGCTCTTCATTTCAAAGAACCCTATATTGATCAACGATATAAAAAGGGCATTAAACAGGAAAAGATTTCTGAAACGGCCGTCAACAATCTGTAGAGTTCCTAAATTCTCCAAAGACGTCCAAATACCTCTAAAACCGATCCTGAACAGAGTTCCGCAAGTTCCTCCTCGCAACCTTCCAATGGCGTCATTCATTACTTCGTTACTTGCACATCCTAAGCAATACACTTCCGCGGTGGTATACCAAAAATCTTTTTTAAACATCAGGAGTAATCTGACAACACTTGGATGGCAATTTATTTTCACCGATGGCTCCAAATGCAACGACATCATTTCATTTGCTGTAGTATCTGAAGGTGGGAATACAATTAAGACAGGACTACTCTTTCCACACTGGTCGATTTTCACAGCTGAAGTTCTTGCTATAAGCATCGCCACAGAATATGCAGCCTCATCCAAAGGCAAATATGTATGTTATTTGCTCGAATAGTAAGTCGGCCGTGCAAGGATTGCAAAATACAAGAAACGAATCCACTCATCTAACCCCCCTCTCCCTCTGGTCCAACCCTGTCGAAACTGCACGCTTCTTGGGCTTCCCCCTAGATGAGTTCGACGACAACGACCATTTGGGAATCCGCCCTTTACGGGGCGTGATAACCGCTACAACAACAAGGAACGACGAAGCTCTCATATAGAAGATTCGTACCAAGTTAATTAGACAAAGGTCAAAAATAAAAATAATGTGGATTCCTGGCCACTGCGGAATACCTGGCAACGAATATGCTGATGCAGCAGCCAAACATACGTGTAACTCACCATGCGAAGTTATTGCCACCTAGTATGTTAGATCAGACATTCAAAAAGCCGTGGAAAAATACAGTAAAAGAATGTCAGCTCAAAGCTGGTCACTTTCGGTTAGGCGCGCAGGTAGATCGCAGGTGAAATTGCTCGCGGCCTTTCGAGAGGAGGAGGGCGGGGGACTGGACGAGACCTCAGGGGAATCTACTCCTTTCGGAGAATTCGATCGACAGCTTGGTGGAGAAATTCACCGTAGCCTGTAATAAAGCGATAGAGATTTCCTGTGCACTGAAGAAGCCTTCAGACAATTCTAAACCGCTCTGGTAGACGTTAAAAGTTTCGGAGCTTAGGTCTTTGAGAAGACGTTTTTTTAACCTACGTAGGAAGAGTAGGAAACCCTCGGACAATATAGCATCGGGTTTAGAATTTATAAATCCGAAATAAGGAAACCTAAGCGGGACTCGTGCAGAAGCTTCTGCGAAGACGTAGAAGGTTGCCACGAGTTCTCTAGGCTTAGGCAGGTGCTTGTGAGGGCTCTCGTGTCCTTGAGATGTCGTAGGAATGACTTGGGAAACTGGACAATAGCCAGTGGGGAGTCGCTTAGGCTTCCCCTCGATTCCCATATCCGGGCAACCCTGAGCCGGGTGGAGCCACAGGCGTGGAACTAGGTGCCATCTATGTCCCTCTTTGTGCCCTGTTGGAGTAGCATCGTCTGCTCTGGGCGATACGCTCTTTCAAGGCATTCAACAGCATTCTTTCCGCTCAGTTGCAAAAGTCTGAGCGGATGTCTCTTCAGTGGTTGGCGCTTATTTGCGCGAGCCGCGTAAGCAGACACTATATTCTTAGGCTCTGGAGGAATGTCAGGGATACCTTTATTTAAAGAGGGGCAAGAGCTCTCATGTGTCCTCTAGGGGCTTGAGGCCAATCAGCCTCTCATCTTTTCTATTGAAACCCCTGGAGAGGCTGATTGATGTTCATATAAAGGAAGGCATTCCTCGGAATCTGATTGATCTTCAAATAAGGGATGGGATTCCTCGTAAGCGATTGCCGCAAACTCAGCATGCTTACTCGAAGGGCAGGTCAGTTGAAAAACCCCCCCACACGGCTGTTAATGTCATTGAAGAGTCTCTTGAACACAAGGACTTCGCAGTTGGTGCCTTTCGGGATACAGGTGCCTTTAATAACGTCTAGCCACAGGCAATAGTCAGATCCCTGGTGAAGATTGGGGTCGTAACGGGAGTTGTAAGGCTCGTCAACCAGCTTCTCTGAGTCCGAACTCTCGAGGCAGAGAGGGGCAGCGCCTGCATTCAATGAAGGGGGAGTAGTGCACTTCACAAGGAGGGGTTCTCTCACCCCTTCTTTGGGTCGTTGTTATGAACGGCGTCCTGAAGGAGCAGGAAGGGCTCCCTTATTGATCCTAAAGTGGTCTACAGGATGTGGGATCGCTGTCAATCCTTGCAAGACGGAGCTCGTCTTGTTTACCAAAAGCTATAGAGTGCCGGATGTCTGACCTCCTTCAATAGGTGGCGTCCCACTTGTGCTTTCTGACCGGGTTTATGGAGTGGTTGTATGGTGGAACTCACTGGAGAATATATCGAAAGCAAAGCAGCTATAGCGAGTGAAACGGTCTGCGCTCATTAGAATCAGTGAGGCGCTTGGGACCACATCTACTTTCGCGCTCAACGTTGTGCTTAACATGCCACGTGTGGACATTGCGAGCAAGGTTGCTGCAGCCCGTTCTGGAACCCGGCTCAGATGCAATGGATACAGCTTCAATTCGGCCTTTGGGCATTCTACAAACCTTGCCAGTTTCGACTTTGTCCCTCCAGAAACGGATTGCTGTCTGCCGGTTCTAGCCCATGGTGGTTCCTTCTCCACTCACATCCCTCTAAAAGAGAAATGGAAGGATGGTAGTTAGTGGAGTGGGTGGACTATGAACTACAGCTGGACGGACAGATTGGGGAAAGGGGATGTATTCTGCGAGGAGCTCTCCCTAAGCCGAAAATTTAGACTTCCGGACTACTGTCGTGTGTTTCTGGCAGAGGTGTCCGCAATCAAGGAGGCAGCCGATTGGCTACTCACCAATAAAATCCCCTTTAGAAGGACAAACATTTATTCTGATAGTCAGGCCACTATTAAGGCCTTAAGATCGCAAATAGTGTTTACGACGGCAGGGTAAATATTTTCTAACCGCCCTAATGCACGTGTACATACGCATACGCATACATATGCAACTGCGAATTATTGCGTATTTCCTGCCGGATAATTCCTTTTGTTGATCTTTCCATTTACTTGGTTTCCAATAAAATTGCGGTTGACGCCAACCGTACATTTTTTTCTAACTTCACTCTGTCTCAGGATCTCAGAAGCGACGCAGGTCAACTACCACTTCACACCACAAGTAAAACCATTCTTGTATATCTACATATATATATTTGAATAAATTCTAATTGAATTAAACTTAAACAAATCTGTTTCATTTCTCTACACAAATTCCAACTGTGCGTCTGGACTGCCCTCTTGGGAGACACGACACACATTTGTACATGGTCCTTCTAAGCCAAGATTTTGAAAATACAGTCCACAAAAAGTCTTTATACAAAGCCGCATAGCCGCAGAAAAATTTCATAGCAAGACACAAAGCCGCACAATCACCCACCCGAACAAGGCAACTGCACACATATACCAACTGCCATCACCACAAGTCACTGAGACATTAAGGTACGTGTTATGTGTTCCAATTACATTTTATAACACGTTAATGACTTTTTGTGAAACATCGCCTCACAAGGTAAGTGATTTTTTTGTGAAAACGAAAGAGTGTTAAACTTTAAGAAAAATGAAACTGTGCTAATTCCGTTTGTCCGCGAGCGACAACAACAACAACTAACGGTCGTACATACACACGCACAGCAGTGAACAGTGGTACTGTATTGCAACAGTTCAATCCATCAAATTTAAATTTAAAGTTTTTTTTTTGGATTTCCACACTTATTTACTTTAAAGTAAATCTGTATAAATTTCTTTTGTTCAATACTGCTCATTGGAATAGCATAATTGTTAATTTGCGAATCACTAGTTCACTGGTTCGAGAAACATTACTTCTATTGCACACTATTGCATTTTCACATATTCACTTTTGAGCCTTTGTTGTTATTTTGTATCGGGTGTTTTTTTTAGGGGTATAGAACTTCGAATTGAAATAAAACACAAGAAAATCGTTTTAAGGTCCATCAATTTGGCTTTATTGGAAGGATAATTTTATGCCATTAATGTTTAAATATGATTTCGGGCATGTGGCCGCCGCGGCTGGCTCGAATAAAGCCAATTCTACTGGTCCAATTTTCAACCACTTTTTCGAGCATATGGGGCCGTATGTCGGCAATAGCGCCACGAATGTTGGCTTCCAATTCCCCTAACGTTTCTGGTTTGTTGGCGTAGACGAGCGACTTCACATATCCCCAAAGAAAATAATCCAATGGTGTCATATCACACGATCTTGGTGGCCAATTTACAGGTCCATTCCGCGAAATTATGCGCTCATCGAATGTTTCCTTCAATAAATCGATTGTGACGTGCGCTGTGTGGCATGTAGCGCCGTCTTGTTGGAACCACAACTCATCCACATTCATGCCATCCAATTCGGGAACAAAATAGTCGGTTATCATGGCTCTATACCGGTCTCCATTAACGGTAACTGCCTCTCCAGCATTATTGCGGAAGAAGTATGGCCCAATGACTCCACCAGCCCATAGAGCACACCAAACAGTCAGTTTTTGTGGATGTAATGGCGTTTCAAGGGTCTCATGTGGATTCTCTTCACTCCAAATGCGGCAATTTTGCTTGTTGACGTAGCCATTCAACCAAATATGAGCCTCATCACTGAACAAAATTTTGCGATGAAAATCAGCATCGAGATCAATCTCATTTTCGGCCCATACACCAAAATCACGACGCATTGCATGGTCTCGCGGCTTTAATTCTTGCACAAGCTGGATCTTGTAAGGTCGCAAGCCAAGATCTTTGCGCAAAATCTTCCATAAAGTTGATGGACAAAGCTCCAATTGCTGTGCACGGTGGCGAATCGATTCATTCGGGTCCTCTTCAACACTTTGCTCTACAGCGGCAATTGTTTCTTCGGTGCGCACTGTTCGACGTCTCTGCGGATGCATATTATCACATAGAGTAAACGTAGTGCGAAAACGATCCATGGTTAACCGAATTAATTGCTCTGATGGACGATTATGTCGACCATAAAATTGACGGAGCTCGCGGTAAACTTCGCGAACTGAACCATTATTTTCGAAATAAATTTGCACGATTTGCAAGCGTTGTTCTTTTGTCAACCTGTTCATGATGAAATGGCAAACCAAACTGAACATAAATGACATTAGAGTTGCCAGATTTGACCACAAAATGCCAGTTTTATCTCTATTCGAAAAACAAACCTGTAAAAAAAACACCCGATATATATAACCAACAAGTAAAGAGTAAAGCCAATATATCACTGGTACATAATCAAGTACCTACTTTACTTGTTAAAGCACATTTATATATACGTCGACACATTTTGGGTGGCAAGTATTTTTTTTTTTTTGCATCAAGTGCCATTTTATATTTGGGTGACAGTGTTCTTTTTTGCATCACATTTAAAAAAATAACAAACTTTACTGAAATTAAAGAAAAATCGTTAAATAAAGAAACAGACATACAACATATACACATATATAAATTTCCTGGTAATTGTCATTTTGCCGAACTTTTTTTTAACAATATCAGAGTTAGGCAGACTTTAGTAGCTCCCTCTTAGCTTCACTATAGATTCATACATCCGTTTGGCAGAATCTGTTGCAGAGTTCGATGCGGACTTTAACAGCACTCCTGCCTCAGAACAAAACAAGTACGGTCTTGCTATCCAGCAAGACGAATTGAAAGTGTTATGGGAGAAAACGAAAGTAGCGTACGATACGCTCACGAACTCAGAAGGTTTAACTAAAGAAGATATCAGGGCTATTAAAAAGAAATATAGAGTATGTTTTTAAGTGCATGTCTGCTATGGCTACTCAACCAGAGGCATTATCAAACGTAGAAAAGGATGTAGGGGAGCAGTCCGTCCGCGAACACAATATCCACCTTCAACCGTTCAAGGGCGACTATCTTTCATGACCAAAATTCCGTTATATGTTTACGGCCATCTACATCCTAAATAAGCGCCTCACCTCGGCTGAGAAACTATTCCATCTCAACCATAATATACAAGGGGAGGCCAAAGAAATTGCAAGAAAGTGCCCACTTACTACTGACGGCTTTACTACTGCGTGGAAAAACTTGTGTAAACGCTATGGAAACAAGCGTATTTTAGTAAACACACAACTTAAACTATTGTTTAACTTAAAGGCAATAGAGTTTGAGTGTGGTAGCTCAATAAATAGTTTGCAGCGGGAGATAAACAATTGCTTATCAGCCCTGAAGAGTCATCAAATTGACATATCAAACTGGGACGCAATTGTCGGTTATCTCTGCTCGACGAAGCTGAATGACCGCACACTGGCTCTATGGGAACAAACCATAGACCATAAAAACGAAATACCCAAATGGGAAGATGTGGACATGTTCCTGTCCAATCGTTTTCAGACCCTAGAGACATTGTCAGGGTTGAAGGATGGTAGAGCTGTGAGAGTGCCAAAGCCGCTACAAATCACACGTCATCCTTTCTAAACCCCGACAAAAAGAGTTGGCACCTTCCAAGTAAGCGTGACCACTTTTACTTGTAAACTGTGCCATATAAACGAGCACAAATTGCGCAGCTGTTCCCGTTTCCTACAGCTAACACCTACAAACAGATTGCAATTTTTAAAGGAAAATAATTGTTGCCTGAATTGCATTAATTCCGGACATTCTGTGTCAAGATGCACAAGTGCTTACAATTTCAATACGTGTCACTGGCGACATCAGACGCTCCTGCAATTCGGCCCAAGGCAACGACGCGTTGGACGTCTTCGAGGCCTGCCGACGATTCTCCATCTACATCGAGGCGCAAAACACAACGTGATTCCGATAAGGCAACTTAAAATGCAAACAGAAATTTTAAGTCCTGCTTTGCGAATACAAATACAGGTGTGCTGTTAAGAACAGCTCGCGTCAATATACGTCTCAATGGCACAGATTCTGCTGCACGAGCACTTATTGATTCTGGTTCTGAGTGTTCCTTTATAACAAAGAGGCTCAAACGCAGAATCAATCTATCTGCAAAAAAGATGCATGTCCAAGTTTCAGGCATCACAAACTCGGTAAATGCCCAAGTTAAAGAAGCATGTAACATACAATAGCGGTCCCCCGTCGACCCGTTGCTTAGCTGCAGCTGTCCTGGTTTTACCACAACTAACCGGAAATCTGCCGACAACAAATATAAGCGCGACGACGAGGCAAGAATTTCTGGACCTGGTATTAGCGGATAAAAGGTTTTTCGTAAATGAACAAGTATACCTCATTCTCGGTGGAAACATTTATCCACAAATCATATTAAGTGGAATAAAGAAAAACGTCTTGAAGACACTTTTAGCCCAAGAAATAACCGGGAGTACGGATACTACAAATACACAAAGCAATATAGTTTCGTACTTCAGCGAAGTTGCGCTGGATAAGCAACTTACGGCATTCTGAGAGTTAGAAGATTTACCCAAAACCAAAAGCCTCAATGAAGATGACAAATATTGCGAAGAGCTTTATAAAAAGACCACTATCAGAACTAATGAGGGAAAACACATAGTCTCGTTACCATTCCGACAGGGATTTCCAGAAACCATACAACTAGGCCCTTCTCTTAAAAAAGCCTGCTCTCAATTCTTCCGGAATGAGACGCGTATAGCCAAGGATCCCGTCCTACAAAAAGAGTATAATAGGGTATTAGCAGAGTATGAGGCACTAGGACACATGACGAGAATAAATAGTAACATTTCATCGTACTCATGTGATAATTACTTCCTGCCTCATCACGCCGTTACAAAGGCGGAGAGTACCTCAACTAAGGTTCGCGTGATTTTCAATGCCTCAAGTGCAACCGCTAATGGGACAGTTTTAAATGACGTCCTCCTACCAGGTCCAGTACTGCAATCAGATCTTCCGATACTGATTCTACGCTGGAGATTATACAGATATGTTTTCAACAGTGACATCGAGAAAATGAACAGACAAATTTGGATAAACGATAACCATTCGAAATATCAGCGCATCGCCTTTCGGGCAAACCCGAACGAATCAACGAGCCTATAGGAATTAAAGACGGTTACGTTTGGAATAAACTGGGCTCCTTACCTGGCGATAAAGACACTGTTGCAGTTGGCCGATGACGTAGAAAGCTCGCATCCAATAGCAGCTAATATTCTGCGAAAATGCATGTACGTAGACGACGTACTTGCAGGAGGACACAGCATCGAATCAACCATAAAGGCAAGGGACGAAATTTCTACGGTACTGCGGTCAGCGGGTTTTCCCTTACGAAAATGAACGGCCAACTGCGAGGATGTAATAGCAGACATTCCAAAAAAGGATATACTAAGCGAAGCTTTTTTGGAATTGGAAGACACCAGCTCAGTTAAAGCCCTTGGAGTAAGATGGAATGCCCATGTGGATTATTTTTATTTATTAACAAGACCAATGGGGCATAGTGACACAATCACTAAAACGTCGATGTTGTCCACCATCGCCAAGCTGTTCGATCCGCTAGGATGGCTTGCGCCCATTGTAATAGTAGCCAAAATATTGATGCAAACCATTTGGCTGGAGGGCACAGAGTGGGGTGAACTTGTGTATAACACCATCATTGAAGAAAAAAGCGCATTTATGCGCAACCATAACAATAAAAAATTTGGATGAAATTCTCGATAGGTTTTCAGATTTACCGAGAGCTTTGAGAGTCTTATCATATGATATGAGATTCTACCAAAGCACTCATCCGAACAAAAATGCTTCCTTTCGAGCAGAGTCTTGTTTAATTTCATCCGGTGAAATTATACCAAAGACACAACGCTTAGTAATCATTTACCAGAAGCAATACTATGGTAATGAATATTTTAACCAAAAGTCAAAGAAACCCATCGATGGAAAAAGCGAAGTGCTACCCCTTATCCCTTTCTTAGATAAAAATGGGATTATGAGGACTGGAGGTCGTCTTGGCGCATCGCTAGATTTAGCGTACAACGACCGTCTTCCAATCATCCTTCCTTATAAGTGCCGATTGGCCCGTCTTGTTGTCCAATTTATCCATGAAATCTCCCTGCATGGCGAAAACCAACTAATGCTGCGTCTAATTCGAACGCAGTATTGGATTCCCCGGTTCAAAAATATGGTAAAGTCCGTTTTCCATAATTGTAAGGTCTGGACAATCCAGGTTATAGGGGTGCCCCCTCAGGAACGCACCTCATATTCGCGCGCATTTACAAACACGGGTGTAGATTTCGCAGGGCCTTTCGATCTCAAAAACTTCCGCGACAGAGGTTGTCGCATTTCAAAGGGTTACGTTTGCCTGTTTGTGTGTTTCGCCTCTAAGGCTATACACTTGGAAGCCACCAATGACCTTAGCACTGCATCTTTTTTGGCAGCCTTTGCTAGGCGCATAGCCAGGAGAGGATGCCCAATAAATGTTTACACCGACAATGGCACCAACTTTGTCGGAGCTTCACGATCTCTACCATCAGAAATTAAAGCTTTTATAACCAATGAGCGAAATAGTATAATGAATAAATATAGCCACCAGATAATCACATGGCATTCCTCACCCACTGCAGCGCCTCATATGGGCGGATTGTGGGAAGCAGGGGTAAAAATTTTAAAACCCATTTTAAAAAGATTGCTTCCGGCTTCAGTTACACATTCCTAGAGTTCACAACTCTTTTATGTCGAACTGAGTCATGCCTTAACTCCCGTCCGTTAAGCCCCTCTTCGAATGAACCTTCCGACTTGGAGCCTCTTACCTCCAGTCATTTCCTAGTAGGTGGGCACCTATTAGCTCCTCCTGAACTTGAAGTCATCGAAAGCCCTGCCTCGATCGTAAACCGATGGCAGAAACTTAAAGCCCTGCATCAAACATTTTGTAAAAGATGGAAGTCTGAATATCTGCTAGGAAATGCAAAAACGCACAAAGCGGAAACATCCACAAACTAACATAAAAACAGAAGATCTTGTGGTTATAATAGAAGACAATCTACCGCCTAATATGTGGAGACTGGGAAGAGTCATCAACCTACACCCAGGCTCGGATAACCGGGTACGCGTCGTCGACATCTCTACTACGAAAGGGCAAACCAGCAGACCAATAACGAAATTGGTATTGCTGCCCTCTATCGAAAATACCGCTACTTCCCCTAAAAAAAAAAAAATCATAAACAGTACGTGTAGTATAAGAAAATAAAGAAATCTGCTCTGCCATTTTTCTAGCCATATAAGTACTTAACTTGAAATTTTCCGATGTATTACCTACGACGATGGCGTACAGAAATAAATTCTGTGAATTCATTTTCCATGCATGCAACAAGTAGTGGTTATTTGGTACCCGATACCTGTACAAAACTAACCGACAAATTAACCACTAGTTTGAGCTAATTTCAAAAAGTGGTCATTTGATACCCGAAACTATTTCAAAACTAACCAACAGAGCTAATTTCCCGGTATTTATAACCGATGGACAAAAATCAGCCCGGTTCCACCCTAACATTAGTTATGTCTTCATATTCTCTAGTAAAAACCCCATCCACTAACTAAATTTCAGAGCGTAAGAAAAATTTGCTTTCAATGAAAGAAACATGCAAGAAACTAAGAGAACGTAAAACCAATAAGAAGCGGCAAGTTTTTTTATACTTTAAATATTTCGTATATTTAAATATTTTATCAATTTTCCAATTTTAATAACTGTTTTCTACTTTTGATCAACTCAATACTTTCAATCAGGTTTTATCTAACGTGCAAATTCTTGCTAGTAAAAATCTATCCGGTAAAAAAAACACTTATTGAAAAGATCTAAGTACTGATATTTACCCTACATACATTAAACTTTTAAATATATATAAGTATAAGAAAAAAAAATTTAACAATTACTTGTTTATGAACAGCTCCCAATAATCCACTGTGTCCCGCTCCTCGCGTCGTGGAAACTATCCATTTTGTTCACCTGTTGAGAAAGAAAACAAATTAGTTTCAGTGTACAAAAGTGATTAGGCAACACAAAAAAATCAATCCACATTGTTACTTTCACAACCTCCTTTTTGCTTCCGGTCATCATCCGCTATCTTCGGATGGCATACCCCTTCTCCTTCCGACTGTGCCCTCGCAATCGAATGCAGCACACCACTAAGTGCATGTAGATGTATGTATATCGATATACATATGTACGTAAAAAACTCCGTAATTTATGTACAGAAAATTATTTTATTATTATTATTATATATCAATACCACTTACCTGCTCATCGTCGCCGTACACCTGCATGTGTCCACCATTGCATATGGTAAGACATCCACTGTTAGTCAGCTGCACATGGAGTTCGTCGCCAACCTCCAAATTGCGTGTTCCCAACACGTACGGGAACATTATTCGTGTATTCCTGAAATGCGCGCACTAAGCACTACTTTTATCACTTTTTTCACAACGTTTTAATTAATTTAAAATTTTTTAACACTATTTAATTTAATTTGGAAATATGCAAGATTTTCGCAACTGCTTGCTGCTGAACTTCACGAATAAATAATTTTTTTTTTAGCACATTAAGTTACCGGTTGGCCCTGTGTTCAGTAAGTTAAGCGCAGTGGTATGCAAACTGTTGGTGGGTGGTAGGCCAGATTGCTGGATGTCAAACTGATCTATCTCACCACCATCAAATAACTAATGTACAAAAAACAAACAAAAAACAGAATGTTGAGCCACTTCATGGTAGGGGACACTTTCCGCGAATACAAAAATACAAGAATATGGAGTACAAATCAGTTTTTAATTGTTTCGATTTTTTTTAAACATCCTATGCAGTCAGGTGTTAGGTCACTACACTGACCAGTCCATCTGGTGTTTTTACGATATATGCAAATATATCGTAATCCCATGTACGTTCTTAACTGTGGAACATAGCCAAGTCCACCACCTTTAAGTTAAGCACCATTTACCGATGGGGGGCGCAAGTGTACCGATACGATCACACCCAAATATCATTTTCACAGTAGGTGATGAAAGTTTATGGGCACCTGGCGCATAAATACACCAAATATATAATAAATACATAAATTCATAAAATTTATAATGAAATACATACATATGTATGTGGATAAACATTTTTTTTTGTAATTTCATTATTTCATAAAACAATTTTTTTTGTGGTATGTTCAGCCTTAATATTTCTTTCTATTACCGTCCTTCCAAGTAGAGCACAGGAGACGATGACGGAGGAACACGGAGCGGTTCAAGGAAACAACAAGCAAGCGGCTCATTGGAAACAATCCAAAAAAAATATTTTTTAATCAAATATGTGATGTGGTGTGAAGTGGTCGTTGGATGATGTTGACGCTCAGGATTTTTGCTTACCGCAAGGGGGCCGGCATGTTTACGACGGTAGCGTCAATATTTTCTAACCACCCTAATACTCGCGTACATACACATACGCATACATATGCAACTGCGAATTATTCCTTTTTTCCCGCCGGATAATTCCTTTTGTTAATCTTTCCATTTAGTTGCTTTCCAATCAAATTGCCGTTGACGGCAACCGTACATTTTTTCCCAACTTCACTCTGTCTCAGGATCTCAGAAGCGACGCAGGACAACTACCACTTCACACCACAGGTAAAACCATTCTTGTATATCTACAAATATACATTTGAATAAATTCTAATTGAATTAAACTAAAACAAATCATTTTCATTTCTTTACACAAATTCCAACTGTGCGTCTGGACTGCCCTCTTGGGAGACACGACTCACATATGTACAAATAGTGAGATCAAAAATTGACGGGGAGTGCCTGACTTCGCTCTCATCCACCTTGTGGTACCTCGATATTGGACTAATTTGGGTGCCGGGCCATAGCGGCATTGCAAAAAACTGCATGGCTGAGCTCATTAGCTCGGAGGGGTACCATGGAAGTGATGTGCAGGGAGAGAGTGGGAGCTCCTTTGGCTGCCTACGGACTTCTCTTGTATAGATGGGCTCTCTGTCGACTCAGCGAGCGCTAGGAAACTGACACCACTTGAAAAATCACAAGGACCCTCTGGCCAAGAGTGGACCCTAGGCGCTCAAAGGAACTGAGGTCGCACACAAAGCACAACTCTCGGTCCTTGTAGGAGTTCTGAGTGGTCATTGTTCGATGAGTATTCGTGCGCTTAGGATGAATATAGTATCTGAGCCTTTCTGCCGCAGCTGTATGGAGGATGATTACGTGGAGTCATATTTTCATTTTCTGCGCAGCTGAGCCTGCCTTTGCGAGACCGAGGTTCAAGTATCTAGGCTCCTACTTCTTTAATACCCCAGACCAGCTCTCTGGGATGGAAATTGGTAATTTACGTGACTTCCTTCATGGTACGCAACGTTTCTCCGGTTAACCTTTCTTGATTCCGATTTTTGTTACCATTCAAATAACAGGTGGTACCCCTATGGACTTCTCTAGAATGTCTAAGTGAGTTCCCACTGCGAGGACTACCACATTAACCTAACGTAATCTAACCTAAACCGCAATTTTTGAGCATTATTTGGTCCTTCCGAAACAAATGTTTATTTTGGAGTTTTGTTTTTTTTAGCAGCTCAGAAATTCAGAACATCACACAGCTTTTCTAACATCAGTTTAGTGTTACAGTACGGTATGCCCGCGTCAACACATGGTAATAATATAATAGGTATTTTTTTTATTAATCAGAAGGACAATTGCCTAGGTCAGGGCTGTCCAAATAGCGGCCCCCACTTTACTTTTCTAATGAAAAAATTACACAAAAAAAATAGAATTAAAAATTGCTGAACAACAAGTGAAGCATGTAGAAAGACAAACTTTTTGCCATAAAAATGGTTGTTGTCATGACTAAATTTATCTCTAATATGATTAATTGATCGCAACAACCCTACATATCAGTCAAAGCTGTCATCTGACGAATATGAAAAGAAAGAAACAAAAATAGAGATAGCGGTAGTTGAGAAATACTTTATTAAACGTGATTTTATGCATAATAGCTACAAAAAAGCGAAAGATTTCTGACGAGTGTAGAGTTTTTAATGAAAAATGGGAATATTACTTTTTTTGTAACAATAATATTAAAATTCAATGCATGATTTGCAATTTTGTGTTATCAGTTGCAAAAGAATATAACATTAAAAGGCACTATACGCAGTTGCACTAAAAAAATTTCTCTAAATATTTGGGAGAAGCCGGAACCGCTATAATAGCAGAGCACAAAAAGAAATTGCTGCAAAACACTAACGTATTCTCCAAAATCAGCACAGATCAACAACTTATTCTAGCTGCTTCCTATGATGTTACGGGTTAGGTTGGAGTGGCAGCCGCCTACAGCGGCTCACTTAGGCCAATATTTGGCCCATTGTGTTACCACAAGAAAAGTTTTGTACCATCCCAAAAAGAAAAATTACCCCTTACTAAACCAGTTTGCCTCATTGATAAACTTCAACAGACAATTTACCTCGGTGCTAGAAACCTTACTAAGGTCATCCAGAAACGGTGATCCCAGATGTCGCATCCTGCTTTTACACAGTGCAGGGCACTTACACAGTAGATGCAAGATCGTTTCCTCCTCCTCGTCATTCTTGCAGCTCCTACAGCATCTTCGGAAGGGCACTCCCAACCTTTCAGCATGTATACCTATCAGACAGTGCCCTGTTAGAGCCCCGATCACATTCGAAATGTTTTCCCTTCTTAGAGAGAGAACGCTGCGCGACCGTTTCCGATCCCATTTAGGCCACGTCTGCCTTGAGGTTCGACAGGCCGTATTTTGCCTCCATCTATTGTCAGCTTGTTTATATGTAAGATCTCTGAGTAGCATTTTGCAAGTGGCAAACGGCTTACCAATGCGTTCTTTATCCTGAAGAATCTGCTTGGTCGTACCTTGTCTTGCAAGTTCATCTGCCATGCAGTTTCCCTCTATGTCCCGGTGACCAGGGACCCAAATGAGGTACAGTCTGTTCTGCTTAGCCATCTCCTGTAGAGATCGGCGGCAGTCCAGCGCGATATTCGAGTTAAACGTGAGAGAGCTCAGAGCTTTGATTGCAGCCTGGCTGTCACTAAAAATGAAGATGTCTCTTCCTATAATCCCGGTCCCTATCTTCTTCACCGCTTCCATGATAGCTGAGACCTCAGCCTGGAAGACGCTGCAGTGATCTGGTAACCTAAAGGAAATTTGCAGGAGAGGGTTTCGTGAGAAAACGCCCCCTCCTACCTGATTATCGAGTTTCGAGCCATCTGTATAGATGACAATGCTCTCAGGTGGAGTGTGAAACTCAGGTTTCCACTCCTCCCTGCTTGGAATTCGTGTAGTAAAGTTACTTTCATTTACCGATGTCCAAGCACACCGGTCCGTGCTGCTCGGAATAGAGCAGAACTTGTTCAAAATACTAGAGTGCCCTTGGCATTCAGGGTGCCATTGGGATGTCTCTCTTAGTCTCAAAGCAGTCATCGCTGCCGTCTGTTGTCCGACCAAATCTAAAGGAAGGAGGTCTAAAATGGCGTTCAAAGCCTCATTTGGCGTGGTTCTGAGCGCCCCGCGTATGCAGATCATACTAGATCTTTGCACCTTGGTGAGTAATCTGAGGTTAACCTCTTTGTCTAAAGCAGGCCACCATACGATCACCACATATAGGAGAATTGGTCTGACGACCGCTGTGAAAATCCACCGACAGATCTGGGGGTTAAGACCCCATTTCCTGCCTATGGCTCTCTTACAAGTGTAGAGGGCTATGAAAGCCTTTTCATGACGTTGAACCAGGTTCTCTTTCCAGTTCAGCTTCCTATCTAAAACAACGCCTAAAAATTTGGCACTTGTAGAAATACTTAACCGGGTACCATTTAATACCGGTGGGGTCACCGAAGGCACTTTATACCTTCTCGTGAAGAGTACGAGTTCCACTTTACTTGAGCTGACCCTGAGCCCGCATTGGGTGGACCACTTGGATACCTCCCGAAGCGCTCGTTGCATCAGCTCGCATAGTGTCTGCGGAAACTTTCCCCTGAGTGCGATCGCGACGTCATCAGCGTACGCGACAACTTTTGCGCCACCCCATACCGTATCTCGCAGTAGCGTATTAACGGTGAGGTTCCACAGAAGTGGGGATAGGACACCTCCTTGTGGCGTCCCCCTCGACACGTGCCGCGACAATTCGCTCGCACCCAGCTTAGCCCTTACTACTCTGCAACTGAGTAGCTGGCCTATAAACTCAACCAGTGAGCATTCGGCTCCTAGATCCCTAACGGCGCCAGTTATGGCTTCTGGAAGCACATTATTGAAGGCGCCTTCAATGTCCAGGAAGGCTACAAGACAGAAATCCTTGGCACTGAGAGACTTCTCAATATAGCCGACCAAGCTATGGAGTGCAGTCTCAGTAGATTTGCCTTTGCGGTAGGCATGCTGGTCATTAGACAGTAGTCGACTGTCGATGGTATCGGACAGGTGGCAACTAACAATCCTTTCAAGTGCCTTAAGAGCAAATGATGATAGACTAATAGGCCTAAGATCCTTTGGATTAGTATATGAGGCCTTACCAGCTTTAGGAATAAAAACAGCCGTGACATTTCTCCATGCCAACGGTATATGATTAAGTTTGAAACAGGCTCTGAAAATAGTAGAGAGCCATTTTGCAGACACCTCCAGTGTCTTAATTAGCTGAGCAGGTATTATCCCATCCGGCCCTGCAGATTTGTATGGCTTAAAGCTTTGGATAGCCCATTTAACCTTTTCTTCCGAAACCGGTATACTGACGGGGTTGGAAGAAATAAACGGAGGAGTTCTTTCCTCCGCAGTTGTGTTCCCAGGGAAGTGAGTATCTAGTAGCAGTTCAAGGGTTTCCTTTCCCGTAGAGGTCCAGGAACCGTCTTGCCTCTGCAAGAAACCTATCGGGTTAGAGGATCCTGAGAGAATCTTCCTTAACCTGGCTGTCTCGGAAACACCCTCGATGCCGCCGCAGAAGTTTCTCCACGAAGATCTCTTTGCCGCCCTTAAAGCTTTTTTATAGGTCTGGAGAGACTTTTTGTACTCCTGCCATACCAGTTCGAGATTAAGTCTTTTGGCTTTGTTGAAATTTTTCCTACAAGATTTGCGTAGCGAGTCCAACTCACGTGACCACCAATGGGGTTTACGTTTGCCCCATTGTTTAGATTCAGGGCAAGCCTGCTCTAGGGCATTTGAGCAGGTCATCGTAAAAACGTTCACCATGTTCTCTAGATCCCCGATGCAGTTAGGTTCAATAAGAGGTTCGCTGGTCAGCCTATCCTCAAATAACCTTTTATAAGAGCGCCAATCCGTGTTTTTTAGGTTTTTGCGCACTTTTGGGCTGGTAAAAGAAAAGTTCAATACGATTTCAATATAACGATGATCAGAGAAGGAGTGTTCGTCTAGAACCCGCCAACTCTCGATCAGTTCAGATAGATTAACACTACATAGAGTTATATCCAAAACTTCTTTACGATTCCTAGTAATGAAGGTGGGATCCCTACCTTTGTTGCATATAAGTAGGTTAGTAGTTAGCAGGTAGTTGAAAAGTAACTCACCTCGATCATTAATGTCCGTGCTCCCCCAGTTGACATGGTGAGCATTAGCGTCGCTGCCGACCAACATGTGTCCGCTCTCATACCTGGATATCAAGTTCCGAACCATAGAGGGAGGAGGGTATTCGGCTTCGTACGCCATGTAGGCCGATGCAAGCACAATCGACATACTCCCTAACTCCGCGAGAATTGCCGTGACGTCGCCATCACTGTAATTAGGTAGAAGAAAGATATTTAAATCTGCTTTAGCCAGAATACAGGCTCTAATTTTACCTTTACCACGCTCCAAGAAGAGCTTAAAACCGGTGGCACTCAACCCACATACCCTTGAGTTGCAAACCCAAGGTTCCTGAATGAGTACCACCGTAATGTCGCCTTTGCTTAGGCGACCCAGGAGAGCAGCTGAAGCTGCTTTAGAATGATGGAGGTTTATTTGCAGCACCCTCATGCGAGACAGCCGCATCCTCCCCTCCAGCTACAACGGTGACGTCAGCTTCACCCTCCCCGTCACTGAGAAGCAACTCCTCCTCCGCAAACAACCTATGCATTGTTGGTGCAAGGTTCGTCTGGGAGGAGACGCTGCCTTCAGCGTCGGAGAGTTTCGGTTCCGGCTCCGGTTCGGGTGCCTGAATGTCCACGTCCATTGCTTCACCCGAGCCGGAGGCACGCTGAGCGTCACCTCGGTACACTTTGATAATGACCTCATCGAGGCCATACGAAACGCGGCATTGCCTCTTCTCCAGAAGCCCAATAGACTCCTTATTAAGGGACAATACCACTTGTCTGGAAGGGCCTTCCGCGTCCTCGACACGGACGACCCTCCAATCACTTGTCGGGAGGGATGGGTTCATCACCTGGAGCATCTTAAGGATGCTTTCCGGTGCCGATGGTGTCACCGGAACCCATACCCTCGCCCGTGGTCTGACTGGAATGTCCTTCCAGTCCACCACCTCCAACTTAGCCCCTGGGTAGACAGGGCCCACCTTTGCAACGGCGGCCTTATACAGCGCCACCGATCTCTGGTCCTCACAGGCTACCACTTTAATATGGCCCTGGTACCAGCCAGCGTCCTTACAGGCCGGGGGGGTTCCGGGGTTTTCCAGCAGAACGTCAAAAATGACGTTCGCCAGAGCTGCCTTCACCCACCTCCACTGGTCTTTTGGTAAGGACCCGAGCTCGTTGCCTCGGTCCAGGACCCCAATAAGGATCCTGTCCTTCGCAACCTCGGCAAAGCTAGGCCTGCCCACCCAGGAGTGCGGCCGGATTCTTTTCGTCGCCGGAGTTTGGTCCTCCGCCGATCTTTGTCGTTTAGACGAAGGCACCCGGTTTTCCACTGAAGCCCCAGTGACCCGGAAGTTAGGCAGCAGGGCTTTCGCCCTTTCCACCGCTTCCTTCGCGCTCTGGGGCAGCGTTTCCAACGGGACCCCGTCGTATCTCCTTAGCGTCTTCGCGGCCTTTCGCTTGTCAGCGAATTTGAGCCGCTCCGACTCAGACTTCAGAGGGGCGTGGCTCGTAGTTTCCATCGCTGCCACCCCCTCCATAATTTCATGTGTAGCTGCTTGCCGCCTTAATCCGCTCGGGCCAGGCCGTGAGACCTCTGCCTTCGCAAGATTAGGCTTCGCAGCCACGCCGGTGTTTGGCGGGCCCCTAGTGCCTACCGCCACGGAACGATCTGCCGTCTCCAGCACAATCCCCGCAGCTTTGCTGGTGCTAGGCCCCGCCATAACACCCATGATCACGGGCCGGCGTGATGTTACGTTGGAATTGGCCAAAGCTAAAAACCCATTTTCTGATGGAGTTTTAATAAAAAAGTGTGCAGTGTTAATGGCTAATCGGTTGAACCAGCCTAAACACCATGAAATTAATTAAATCTAAGTATAGGTCTTCATTGTCAGTCAGCTCTCTTCCCAACGCTTTGCGGTTGGCAACAACAACTATTGAAATTGACATAATAATATTGTAAAAGAAAAATATAAAAAAAACTATTTTTAATTATTAAAAAAAACTTGGCCCGCCAATTTTTTTTTTATTTGAAATTTGGCCCGCAACCTTTTCACGTTTGGACAGCCCTGGCCTAGGTCATTGGCAACGCGGCGCCTAACAGATGTATTCAGCTGTGTTGCACATACTGTTTCCTTTTACATTCCTGCTTTATAACCTGTTTTATACGCGAGCTCCGTCAATTTTATGGTCGACATAATCGTCCATCAGAGCAATTAATTCGGTTAACCATGGATCGTTTTCGCACTACGTTTACTCTATGTGATAATATGCATCCGCAGAGACGTCGAACAGTGCGCACCGAAGAAACAATTGCCGCTGTAGAGCAAAGTGTTGAAGAGGACCCGAATGAATCGATTCGCCACCGTGCACAGCAATTGGAGCTTTGTCCATCAACTTTATGGAAGATTTTGCGCAAAGATCTTGGCTTGCGACCTTACAAGATCCAGCTTGTGCAAGAATTAAAGCCGCGAGACCATGCAATGCGTCGTGATTTTGGTGTATGGGCCGAAAATGAGATTGATCTCGATGCTGATTTTCATCGCAAAATTTTGTTCAGTGATGAGGCTCATTTTTGGTTGAATGGCTACGTCAACAAGCAAAATTGCCGCATTGGAGTGAAGAGAATCCACATGAGATCCTTGAAACGCCATTACATCCACAAAAACTGACTGTTTGGTGTGCTCTATGGGCTGGTGGAGTCATTGGGCCATACTTCTTCCGCAATAATGCTGGAGAGGCAGTTACCGTTAATGGAGACCGGTATAGAGCCATGATAACCGACTATTTTGTTCCCGAATTGGATGGCATGAATGTGGATGAGTTGTGGTTCCAACAAGACGGCGCTACATGCCACACAGCGCACGTCACAATCGATTTATTGAAGGAAACATTCGATGAGCGCATAATTTCGCGGAATGGACCTGTAAATTGGCCACCAAGATCGTGTGATTTGACACCATTGGATTATTTTCTTTGGGGATATGTGAAGTCGCTCGTCTACGCCAACAAACCAGAAACGTTAGGGGAATTGGAAGCCAACATTCGTGGCGTTATTGCCGACATTCGGCCCCATATGCTCGAAAAAGTGGTTGAAAATTGGACCTGTAGAATTGGCTTTATTCGAGCCAGCCGCGGCGGCCACATGCCCGAAATCATATTTAAACATTAATGGCATAAAATTATCCTTCCAATAAAGCCAAATTGATGGACCTTAAAACGATTTTCTTGTGTTTTATTTCAATTCGAAGTTCTATACCCCTAAAAAAACACCCGATATATATATATATATATATATATTTTAAGCCTTTTTTCTTATATTATTGTATACATATGTATGTTCTCATTTTCTGAACTCCAACTCAGTTTGTTACTTTCGTGTGCGCATTATATTTCAATTTTAACTTTTCAAGTGTTGTACCTACTTATTTACATTCAATGCTAGTATAATTCTGAACAAAATCTCATTTGCTTTTACTTATATGTATGTATATGTAAACGCGTTTAGACACCATATTTATTATTTCAAATTTTGTAAGCACATATGTACATATGTACATACATATATTCACCTAAAGTACTTTCTAAGGTTTTCATTCTTAAAATGGAATTGAACAAAAATCAAACAATGATGAAATAAACAAAGATATTTTACAAAGTTCACGTTTAACGATTTGTTGTCCTTTTTTTAACAAAAACATTTAGCTATATTTACATACCTATGTACATATATGTATAAGCAAGAATGATGGTTAGATAAAAGGTAAATATGTATGTATCTATATACGAAGATCTAACGCTATATTGTTATACACCAGGGCCGGCCAAATTGACTGTGTGAGTGTTGAGCTTGGTTAGTAAGCAGCAGAGACGATGATTTCGTCACAAGCATGCACACTGAGCAGAAAAGAGAAATTTTAATAATTGTTTAGCATTAAATGATCAATATCGTTGTATTGCTTATTCCGAATCAGATCGGATAGGTGTTCATTTGTTAAACTAGTAAGTAATTATTTTCGGGCATCTCCTTCAACATTTAATAAATTATTAGGGCAAGAAATATAATGCCTTTCCAATGCATGTTTGCTCAATCGACAAACTGTGCCAGAGCAGAAAAAACATTGCGGCTGGCCTTGCGCATTTAAAAAAAAAAAATTTAATATCCCACAATTTGTTAAACAGGTTTTTTATTTTGTTGTATCAGTTTTACAAACGGTAAAATTTTACATGAAATCGCTTGCTTGAAGTTGTAACATCAACTGATCGTAAAATTTGTTTTGCTTGCTAGCGTGCATGTAGGAGACGAAGCGAAACGATATGAATGTGTCTCACTGCTGTGCAGGAGTATAAGCGTCGCCTGCTTTTTTTTTAAATTAAATGATCAATATCAACTTCCAAGAATGATAGAATACAAGATTGCGCATTCGGACAGAGCTAAAGTAGCGGTTTGATGAAAGCGCTTCCTTTGTATTTTCTACATCTTGAATACAATTTTAAAATAACATTTTTCTGCTTAACTTAAGCAGAATTCTGTGTTGCTTGGTAGCGTGCATGTGAGCGGCGAAGCGTATGCGTGTGACTGCAGCAGCGCAGTCAAAGAGCACATAGGAGTATACGCGTGGCCGGCCCTGTTATACACATACATATGTATGTATACAATTTTTTGTATTGTATATATTCATATACTTATAAGTATGTAGTATAAACAATTACAAATTTGTCAAGCCCATTCAATAGCACGCACTTCGAATAATTTTGCAATCCGAGATCTTTAGCTTACGTTGCACCAAAAGATATTATATGCATTTATTCGAATTAGTAAAAAACTATAAAAAAATCGCTTTGAAATCTGCATTTCTCACGTCGTATTTAAGTCACTAAAAGTGTGTATTATGCCTGACAATTTTTTGGTGTATATTCCACACACTCGGCAAACCATTCTACTAAGCCAGTAATGTCGTAACCACGATCGATGCGTTGCTTTTCCCCCGATGAAATACGGGGTGTCCGAAATGAAGGTCGCCTGCAAAAGGGGTAAATTGAAAGTGGAGCACTGGAAACGATTTAAAAACGCGTTACAATTTTTGCTTAACGGACGGAACTACTTTTTGGGATCGACGACCAGTGCATTACCAGGTATAACACCATCCTTTTAATCATGCATCGCGCTCCAATAGGTATCGTATAAATGTCGTCTTGCCAGTAGAGTACTGACCCACCAAAAGGATCACTGGTTTTGCATCGAAGTCGGGTCTTCAAGTTAGGTGAATGGACATGCTTCAGAAAACTAACTATTATGTTACGATATCACACAACTATAGCGAGAACACCGTTTTAGATCAGGCGGCAACTTCACTCAGCTTGGACTTCACTTCACAGAAAAGGATTACATTTTTTCTATATGTCTCCGTCCACGAATCTCCACAAACTCGACTCCAGCTGCCTCGTGTACTTTTTTCTGAATGACATTTTCAGCCATTCATGAAATGAATTTTACATCCTATGCAGTCATGTGTTAGTTCACCACACTGGACTGTCAATCAGGTTCTTTTACGATGTATGCAAAAGTTGCCATAAAATCGTGTTTTGATATGAGCAATGCAAAATGATTTTTTTGTAATTCTTTTGAAAGTTTTCATTAAAATCCAGCTTTTTTTGTTAAAATAAGCCTCCAAGTCATAAATACTTTATTGTTTATATGTTGTGTTTTGCCGGCTCGAGTTCAAGGGGGTGTTTGGTGTTAGTAAAACACAAATGATTTACTTTTTTCCAATATAGTTCAGTTACACTACGGTAACCGTCAGGACGTGGAGCTTTGTACAATACACAAATTAAAATTGGAAAGGTCGCTAAAAAAAAAAACAAAACGCGTTATTTATTATTTATATTTATTTCAAATGTTACTTAAAATATTTGCGACAATTGTATGCAGACCAACCCACCACCTTAAGGTTTGACATTTATTTCCACTGGGTGCGCAAACGTGCCAGATTAAAATGCAAATACAGTATGATCACACCAAATTTTAATTTTTTTAGATTAGGTGATGAAAGTTTATGGACACCTTGAGCAAAAATGCAACGAATTAATATTAAGATATCTACATATAGACCAGGTACGGTATAAGGTTACGGTCTTACGTATTCAATAATAATACACAAAAACAATATTTTTTGGGTCTCTTTTTTCTTTGTTTTGGCGTAGAATACGTCTTACCTTACGGTATGGGCACCAATGTCAGGTTTTTATTGTTGTAATCTCTATTTCTTTAATTATAAGGAAACGGCTCGATTAATTTTTTTTTTTTTTTTTGTAGTCAAATGAAGATGTTAGCTTTCGTTTGACATACATTTCATGTTGGTTGATATCTTCCTAATATTTAAATTTCTCAAATGAAAATTGTATAAACACATGCACACAAATATGTGTGTGGTGTTTGGTTGAGTGTTTGCTGTTGGGCGATTTAAATGTACTCGTGCAGCCCTTTCTTTGTATTGCATAATTTTAGGCGGGCAAGTTAAAGTAGAGTAAAAGAAGAGAAAATGCTGCCAAGCACTGCAAAGCTTATGTATATCATCCAAAGTAACTATCAAATAAAGAAATTAATTTGCTTGTATTATTTATCATTTATTGTTACATATGTTTTCTGTCTTATCGGATGGCGTATTCTACGTTAAACTTAATGGCCGTGTCTCTGACACAGCCTGCTTCTTTTTTATATCACTTGCGACCCAACATTCTGCAATGTTAACGAATAAAGTCAAAATAAAACCACAAAACTTTTTTGGCTATGAGCCGGTCCACTGCGACGCGCAACAAAACGGAGCAGCGCGCCATCCGTTTTGACGTAGCATGCCGAATATGCCAAAATAACCGCGGCATAAGATTCTGCCCGATCTACCAAGCCAAGTCTGCGGAATAGAGACTGTGGGTGGTACTGGTCAACCACTACTGTGCTAACTGCTCGTCGCCGTTCTACAAACAGGAAATATGCAGCAGTGTCCGGCCGGCGCTGCCATCGATGCCATGAAAAACATCACACAACTCTACATTTAGAATTCGAATATGACCGTCGGCCAACCATCCCACCAGCCGAGGATGACGATGATCAATCCGACGACATATCCATTCATCTGTCTGGCCAAATTAAGTCGTGGGCACAACAGGTGGAGGAAGCATAGAGAGAGGAAGAGGAAGCTTGGGTGACCCAGGTGGCCCCCCTTTCAGCCCGTCACTGCAGCATGAACAGCGAAGGCACGGCTTTGGAATCCATCCATTCAGACCGCCTGCCCAGCTAAAGCATCAATGGAAGACTGGCGTGGAAACTTGTCCTTCCCGACCAGCTCGGCATCCGCGAACGGACGCCTCGGGAACACGTCCTTCCGCACCATCCACGTGCTTCCCGATCAAGACGACGAAGCGTCCTATACAACAATCAACAACGGAGTGAAGAGATGCTCCAAATAGCGCGACGCCTATAACCATCGTGGTCGAGTACCACCACTCGACGCCATGGTCGCGGTTGGCCACCTGCATCAATCGGCGGTTTTTTGACCCAGGCGACCATATTTGGGTTTTTTGCCCCTTCAGCCCAACAAAGCTAAATTATTTTCCTTAACTTAATTTAAACATTCAAACATCTAATATATATTATTATATACAACACAAATCAAGTGCATTGTAGTTGAAAAAAGAAAAAGAAACCACGTTTCTTATTTGATGTATGTTTCCCTTTTACCGTCTTTCTTAAGTATAGCGTTAACATGGAGGGCTTGGAATCCTGGAACAACGACCCGAATATGAAAATTTAAGTTTCTTGTTAACCTTCGCATGGAAGCATAGTAGCAGTGCTGCAAATGTTTTTTTTTGTAAGGGGGCCGGTATGTTTAGGCTTCCCGCCTAAATATTGAGTGCGTTTTAATATTCCGCACCACCCTAATATTGTGAGTAGTGTATGTAAATACTCACACTAGCACAGTGTACCGTACAAGTAAGCGCCCGCCGAACTATGTACGAATTTGAGGGGAAATTCATCGAAAGTTCACAGTTTGGCGGTTCAAAGAGATTTAAGTTTATCGCGCACTTTCACTTCATATTAGAAGTTCAAGGACGAGCGATCGTATTTTATTACCTGCAGCAGTCAGCATAATTGCGTTTCACACGGTTGTAGGCTGGGCGTATTTATACGAGCTCTCATTACTCTTTCTGCTTTTCTACATTTGGCTACTACAATTTGCGGCTCTGAGAACTAGACCTAGCTATCTACCAATGTGGGAATAATCACCTCAGCAGGGGCATCTATTGTCCGACATCATCTAAACAATTTGCATCTATATCTGTTGAATAGTGAAAGAAGTCATGAATCTATAAGTTTCATTTACCGTCAACATTTCATATCCAGCTTCCATAGCTGTATTGTTAATTCCTTTACAAATAGTTAACAAAATTTTTTAATTATAAATTGCCCAAGCTGCAGTCATCCCAGAAGCAGTTTATAACTTTGTTCAATCGTATAACATCATAAACAAACGTCAGCGAAAGAATAGTTCTTCGGCTTTGTAGAGATTAAAGATCATTTAACTGACATTTGACAGTGTACGAAGGAATCGGATTCACAAACTGAAGTGAACGGAGGGCAATGTGTACAATGGTTTTTTGTAATCGCTCCTTCCTATTGATATGGGAATCGAGGTATGGTCTCCAAATAAAGACACCAAATTCTAATTTAGAGCGGACGACAGATGTAAAAAGTAGTTTCAGAGTGTAAGGGTCAGTAAATTCGGAGCTAAAAAAGCTAGTAAGAATGGAACTTTGCTATAGTATAGTTTATATGGATATTAAAAAGACATTTGAGTCGAAACCCAATCCAAGCCAAGACCTACATATGTTGATTAACTTAAATCAGCCGCTAAGGTGGAAAGTACATATTTTGCTTGACAGTGTACTCAAATAACTTGGATACCGTAGACAACTTTCATATTGGTCTGTATTTGGCAATATTGCTCTTATTACCACTTTTGTGAATTGGCGCAGTGAAGGAAACATTCCAGGCATCAATAAATTCACCCTTTTCAAGGGATTTATTGAGCATTAGTAAAATAGGATATGCAAAAGCGGAACACTTTTTGAAAAGACAAGTATACAGACCGTTAACATCTGACCGCGTTGAGTATTTCAAATTAAGAATGAAATCAATCATGTCATCGAGCGAAAAGGAGAGTGCTCCAAAATCAATTGGGTCATCAGTAGAATCTAACCCAGGCTCAGCAAACACATTTACCGCCTCTTTAGAGGAATTCACTTGTACTGCATTATAAAAAAACCTCAGACGGAATGCTTAAGCACCCCTTTTTTGATTTGAACTACCACCAAAAGGCCTTGGGATTCGACTTAATTCCCTGTTTAAATTTCTTAATATAATTTCTTTGATGGATTTTATTCAAGAATTTAAATTTTTTTGAATAGTTTAAATATATTTCCTTCTGTGATAAAGAATTAGATACTTGAAAGTTTTTAAAAAATTTATTTCTTAAATCCCTTAGTGCCCCAGGGAATTCAATAAAAACTCCTATTTCTAATACTAAATTTAGTTACTCTGGACTTAAAAGTGTCAAAATATGAATCTACATTTACTTCGGTAAAAATCAAGTCTCAGTTCAAGAAAGAAACCTCAAAATTAATGGCATTAAAACCACAATTATTATTAAAACAAAATCTTGGGGGTTGAATATCCACCGAAATTTTTTTAAACTCATAGAATTGCAACTGAAGAGTAAGAGGAATTTGGCGAAGGCCAGAACACGACAAGGGATCAAGGCATTCATGTAAAGAAGAATTTATATTATCATGTAAGAAAATAAGATGAGTCACGTTACCCTTTCTCATTATTATTACTAGACCCAATGACGAATGGCTGTTTTAGTGTCCTGAGATGGGATGCGTTAACATCACGAGAAAGACGTTTTTGCACATTTAGTTTATTGCTGGGTATGCCAGCAGTTGCAGAAGTAGAAGCAGAAATAGGAGCAGCATATGATTTTAAGTTTGTAACAATCGGGTCAGCTGTAACATCAACAGCAGCCATTCAAGTATTGAGCGAAGTATTAGCGGAGCTTTCTCGCACAATTGATGGTGGCAATACTGTTGAAGTTGGATGAGTGCAAGCCGAAATCTCATCGTCAGCGGCAGAAGGTATGTGATCAATAAATGGCGTAGGTATATCAGACCCAACAGCGGAGTTAATATGCCTAGTTGGGCAGGCAAATAATACGGAGGTCGATTGAGCGCACGTGTTACTCATTTCAGCAACGGCGTTTGGTGTAGGCGGCGGAATAATGGTATCAGCTGCGACGATAGCAGATTTGAGAGGACCATTCGCCCAGTTAGATTTTTTGGTTGGCCAAGCACGTAGATGTATTTTCACCAACTGGTTCTTTGTTTTGACACGCGCATTTATGCATGGAACCACAAAGTTCTCTAACCTCCGCTGTGAGTAACGCCGCGCCAGAGGTAATTTCGTCAGATTGAAGTTTATGTAAAGCTTTAATTTCAAGCCGCAGCTCTTCGGTTTTTCCAACCAGAAACTATTTGTCAGATTGAAGAGCAGTTATTAAAGAATTTTTGCTTATGCAACGATTTGTAAAGATCTCTCATTCAGAATAACAGTAGGAAGAGGGGTGCGGTTAGATCTCCAACGAGATACTGCACAATTATTGTAACAATACTTATTGTCTTAGCTAAGCAGATGTTGCAAATAAGCTGGTAAAACAGACCATATGGAAGAGCTCGTTGTACTTTGCACACTGCACTTAGTCATGTCTACACACACATTTATACAGAACAGAAAATATTACGTTTAAAATTAGTTAAAAATTATATATGAAGAGTCAATTACTCGAACTAAGTCTTTATTAAGTTTGTTTAAAACCCAATCACTTTAGACAGCGAAAAATCTAAAAACTCCAGAGCGCAGTAGAATCATGTCCGCTCATCATGAATGATTTTTCAAAAAAGATTAAGTCATCGCCATTGCGGAAACCCCCACTTGTACAAGTGAGCTTTGTGTCTCTCAAGGAGTCAGTACAGACGCACAAGTGTTTTTTATAAGTTAGAATAACTTTACCTTGTTGTGCGATGTGTTCCTTTGGTATCCTGTGAAGGAGGGATTTTTAGAAAAAAATGTACGGTTGTCGTGAACCGCAATTAAGTGCGAAAAAGAGAGGAAAAACTTAACGAAAATAATTATCCGGCGGGAAATACGGAGAACCGGAATAATTCGCGATTGCATATGTATGCGTAAGTGTATATGAGTATATCCATTAGGGCGGGTAGGAACATATTTAGGCTACTGTCCTAAACATGCTGGCCCCCTTCCGGTAACCAAAATCCTGAGAAAAAAAATCTCATCTACTTCAAAATTTATTCAGATATAAAAAAGACATAATTAAAGATATAACAGTATCACAATATTAAAAAAAAACGTCGATTTCTCTCTGTTTGAGTACTGTGGAGGTGCTGCTATAGCGGAGCTTTATCATGCGCGGCATGCACTGGAAGGAACCCAGCCAAAAATAGTGTTTTGCGCCTGAAATGGGCCAAACGACGTAGGCAGTGTTCCGGGCATGATGATGTCCACTTAGACATTAAAGCCCAGCACGAGCCTGGTGAGAGTGGGCCCGTAAAACTTCGGGTAGCAGTACGTCCACCTTCAATATATGTAACTTCCATGCATAGCTGGGGACTTTCGATTAGAATTAGAAATCATTAGGATTAGAAAAAAAAAGTACTCTAATCATTAGAAATTTTTTTTTATGAAAGTTTCAGATTACTAATTGATTAGATTAGAAGTAATCGAAAATCTAATCGCGATTAGTGACGATTAGCATTTCTAATCAAAACTAATCAAATCTAATCAAAAAATCGAATCGATTAGATATCTTGATTAGTTTTGATTAGATGGACATTTTGAACTAGTTTTGTGACCAAAATTTGTATTTATCATATTTATTTTATATATTTACATAATATAACATACACATATACTTATTTTATAGATCTATGTAGGATTTCAAATACTAGAAAGCAAGTATTGATATTAAAACATATGTACGACAAATTCAAACATTATAGCTCACAAGAAGTCAACAAAAAAAAACCAAATTCATATTTCGTCAGTTCTGAAAAAAAAATACATTTCGATATTAAAATTACGTCTCTTTAAATGAATGCTGATTTTCGTTACATATAATTCATAAAAAATTTACATTAGACTTCATTAATACCAACTTTTCAAAAGAAAAGTCCGACAATGAATTTCGTATTGGAGTGTTGATTATGCCTGCAAATGAAAACAGGCGTTCGACGGGCGCTGAAGATGCCAGTGGGGTGTTAAACGCTATGCATGCTTCTTTTAACACACAATATTTCGTCCAAATTTCAGGGCATTTCAATTAAACTATGTATAAATATTACCATTGTGTGTTGACTATGTAGTGCTGGATGCTCTCTCAAAATCCTGTGGAAGTCAGTGGTAGCTAGTAAATTCAGTGTGTGAGAGGCACACCTTTCGTGCTTCGGCAAATATTTGTCATTTTGGAAAGTCGGCATTTCGTCTTCGCTGTCTTCCTCTGCCTCTTCGCCATCAGTTTCCCTCAAGCCATGGTCACGAAATGCCTTCACAAAGTTCGAACCGTTGTCCGTGATGGTCATTATAACGTTGGTCGTATTCAGGCCAAAGGAACTGTTCGTTTCCCCGACAATTTGTGCGATTTTCTCCGCCGAATGCACACCAAAAATTCTTTTACACGCCAACGCAGCTGATTTCCTTTCGAAATTTGTATCAAACCAATGACAGGTATAACCCAAGAAGCTCCTGTGATTACCCGACCAAATGTCCGCTGTGGTGCAGAAATATTTCGATGAAGACATGGCTGTCTGTACCGTACTCAACATGCTGTTGTAGTTTTCATCGAGTTTTTTTATGGCTGTTTTTTTGCACATAACTTTTAATCCAGTGCCGCTAAACAGGTCACGAAATGACTCCTTCTCTACTAGAGAAACCGGTAACGCGCAGTCTACAAGAAAGCGAATAATTTTTTTTTCGAAAGCTTCCTGCGACGTGCTTTCATCAGAAGAACCTGCTTTCATCTTCATATATTTTGGCGTAGAATACGTCTTACCTTACGGTATGGGCACCAATGTCAGGTTTTTATTGTTGTAATCTCTATTTCTTTAATTATAAGAAAACGGCTCGATTAATTTTTTATTTTTTTTTTTGTAGTCAAATGAAGATGTTAGCTTTCGTTTGACATACATTTCATGTTGGTTGATATCTTCCTAATATTTAAATTTCTCAATGAAAATTGTATAAACACATGCACACAAATATGTGTGTGGTGTTTGGTTGAGTGTTTGCTGTTGGGCGATTTGTATTGCATAATTTTAGGCGGGCAAGTTAAAGTAGAGTAAAAGACGAGAAAATGCTGCCAAGCACTGCAAAGCTTATGTATATCATCCAAAGTAACTATCAAATAAAGAAATTAATTTGCTTGTATTATTTATCATTTATTGTTACATATGTTTTCTGTCTTATCGGATGGCGTATTCTACGTTAAACTTAATGGCCGTGTCTCTGACACAGCCTGCTTCTTTTTTGTGCAGCTCACTGTGCCGAACTTTTATATGGGATATGAAGTTGGATGTCACTTCTCCTGTGCCTTTTATCATTTTGTTATAGGCTGCACATTTAGCTGTTGTTCCTCCATTTGTCTGTCACAACAAGAAGAAACAGTTAATATAACGATTTAAAATCAATTTAACATCACAATTTAAAGACAACCTCTACAACATCACAACATTGTTTGAAGTTCACCAACACTTATTTTAACAAGCTTTTTCCATTGACACATAGAATTCAGGGTGGAAAATTAATTTCGGTGAACTTCCGGTGCTACGCATTCTTTTAGCACTCACTGCCGGCTCGCTCTCCATAACTATATTCCTCTTGCGGATGACCTTCTCCGGTACATAGTTCGGATCAGCAACATCATCGTCTGACGAAAAGTCTTCGCCTTCGAACAAAATTTGGTCCATGTCGACAGCTACAATTTACAAAATTATTTGTAACAAACTAAACAGACCGAATGCGATGATTTTTCACTGCCGCACTTTTCGCTTTATGTTTAACAATGACCGCTCATTAAAACTCCTGCGTTTCACAAGCGCCAGCTTTCTGTAAGGTACGTGTATACAACAGGGTGACCCAGGTATGCAATTTTAAAAACTGTTATATTATGTAAATATATAAAATAGATATGATAAATACAAATTTTGGTCACAAAACTAGTTCAAAATGTCCATCTAATCAAAACTACTCAAGATATCTAATCGATTAGATTTTTTGATTAGATTTGATTAGAAATGCTAATCGTCACTAATCGCGATTAGATTTTCGATTACTTCTAATCAAATCAATTAGTAATCGTCTAAAATGGCCAACTAATCAAAATCAATCAATTGTTCGGCCAAAAAAGACATCTAATCCGATTGCTAATCATTAGGATTTCTAATCATTAGTACCCAGCTATGCTTCCATGTCTAATACAATAGTTCATGAAATTTTTCAGATTCGTCGCACTAAAATCATTTTTCGTAAAATCAACACCTCGCACGAATGCCAAAATACCGGTAGCCATATTTTAAGAAGTTTAAGAAGTTTGAAATATTCTGCAAAATTTGTAAACTAGCAAAGATAAAGAAGCACATTTGATATTTCATAATTTCAAGCCTGAAATAAGTTAACGAATTATGACTGTATTAAAACATCTCACAAACTAGTATTTTTGTATTTTTATTTATTAACTTAATTTTTCTTCTTGAGTTGCGATGTTGGCTGCTTCACAATGGTATATACTGGTGTTGCGCAATGAAAAACACTTATCAGTCCAACCAGCTATTATTTAATAATATTTTTTTTAACTATTTAACAAACAAGTTATCAATTATATCATCATACTGCAGCATTTCATTCGTATTTGGCATTTTAGTTGAAAAATATCTTGCACATCGACTTCCGCAAATGGTAGGCCTGAAAAGCTGTGCGCTCCTGCGTTGGTTGGTCTCGCACGAGACAAACTGCTTGTACGCGCACAACGCTGGCTAACACATACCCAGACTGGATTCACGACGCCTCACACTGGTCGAAATCAGGGATCTAGCGTAAGAAAATCAAAATTTTCGACGTGCAAAATCTACTAAAATTTGATTTCCAGCGGATAACTAACTGCTCATTTAGTAAATCGATAATTTCCAAATTGATAAATTTGCTTTAGTTGATCAACTGTGAGCTTTCAAACACAACCTATGTTAAGGCACTGATTCCGATGCGTCTACAAAAATAAAAAGAAGTATTGAATTAAATCAACAGCTCCCTATCAAGTATACGCCAGATGAAGCGTTGGCTCTGTATATTGATGGAGGGTTTACCAAAAATTCATATCAACTTATGCAATCTGGTGCAAAAGCTCGCAATAGTGATATATACCCAACATACGATGTTATGCTAGCCGCCAAAAAGATGTGTTATCTATGTAGATGCAAAAAGAACCGAAGAATGTTGTGCTGAAGTTTCCTTGCAAGAACTACTGGATCACACAATTAAAATAATTGTTGAAGCCCACCCGGCAGCATTCAGCCAAATATCTGTTGATGAAAAGAACTATGAACACCCAACTGTCATTTATAAATGGGGATGCGATGGGAGTTCGGGACACGCAACGTATCGGCAAAGATTTACCAATTCTGAGCACAATATGGTAGATGAACTTTTGTTTGCAGTTTTTATTGTGCCACTACAAGTACAATGGCGTAGCAGCATACTCTGGAAAAATCCGCGGCCTTCTTCAACTCGGTATTGCAGACCTCTCAAAATAATGTTTGCAAAAGAGCCCGCAGATTTGATTCGTGCCTAGATTGAAAAAATTCAATTACAAATTATAAAATTTAAGCCCAAGCGTCTGAGCTGTTTTCAAGTTCAACACAACTTGAAGCTTACAATGATTGATGGCAAAGTGTTTAGCGTAATTGCAGAGACTTCCTCGCAAACATGCGGAGTTTGTAGGGCATCGCCGAAAGTTATGAATGACTTGATCACATTATGAGCTTGCCGAGTAACGAAGATTTGCTTCAATTCGGACTGCCGACCATGCATGCAGGGATTCGCTGTTTCGAGTGTATATTACATGTAGGATATAGAAACCCCTCTAAAAGTGGCAGGTACGCGGCTTGGACAAGATAGCAGTCAACCAAAGAAAAGCAGAGATCCAAGATAGATTAAGGGTTGAAATGACATTATTGTTGGATATCCCAATGCAAGGTTGCGGCAGCACGAACAGTGGCAATACAGCTCGAAGGTTTTTTGAATACCATGAATTGTCTGCTCAAATAACCGGCGTAAATGTAAATCTAATTCAAAGACTAGGTGTGATTTTACGCTCTACAAACCGCAAAGATATTTGTAAATGAACATCCATGGTTCTACATGCCTAGCTCGGTTCATAAGATATTGATTCACGGAGCTGATATAATTGAATTTGCACCACTTCCTATTGGCATGATGTCGGAAGAGGCCTTGGAAGCTAGGAACAAAGATTTCAGAAATTTTCGACTGAAGCATACACGTAAAACTTCGCGCATAAAGACAATGGAGGATCTTATGAACTCTTTATTAATTTCTTCAGATCCTTTAATAACAAGTTTATCCGAAAACCCGTCTCGTCATTCCAATAAAGACATTTTTTTGGATAGGGAGATGAAATATCTGCTTTTAGATGCTTCTAAAGTATCAGAAAACTCCGACTCAGACTGCAGCACTGTCCCTGAATAATTTAATAATTAAAAAAGAAAAAATTTAAAAATGAAAAAAAAAAAATTGTTTTTAAATATAAAAAAAATTTGTAATTAAAAATTTTCAAACAAAGTTTAAAATTTGGTTCCTTATTAGGTTACTGTTCCAGAAAAATTATCATTTGGTAGAAAACTTTATTATTTTTTAAGTTATTAATTTTCTTACGCTAGATAGGCAAATCGGCCACTGTGCGCCTGCGGCTTGGCCGAATGATGCCAATCCGATGCGATTGCCTTTTTCAGTCACTTTTTCCTTGATTAGGATTGGTCTGATTCCTTGGAGTAGTTTTTTTTTTGGCAGTAGAACGAAAAAAATACGTCTTTTACTTAATTTTGATGATAAACGACCAGAAATTGTTTGCCTGTATGCACTTTGTGGTCCTTTTTACTGTTATCAAAGAAAAAATTAAATATACAACAAATCATTGAAGTGTAATGGATACCTTATACTCACATCGTTCTACTTCGCACCTCGTTGCACAAATGAATTAGCTGACGGCCATTCAAGGGAATGGTAGGGGTGTACGATGGAAGTTTTTAGAAATCAGAAGAAATAAATGATATGTAAAAAACTTGTTGATTTTTCTATATTAATAAATATTCATTTAAATGTGCGTATTTTTATAAATTTATAAGCATTTTATGTTACTATGAATACATGTTTATTTTATAAAAATAATGCCCATTTATTTAAAAAACATGAAACGCGCAGGAATGCGTGTGCTCTGTTACAAAAGCGCTCATATAATGTTAATATCTTTCATTCCAGATGCATCTCATTTTTTTTCTCAACGGAATGTTGTTTAAAACTATTGTTTGTATTGCCAGTTTTTTTTTTTGTTGAAAATTCGATTAGAACACTGTTCACAATTTGGTATAAACAGTTTTAATAGTAATACCCAAAAATTAATTCCCGAAAGAATATAATTATTGAGTATATTCAATTTTGAATTAATAGGCGGTTGAATTTTTCAAATCGGTTCAGTCTAGCGAAAATGACACGTTATAAAACAAAAAGTGACGAAAAGCTTTGTTTCTTAATATAAGCAACAACATTTTTTTTTGAAAACCCTTGGGATATCAATGTTTGAACTCAAACACTACCAAAGTAGTGTTTTACCAACATCAACTGAAATCGGAAGATTTTTGGGTGGCCCACTTCAGTTCTTTGTGTATAGAATTCTTAACCAAATTCAAAACCAACGCTATATAATATGGCTTTGTGTAAGCCTGAGTTTATTCCAATTGCAAGCCTTATAATCAAGTGTTTATCTTCCTTATTTTATATAACTCTCAGAGTATACATTATGGATTGATGACTTCAAAGCGGCGAATTTAAGGATAAATGTAATGCATTATAAACCTTATGATCATATATCATAATAAGCTTTATGCATATTTTCTCATGCAGATCCAATTGTGGTTTTACGAAAAAATATTGAGGTCAAATATTATTGTTAGCGATCAATTTAATGAACATTTTCTTTCGCAAAATGTTCGCTAAAGCAAACAACTCATTTATATACAAATGTATATACATATACATATGTTAGCACTTTCGAATATTCATAGCCAGCCAACTAGTTACTTACTTACTTACTTAATAGATGCCATAACCGCTTAAGCGTGTTTGGCAGAACTTCTCCTACAATTTCTGGTGCGCGTCTTGATTTTGTAACACAAATTGAGGGGCCTACAGTTTTATGCCGACTCCGAACGGCGATGTCTTTTTGTGAGAAGTTTTTTTTCATGGCAGAAATACACTCGGAGGTTTCCATTTGCCTGCCGAGGGGTGACCGCTGTTATATAAACCTTTTCTATAATTTTTTGACGTTACTTGCCCCGGCCAGGAGTTGAACCCGGGACCCACCGAATGAGGCGCGCACACGCTAAACACTCGGCTACGGCGGCAGTCAAGCCAATTATTTAGAATACCTAAATATTTAGCGCACAATAGCCAGTCAGCAATTTCTAGTACTGCAACACCAACTTCACCTGGCGTGCATGAAATAACTTGGGACAGGCGAGGCGCTCTCTTGTTGTTGTGGATAGCGGCGGAACAGGCGGTGATATCTGGTGGTGACATACGGTGTGGTCGCGGAGTTATGTAGGGTTCTTTTTTTTTTAAATTGAAAAAAGTAATGAATTACAACCACAATATATATGTATATACATATAGAACTAGCGACGCAGCCTTCAGCTTTGGGTAATTTCGGTTGTAATATCAATCTAACATATTCCAAAGTACATTTCAATTCTGTTTATAAAGTATTTAAATCATTTAATGTTTTCTTCGTTTACTTCAGTTAGAAGTTCTTCAACTGAGCGGATTGATGTTGATTGTCTTACAGAATGTAATGCTTCACATTGCGCAGGGGCCATGCTAATCTTCTCTGTATCGTTCCAATTTTAGTATATGTTCTGCCGAAGCAAGAACAGGGTTCTTATTATAGTAGTAGCATTGGTTGGGATTGCTTTGTAGCTGTCGCTTTTGATGGTAGGGGCGCCCGAGCTGGTTGCATTTGAACGGGCGGTGACGGTGGCAGTTGACATGGTGGGGTTAGCTGAGAGCTTCACTTCACTTTCGTTCACTAAGGTATTTTTGCTCACACTAAAATTTAAAAACAGATTTTTTTATTCACGAGATTTTGTACTTAACTTCAAATTTATTTTCTTCCTTTTCAAAAATTCATTTACAAGAATTTAGTTAGCTTATATATATAATGCGTGAGAAAATTCTCAATTATCTATATATAACCAACAAGTAAAGAGTAAAGCCAATATATCACTGGTACATAATTAAGTACCTACTTTACTTGTTAAAGCACATTTATATATACGTCGACACATTTTGGGTGGCAAGTATTTTTTTTTTTTGCATCAAGTGCCATTTCATATTTGGGTGACAGTGTTCTTTTTTGCATCACATTTAAAAAAATAACAAACTTTACTGAAATTAAAGAAAAATCGTTAAATAAAGAAACAGACATACATATATATACATATATAAATTTCCTGGTAATTGTCATTTTGCCGAACTTTTTTTTAACAATATCAGAGTTAGGCAGACTTTAGTAGCTCCCTCTTAGCTTCACTATAGATTCATACATCCGTTTGGCAGAATCTGTTGCAGAGTTCGATGCGGACTTTAACAGCACTCCTGCCTCAGAACAAAACAAGTACGGTCTTGCTATCCAGCAAGACGAATTGAAAGTGTTATGGGAGAAAACGAAAGTAGCGTACGATACGCTCACGAACTCAGAAGGTTTAACTAAAGAAGATATCAGGGCTATTAAAAAGAAATATAGAGTATGTTTTTAAGTGCATGTCTGCTATGGCTACTCAACCAGAGGCATTATCAAACGTAGAAAAGGATGTAGGGGAGCAGTCCGTCCGCGAACACAATATCCACCTTCAACCGTTCAAGGGCGACTATCTTTCATGACCAAAATTCCGTTATATGTTTACGGCCATCTACATCCTAAATAAGCGCCTCACCTCGGCTGAGAAACTATTCCATCTCAACCATAATATACAAGGGGAGGCCAAAGAAATTGCAAGAAAGTGCCCACTTACTAATGACGGCTTTACTACTGCGTGGAAAAACTTGTGTAAACGCTATGGAAACAAGCGTATTTTAGTAAACACACAACTTAAACTATTGTTTAACTTAAAGGCAATAGAGTTTGAGTGTGGTAGCTCAATAAATAGTTTGCAGCGGGAGATAAACAATTGCTTATCAGCCCTGAAGAGTCATCAAATTGACATATCAAACTGGGACGCAATTGTCGGTTACCTCTGCTCGACGAAGCTGAATGACAGCACACTGGCTCTATGGGAACAAACCATAGACCATAAAAACGAAATACCCAAATGGGAAGATGTGGACATGTTCCTGTCCAATCGTTTTCAGACCCTAGAGACATTGTCAGGGTTGAAGGATGGTAGAGCTGTGAGAGTGCCAAAGCCGCTACAAATCACCCGTCATCCTTTCTAAACCCCGAGTTGGCACCTTCCAAGTAAGCGTGACCACTTTTACTTGTAAACTGTGCCATATAAACGAGCACAAATTGCGCAGCTGTTCCCGTTTCCTACAGCTAACACCTACAAACAGATTGCAATTTTTAAAGGAAAATAATTGTTGCCTGAATTGCATTAATTCCGGACATTCTGTGTCAAGATGCACAAGTGCTTACAATTTCAATACGTGTCACTGGCGACATCACACGCTCCTGCAATTCGGCCCAAGGCAACGACGCGTTGGACGTCTTCGAGGCCTGCCGACGATTCTCCATCTACATCGAGGCGCAAAACACAACGTGATCCCGATAAGGCAACTTAAAATGCAAACAGAAATTTTAAGTCCTGCTTTGCGAATACAAACACAGGTGTGCTGTTAAGAACAGCTCGCGTAAATATACGTCTCAATGGCACAGATTCTGCTGCACGAGCACTTATTGATTCTGGTTCTGAGTGTTCCTTTATAACAAAGAGGCTCAAACGCAGAATCAATCTATCTGCAAAAAAGATGCATGTCCAAGTTTCAGGCATCACAAACTCGGTAAATGCCCAAGTTAAAGAAGCATGTAACATACAATAGCGGTCCCCCGTCGACCCGTTGCTTAGCTGCAGCTGTCCTGGTTTTACCACAACTAACCGGAAATCTGCCGACAACAAATATAAGCGCGACGACGAGGCAAGAATTTCTGGACCTGGTATTAGCGGATAAAAGGTTTTTCGTAAATGAACAAATATACCTCATTCTCGGTGGAAACATTTATCCACAAATCATATTAAGTGGAATAAAGAAAAACGTCTTGAAGACACTTTTAGCCCAAGAAATAACCGGGAGTACGGATACTACAAATACACAAAGCAATATAGTTTCGTACTTCAGCGAAGTTGCGCTGGATAAGCAACTTACGGCATTCTGAGAGTTAGAAGATTTACCCAAAACCAAAAGCCTCAATGAAGATGACAAATATTGCGAAGAGCTTTATAAAAAGACCACTATCAGAACTAATGAGGGAAAACACATAGTCTCGTTACCATTCCGACAGGGATTTCCAGAAACCATACAACTAGGCCCTTCTCTTAAAAAAGCCTGCTCTCAATTCTTCCGGAATGAGACACGTATAGCCAAGGATCCCGTCCTACAAAAAGAGTATAATAGGGTATTAGCAGAGTATGAGGCACTAGGACACATGACGAGAAAAAATAGTAACATTTCATCGTACTCATGTGATAATTACTTCCTGCCTCATCACGCCGTTACAAAGGCGGAGAGTACCTCAACTAAGGTTCACGTGGTTTTCAATGCCTCAAGTGCAACCGCTAATGGGACAGTTTTAAATGACGTCCTCCTACCAGGTCCAGTACTGCAATCAGATCTTCCGATACTGATTCTACGCTGGAGATTATACAGATATGTTTTCAACAGTGACATCGAGAAAATGAACAGACAAATTTGGATAAACGATAACCATTCGAAATATCAGCGCATCGCCTTTCGGGCAAACCCGAACGAATCAACGAGCCTATAGGAATTAAAGACGGTTACGTTTGGAATAAACTGGGCTCCTTACCTGGCGATAAAGACACTGTTGCAGTTGGCCGATGACGTAGAAAGCTCGCATCCAATAGCAGCTAATATTCTGCGAAAATGCATGTACGTAGATGACGTACTTGCAGGAGGACACAGCATCGAATCAACCATAAAGGCAAGGGACGAAATTTCTACGGTACTGCGGTCAGCGGGTTTTCCCTTACGAAAATGGACGGCCAACTGCGAGGATGTAATAGCAGACATTCCAAAAAAGGATATACTAAGCGAAGCTTTTTTGGAATTGGAAGACACCAGCTCAGTTAAAGCCCTTGGAGTAAGATGGAATGCCCATGTGGATTATTTTTATTTATTAACAAGACCAATGGGGCATAGTGACACAATCACTAAAACGTCGATGTTGTCCACCATCGCCAAGCTGTTCGATCCGCTAGGATGGCTTGCGCCCATTGTAATAGTAGCCAAAATATTGATGCAAACCATTTGGCTGGAGGGCACAGAGTGGGGTGAACTTGTGTCTTCAACTACTTTAGAAAAATGGCAAAATTTTACCAAACACTACCGCGAGATAGAGAGGATTAAGATACCGCGTTGAGTCTATTTTTCTCCCGCCCATGACTTCGAAGTACATGGCTTCTGCGATGCTTCAGAAAAAGCGTATGCAGCTACGATATACTTACGGGTTAAGCAGGGTAGTGAAATTTTTGTGAATCTGCTGGTAGCAAAAACTTAAGTTGATGCAAATAAAACTATTTCCCTACCCCGATTATAACTCTGCGGCGCGGTATTGCTCGCCGAAAGCATTGGGTCGGTATTTCACAACCTACCACTAGGACAGGTGCAAGTTCACTTATGGACACATTCCACAATTGTGCTTGCATGGACACGCAAACCTCCATGTTCGTGGTCAACGTTCGTAGCACATCGTATAACCAAAATTGTCGACAAAGTCGGAAATACGGACTGGCTTCATGTGGAGTCGGCAACAAATCTAGCAGATATGGCAAGCAGAGGAGTTCTCGTCTACGAATTAGTCGATAACACTCTGTGGTGGCATGGCCCTTCTTGGTTGCAAGAAGACAAGGAAAATTGGTCAAGACAAAAGACAAGCTATAACACCATCATTGAAGAAAAAAGCGCATTTATGCGCAACCACAACAATAAAAAATTTGGATGAAATTCTCGATAGGTTTTCAGATTTACCGAGAGCTTTGAGAGTCTTATCATATGATATGAGATTCTACCAAAGCACTCATCCGAACAAAAATGCTTCCTTTCCAGCAGAGTCTTGTTTAATTTCATCCGGTGAAATTATACCAAAGACACAACGCTTAGTAATCATTTACCAGAAGCAATACTATGGTAATGAATATTCTAACCAAAAGTCAAAGAAACCCATCGATGGAAAAAGCGAAGTGCTACCCCTTATCCCTTTCTTAGATAAAAATGGGATTATGAGGACTGGAGGTCGTCTTGGCGCATCGCTAGATTTAGCGTACAACGACCGTCTTCCAATCATCCTTCCTTATAAGTGCCGATTGGCCCGTCTTGTTGTCCAATTTATCCATGAAATCTCCCTGCATGGCGAAAACCAACTAATGCTGCGTCTAATTCGAACGCAGTATTGGACTCCCCGGTTCAAAAATATGGTAAAGTCCGTTTTCCATAATTGTAAGGTCTGGACAATCCAGGTTATAGGGGTGCCCCCTCAGGAACGCACCTCATATTCGCGCGCATTTACAAACACGGGTGTAGATTTCGCAGGGCCTTTCGATCTCAAAAACTTCCGCGACAGAGGTTGTCGCATTTCAAAGGGTTACGTTTGCCTGTTTGTGTGTTTCGCCTCTAAGGCTATACACTTGGAAGCCACCAATGACCTTAGCACTGCATCTTTTTTGGCAGCCTTTGCTAGGCGCATAGCCAGGAGAGGATGCCCAATAAATGTTTACTCCGACAATGGCACCAACTTTGTCGGAGCTTCACGATCTCTACCATCAGAAATTAAAGCTTTTATAACCAATGAGCGAAATAGTATAATGAATAAATATAGCCACCAGATAATCACATGGCATTCCTCACCCACTGCAGCGCCTCATATGGGCGGATTGTGGGAAGCAGGGGTAAAAATTTTAAAACCCATTTTAAAAAGATTGCTTCCGGCTTCAGTTACACATTCCTAGAGTTCACAACTCTTTTATGTCGAACTGAGTCATGCCTTAACTCCCGTCCGTTAAGCCCCTCTTCGAATGAACCTTCCGACTTGGAGCCTCTTACCTCCAGTCATTTCCTAGTAGGTGGGCACCTATTAGCTCCTCCTGAACTTGAAGTCATCGAAAGCCCTGCCTCGATCGTAAACCGATGGCAGAAACTTAAAGCCCTGCATCAAACATTTTGTAAAAGATGGAAGTCTGAATATCTGCTAGGAAATGCAAAAACGCACAAAGCGGAAACATCCACAAACTAACATAAAAACAGAAGATCTTGTGGTTATAATAGAAGACAATCTACCGCCTAATATGTGGAGACTGGGAAGAGTCATCAACCTACACCCAGGCTCGGATAACCGGGTACGCGTCGTCGACATCTCTACTACGAAAGGGCAAACCAGCAGACCAATAACGAAATTGGTATTGCTGCCCTCTATCGAAAATACCGCTACTTCCCCTAAAAAAAAAAAAATCATAAACAGTACGTGTAGTATAAGAAAATAAAGAAATCTGCTCTGCCATTTTTCTAGCCATATAAGTACTTAACTTGAAATTTTCCGATGTATTACCTACGACGATGGCGTACAGAAATAAATTATGTGAATTCATTTTCCATGCATGCAACAAGTAGTGGTTATTTGGTACCCGATACCTGTACAAAACTAACCGACAAATTAACCACTAGTTTGAGCTAATTTCAAAAAGTGGTCATTTGATACCCGAAACTATTTCAAAACTAACCAACAGAGCTAATTTCCCGGTATTTATAACCGATGGACAAAAATCAGCCCGGTTCCACCCTAACATTAGTTATGTCTTCATATTCTCTAGTAAAAACCCCATCCACTAACTAAATTTCAGAGCGTAAGAAAAATTTGCTTTCAATGAAAGAAACATGCAAGAAACTAAGAGAACGTAAAACCAATAAGAAGCGGCAAGTTTTTTTATACTTTAAATATTTCGTATATTTAAATATTTTATCAATTTTCCAATTTTAATAACTGTTTTCTACTTTTGATCAACTCAATACTTTCAATCAGGTTTTATCTAACGTGCAAATTCTTGCTAGTAAAAATCTATCCGGTAAAAAAAACACTTATTGAAAAGATCTAAGTACTGATATTTACCCTACATACATTAAACTTTTAAATATATATAAGTATAAGAAAAAAAAATTTAACAATTACTTGTTTATGAACAGCTCCCAATAATCCACTGTGTCCCGCTCCTCGCGTCGTGGAAACTATCCATTTTGTTCACCTGTTGAGAAAGAAAACAAATTAGTTTCAGTGTACAAAAGTGATTAGGCAACACAAAAAAATCAATCCACATTGTTACTTTCACAACCTCCTTTTTGCTTCCGGTCATCATCCGCTATCTTCGGATGGCATACCCCTTCTCCTTCCGACTGTGCCCTCGCAATCGAATGCAGCACACCACTAAGTGCATGTAGATGTATGTATATCGATATACATATGTACGTAAAAAACTCCGTAATTTATGTACAGAAAATTATTTTATTATTATTATTATTATATATCAATACCACTTACCTGCTCATCGTCGCCGTACACCTGCATGTGTCCACCATTGCATATGGTAACACATCCACTGTTAGTCAGCTGCACATGGAGTTCGTCGCCAACCTCCAAATTGCGTGTTCCCAACACGTACGGGAACATTATTCGTGTATTCCTGAAATGCGCGCACTAAGCACTACTTTTATCACTTTTTTCACAACGTTTTAATTAATTTAAAATTGTTTACCACTATTTAATTTAATTTGGAAATATGCAAGATTTTCGCAGCTGCTTGCTGCTGAACTTCACGAATAAATAATTTTTTTTTAGCACATTAAGTTACCGGTTGGCCCTGTGTTCAGTAAGTTAAGCGCAGTGGTATGCAAACTGTTGGTGGGTGGTAGGCCAGATTGCTGGATGTCAAACTGATCTATCTCACCACCATCAAATAACTAATGTACAAAAAACAAACAAAAAACAGAATGTTGAGCCACTTCATGGTAGGGGACACTTTCCGCGAATACAAAAATACAAGAATATGGAGTACAAATCAGTTTTTAATTGTTTCGATTTTTTTTAAACATCCTATGCAGTCAGGTGTTAGGTCACTACACTGACCAGTCCATCAGGTGTTTTTACGATATATGCAAATATATCGTAATCCCATGTACGTTCTTAACTGTGGAACATAGCCAAGTCCACCACCTTTAAGTTAAGCACCATTTACCGATGGGGGGCGCAAGTGTACCGATACGATCACACCCAAATATCATTTTCACAGTAGGTGATGAAAGTTTATGGACACCTGGCGCATAAATACACCAAATATATAATAAATACATAAATTCATAAAATTTATAATGAAATACATACATATGTATGTGGATAAACATTTTTTTTTGTAATTTCATTATTTCATAAAACAATTTTTTTTGTGGTATGTTCAGCCTTAATATTTCTTTCTATTACCGTCCTTCCAAGTAGAGCACAGGAGACGATGACGGAGGAACACGGAGCAGTTCAAGGAAACAACAAGCAAGCGGCTCATTGGAAACAAACCAAAAAAAATATTTTTTAATCAAATATGTGATGTGGTGTGAAGTGGTCGTTGGATGATGTTGACGCTCAGGATTTTTGCTTACCGCAAGGGGGCCGGCATGTTTACGACGGTAGCGTCAATATTTTCTAACCACCCTAATACTCGCGTACATACACATACGCATACATATGCAACTGCGAATTATTCCTTTTTTCCCGCCGGATAATTCCTTTTGTTAATCTTTCCATTTAGTTGCTTTCCAATCAAATTGCCGTTGACGGCAACCGTACATTTTTTCCCAACTTCACTCTGTCTCAGGATCTCAGAAGCGACGCAGGTCAACTACCACTTCACACCACAGGTAAAACCATTCTTGTATATCTACAAATATACATTTGAATAAATTCTAATTGAATTAAACTAAAACAAATCATTTTCATTTCTTTACACAAATTCCAACTGTGCGTCTGGACTGCCCTCTTGGGAGACACGACTCACATATGTACAAATAGTGAGATCAAAAATTGACGGGGAGTGCCTGACTTCGCTCTCATCCACCTTGTGGTACCTCGATATTGGACTAATTTGGGTGCCGGGCCATAGCGGCATTGCAAAAAACTGCATGGCTGAGCTCATTAGCTCGGAGGGGTACCCTGGAAGTGATGTGCAGGGAGAGAGTGGGAGCTCCTTTGGCTGCCTACGGACTTCTCTTGTATAGATGGGCTCTCTGTCGACTCAGCGAGCGCTAGGAAACTGACACCACTTGAAAAATCACAAGGACCCTCTGGCCAAGAGTGGACCCTAGGCGCTCAAAGGAACTGAGGTCGCACACAAAGCACAACTCTCGGTCCTTGTAGGAGTTCTGAGTGGTCATTGTTCGATGAGTATTCGTGCGCTTAGGATGAATATAGTATCTGAGCCTTTCTGCCGCAGCTGTATGGAGGATGATTACGTGGAGTCATATTTTCATTTTCTGCGCAGCTGAGCCTGCCTTTGCGAGACCGAGGTTCAAGTATCTAGGCTCCTACTTCTTTAATACCCCAGACCAGCTCTCTGGGATGGAAATTGGTAATTTACGTGACTTCCTTCATGGTACGCAACGTTTCTCCGGTTAACCTTTCTTGATTCCGATTTTTGTTACCATTCAAATAACAGGTGGTACCCCTATGGACTTCTCTAGAATGTCTAAGTGAGTTCCCACTGCGAGGACTACCACATTAACCTAACGTAATCTAACCTAAACCGCAATTTTTGAGCATTATTTGGTCCTTCCGAAACAAATGTTTATTTTGGAGTTGTGTTTTTTTTAGCAGCTCAGAAATTCAGAACATCACACAGCTTTTCTAACATCAGTTTAGTGTTACAGTACGGTATGCCCGCGTCAACACATGGTAATAATATAATAGGTATTTTTTTATTAATCAGAAGGACAATTGCCTAGGTCAGGGCTGTCCAAATAGCGGCCCCCACTTTACTTTTCTAATGAAAAAATTACACAAAAAAAATAGAATTAAAAATTGCTGAACAACAAGTGAAGCATGTAGAAAGACAAACTTTTTGCCATAAAAATGGTTGTTGTCATGACTAAATTTATCTCTAATATGATTAATTGATCGCAACAACCCTACATATCAGTCAAAGCTGTCATCTGACGAATATGAAAAGAAAGAAACAAAAATAGACTACCGCTATAGTTGAGAAATACTTTATTAAACGTGATTTTATGCATAATAGCTACAAAAAAGCGAAAGATTTCTGACGAGTGTAGAGTTTTTAATGAAAAATGGGAATATTACTTTTTTTGTAACAATAATATTAAAATTCAATGCATGATTTGCAATTTTGTGTTATCAGTTGCAAAAGAATATAACATTAAAAGGCACTATACGCAGTTGCACTAAAAAAATTTCTCTAAATATTTGGGAGAAGCCGGAACAGCTATAATAGCAGAGCACAAAAAGAAATTGCTGCAAAACACTAACGTATTCTCCAAAATCAGCACAGATCAACAACTTATTCTAGCTGCTTCCTATGATGTTACGTTGGAATTGGCCAAAGCTAAAAACCCATTTTCTGATGGAGTTTTAATAAAAAAGTGTGCAGTGTTAATGGCTAATCGGTTGAACCAGCCTAAACACCATGAAATTAATTAAATCTAAGTATAGGTCTTCATTGTCAGACAGCTCTCTTCCCAACGCTTTGCGGTTGGCAACAACAACTATTGAAATTGACATAATAATATTGTAAAAGAAAAATATAAAAAAAACTATTTTTAATTATTAAAAAAAACTTGGCCCGCCAATTTTTTTTTTATTTGAAATTTGGCCCGCAACCTTTTCACGTTTGGACAGCCCTGGCCTAGGTCATTGGCAACGCGGCGCCTAACAGATGTATTCAGCTGTGTTGCAAATACTGTTTCCTTTTACATTCCTGCTTTATAACCTGTTTTATACGCGAGCTCCGTCAATTTTATGGTCGACATAATCGTCCATCAGAGCAATTAATTCGGTTAACCATGGATCGTTTTCGCACTACGTTTACTCTATGTGATAATACGCATCCGCAGAGACGTCGAACAGTGCGCACCGAAGAAACAATTGCCGCTGTAGAGCAAAGTGTTGAAGAGGACCCGAATGAATCGATTCGCCACCGTGCACAGCAATTGGAGCTTTGTCCATCAACTTTATGGAAGATTTTGCGCAAAGATCTTGGCTTGCGACCTTACAAGATCCAGCTTGTGCAAGAATTAAAGCCGCGAGACCATGCAATGCGTCGTGATTTTGGTGTATGGGCCGAAAATGAGATTGATCTCGATGCTGATTTTCATCGCAAAATTTTGTTCAGTGATGAGGCTCATTTTTGGTTGAATGGCTACGTCAACAAGCAAAATTGCCGCATTTGGAGTGAAGAGAATCCACATGAGATCCTTGAAACGCCATTACATCCACAAAAACTGACTGTTTGGTGTGCTCTATGGGCTGGTGGAGTCATTGGGCCATACTTCTTCCGCAATAATGCTGGAGAGGCAGTTACCGTTAATGGAGACCGGTATAGAGCCATGATAACCGACTATTTTGTTCCCGAATTGGATGGCATGAATGTGGATGAGTTGTGGTTCCAACAAGACGGCGCTACATGCCACACAGCGCACGTCACAATCGATTTATTGAAGGAAACATTCGATGAGCGCATAATTTCGCGGAATGGACCTGTAAATTGGCCACCAAGATCGTGTGATCTGACACCATTGGATTATTTTCTTTGGGGATATGTGAAGTCGCTCGTCTACGCCAACAAACCAGAAACGTTAGGGGAATTGGAAGCCAACATTCGTGGCGTTATTGCCGACATACGGCCCCATATGCTCGAAAAAGTGGTTGAAAATTGGACCTGTAGAATTGGCTTTATTCGAGCCAGCCGCGGCGGCCACATGCCCGAAATCATATTTAAACATTAATGGCATAAAATTATCCTTCCAATAAAGCCAAATTGATGGACCTTAAAACGATTTTCTTGTGTTTTATTTCAATTCGAAGTTCTATACCCCTAAAAAAAACACCCGATAATTGAGAATTTTCTCACGCATTATATATATAAGCTAACTAAATTCTTGTAAATGAATTTTTGAAAAAGAAGAAAATAAATTTGAAGTTAAGTACAAAATCTCGTGAATAAAAAAATCTGTTTTTAAATTTTAGTGTGAGCAAAAATACCTTAGTGAACGAAAGTGAAGTGAAGCTCTCAGCTAACCCCACCATGTCAACTGCCACCGTCACCGCCCGTTCAAATGCAACCAGCTCGGGCGCCCCTACCATCAAAAGCGACTGCTACAAAGCAATCCCAACCAATGCTACTACTATAATAAGAACCCTGTTCTTGCTTCGGCAGAACATATACTAAAATTGGAACGATACAGAGAAGATTAGCATGGCCCCTGCGCAATGTGAAGCATTACATTCTATAAGACAATCAACATCAATCCGCACAGTTGAAGAACTTCTAACTGAAGTAAACGAAGAAAACATTAAATGATTTAAATACTTTATAAACAGAATTAAAATGTACTTTGGAATATGTTAGATTGATATTACAACCGAAATTACCCAAAGCTGAAGGCTGCGTCGCTAGTTCTATATGTATATACATATATATTGTGGTTGTAATTCATTACTTTTTTCAATTTAAAAAAAAAAGAACCCTACATAACTCCGCGACCACACCGTATGTCACCACCAGATATCACCGCCTGTTCCGCCGCTATCCACAACAACATGAGAGCGCCTCGCCTGTCCCAAGTTATTTCATGCACGCCAGGTGAAGTTGGTGTTGCAGTACTAGAAATTGCTGACTGGCTATTGTGCGCTAAATATTTAGGTATTCTAAATAATTGGCTTGACTGCCGCCGTAGCCGAGTGTTTAGCGTGTGCGCGCCTCATTCGGTGGGTCCCGGGTTCAACTCCTGGCCGGGGCAAGTAACGTCAAAAAATTATAGAAAAGGTTTATATAACAGCGGTCACCCCTCGGCAGGCAAATGGAAACCTCCGAGTGTATTTCTGCCATGAAAAAAAAACTTCTCACAAAAAGACATCGCCGTTCGGAGTCGGCATAAAACTGTAGGCCCCTCAATTTGTGTTACAAAATCAAGACGCGCACCAGAAATTGTAGGAGAAGTTCTGCCAAACACGCTTAAGCGGTTATGGCATCTATTAAGTAAGTAAGTAAGTAACTAGTTGGCTGGCTATGAATATTCGAAAGTGCTAACATATGTATATGTATATACATTTGTATATAAATGAGTTGTTTGCTTTAGCGAACATTTTGCGAAAGAAAATGTTCATTAAATTGATCGCTAACAATAATATTTGACCTCAATATTTTTTCGTAAAACCACAATTGGATCTGCATGAGAAAATATGCATAAAGCTTATTATGATATATGATCATAAGGTTTATAATGCATTACATTTATCCTTAAATTCGCCGCTTTGAAGTCATCAATCCATAATGTATACTCTGAGAGTTATATAAAATAAGGAAGATAAACACTTGATTATAAGGCTTGCAATTGGAATAAACTCAGGCTTACACAAAGCCATATTATATAGCGTTGGTTTTGAATTTGGTTAAGAATTCTATACACAAAGAACTGAAGTGGGCCACCCAAAAATCTTCCGATTTCAGTTGATGTTGGTAAAACACTACTTTGGTAGTGTTTGAGTTCAAACATTGATATCCCAAGGGTTTTCGAAAAAAAATGTTGTTGCTTATATTAAGAAACAAAGCTTTTCGTCACTTTTTGTTTTATAACGTGTCATTTTCGCTAGACTGAACCGATTTGAAAAATTCAACCGCCTATTAATTCAAAATTGAATATACTCAATAATTATATTCTTTCGGGAATTAACTTTTGGGTATTACTATTAAAACTGTTTATACCAAATTGTGAACAGTGTTCTAATCGAATTTTCAACAAAAAAAAAAACTGCCAATACAAACAATAGTTTTAAACAACATTCCGTTGAGAAAAAAAATGAGATGCATCTGGAATGAAAGATATTAACATTATATGAGCGCTTTTGTAACAGAGCACACGCATTCCTGCGCGTTTCATGTTTTTTAAATAAATGGGCATTATTTTTATAAAATGAACATGTATTCATAGTAACATAAAATGCTTATAAATTTATAAAAATACGCACATTTAAATGAATATTTATTAATATAGAAAAATCAACAAGTTTTTTACATATCATTTATTTCTTCTGATTTCTAAAACCTTCCATCGTACACCCCTACCATTCCTTTGAATGGCCGTCAGCTAATTCATTTGTGCAACGAGGTGCGAAGTAGTACGATGTGAGTATAAGGTATCCATTACACTTCAATGATTTGTTGTATATTTAATTTTTTCTTTGATAACAGTAAAAAGGACCACAAAGTGCATACAGGCAAACAATTTCTGGTCGTTTATCATCAAAATTAAGTAAAAGACGTATTTTTTTCGTTCTACTGCCAAAAAAAAAAACTACTCCAAGGAATCAGACCAATCCTAATCAAGGAAAAAGTGACTGAAAAAGGCAATCGCATCGGATTGGCATCATTCGGCCAAGCCGCAGGCGCACAGTGGCCGATTTGCCTATCTAGCGTAAGAAAATTAATAACTTAAAAAATAATAAAGTTTTCTACCAAATGATAATTTTTCTGGAACAGTAACCTAATAAGGAACCAAATTTTAAACTTTGTTTGAAAATTTTTAATTACAAATTTTTTTTATATTTAAAAACAATTTTTTTTTTCATTTTTAAATTTTTTCTTTTTTAATTATTAAATTATTCAGGGACAGTGCTGCAGTCTGAGTCGGAGTTTTCTGATACTTTAGAAGCATCTAAAAGCAGATATTTCATCTCCCTATCCAAAAAATTGTCTTTATTGGAATGACGAGACGGGTTTTCGGATAAACTTGTTATTAAAGGATCTGAAGAAATTAATAGAGTTCATAAGATCCTCCATTGTCTTTATGCGCGAAGTTTTACGTGTATGCTTCAGTCGAAAATTTCTGAAATCTTTGTTCCTAGCTTCCAAGGCCTCTTCCGACATCATGCCAATAGGAAGTGGTGCAAATTCAATTATATCAGCTCCGTGAATCAATATCTTATGAACCGAGCTAGGCATGTAGAACCATGGATGTTCATTTACAAATATCTTTGCGGTTTGTAGAGCGTAAAATCACACCTAGTCTTTGAATTAGATTTACATTTACGCCGGTTATTTGAGCAGACAATTCATGGTATTCAAAAAACCTTCGAGCTGTATTGCCACTGTTCGTGTTGCCGCAACCTTGCATTGGGATATCCACCAATAATGTCATTTCAACCCTTAATCTATCTTGGATCTCTGCTTTTCTTTGGTTGACTGCTATCTTGTCCAAGCCGCGTACCTGCCACTTTTAGAGGGGTTTCTATATCCTACATGTAATATACACTCGAAACAGCGAATCCCTGCATGCATGGTCGGCAGTCCGAATTGAAGCAAATCTTCGTTACTCGGCAAGCTCATAATGTGATCAAGTCATTCATAACTTTCGGCGATGCCCTACAAACTCCGCATATTTGCGAGGAAGTCTCTGCAATTACGCTAAACACTTTGCCATCAATCATTGTAAGCTTCAAGTTGTGTTGAACTTGAAAACAGCTCAGACGCTTGGGCTTAAGTTTTATAATTTGTAATTGAATTTTTTCAATCTAGGCACGAATCAAATCTGCGGACTCTTTTGCAAACATTATTTTGAGAGGTCTGCAATACCGAGTTGAAGAAGGCCGCCATTGTACTTGTAGTGGCACAATAAAAACTGCAAACAAAAGTTCATCTACCATATTGTGCTCAGAATTGGTAAATCTTTGCCGATACGTTGCGTGTCCCGAACTCCCATCGCATCCCCATTTATAAATGACAGTTGGGTGTTCATAGTTCTTTTCATCAACAGATATTTGGCTGAATGCTGCCGGGTGGGCTTCAACAATTATTTTAATTGTGTGATCCAGTAGTTCTTGCAAGGAAACTTCAGCACAACATTCTTCGGTTCTTTTTGCATCTACATAGATAACACATCTTTTTGGCGGCTAGCATAACATCGTATGTTGGGTATATATCACTATTGCGAGCTTTTGCACCAGATTGCATAAGTTGATATGAATTTTTGGTAAACCCTCCATCAATATACAGAGCCAACGCTTCATCTGGCGTATACTTGATAGGGAGCTGTTGATTTAATTCAATACTTCTTTTTATTTTTGTAGACGCATCGGAATCAGTGCCTTAACATAGGTTGTGTTTGAAAGCTCACAGTTGATCAACTAAAGCAAATTTATCAATTTGGAAATTATCGATTTACTAAATGAGCAGTTAGTTATCCGCTGGAAATCAAATTTTAGTAGATTTTGCACGTCGAAAATTTTGAATTTCTTACGCTAGATCCCTGATTTCGACCAGTGTGAGGCGTCGTGAATCCAGTCTGGGTATGTGTTAGCCAGCGTTGTGCGCGTACAAGCAGTTTGTCTCGTGCGAGACCAACCAACGCAGGAGCGCACAGCTTTTCAGGCCTACCATTTGCGTAAGTCGATGTGCAAGATATTTTTCAACTAAAATGCCAAATACGAATGAAATGCTGCAGTATGATGATATAATTGATAACTTGTTTGTTAAATAGTTAAAAAAAAATATTATTAAATAATAGCTGGTTGGACTGATAAGTGTTTTTCATTGCGCAACACCAGTATATACCATTGTGAAGCAGCCAACATCGCAACTCAAGAAGAAAAATTAAGTTAATAAATAAAAATACAAAAATACTAGTTTGTGAGATGTTTTAATACAGTCATAATTCGTTAACTTATTTCAGGCTTGAAATTATGAAATATCAAATGTGCTTCTTTATCTTTGCTAGTTTACAAATTTTGCAGAATATTTCAAACTTCTTAAACTTCTTAAAATATGGCTACCGGTATTTTGGCATTCGTGCGAGGTGTTGATTTTACGAAAAATGATTTTAGTGCGACGAATCTGAAAAATTTCATGAACTATTGTATTAGACATGGAAGCATAGCTGGGTACTAATGATTAGAAATCCTAATGATTAGCAATCGGATTAGATGTCTTTTTTTGGCCGAACAATTGATTGATTTTGATTAGTTGGCCATTTTAGACGATTACTAATTGATTTGATTAGAAGTAATCGAAAATCTAATCGCGATTAGTGACGATTAGCATTTCTAATCAAATCTAATCAAAAAATCTAATCGATTAGATATCTTGAGTAGTTTTGATTAGATGGACATTTTGAATTAGTTTTGTGACCAAAATTTGTATTTATCATATTTATTTTATATATTTACATAATATAACAGTTTTTAAAATTGCATACCTGGGTCACCCTGTTGTATACACGTACCTTACAGAAAGCTGGCGCTTGTGAAACGCAGGAGTTTTAATGAGCGGTCATTGTTAAACATAAAGCGAAAAGTGCGGCAGTGAAAAATCATCGCATTCGGTCTGTTTAGTTTGTTACAAATAATTTTGTAAATTGTAGCTGTCGACATGGACCAAATTTTGTTCGAAGGCGAAGACTTTTCGTCAGACGATGATGTTGCTGATCCGAACTATGTACCGGAGAAGGTCATCCGCAAGAGGAATATAGTTATGGAGAGCGAGCCGGCAGTGAGTGCTAAAAGAATGCGTAGCACCGGAAGTTCACCGAAATTAATTTTCCACCCTGAATTCTATGTGTCAATGGAAAAAGCTTGTTAAAATAAGTGTTGGTGAAGTTCAAACAATGTTGTGATGTTGTAGAGGTTGTCTTTAAATTGTGATGTTAAATTGATTTTAAATCGTTATATTAACTGTTTCTTCTTGTTGTGACAGACAAATGGAGGAACAACAGCTAAATGTGCAGCCTATAACAAAATGATAAAAGGCACAGGAGAAGTGACATCCAACTTCATATCCCATATAAAAGTTCGGCACAGTGAGCTGCACAAAAAAGAAGCAGGCTGTGTCAGAGACACGGCCATTAAGTTTAACGTAGAATACGCCATCCGATAAGACAGAAAACATATGTAACAATAAATGATAAATAATACAAGCAAATTAATTTCTTTATTTGATAGTTACTTTGGATGATATACATAAGCTTTGCAGTGCTTGGCAGCATTTTCTCGTCTTTTACTCTACTTTAACTTGCCCGCCTAAAATTATGCAATACAAATCGCCCAACAGCAAACACTCAACCAAACACCACACACATATTTGTGTACATGTGTTTATACAATTTTCATTGAGAAATTTAAATATTAGGAAGATATCAACCAACATGAAATGTATGTCAAACGAAAGCCAACATCTTCATTTGACTACAAAAAAAAAAAAAAAAAAATTAATCGAGCCGTTTTCTTATAATTAAAGAAATAGAGATTACAACAATAAAAACCTGACATTGGTGCCCATACCGTAAGGTAAGACGTATTCTACGCCAAAATATATGAAGATGAAAGCAGGTTCTTCTGATGAAAGCACGTCGCAGGAAGCTTTCGAAAAAAAAATTATTCGCTTTCTTGTAGACTGCGCGTTACCGGTTTCTCTAGTAGAGAAGGAGTCATTTCGTGACCTGTTTAGCGGCACTGGATTAAAAGTTATGTGCAAAAAAACAGCCATAAAAAAACTCGATGAAAACTACAACAGCATGTTGAGTACGGTACAGACAGCCATGTCTTCATCGAAATATTTCTGCACCACAGCGGACATTTGGTCGGGTAATCACAGGAGCTTCTTGGGTTATACCTGTCATTGGTTTGATACAAATTTCGAAAGGAAATCAGCTGCGTTGGCGTGTAAAAGAATTTTTGGTGTGCATTCGGCGGAGAAAATCGCACAAATTGTCGGGGAAACGAACAGTTCCTTTGGCCTGAATACGACCAACGTTATAATGACCATCACGGACAACGGTTCGAACTTTGTGAAGGCATTTCGTGACCATGGCTTGAGGGAAACTGATGGCGAAGAGGCAGAGGAAGACAGCGAAGACGAAATGCCGACTTTCCAAAATGACAAATATTTGCCGAAGCACGAAAGGTGTGCCTCTCACACACTGAATTTACTAGCTACCACTGACTTCCACAGGATTTTGAGAGAGCATCCAGCACTACATAGTCAACACACAATGGTAATATTTATACATAGTTTAATTGAAATGCCCTGAAATTTGGACGAAATATTGTGTGTTAAAAGAAGCATGCATAGCGTTTAACACCCCACTGGCATCTTCAGCGCCCGTCGAACGCCTGTTTTCATTTGCAGGCATAATCAACACTCCAATACGAAATTCATTGTCGGACTTTTCTTTTGAAAAGTTGGTATTAATGAAGTCTAATGTAAATTTTTTATGAATTATATGTAACGAAAATCAGCATTCATTTAAAGAGACGTAATTTTAATATCGAAATGTATTTTTTTTTCAGAACTGACGAAATATGAATTTGGTTTTTTTTTTGTTGACTTCTTGTGAGCTATAATGTTTGAATTTGTCGTACATATGTTTTAATATCAATACTTGCTTTCTAGTATTTGAAATCCTACATAGATCTATAAAATAAGTATATGTGTATGTTATATTATGTAAATATATAAAATAAATATGATAAATACAAATTTTGGTCACAAAACTAGTTCAAAATGTCCATCTAATCAAAACTAATCAAGATATCTAATCGATTAGATTTTTTGATTAGATTTGATTAGTTTTGATTAGAAATGCTAATCGTCACTAATCGCGATTAGATTTTCGATTACTTCTAATCTAATCAATTAGTAATCTGAAACTTTCATAAAAAAAAATTTCTAATGATTAGAGTACATTTTTTTTCTAATCCTAATGATTTCTAATTCTAATCGAAAGTCCCCAGCTATGCATGGAAGTTACATATATTGAAGGTGGACGTACTGCTACCCGAAGTTTTACGGGCCCACTCTCACCAGGCTCGTGCTGGGCTTTAATGTCTAAGTGGACATCATCATGCCCGGAACACTGCCTACGTCGTTTGACCCATTTCAGGCGCAAAACACTATTTTTGGCTGGGTTCCTTCCAGTGCATGCCGCGCATGATAAAGCTCCGCTATAGCAGCACCTCCACAGTACTCAAACAGAGAGAAATCGACGTTTTTTTTTAATATTGTGATATAGTTATATCTTTAATTATGTCTTTTTTATATCTGAATAAATTTTGAAGTAGATGAGATTTTTTTCTCAGGATTTTGGTTACCGGAAGGGGGCCAGCATGTTTAGGACAGTAGCCTAAATATTTTCCTACCCGCCCTAATGGGTATACTCATATACACTTACGCATACATATGCAATCGCGAATTATTCCGGTTCTCCGTATTTCCCGCCGGATAATTATTTTCGTTAAGTTATTCCTCTCTTTTTCTCACTTAATTGCGGTTCACGACAACTGTACATTTTTTTCTAAAAATCCCTCCTTCACAGGATACCAAAGGAACACATCGCACAACAAGGTAAAGTTATTCTAACTTATAAAAAACACTTGTGCGTCTGTACTGACTCCTTGAGAGACACAAAGCTCACTTGTACAAGTGGGGGTTTCCGCAATGGCGATGACTTAATCTTTTTTGAAAAATCATTCATGATGAGCGGACATGATTCTACTGCGCTCTGGAGTTTTTAGATTTTTCGCTGTCTAAAGTGATTGGGTTTTAAACAAACTTAATAAAGACTTAGTTCGAGTAATTGACTCTTCATATATAATTTTTAACTAATTTTAAACGTAATATTTTCTGTTCTGTATAAATGTGTGTGTAGACATGACTAAGTGCAGTGTGCAAAGTACAACGAGCTCTTCCATATGGTCTGTTTTACCAGCTTATTTGCAACATCTGCTTAGCTAAGACAATAAGTATTGTTACAATAATTGTGCAGTATCTCGTTGGAGATCTAACCGCACCCCTCTTCCTACTGTTATTCTGAATGAGAGATCTTTACAAATCGTTGCATAAGCAAAAATTCTTTAATAACTGCTCTTCAATCTGACAAATAGTTTCTGGTTGGAAAAACCGAAGAGCTGCGGCTTGAAATTAAAGCTTTACATAAACTTCAATCTGAAGAAATTACCTCTGGCGCGGCATTACTCACAGCGGAGGTTAGAGAACTTTGTGGTTCCATGCATAAATGCGCGTGTCAAAACAAAGAACCAGTTGGTGAAAATACATCTACGTGCTTGGCCAACCAAAAAATCTAACTGGGCGAATGGTCCTCTCAAATCTGCTATCGTCGCAGCTGATACCATTATTCCGCCGCCTACACCAAACGCCGTTGCTGAAATGAGTAACACGTGCGCTCAATCGACCTCCGTATTATTTGCCTGCCCAACTAGGCATATTAACTCCGCTGTTGGGTCTGATATACCTACGCCATTTATTGATCACATACCTTCTGCCGCTGACGATGAGATTTCGGCTTGCACTCATCCAACTTCAACAGTATTGCCACCATCAATTGTGCGAGAAAGCTCCGCTAATACTTCGCTCAATACTTGAATGGCTGCTGTTGATGTTACAGCTGACCCGATTGTTACAAACTTAAAATCATATGCTGCTCCTATTTCTGCTTCTACTTCTGCAACTGCTGGCATACCCAGCAATAAACTAAATGTGCAAAAACGTCTTTCTCGTGATGTTAACGCATCCAATCTCAGGACACTAAAACAGCCATTCGTCATTGGGTCTAGTAATAATAATGAGAAAGGGTAACGTGACTCATCTTATTTTCTTACATGATAATATAAATTCTTCTTTACATGAATGCCTTGATCCCTTGTCGTGTTCTGGCCTTCGCCAAATTCCTCTTACTCTTCAGTTGCAATTCTATGAGTTTAAAAAAATTTCGGTGGATATTCAACCCCCAAGATTTTGTTTTAATAATAATTGTGGTTTTAATGCCATTAATTTTGAGGTTTCTTTCTTGAACTGAGACTTGATTTTTACCGAAGTAAATGTAGATTCATATTTTGACACTTTTAAGTCCAGAGTAACTAAATTTAGTATTAGAAATAGGAGTTTTTATTGAATTCCCTGGGGCACTAAGGGATTTAAGAAATAAATTCTTTAAAAACTTTCAAGTATCTAATTCTTTATCACAGAAGGAAATATATTTAAACTATTCAAAAAAATTTAAATTCTTGAATAAAATCCATCAAAGAAATTATATTAAGAAATTTAAACAGGGAATTAAGTCGAATCCCAAGGCCTTTTGGTGGTAGTTCAAATCAAAAAAGGGGTGCTTAAGCATTCCGTCTGAGGTTTTTTATAATGCAGTACAAGTGAATTCCTCTAAAGAGGCGGTAAATGTGTTTGCTGAGCCTGGGTTAGATTCTACTGATGACCCAATTGATTTTGGAGCACTCTCCTTTTCGCTCGATGACATGATTGATTTCATTCTTAATTTGAAATACTCAACGCGGTCAGATGTTAACGGTCTGTCTACTTGTCTTTTCAAAAAGTGTTCCGCTTTTGCATATCCTATTTTACTAATGCTCAATAAATCCCTTGAAAAGGGTGAATTTATTGATGCCTGGAATGTTTCCTTCACTGCGCCAATTCACAAAAGTGGTAATAAGAGCAATATTGCCAAATACAGACCAATATGAAAGTTGTCTACGGTATCCAAGTTATTTGAGTACACTGTCAAGCAAAATATGTACTTTCCACCTTAGCGGCTGATTTAAGTTAATCAACATATGTAGGTCTTGGCTTGGATTGGTTTTCGACTCAAATGTCTTTTTAATATCCATATAAACTATACTATAGCAAAGTTCCATTCTTACTAGCCTTTTTAGCTCCGAATTTACTGACCCTTACACTCTGAAACTACTTTTTACATCTGTCGTCCGCTCTAAATTAGAATTTGGTGTCTTTATTTGGAGACCATACCTCGATTCCCATATCAATAGGAAGGAGCGATTACAAAAAACCATTGTACACATTGCCCTCCGTTCACTTCAGTTTGTGAATCCGATTCCTTCGTACACTGCCAAATGTCAGTTAAATGATCTTTAATCTCTACAAAGCCGAAGAACTATTCTTTCGCTGACGTTTGTTTATGATGTTATACGATTGAACAAAGTTATAAACTGCTTCTGGGATGACTGCAGCTTGGGCAATTTATAATTAAAAAATTTTGTTAACTATTTGTAAAGGAATTAACAATACAGCTATGGAAGCTGGATATGAAATGTTGACGGTAAATGAAACTTATAGATTCATGACTTCTTTCACTATTCAACAGATATAGATGCAAATTGTTTAGATGATGTCGGACAATAGATGCCCCTGCTGAGGTGATTATTCCCACATTGGTAGATAGCTAGGTCTAGTTCTCAGAGCCGCAAATTGTAGTAGCCAAATGTAGAAAAGCAGAAAGAGTAATGAGAGCTCGTATAAATACGCCCAGCCTACAACCGTGTGAAACGCAATTATGCTGACTGCTGCAGGTAATAAAATACGATCGCTCGTCCTTGAACTTCTAATATGAAGTGAAAGTGCGCGATAAACTTAAATCTCTTTGAACCGCCAAACTGTGAACTTTCGATGAATTTCCCCTCAAATTCGTACATAGTTCGGCGGGCGCTTACTTGTACGGTACACTGTGCTAGTGTGAGTATTTACATACACTACTCACAATATTAGGGTGGTGCGGAATATTAAAACGCACTCAATATTTAGGCGGGAAGCCTAAACATACCGGCCCCCTTACAAAAAAAAAAATTTGCAGCACTGCTACTATGCTTCCATGCGAAGGTTAACAAGAAAGTTAAATTTTCATATTCGGGTCGTTGTTCCAGGATTCCAAGCCCTCCATGTTAACGCTATACTTAAGAAAGACGGTAAAAGGGAAACATACATCAAATAAGAAACGTGGTTTCTTTTTCTTTTTTCAACTACAATGCACTTGATTTGTGTTGTATATAATAATATATATTAGATGTTTGAATGTTTAAATTAAGTTAAGGAAAATAATTTAGCTTTGTTGGGCTGAAGGGGCAAAAAACCCAAATATGGTCGCCTGGGCCAAAAAACCGCCGATTGATGCAGGTGGCCAACCGCGACCATGGCGTCGAGTGGTGGTACTCGACCACGATGGTTATAGGCGTCGCGCTATTTGGAGCATCTCTTCACTCCGTTGTTGATTGTTGTATAGGACGCTTCGTCGTCTTGATCGGGAAGCACGTGGATGGTGCGGAAGGACGTGTTCCCGAGGCGTCCGTTCGCGGATGCCGAGCTGGTCGGGAAGGACAAGTTTCCACGCCAGTCTTCCATTGATGCTTTAGCTGGGCAGGCGGTCTGAATGGATGGATTCCAAAGCCGTGCCTTCGCTGTTCATGCTGCAGTGACGGGCTAAAAGGGGGGCCACCTGGGTCACCCAAGCTTCCTCTTCCTCTCTCTATGCTTCCTCCACCTGTTGTGCCCACGACTTAATTTGGCCAGACAGATGAATGGATATGTCGTCGGATTGATCATCGTCATCCTCGGCTGGTGGGATGGTTGGCCGACGGTCATATTCGAATTCTAAATGTAGAGTTGTGTGATGTTTTTCATGGCATCGATGGCAGCGCCGGCCGGACACTGCTGCATATTTCCTGTTTGTAGAACGGCGACGAGCAGTTAGCACAGTAGTGGTTGACCAGTACCACCCACAGTCTCTATTCCGCAGACTTGGCTTGGTAGATCGGGCAGAATCTTATGCCGCGGTTATTTTGGCACATTCGGCATGCTACGTCAAAACGGATGGCGCGCTGCTCCGTTTTGTTGCGCGTCACAGTGGACCGGCTCATAGCCAAAAAAGTTTTGTGGTTTTATTTTGACTTTATTCGTTAACATTGCAGAATGTTGGGTCGCAAGTGATATAAAAAGAAGCAGGCTGTGTCAGAGACACGGCCATTAAGTTTAACGTAGAATACGCCATCCGATAAGACAGAAAACATATGTAACAATAAATGATAAATAATACAAGCAAATGAATTTCTTTATTTGATAGTTACTTTGGATGATATACATATGCTTTGCAGTGCTTGGCAGCATTTTCTCTTCTTTTACTCTACTTTAACTTGCCCGCCTAAAATTATGCAATACAAAGAAAGGGCTGCACGAGTACATTTAAATCGCCCAACAGCAAACACTCAACCAAACGCCACACACATATTTGTGTGCATGTTTTTATACAATTTTCATTTGAGAAATTTAAATATTAGGAAGATATCAACCAACATGAAATGTATGTCAAACGAAAGCTAACATCTTCATTTGACTACAAAAAAAAAAAAAAAATTAATCGAGCCGTTTCCTTATAATTAAAGAAATAGAGATTACAACAATAAAAACCTGACATTGGTGCCCATACCGTAAGGTAAGACGTATTCTACGCCAAAACAAAGAAAAAAGAGACCCAAAAAATATTGTTTTTGTGTATTATTATTGAATACGTAAGACCGTAACCTTATACCGTACCTGGTCTATATGTAGATATCTTAATATTAATTCGTTGCATTTTTGCTCAAGGTGTCCATAAACTTTCATCACCTAATCTAAAAAAATTAAAATTTGGTGTGATCATACTGTATTTGCATTTTAATCTGGCACGTTTGCGCACCCAGTGGAAATAAATGTCAAACCTTAAGGTGGTGGATTGGTCTGCATACAATTGTCGCAAATATTTTAAGTAACATTTGAAATAAATATAAATAATAAATAACGCGTTTTGTTTTTTTTTTTAGCGACCTTTCCAATTTTAATTTGTGTATTGTACAAAGCTCCACGTCCTGACGGTTACCGTAGTGTAACTGAACTATATTGGAAAAAAGTAAATCATTTGTGTTTTACTAACACCAAACACCCCCTTGAACTCGAGCCGGCAAAACACAACATATAAACAATAAAGTATTTATGACTTGGAGGCTTATTTTAACAAAAAAAGCTGGATTTTAATGAAAACTTTCAAAAGAATTACAAAAAAATCATTTTGCATTGCTCATATCAAAACACGATTTTATGGCAACTTTTGCATACATCGTAAAAGAACCTGATTGACAGTCCAGTGTGGTGAACTAACACATGACTGCATAGGATGTAAAATTCATTTCATGAATGGCTGAAAATGTCATTCAGAAAAAGTACACGAGGCAGCTGGAGTCGAGTTTGTGGAGATTCGTGGACGGAGACATATAGAAAAAATGTAATCATTTTCTGTGAAGTGAAGTCCAAGCTGAGTGAAGTTGCCGCCTGATCTAAAACGGTGTTCTCGCTATAGTTGTGTGATATCGTAACATAATAGTTAGTTTTCTGAAGCATGTCCATTCACCTAACTTGAAGACCCGACTTCGATGCAAAACCAGTGATCCTTTTGGTGGGTCAGTACTCTACTGGCAAGACGACATTTATACGATACCTATTGGAGCGCGATGCATGATTAAAAGGATGGTGTTATACCTGGTAATGCACTGGTCGTCGATCCCAAAAAGTAGTTCCGTCCGTTAAGCAAAAATTGTAACGCGTTTTTAAATCGTTTCCAGTGCTCCACTTTCAATTTACCCCTTTTGCAGGCGACCTTCATTTCGGACACCCCGTATTTCATCGGGGGAAAAGCAACGCATCGATCGTGGTTACGACATTACTGGCTTAGTAGAATGGTTTGCCGAGTGTGTGGAATATACACCAAAAAATTGTCAGGCATAATACACACTTTTAGTGACTTAAATACGACGTGAGAAATGCAGATTTCAAAGCGATTTTTTTATAGTTTTTTACTAATTCGAATAAATGCATATAATATCTTTTGGTGCAACGTAAGCTAAAGATCTCGGATTGCAAAATTATTCGAAGTGCGTGCTATTGAATGGGCTTGACAAATTTGTAATTGTTTATACTACATACTTATATATGAATATATACAATACAAAAAATTGTATACATACATATGTATGTGTATAACAGGGCCGGCCAGGCGTATACTCCTATGTGCTCTTTGACTGCGCTGCTGCAGTCACACGCATACGCTTCGCCGCTCACATGCACGCTACCAAGCAACACAGAATTCTGCTTAAGTTAAGCAGAAAAATGTTATTTTAAAATTGTATTCAAGATGTAGAAAATACAAAGGAAGCGCTTTCATCAAACCGCTACTTTAGCTCTGTCCGAATGCGCAATCTTGTATTCTATCATTCTTGGAAGTTGATATTGATCATTTAATTTAAAAAAAAAGCAGGCGACGCTTATACTCCTGCACAGCAGTGAGACACATTCATATCGTTTCGCTTCGTCTCCTACATGCACGCTAGCAAGCAAAACAAATTTTACGATCAGTTGATGTTACAACTTCAAGCAAGCGATTTCATGTAAAATTTTACCGTTTGTAAAACTGATAGGTACAACAAAATAAAAAACCTGTTTAACAAATTGTGGGATATTAAATTTTTTTTTTTTTAAATGCGCAAGGCCAGCCGCAATGTTTTTTCTGCTCTGGCACAGTTTGTCGATTGAGCAAACATGCATTGGAAAGGCATTATATTTCTTGCCATAATAATTTATTAAATGTTGAAGGAGATGCCCGAAAATAATTACTTACTAGTTTAACAAATGAACACCTATCCGATCTGATTCGGAATAAGCAATACAACGATATTGATCATTTAATGCTAAACAATTATTAAAATTTCTCTTTTCTGCTCAGTGTGCATGCTTGTGACGAAATCATCGTCTCTGCTGCTTACTAACCAAGCTCAACACTCACACAGTCAATTTGGCCGGCCCTGGTGTATAACAATATAGCGTTAGTTCTTCGTATTTAGATACATACATATTTACCTTTTATCTAACCATCATTCTTGCTTATGCATATATGTACATATGTATGTAAATATAGCTAAATGTTTTTGTTAAAAAAAGGACAACAAATCGTTAAACGTGAACTTTGTAAAATATCTTTGTTTATTTCATCATTGTTTGATTTTTGTTCAATTCCATTTTAAAAATGAAAACCTTAGAAAGTACCTACTTTAGGTGAATATATGTATGTACATATGTACATATGTGCTTACAAAATTTGAAATAATAAATATGGTGTCTAAACGCGTTTACATATACATACATATAAGTAAAAGCAAATGAGATTTTGTTCAGAATTATACTAGCATTGAATGTAAATAAGTAGGCACAACACTTGAAAAGTTAAAATTGAAATATAATGCGCACACGAAAGTAACAAACTGAGTTGGAGTTCAGAAAATGAGAACATACATATGTACACAATAAGATAAGAAAAAAGGCTTAAAATATATATATATATATATATATATATATATATATATATATATCTTAACATTATTAATAACCATTTTTTATTGATGTGAAGCATATTGTTAGAGATCCAAGGATGTCTGCTATTTCAAATAATAATTTTAAACTTATGGTGATACTGCATATTATGACTTCACTTAAGGGTTATTAACGATGATGTCATATGGATATGTATCGGTGTAATTGAATGCATATTCATTTATAAAAGTAGTGCAAATTCTCACAGGATTCATGTGTGGCTCTTATTGTGTATTATGACCCTGCCTGCAGTGTACCGATTACTCTTCCCATTCTCCATGTAGTAGGCGGTAGATTGTCCTCCTTTACGACAATAAGATCTGCTGGTTTTACGTTAGTTTGTGGATGTTTCCATTTTATGCGGATTGGATTTCCTACAAAGTTTCTGCCACCGGTTTACGATAGAGGTAGGATTTTCGTCTACATCTATTTCTGATGGAGTCAATAAATACCCTTCAACTAAAAAGTGTCCTGGAGTAAGCGGCTCCAGGTCAGATGGTTCATTCAAAGATGGACTTAATGGGCGCGAGTTGAGACACGATTCAACTCGGCAGAGAAGAGTACCGAACTCTTCAAAAGTGACCTTATAATCAGACGCAAACTTTTTGAAATGTCTCTTAAAACTTTTCACACCCGGCTTCCACAATCCGCCCTTGTGGGGAGAAGCTGGAGGTATAAAATGCCATTTCAGAGTACATATTTTTTGGGCATCCTCGTCTATCAACGATTCTTGCGAACGCTGCCAGAATGAATTTGGTACCGAGGTCAGTAGTAGCTCAAGGTGAAGATCTTTGATTACAAAATAGATGAAAATGCAGATGTGGCCCTTTGAGATGCGACATTCTCTGTCACAAAAACTTTTGATATCGAAAGGTCCGGCAAAATCGGCTTCTGTATTTGTGAATGCATCGAATGAAATTAAGGAAGACTCTACTTTAAATGAAGCTGTTGTCTTCGGGTGAGTTCTTTGATAGAATCTCATCATTTATGATAAGACTCCCAAAGCTCTCGGTTGATCTGAAAATCTGTCTAGGATGTCAATAAAGTTATTCGTTTGAGTCATATGAACTTGCACCCTTTTTCCCTCAATCACTGTCTGGTAGTCTATGTCTTGTGTTGGCCAACTTGAAACGCGTTCTTTTAGCCACGAAGATCCCTGCCACCACAAAGAGTGGTTGACCAATTCATGAGCAGGAAGTCTTCTGCTGGCTAAATCTGTGGGGTTTGACGCTGATCTCACGTGAAGCCAATCCTTGTTTCCAACCTTGTCAGTAATTTTAGTTATGCGGTGTGCAACGAAGGTTGACCAGGAATATGAAGTCTTGCGTATCCACGCAAGAACTATTGTGGAATGCATTCACAGCTGTAACTTAACGTACCCAAGGTTCAGCTTTCCGATTACTGCTTCTGTGGTTTCGGTCAGTAAAACCGCCCCGCAAAGCTTTAGTCGTGGTAAAGATATCGCTTTAACTGGGACAACTCTCGTTTTGGCTTCTTAGGTAAATTAAGAAGACTTTGTCTTTAGTTTTCTTTGGTTTTGACTCTTAAATAGACAGAAGCCGCATATGCCTTTTCTGAAACCGTGTACGTGTATTTTCTCGGTTGGTGAAAAAAATACCCATTTCGGGATTCGGATATTGTCAATTTCTGCATAATCGCCCAGAAATACTTGCCAACGTTCCAAAGTGGCTGGGGTTACTGTCTCATCCCAGTCTGTTCCCTCTAACCATAGGCTTTGCATGAGAGTTTTGGCAACTATTATTATGGGTGCCAGCCACCCGAGATGGTCATAAAGTTTTGCAACAGCAGACAGTATCGCTCTTTTCGTGAGTACGTTGCATCCTTCTATCGGTTTTGCTATAAAGTAGAAGTGGTCGGAGTATGCGTTCCACCTTATACCTACAGCTTTCACTGAGCTGGTATCCCCGAATTCCAGGAAGTCTTCACTAAATAAGTGAGACTTTTATATATCTTTCAGAATTGTGCTTTAATTCGAAGTCCGCTTTCGTAAAGGAAATCCCGTCGATTGTAGTGCGTGCGATAATTCGTTTCGAGCTCATATCGCCGATTCTGCGCAATGACCGCCGGCAACAGATAACGAGCACAGCTTATGCCGACGGTTACAGTCTTCAACTCGTACAGACTGTTAACTTCCTTCGGGCTTGTGCGAAAACGATTCGTTGATACTTTGTTTGTGTATCCTTTACAAAAATTTGAAGATACATCTTCTCGATATCGCTATTGAAGACCTATTTAAATAGTCTCAAGCGGAGGATCAGAATGGTTAAGTCGGCCTTTAGACACGCGTTGAATACTACTAGATATTTTTAGGATAATCTGGCCTGAATGGCAGAGATACCACATATTTTCTCTCTTTAGTCCGTTCGGTTGTCGTTTTGAAGATATCTCGCAGTATACATCTTCCTCATTTAGAACTATCTTCTTGGGGACTTCCTCTAATTCCCAAATGGACTGCTTGTCCAACGTAATTTCACTATAGAATGAAACCATCTGTTATTATTTTTTGCCTTATATTTATGAATCGTCTATATAATTTATAGAGCTTGAGGCCAGGTTTGTAATAGGGAATAATATGAGAAACAACAATTTTTCAAAGTGGTAGAAGTGGCAGCTGCTATTTCGGAGATCACCACATCTCCTCATCAGACTTCTTTCTTTCTAGACTTTACCTGGCTTTGAACCATGGTACACGGAGTTGCTAGGCAAGCACGCAACAACTCAGCCACGCTAACCGTGTGAAAATTGCTTGTTTTCTCACTATCAATACATACCGCTATTAAGTGTGACATCGCCATGAGGTTGGTTGGTTTGGTTGCCTCAGCAGTACCGGTTAGCATCCAGCCAAACACGTTTTCTTGGACAAGATGCGTATTTAGTACGTTCTTCTTTGGCAGGTTCGTTTATGAGGAAATGCTTGCTGTGTAATTGCGCTTACTCGGCAAGTCGCACCAGCAACGTAGCTTCTATATTAATTAGAGGGTATGTTGGTGACCGCAACTGAATTGTACATACCCCTTTTACCTGTTTATGCCAGAGACTTGGGCATACAGATGTTTTGACGGCAGGTTGATTCTGTGTTTGATTCTCTCAGTAATGAAGGATCACTCGGATCCGGAATTAATTAGAGCTCGGGCTGAAAAATTTGTGTCATTTTAATTGATATTGACACGTGCTGTACCTAGTAGTACGCCAATATTCAAATTTGCAGGAGCGGTTGCTTTTGGCTGAATTGCTTGAATGTGGTGCAAGGTATGATGTCTTGAGTGGCATGCACTGCAATTGCAAGAGCTAGTCAAGGTGATACCGTATGCCCACCTGATAAACAATTTAAGCAACCATTATTGCTCTTAATGTACTCTATTCTATCGGCCGGCGCAAGTTTCCTGAATCTTTGGTAATTTCGTAATTTGTGCACATTGCTTTGGCGGCCGCCGTAGCCGAATGTGTAGCGTGTGCGCGCTTCATTCGGTGGGTTCCGGTTTCAAATCCTGGCCGAGGCAAGTAACATCAAAAATTATAGCGAAAGTTTTTTCTAATAGCGGTCTCCCCTCGGAAGGCAATAGCAAACCTCCGAGTGCATTACTGCCATGAAAAAAAACTTCTCACAAAAAATATTCGCCGTTCGGAGTCGGCGTAAAACTGTAGGTACCTCAATTTGTGTTACAACATCAAAACGCACACCACAAATTGTAGAGAAATCCGACCAAAATCGCTTGAGCGGTTATAGCGCCAACCTTTTGTGAAAAAACCCACTTGATATTATTAAATTGTTTTTAAGAACAATAAAATTAAAAATCTGATCGCAGACTTAACGTACGTGCAATATAGCTGTGTGGTATGAATTTGAATTCGAAATTTTTGTTTTTATACTACTTGTTCATCCTCACTGAGTCTAATCCCAAATTCAAAATATAGAGGATTTAAATGCTTTATTTGTATTTAAATTAATTATTTTTAATTTAAACATTTTCAGCCAACAATATGTAACTTATATATATATATATATATATAGCGTACTCGCATGTACATATGTATGTGGTGTGGAAAATATTACAAACCTAGAACCATTCGCGACCCAAAAAAAATGTGCTATTGACATTTAAAATTTGGAGAAATTCTGCTTGTGTATAAATTGAAGGTGTACAATTTTCCTTCACGTCAATTTGTTTTATGAAGGCGGGAACTAAGTGAAAAAAAAATGCCAGTGCTCTTGAAAAAACACTAGTGTTTGCAATTCAACAGACTGCGACACGGCCAAATTTGATTAAAAGTTTAAATCCGCTTAGTTTAATTAAAGGAAAAAATTAGGTGCTTTGCAACGAAATTTGTGAAAGTGTGAAAATATGTGTGCTTACAGTTGTGCACCAACAACACTGGGGACCGCACAAAATCGATGTATATTTGGTCGTTGTGTCGGTGCACGAAAGTACAGAAATTAAATATTTTAATTTGTCGCAGTCAATTTAAGAAAAAAAAATGGTGCACTGAATCATTTGTTCTCCGCACTTCTACACGATAGTTTAAATAAACACAATATTTTCTGTACAAGTGTATTTCATTGAGTGCAACGTTTGTGCTGCGCATGTAAGCAGTGTTAATGCTGTCGTATGGTGTAGTGTTGCACTGGCTGTCTGGCAAGTGTGTTTATGTTGTGCTTTGTGCGTGTTGCAGTGCGGCAATGTTATTCCTGTTGTATGTTGCAGTGTTGTGCTAGCTGTGTGGCAAATCGTAAAAAATCTCACCCCCGAGGTGATGGTGGACTGTATACAATTATAGAATACACGCGTCTCACGGAATAAAATAAGTGGGAAACAACAAATAATTAGAAATGAATTTTGAAAAAATTCAAAATGGTTTATTTTGTGATAATTATTGAAAATTTCAATGTGGTTTTGTGTGGAAAAGTTACTTCTGGGGTGGCGTGGTAGCTGCTGCTGGCAATAAAATGCGATTGCTCGTCCTTGGTCTTCTAGTTCATAGTTCGGCGGGCGCATACTTGTCCGGTACACTGTGATAGTGTGAGTGTTTTTATACGCTGTTCACAATATTAGGGTGGTGCGAAATATTTAAATGCGTTCATTAGGGTGGCACCCAATATTTAAGAAGGAAGCCTAAACAAGTATACTCAATTTCATTTAAGACGTTGCTGTAAGAAAGGAGTTCGATTTCGCTGATAAGTCGATTGATTTCTTCTTAGCTTAGCACGTTACTGTTAACAACGGCAGATTTGGCCATTTGGCAGGCGCAAACCAGCTCAAAAACCTCATCCTTCAGAATCATACTTTTAAGTTGAATTTCCTGGGAAATTTGTCCCAGCCTTCTGAGAGTTTGGACATCATTGGTAATGGCAATAATACCATTGATTGCCTGCAAAAGTTCATGGGAGGTTCTGAAAATTTGGAGTCAATGCTAAGCTGTTCTTCCGACACAACTAAACGACAAGTGTTCTTATTCCGCGTCTTGTCAGTGACGCTATGAGGGCTGCGTAAACGAGTTGATAAATTTGCGATGTTGGATGAAGGATCCTGCATTACGATGATGGACAAAATCCTTTTTGAGCAGTCAAGCACCTGTGGTGGAGAATACGATTTGAATATGCAATGGTTCGGAGGAAACACTGCCCAGAAAGCTGCCACAGTAGAAAATCTCGAAATAAGCGGAAAGAGATTAAGTAAGAGTTACAGTTTGCGGCGCATTTATGTTTTGTCGAACTTTAATCTGCCAGTGCAAAGCCTCAATGTTTTGTTCTAATGTCTCTCTGATGATACTCATCGGGTTTGATCATTTCGACTTAGGAAAGCCATATACATAATATTTTAATATCGATAGTTTTGGAGTGCGGCCTGCACCAGCGTTAAAGAGTCACGACGATGCCCGCGCAGAACGTATACTCATGCAAGCGCCGGTTCGCTTGAATGGAAAATTTTAGACAGGACTTTTTTGGAAGAGTGACTGACTTGCCTTACAGTTACCGGATGGACGAGAACAGATTGTTTGGCATTGAGCGGAAATCTACAAGGGACTACATTTTGGCCTCAACATATAAGCAATCATATAACGCTATGTTGGGAAAGGGTACGCGCGAAAGTTCACGGGGGCTGAAAAGGGGCACAAGGTCGTTTTTTGAAGTAGCCGAATTTCAGATGCGTGGATATATCTCCATTTCAACACAAGCACTAGGCAGCGATGCAGAAGCCAGCAGCATGGGGAGCAATTATTTCAAAGTGAAGAATCTTCCAACTGAAAAGTTCCTCGGAATTATTTGACAACCGCGAGATGACACCGTCATCACTGGAAGCAGGCCGCCAACGAAGCGAGAGATTCTTAGCTACTTCATGCCCATTTTTGGCCCATTGCGATTTTTGAATCGTCTGGTAGTCGGAGATAAGCTAGAGAGAGGCGCACAGAACAGCCGCGGCTAAAATTCCACGATTTTACTTCACTGAAGGTACGCCAAGCAGCTGCAGTTGCACGTTTTTGTCGACGCTAGTGAGGAGGCCTTTGCTGCTGTATGTAATTGTAGGTGTAAGTGCTTTAGTAACTAAATTAGTTATTAATTACTTGTCAATCACCGTTTGTGGTATTAATAATCATTATATTACGTGTAGTTAATTTTTTGGGTTAATTATTAATATAAGTAATTATTTTTTATGTGATGGTAGTTATTTTTTGTGTATAAGTAATTTTTCTTTTTTCTTTTTTAAATGTTTTCCCTTTTTTTAAATTAATTTTATTTTTATTTTCATGTAAGTAAGTTTGCACAATTTATATTTAATTTTTAGTAAATATCTTTTATTTTCTGCGAAAATGTCTTTGCATGCGTACTTTCGCATATTTATATTGTTCAGTTTTGCTTATGCAGCAAGCATTGCTTCGTTTTTGCATCAGAATATATCCACCACCTCAGATGACATTGAAAGGCTCGCGTTGGTCCATTTTAACCATACGCGTTGATAGTTGCAAATGGCTTACTCATGGCACGAGTAACTTCGCGTCAATTATTTATTTATTTATTTAGTATTATTTATTTGTTTGTTTATTAATCTACAGTACATAGTACATTATAGACTAGGAAGAAATATAATAATCAAAACGAATTAGGTTGCTAAAATTATAGTAATTAATATAAAATCCATATTAAGCAATTAAGTTTAAAATTTTTATAAAGTTTAATCTAGATAAAGCGAAATCAATCATATTCGAACTAGATAACGCATTAAATTCCCGAAGTGCACGAGCAATAGGTGCATTACTTGCAATTATAGTCTTAAAGTTTTCCCCATAAAAAGGATACAAATTGCGAACTCCTTTGCGGCACATTAAAGCTTATCCGATTCAGCAAAAATGGGAAATCAATAAAACCATTAATAACATTGAAAGTGAACGAAAGTGAGAGAACTGTCCATCTCTTTTACAAGGAGTCCAGACTAATTAGCATACGGCGAGAATTGTAGGATGGTACAGGATCTGCAAACACTTTCAATTCTGCTGATCGACAGTTGGTCATATGGTCTCCAGATCATAACTGCATACTCCAAATTAGAACGGACTAAAGACGTATATAGCAGTTAGTAGGTATACAGATCAGAAAATTCAGGTGTATTGCGACGAATGAAGCCCAAAACTGAATACGATTTTGTAAGAACGAAATTAATATGACTACTGAAAGAAAATTTAGTGTCAAATATAATTCCAAGATCCTTGAATTCTGTTACACTTTGTAAAGCATAACTAGCAATGGTGTAAGACGTATTAACAATATTTTGACGCCACGAAAATGTTATATGAAAATTTTTTTAAATACGATTTTGTAAGAACAAAATTAATATGACTACTGAAAGAAAATTTAGTGTCAAATATAATTCCAAGATCCTTGAATTCTGTTACACTTTGTAAAGTATAACTAGCAATGGTGTAAGACGTATTAACAATATTTTGACGCCACGAAAATGTTATATGAAAATTTTTTTAAATATTCACGGGACTTTACACACCAGCGTTGGAGACTTTCCAAATCGTACTGAAGCTTCAGAGCGTCCCCTGAGTCCTTAATAGTCGCAAAAAATTTCATATCATCGGCATACAGCAAAAAATTTGAGAAAGTGAAACATTTGCCAATGTCGTTGATGAAAAGTACAAAAAGCAGAGGCCCTAATATGCTTCCTTGGAGAACACCCAGGAAGCAACAAAGCAATCACACAACACGCCTTCAACTGTTACTACGCAGCACCTTTCACTCAAGTATGATTTAAGCCATTGCAGAAAGGTGGAGTGGAAGCCCAAACAAGCTAACTTGTTCAATAGTATATTGTGCGACACTCTATAAAATGCCTCAGAGAAGTCTGTATAAATGCAATCAACTTGGAGTCCTGCTGAAAACGATGGCATACAGAATTCACTAAAAACGGCGAGATTAGTGGCTGTAGAGCGACCAGTGACAAAGTCATGTTGATTTGGACTGATTAACAATTTAACTGCAAAGTAAATCTTGTCCTTTACAATGCATTCAAAAAGTTTCGAGATGCTTGCTAGCTTGGAAATCGGCCTATAGCTACGAACATCATTTTTTCTTCCACTTTTAAAAAAAGGTGTGATAGTTGTAACTTTCCATTCATTCCGGAAAACTCCTGAAGACAGGGATTTATTAAATGAGCCATCGGAGGCATTTTAGGGCTTTGGATGAGGACCATACTGAAAATTTTTCAAAGTGGTAGAAGAAATAGCTTATATTTCGGAGATCACCACATCTCCTCATCAGACTTTTTTTTTTTAGACTTTACCTGGCTTTGAACTAGCTTATAGATTTGTAAACCAACAATACCGACCACGCTGTTAAGCACATAGTGGCGACGTCACACTTAATAGCGGTATGGTTGGAGATAGGGATAATGAGGAAATGCTAAGGACGGAATTTTACCAATAAAGGTACAAAAAGCCGCAGGTGGTTTCGATCCTGTAAACAATTTTTTGAGGGTGCTTAATATTGAATTACGTCCCACTAAATTGGAGAAATATTAAGGAAATTTCTATTCTTAAAGCAGGGAAACGTGGGCATGATAGTGTGGAAGATTTCAAGACAGTTTTCATAATACCTTTTTCTTCTTGACGCTAGCGAAGTTTCTATACCCTTATTTTAGAGACCAAACGTCTAACTTTTCACTCTCTTAAATGAATACATGAAAGGGAGGTATACGGAGACAAATTGTTCTCTTGAAGTAAACTCCAAAAATACTGTGCTGATTTCACTAAACCAAATTTTCGAGGTCGGAACTCAGTCTGGCAAATACAATAAAATATCCTGGACCCCAAACTTAATTGGAGACTGAATATCGACGAGCAGGTAAGAAAGGCCTCGGTGGCTCTCTATGCAACTAATAGAACGCTAAGCAATATTCGACGTTTAAAACCCAAAAATAATACACTGGATGTACCCAGCTATAGTGCGACCATTACTCTCTTATCTCCAACTGAAAAGTTCCTCGGAATTATTTGACAACCGCGAGATGACACCTTCAGGTACGAGCTAAGATTCCCACGACAGGAAACATAAATCATCACTGGAAGCAGGCCGCCAACGAAGCGAGAGATTCTTAGCTACGTCATGCCCATTTTTGGCCCATTGCGATTTTTGAATCGTCTGGTAGTCGGAGATAAGCTAGAGAGAGGCACACAGAACAGCCGCGGCTAAAATTCCACGATTTTACTTCACTGAAGGTACGCCAAGCAGCTGCAGTTGCACGTTTTTGTCGACGCTAGTGAGGAGGCCTTTGCTGCTGTATGTAATTGTAGGTGTAAGTGCTTTAGTAACTAAATTAGTTATTAATTACTTGTCAATCACCGTTTGTGGTATTAATAATCATTATATTACGTGTAGTTAATTTTTTGGGTTAATTATTAATATAAGTAATTATTTTTTATGTGATGGTAGTTATTTTTTGTGTATAAGTAATTTTTCTTTTTTCTTTTTTAAATGTTTTCCCTTTTTTTAAATTAATTTTATTTTTATTTTCATGTAAGTAAGTTTGCACAATTTATATTTAATTTTTAGTAAATATCTTTTATTTTCTGCGAAAATGTCTTTGCATGCGTACTTTCGCATATTTATATTGTTCAGTTTTGCTTATGCAGCAAGCATTGCTTCGTTTTTGCATCAGAATATATTCACCACCTCAGATGACATTGAAAGGCTCGCGTTGGTCCATTTTAACCATAAGCGTTGATAGTTGCAAATGGCTTACTCATGGCACGAGTAACTTCGCGTCAATTATTTATTTATTTATTTAGTATTATTTATTTGTTTGTTTATTAATCTACAGTACATAGTACATTATAGACTAGGAAGAAATATAATAATCAAAACGAATTAGGTTGCTAAAATTATAGTAATTAATATAAAATCCATATTAAGCAATTAAGTTTAAAATTTTTATAAAGTTTAATCTAGATAAAGCGAAATCAAGCATATTCGAACTAGATAACGCATTAAATTCCCGAAGTGCACGAGCAATAGGTGCATTACTTGCAATTATAGTCTTAAAGTTTTCCCCATAAAAAGGATACAAATTGCGAACTCCTTTGCGGCACATTAAAGCTTATCCGATTCAGCAAAAATGGGAAATCAATAAACCCATTAATAACATTGAAAGTGAACGAAAGTGAGAAAACTGTCCATCTCTTTTACAAGGAGTCCAGACTAATTAGCATACGTCGAGAATTGTAGGATGGTACAGGATCTGCAAACACTTTCAATTCTGCTGATCGACAGTTGGTCATATGGTCTCCAGATGATAACTGCATACTCCAAATTAGAACGGACTAAAGACGTATATAGCAGTTAGTAGGTATACAGATCAGAAAATTCAGGTGTATTGCGACGAATGAAGCCCAAAACTGAATACGATTTTGTAAGAACAAAATTAATATGACTACTGAAAGAAAATTTAGTGTCAAATATAATTCCAAGATCCTTGAATTCTGTTACACTTTGTAAAGCATAACTAGCAATGGTGTAAGACGTATTAACAATATTTTGACGCCACGAAAATGTTATATGAAAATTTTTTTAAATACGATTTTGTAAGAACAAAATTAATATGACTACTGAAAGAAAATTTAGTGTCAAATATAATTCCAAGATCCTTGAATTCTGTTACACTTTGTAAAGCATAACTAGCAATGGTGTAAGACGTATTAACAATATTTTGACGCCACGAAAATGTTATATGAAATTTTTTTTAAATATTCACGGGACTTTACACACCAGCGTTGGAGACTTTCCAAATCGTACTGAAGCTTCAGAGCGTCCCCTGAGTCCTTAATAGACGCAAAAAGTTTCATATCATCGGCATACAGCAAAAAATTTGAGAAAATGAAACATTTGCCAATGTCGTTGATGAAAAGTACAAAAAGCAGAGGCCCTAATATGCTTCCTTGGAGAACACCCGAGGAAGCAACAAAGCAATCACACAACACGCCTTCAACTGTTACTACGCAGCACCTTTCACTCAAGTACCTATGATTTAAGCCATTGCAGAAAGGTGGAGTGGAAGCCCAAACAAGCTAACTTGTTCAATAGTATATTGTGCGACACTCTATAAAATGCCTCAGAGAAGTCTGTATAAATGCAATCAACTTGGAGTCCTGCTGAAAACGATGGCATACAGAATTCACTAAAAACGGCGAGATTAGTGGCTGTAGAGCGACCAGTGACAAAGTCATGTTGATTTGGACTGATTAACAATTTAACTGCAAAGTAACTCTTGTCCTTTACAATGCATTCAAAAAGTTTCGAGATGCTTGCTAGCTTGGAAATCGGCCTATAGCTACGAACATCATTTTTTCTTCCACTTTTAAAAAAAGGTGTGATAGTTGTAACTTTCCATTCATTCCGGAAAACTCCTGAAGACAGGGATTTATTAAACGAGCCATCGGAGGCATTTTAGGGCTTTGGATGAGGACCATACTGGACACCTCCCCCTTTTAGCCCACGGATGAAGACGTCTAGTGCGAGGTTTGGATAAATGTCTGCAAGGGCCCTTTCTATTTACTAATAATGAGCGAGATTTGATGGTTCACTGTAGCGTAAAAGTCATTAATCCTGGATGCTCCAGATGCTGGTGCAACTAGTGCTCCAGAGTGCGGTTATCCCGCTTATCCTCGTTTGGAATGAGAGGCACTCCAGTTGTTGTCGAAGAGGTTGAGGATACCATCGACGGCGGCCCGTATCTTCTGTCGGATATGTTGCAATATAGCTCGGTACAAAGCCTACCTCTCACGACAGCAAAGTCGGAAGGATAGTTTCCACCGGGGGAACCCAAGATACATACTGGATGGGACTTCCACCGAATATTTAGAGTTTGAGGCCAGGTTTGTATTAGGGAATAATATGAGAAAACAAAAATTTTTCAAAATGGTAGAAGTAATAGCTTATATTTCGGAGATCACCACATCTCCTCATCAGACTTTTTTTTTTAGACTTTACCTGGCTTTGAACTAGCTTATAGATTTGTAAACCAACAATACCGACCACGCTGTTAAGCACATAGTGGCGACGTCACGCTTAATAGCGGTATGGTTGGAGATAGGGATAATGAGGAAATGCTAAGGACGGAATTTTACCAATAAAGGTACAAAAAGCCGCTGGTGGTTTCGATCCTGTAAGCAATTTTTTGAGGGTGCCTAATATTGAATTACGTCCCACTAAATTGGAGAAATATTAAGGAAATTTCTATTCTTAAAGCAGGGAAACGTGGGCATGACAGTGTGGAAGATTTCAAGACAGTTTTCATAATACCTTTTTCTTCTTGACGCTAGCGAAGTTTCTATACCCTTATTTTAGAGACCAAACGTCTAACTTTTCACTCTCTTAAATGAATACATGAAAGGGAGGTATACGGAGACAAATTGTTCTCTTGAAGTAAACTCCAAAAATACTGTGCTGATTTCACTAAACCAAATTTTCTAGGTCGGAACTCAGTCTGGCAAATACAATAAAATATCCTGGACCCCAAACTTAATTGGAGACTGAATATCGACGAGCAGGTAAGAAAGGCCTCGGTGGCTCTCTATGCAACTAATAGAACGCTAAGCAATATACGACGTTTAAAACCCAAAAATAATACACTGGATGTACCCAGCTATAGTGCGACCATTACTCTCTTATGGGGCGCTGGTCTAGTGTTTCGAACGCTCTACTTTATCAAAAGTTCAGCTGCTAACAGCGCTATACGACCGCGTGTCTTGGGGTTGTGGGTAGTCAGTAATTTTGTCCTGTTGTCTATTTTGTGTTGGTTCTGCATATTGATACCTGATGTTCTAACTACGTTCTTGTTAAGTTCTTAATTTAAGGATTGAAATATTGCGCCTGAGTTTATGTGTCTGATTGCTAATTATTTTTCTGGCTATTGGTTTCTGTTTGTATATTCCCATATTTCCAAGTGCGTTCAGAGGCGTGTTTCTCGAAACTACAAGTTTACGTGTTACAATACCTCATTTTCCAAGTGGTACTAAAGTTTCGTACAATATTTGTACCATATGGCAACACTTGTAGACTTGTGATTACAAGCGAACTGACATTTAGTACTGAAGCACTTAAAGTTATATTTAAAAAATATTTAAACTTGTCAAAAGAGGAACAAAAATTGCATTTTTTAATAGAAGTTCTTCTTTTGTATGGAGCATTTTCTGACCCCATAACAATGAACATCACAGTTTCAACTTACGAGTAAACATGGAGAAAAATAACCAGCTAATGCATATCAGTGGGAACTATGCGTATGTTCGCAATACTTTTTGGTCGAATATTAAACACGCAACCTTGCTGAGTTGAGCATTATCCAATTCGCCAGTTGATGAAATGGTCCCAGACATTATTGGGAAGGTATCTCCTAAAATAGCAGGAAAAATCCGTCAATAAAAGAGATATAAGGATTGCATTAGCATGAGTCACATGATTCAATTATTAAAGATTTGATACATAATGACAGCTAATTTCTTGCTCTCCCGTACAAAAGGTTGCATTTGCGAAGGAAGTAGAAAAGGGGAAAAATGTAATCCCTTTTTGTGAAAAAATGTTTAACCAGTACGCAAAATAAGTAACTAGTTGTAGAATTTAAGTTCCATAAAATCCAAATATGTTTCGTAGTCTACGAAATATTTGATGCATTCTTCCGATTCGAAACTCTTTCGTTATGCAAACATTGATTTTAATTAACAAATATCATTAGTATAAGTAAATAAAAGTGATTTTTCTACATTTAGTGGTAAATATATGAAATGGTTGGTACAATCAAATTTTTGTAGTTCACAATGAAAAAAACACGTGATATAGTTCTTTGTTCTTATAAAAGCCAAACAACATGAATTTCTTTGAAAGCCAATATTACATATTGTGAGGTGAGCCATATTAATTCATTCACCAAAACTCACACAAACTCCTCACGTCCCAATTGTTGAGACTTCTCTTATACGTTTGATTTACGTTTTGGTCGGCTCCGAAAAATCGCGACGTAAGTCAAAACGGCGTAAATCGAGCTTTTAGCCTTCCACTTGATTACAAAAACAAGGTTATTGATGGTTTCAAACAAAGTAAGTACTTTTTTTTTATGATATTACGTACAGAAAAATGTATGATACAAAAAGTACATGACCATAAATAACTATCAATCACAGGATTACTTTTCCACAATTTACATAGAATTGGGCAGAAAACCATTTCAAAATGGCGACAGTGAAGTTCGGGAACACAAGTTATTAGCAACATACTAAGAAACAACCAACAGTTACACTAATATTTCACTTGGTCATAAATGCTTATCATCTATTCTAATGGCATACACACTCTAAGGTCCTAATTAAAGATATATATTAACTTTTATTTAGAATATTTCATTTTTTTAAATATTAATTTAAATTCTCGAAATTCGGAATGCCCACTCGCTTTGGGAAGGAAGCCATGCCGCATGGGTGGGGGTGAAGAAGAGTAGGGATACGATCACATCGAGCAATGGGCTTTGAAAAGAAATCCTATAAAAAAGGTAGGAAACAGCAAACAGCTCGCGGTCGCACACGAGTGTAGAGAAAACTTAACTAGCGCACGGAACTTAACTGGCTAAGAAGCTGGAAAACGGTCACTCAGTATACCAATCACGATTTAGATGCACAAATTACCTAATGAATTGCAAATAAAACAACATATTTGCATTACATAAAATATTTACATTTTTACAAAATACTTACTCAAATTGTCACATTTTTTACGACAAATTTCAGCGAATTAAAACTTTTTTTCTCGTTTTCAATTTTACTACATTTAAAAATATTTGATAAGATTTATACATAAATTTTCAAAGAAGTAACACTGTTTTAACTATGGGAGACGTCATGTGAAGAGTGAGGAGCAAAGCTGTTTATGTATCAAACCTTTCATTATTGAATCATGAGCATGAGTATCATATGTATGTATGTTTATACAAGTAATTTTACTTTGGACGAAGGAATAAGATTTGTAACTATAAATTCTGAAGCACCGCGAAGCTGAATCGGAATGCAGTTTAAAGCTATAAAAATTTCAACTGCAAGTACCAAATATACAAAGGTGAAGATTCTTCGGATAGTTTTATTGACTACTTCTAAATTGTGCAAATGCGAAAAGCATATATCCTTATGTAAATATTTTCTTTTGGATTTTTTTTTTCTTATGTCGACATCTTTCACTGAATTCGTACGACTTTTCCCATAGTACTGCGTAACAGAAATTTAAAAAATAAACCTGCGGTCATGATTTTGTTAATAGTTTTTATTAACATTAGTAGCAGGCTTACGAACTGTGTTTTTACTTTTTTTGGATTGGCTCTAGTTCTTGAGATAAACGAAACTTAAGAAATTAATGGAAAAAAATTATATGACCCAGTTCCAGTTGTATTAATTTAATTATTCCACAATAAGTTTTGTTATATAAATTATTAAACAAGTAGTCTGAAGTGTGTGTAGCTACACAATGGAAATAAACTTGTTTCGGTTCCAATCGGTCATAGTACCAAACTAAAAGAAGAATACGAAAATATAAAAATTGTTTTAGCAAAGATTTTGTATCCACAACATAAGTGGTCAGTATGCGTGGACTTGAAGATGGTGAATTTTTTATTGGGCCAACAAGGTGGGTATACTAAATACCCCTGTTTTATATGTTTATGGGACAGTCGTGGAAGAAATGAACATTGGATTAGGAAGGACTGGCCGGTGAGAGAAAATGTGGAGGTAGGAACAGCAAATTTGGTTTATGACCAACTGATAAGCCGAGAAAAAATCATTCTTCCACCACTTCACATCAAGCTTGGGCTAATGAAACAGTTAATCAAAGCCCTTGATAAGACAGGTGACTGTTTCGAATGTGTGGAAAAAATTTCCAGTCCTTAGTATGGAAAAATTAAAAGCAGGAGTCTTCTATGGTCCTCAAATTCGTACCCTTTTACAAGACACTGAATTCTTGAACCATATGTCACAAATTGAATAATGTAGTCAAAATTTTTTTGAGAAGTCATAAATCACCAGACTATACAAAACTAGTTGCTGATATGCTTCTCAATTTTCGCAAAGTAGGAGCTAAAATGAGCATTAAATTACATTATTTACATAGTCATTTGGACAAATTCCCGGACAACCTAGGCGATAAGAGTGAGGAACAAGGTGAACGGTTCCACCAGGACATAAAAATAATGGTAGAAAGACACCAAGGTCGCTGGGACAACCACATGATGGCTACTGCTGGAACTTAATACAGGATTGTCCTTAGCAACGACATCATAGGAGGTCCTACAGAAATAGTGTTTTGTAATTTTTTTAAAATTAATTAATGAAAAGAATATATTTTTTTTATTTTTATAATATTTTTATACAGGCGCGCAATAAAAATATAATTTAAATCCATATTGGTATTTTTAATTAATTTTTTTCGTGAAATATTTAAAAGTCTTTATCTGAAAAACTAGAGCCAATTCGACAAAGCTGATATTATTTTTGTAATCAGCGCCCCCAAATTACCCTAAATCGACTTAAAAATCTCCGACCGCAAAATTTTTTCCCGCGTGTAGTCAATTCTCTGTCTTACCTTAATGAATTATTCATCCCTGGAGTCACTTGGAAACATGATTTTAATTAACGCTAAAATTAAAATGTAGAATAATGTATTATTTGATGCATTATGACTGAAGATTGCCAAATAATTAATTTATTTTATTTTTATACATACTTGTAAATGTGTTTCAAGAGAAGACTCTTCGCAATTTTGACAGATGCTATAAGTCACAAGTCTCACAAGCAATATTTGAGAAGCAGAATTGCGTTCACAAGCACTAAATGTAGTTACTTGCAGGATTACAGGTTACACTTGTAACTTGTATTTTACAAGAATTGTTTTGAGAAACACAAACTTGTGAAAAAGTTTGGGTTTACAAGGAATTATCTTGTATTATTTCAGAAATAGGCTCCTGGTGAGCATTTATTGTTGCACGTATGGTTTGCAAAGTTAGGCTCAGGTATTGCAGTGGGTCTCTATATCTTCTTGTAATAGTCCAGTATGTGTTCGCGCAACCTTGTTCGTATTTTACGGCCTGTCTGTCCTATGCAGCGATATTGGCATTCGCTAGTCAGTTTGTATACGCCTTGTCTGCTTAGCGGATCCTCTGTATTCGTGCTGGTACGTATGATTTACAAGTCCTGGTCGGGAGAATTGACCTCAAAAATTATAGAAAACCGTTTTCCTAATAGCGGTCGCACCTCAGCAGGCAATGGCAAACCTCCGAGTGTATTTCCACCATGACAAAACTTCTCGCAAAAATCATTCGCTGTTAGGAGTCGGCGTTAAATTGCAGGCCTCTCAATTTTTGTTACAACATGAAGACGCACACCAACCTTGGCCAAATCAAGCTATGGTGGAAGCGCTAAAATTATTATTTACTGTTTTAAATTCTGTGAAAATGTTGAATTTTTTGAAAAAGTTTCCTAATTTGTATGTCGGTTTTCCTGTGTAAATTACTACCGTCCAAGTCTTCCCGTCTTTCTCTTTGCCACTTCTTTTTTTTGACGTTCCATGTTTCTTTCTAATTTAATCCACCAGATCCTTTTTGTAATCATTGTTTTCAGCTATATTACAAATTGTGTACAATTCCCTTTTATATGCTTCCTGTGTTAGAGGTTTTCGTTCTAGTCTATCTGCTTTTTGCCTTAGCGCTGCCTTTTTGTGATGCTGTGGATGGGTTGCGTAGTTTACATACATACAAATAGCAGTTATAACCTTTACCATTTCTGCGTATTCAATAACTGCCTGATAAATAAATGTCCTTGAGCTTATAAAATCTATTGTTGATGAAAATAAATAGGCCGTGAAACTAATATATTTGATGAATAACGTTTTTCGTTAATTCTACATCTGGATTTATGTATTTTATATTTTGTTTGCTATTATAAGACAAATTGAAAAAGGTTCCCTGATCTAGGGGTTTTAGAAAAGTGCTTACAGTAAGAAAGTGTTGGTTTCACTTTTCATAAACGGCTTACGAACCCTTGAGTTCATGAGGACGGCTTTGCGAAATTTCACACTGTTCTTTTAAGCTTCTCGCAGAGTTCTCTAAAATATCGATTAACACAGAATTATTAACTGCCAACTCATCGCCATCGTCATTATCATCAATCATTAAAACCCTTTCATCCGTGTTATGCAATTGGTCGTCATCAGCCTAAATTCCCCCCTGGTTCCACCATTCTCGAAGTTTGGAGGTACGATGTACAAAGTGTCTGGCGAATCTTCTTCATCACTATCGCAAAATTCATTTAAAATGTCAATAAACTCTTGCGTGTTCAAACCTCCGAAAATACACGAAACATATATTAAGAATTAAGTTAGTAATTCAGTTCATTTTTACTTCATGAAAAATTTAAAACGTAGTCAGCTTCGCGCATTTGTAACTATATGGAAAACGGCTAGTTAGCAAAAAAAATTGTGGGAAGAACGATTTTCTTTTTAAATACAATGTCTACTACTTGCGTGACCATACGCATGCGTGTCATTTTTAGAATGTTTAATATTTATAAGTTAAATATAAATACTAGGTAAACCTAAAAGGTTATAACTGTAAGCTTGGATATAAAAATTAACGAGTTTCCAATTTGAATAATGGGGGGAATCCCATCGAAAATCTCTTAGGGCAAAAAGTAAGAATTATTTTTGAATGGATTCCAGCCGATCTATGTGAACATGATAACCGGGTTCCAAACTATCGAACCCTATTCTACTATCGGTCTAACTAATATTGTAAAAGGAGCTTTAGTTACATATGGGTCCTTGCACTCTTTAGAGCATCGCTTTTAACAAGCATACATGTGGGATTGGGGTTAAAGACTAGAAGCGGTTGGGAATACTAAGTTACACATTTTACATGCACAAGCCCTAAGCTTATCAAAGTATAAGTAACTAGTTGTAGAATTTAAGTTCCATAAAATCCAAATATGTTTCGTAGTCTACGAAATATTTGATGCATTCTTCCGATTCGAAACTCTTTCGTTATGCAAACATTGATTTTAATTAACAAATATCATTAGTATAAGTAAATAAAAGTGATTTTTCTACATTTAGTGGTAAATATATGAAATGGTTGGTACAATCAAATTTTTGTAGTTCACAATGAAAAAAACACGTGATATAGTTCTTTGTTCTTATAAAAGCCAAACAACATGAATTTCTTTGAAAGCCAATATTACATATTGTGAGGTGAGCCATATTAATTCATTCACCAAAACTCACACAAACTCCTCACGTCCCAATTGTTGAGACTTCTCTTATACGTTTGATTTACGTTTTGGTCGGCTCCGAAAAATCGCGACGTAAGTCAAAACGGCGTAAATCGAGCTTTTAGCCTTCCACTTGATTACAAAAACAAGGTTATTGATGGTTTCAAACAAAGTAAGTACTTTTTTTTAATGATATTACGTACAGAAAAATGTATGATACAAAAAGTACATGACCATAAATAACTATCTAATCACAGGATTACTTTTCCACAATTTACATAGAATTGGGCAGAAAACCATTTCAAAATGGCGACAGTGAAGTTCGGGAACACAAGTTATTAGCAACATACTAAGAAACAACCAACAGTTACACTAATATTTCACTTGGTCATAAATGCTTATCATCTATTCTAATGGCATACACACTCTAAGGTCCTAATTAAAGATATATATTAACTTTTATTTAGAATATTTCATTTTTTTAAATATTAATTTAAATTCTCGAAATTCGGAATGCCCACTCGCTTTGGGAAGGAAGCCATGCCGCATGGGTGGGGGTGAAGAAGAGTAGGGATACGATCACATCGAGCAATGGGCTTTGAAAAGAAATCCTATAAAAAAGGTAGGAAACAGCAAACAGCTCGCGGTCGCACACGAGTGTAGAGAAAACTTAACTAGCGCACGGAACTTAACTGGCTAAGAAGCTGGAAAACGGTCACTCAGTATACCAATCACGATTTAGATGCACAAATTACCTAATGAATTGCAAATAAAACAACATATTTGCATTACATAAAATATTTACATTTTTACAAAATACTTACTCAAATTGTCACATTTTTTACGACAAATTTCAGCGAATTAAAACTTTTTTTCTCGTTTTCAATTTTACTACATTTAAAAATATTTGATAAGATTTATACATAAATTTTCAAAGAAGTAACACTGTTTTAACTATGGGAGACGTCATGTGAAGAGTGAGGAGCAAAGCTGTTTATGTATCAAACCTTTCATTATTGAATCATGAGCATGAGTATCATATGTATGTATGTTTATACAAGTAATTTTACTTTGGACGAAGGAATAAGATTTGTAACTATAAATTCTGAAGCACCGCGAAGCTGAATCGGAATGCAGTTTAAAGCTATAAAAATTTCAACTGCAAGTACCAAATATACAAAGGTGAAGATTCTTCGGATAGTTTTATTGACTACTTCTAAATTGTGCAAATGCGAAAAGCATATATCCTTATGTAAATATTTTCTTTTGGATTTTTTTTTTCTTATGTCGACATCTTTCACTGAATTCGTACGACTTTTCCCATAGTACTGCGTAACAGAAATTTAAAAAATAAACCTGCGGTCATGATTTTGTTAATAGTTTTTATTAACATTAGTAGCAGGCTTACGAACTGTGTTTTTACTTTTTTTGGATTGGCTCTAGTTCTTGAGATAAACGAAACTTAAGAAATTAATGGAAAAAAATTATATGACCCAGTTCCAGTTGTATTAATTTAATTATTCCACAATAAGTTTTGTTATATAAATTATTAAACAAGTAGTCTGAAGTGTGTGTAGCTACACAATGGAAATAAACTTGTTTCGGTTCCAATCGGTCATAGTACCAAACTAAAAGAAGAATACGAAAATATAAAAATTGTTTTAGCAAAGATTTTGTATCCACAACATAAGTGGTCAGTATGCGTGGACTTGAAGATGGTGAATTTTTTATTGGGCCAACAAGGTGGGTATACTAAATACCCCTGTTTTATATGTTTATGGGACAGTCGTGGAAGAAATGAACATTGGATTAGGAAGGACTGGCCGGTGAGAGAAAATGTGGAGGTAGGAACAGCAAATTTGGTTTATGACCAACTGATAAGCCGAGAAAAAATCATTCTTCCACCACTTCACATCAAGCTTGGGCTAATGAAACAGTTAATCAAAGCCCTTGATAAGACAGGTGACTGTTTCGAATGTGTGGAAAAAATTTCCAGTCCTTAGTATGGAAAAATTAAAAGCAGGAGTCTTCTATGGTCCTCAAATTCGTACCCTTTTACAAGACACTGAATTCTTGAACCATATGTCACAAATTGAATAATGTAGTCAAAATTTTTTTGAGAAGTCATAAATCACCAGACTATACAAAACTAGTTGCTGATATGCTTCTCAATTTTCGCAAAGTAGGAGCTAAAATGAGCATTAAATTACATTATTTACATAGTCATTTGGACAAATTCCCGGACAACCTAGGCGATAAGAGTGAGGAACAAGGTGAACGGTTCCACCAGGACATAAAAATAATGGTAGAAAGACACCAAGGTCGCTGGGACAACCACATGATGGCTACTGCTGGAACTTAATACAGGATTGTCCTTAGCAACGACATCATAGGAGGTCCTACAGAAATAGTGTTTTGTAATTTTTTTAAAATTAATTAATGAAAAGAATATATTTTTTTTATTTTTATAATATTTTTATACAGGCGCGCAATAAAAATATAATTTAAATCCATATTGGTATTTTTAATTAATTTTTTTCGTGAAATATTTAAAAGTCTTTATCTGAAAAACTAGAGCCAATTCGACAAAGCTGATATTATTTTTGTAATCAGCGCCCCCAAATTACCCTAAATCGACTTAAAAATCTCCGACCGCAAAATTTTTTCCCGCGTGTAGTCAATTCTCTGTCTTACCTTAATGAATTATTCATCCCTGGAGTCACTTGGAAACATGATTTTAATTAACGCTAAAATTAAAATGTAGAATAATGTATTATTTGATGCATTATGACTGAAGATTGCCAAATAATTAATTTATTTTATTTTTATACATACTTGTAAATGTGTTTCAAGAGAAGACTCTTCGCAATTTTGACAGATGCTATAAGTCACAAGTCTCACAAGCAATATTTGAGAAGCAGAATTGCGTTCACAAGCACTAAATGTAGTTACTTGCAGGATTACAGGTTACACTTGTAACTTGTATTTTACAAGAATTGTTTTGAGAAACACAAACTTGTGAAAAAGTTTGGGTTTACAAGGAATTATCTTGTATTATTTCAGAAATAGGCTCCTGGTGAGCATTTATTGTTGCACGTATGGTTTGCAAAGTTAGGCTCAGGTATTGCAGTGGGTCTCTATATCTTCTTGTAATAGTCCAGTATGTGTTCGCGCAACCTTGTTCGTATTTTACGGCCTGTCTGTCCTATGCAGCGATATTGGCATTCGCTAGTCAGTTTGTATACGCCTTGTCTGCTTAGCGGATCCTCTGTATTCGTGCTGGTACGTATGATTTACAAGTCCTGGTCGGGAGAATTGACCTCAAAAATTATAGAAAACCGTTTTCCTAATAGCGGTCGCACCTCAGCAGGCAATGGCAAACCTCCGAGTGTATTTCCACCATGACAAAACTTCTCGCAAAAATCATTCGCTGTTAGGAGTCGGCGTTAAATTGCAGGCCTCTCAATTTTTGTTACAACATGAAGACGCACACCAACCTTGGCCAAATCCAGCTATGGTGGAAGCGCTAAAATTATTATTTACTGTTTTAAATTCTGTGAAAATGTTGAATTTTTTGAAAAAGTTTCCTAATTTGTATGTCGGTTTTCCTGTGTAAATTACTACCGTCCAAGTCTTCCCGTCTTTCTCTTTGCCACTTCTTTTTTTTGACGTTCCATGTTTCTTTCTAATTTAATCCACCAGATCCTTTTTGTAATCATTGTTTTCAGCTATATTACAAATTGTGTACAATTCCCTTTTATATGCTTCCTGTGTTAGAGGTTTTCGTTCTAGTCTATCTGCTTTTTGCCTTAGCGCTGCCTTTTTGTGATGCTGTGGATGGGTTGCGTAGTTTACATACATACAAATAGCAGTTATAACCTTTACCATTTCTGCGTATTCAATAACTGCCTGATAAATAAATGTCCTTGAGCTTATAAAATCTATTGTTGATGAAAATAAATAGGCCGTGAAACTAATATATTTGATGAATAACGTTTTTCGTTAATTCTACATCTGTATTTATGTATTTTATATTTTGTTTGCTATTATAAGACAAATTGAAAAAGGTTCCCTGATCTAGGGGTTTTAGAAAAGTGCTTACAGTAAGAAAGTGTTGGTTTCACTTTTCATAAACGGCTTACGAACCCTTGAGTTCATGAGGACGGCTTTGCGAAATTTCACACTGTTCTTTTAACAAAATCGTTTCCAAGCTTCTCGCAGAGTTCTCTAAAATATCGATTAACACAGAATCATTATCTGCCAACTCATCGCCATCGTCATTATCATCAATCATTAAAACCCTTTCATCCGTGTTATGCAATTGGTCGTCATCAGCCTAAATTCCCCCCTGGTTCCACCATTCTCGAAGTTTGGAGGTACGATGTACAAAGTGTCTGGCGAATCTTCTTCATCACTATCGCAAAATTCATTTAAAATGTCAATAAACTCTTGCGTGTTCAAACCTCCGAAAATACACGAAACATATATTAAGAATTAAGTTAGTAATTCAGTTCATTTTTACTTCATGAAAAATTTAAAACGTAGTCAGCTTCGCGCATTTGAACCTATATGGAAAACGGCTAGTTAGCAAAAAAAATTGTGGGAAGAACGATTTTCTTTTTAAATACAATGTCTACTACTTGCGTGACCATACGCATGCGTGTCATTTTTAGAATGTTTAATATTTATAAGTTAAATATAAATACTAGGTAAACCTAAACGGTTATAACTGTAAGCTTGGATATAAAAATTAACGAGTTTCCAATTTGAATAATGGGGGGAATCCCATCGAAAATCTCTTAGGGCAAAAAGTAAGAATTATTTTTGAATGGATTCCAGCCGATCTATGTGAACATGATAACCGGGTTCCAAACTATCGAACCCTATTCTACTATCGGTCTAACTAATATTGTAAAAGGAGCTTTAGTTACATATGGGTCCTTGCACTCTTTAGAGCATCGCTTTTAACAAGCATACATGTGGGATTGGGGTTAAAGACTTGAAGCGGTCGGGAATACTAAGTTACACATTTTACATGCACAAGCCCTAAGCTTATCAACACTATCAATTACTAATAATTAAATACAACATTGCAAATTGCATTATCTTGACAAAAGTCAACCCTACCGAAATGCCAATTTTAAAAAGAAACCGAAAGTCAGTTCAGTTGATGAATAGACGCCAAACATTTCAGTTGCATTGCCGCCTGTGTTGTGAATATAAAAACAAGAACTGTATCCAACATATACACCTGTATACACGCATATATCCAATTTTCAATTAAATAAACATTATATCTTATTATTACTATATTAAATAAACTGTTTTTGTGGAGAACCGCCACATACATACAACTAGCCAGCCATATTGGCTACAGCATTAATATGATTATTAAAATTAAGTATGAGATCCATTTTAACACCCAAGTCAAAAAAAAAAAAATCATTCACCCGATTCAAAGTATAGTTGTTTATTGAGTAAGAAGCTTGCTGGAAAGCTCTTCATACATTTTACATTTTAAAATTGATTGCCCTAAGATTGACCTGACTGTAACAAAGATCTTGCTTCAAACGAAGCGTAATATAAAGGGGGATTAAATTTTAAGGGCCGATTTTGACTTTGAATAAAACACAAATTATTTTGGAAATTATTGTATTTGTTTTTATTATGATAATATGGTGTGGTTCAATTATGTATGGAACCAAATATCGGCCAAATGTCCGCCGCGACCTCGGCGGCACACCTCTATCCGATGGTCCAAATTTTCGATGACGCTGAGGCATAATTGAGGTTCTATGCCGTTAATGTGTCGAATTATCTCATCCTTTACCTCTTGAATTGCTACTGGCTTATCGACGTATACCTTTTCTTTCAAAAAACCCCAAAGAAAGTAGTCCAACGGTGTCAAATCACATGATCTTGGTGGCCAATTGGCATCGCCACCACGTGAGATAACACATGGCCATTGAATTTGTCGCGCAAAAAAGCCTTTGTTTCGTTGGCTGTGTGGCAAGTGGCACCATCCTGTTGGAACCACATATCGTCCAAATCCATATGTTCCAATTCGGGCCATAAAAAGTTCATTATCATCTCACGATAGCGAAAACCATTCACAGTAACTGCCTGACCGGCCTCATTTTGGAAAAAATACGGCCCGATGATGCCGCTAGCCCATAAACCGCACCAAACAGTCACTCTTTGAGGGTGCATTGGTTTTTCGACAATCACTGTTGGATTATCATTCGCCCAAATGCGGCAATTCTGCTTATTGACGAATCCACTGAGGTGAAAATGTGCCTCATCACTGAAGATGATTTTCTTCGAAAATTGATCATCATCATTTGGATTTGAACGCCCATTTTCATAATAAGCCTGAATAACTTTAACACGTTGCTCGATTAAGTATCTTTCCATGTTCAAATTGAGTTAGTATGAAATTGAGAAATGTCAAATGAAATGCAGAAAAAAACTTGACGCTTAGGTGTAATTCACATTCAACATCGGCCCTTAAAATTTAACCACCCCTTATTTGAATATTTAATTTCTGTAGAAATATCATTTATAAATAACAAGAAGAGAACCGGGCATAGATATCAAACATTGGACGAAATTCTTTTATATATCACTCTTTGAGTTCTATCTTGTAGATAGGAAGAAATCCAATGGAGGAGAGAAGGTGAAAAGCCAAGCAGATGGAGTTTATGGATGAGTATGGGGTAGCATATTTTGTCAAATTCTTTACTGAATTTTGTGTATATAACGTCTGTTGGAGTGTTTTCTCTAAACTTTGATACATGAGTAGTGAATTCCAGCAAATTGGTAATGGTAGATTTGCCTTTAAAACCCCAACTGATTAGTAACAATTGCGTCAAATAATTTTGGAATTGAGGAAAGCCTCAATTCCCCGGTAGTTTTCAATTGAAGAACTGCCCCCGGCTTTAAGGAGAGGGATCATAACAGACTGTTTCCCGGTTGATTGGAAAAGGCTGGATTTAGTGACAGATTGAACAAGTTAGATAAAGGCTGTTATAAGTAATCAGCAAATTGTTTAAGAAAGCTTGATGGCATTAAATTAGGCCCATACTTAAACGATTGTTTTAAATCTTTTAGGTAAAATAACACATCTTCAGCAGAAATCGTTGGAATAAAGTTTATATGGATATTTGGAAAATGGTACATTGACTTTAGTGGAGTAATTGGACTTAAAGAATTGTGAAAACAGATTCCCAATATATTCGTTGTCGCTAGATACAATAAACTGCTATTTTATACTAGAAGGAATAGCATTACCCTGCGCTTTTAGTTTACGAAATTATAAAAAAATTGAGGTTAGAACTAATATTATTTTTAATTTTACTTATGTATTCATTATAACACCTTTTATTTAATTCGAAATATTTATGCCGCAAAACTGAGTATTTTAAGTAATCGGTATGTGAAGCTGTTTTTTTACGTAATTAAAAGATAAGCATATTAAACCGTAGCTGTATTGGTTCATCCTGCACGCATATATGTACGTTTAGGTATATATTTTAGAAATAAACAATATAGAGTGTTATTACAATGCAATACGTTTTTCTCAGCATATATTTTAATTACGCCATTTTAAATTTTAAAGCTCATGCTTTAGTATTTTAATGTTAGATTTTGTTAAATCGAAGCGAATACTAGAGCCAACTGTTTTGGTATTGTCTCCCTCAGCAACGCTTATGATTTCGTATTTTATCTCAATAGCAGGATGGTGAAAGGCTTCAAATAAAACTAGAGGATTAGGCAAAAATCAGCCATCCCATTCAAAAAGTCAATGTTGACCAATCGCGATGAAACTAGCACAATGCCATAGTCAATAATGTTCCAGGAAATGTTCGGAAGGTTAAATTCCCCCAAGAAAATTATTGAGCCAGAAGGTTTAGTTATGGGACTTACAATTTTAAGTAAAGAAGTAAGTTGTGTGTATACATTTAAATCAGATTGCGGAGATATATAGCAGCGAGCTAAGTAGATGTAGCCTTGCCTAGCTATACACGGATGCACTTAAATTCAATGAATTCAATAGCGGGGACATTAAATTCTTCGGCTCTGCCCAAGTGATCATTTCTAAAAAGGTGAGGTTTTAGCCATGTTTCAGTAAATGAAATAAAATTATAATTATACTGAATATCTCTAACATTTTGATAGTATATGTTTGAAGCGGATTTAACAATCAGTTTTTTTGGCTCAGTGTTCGACCAGGAATCCTTGCTAAATTCTGATCATTAATGTTGGGTTTATATTCAAATTCACGAACAAAAGCCCCGGTTGGCCAGAATGAATTGCTTAGAAGAGCATCAAAATTTTCCAACGCAACATCAAATTTTCTGATTGTTAAGTTTCTAGTTTTCTTTTTAGATGTAATATAAAACTCAATGTCTTCAGCAGTAGTGGTTTTGGCGAATCTCGAAACGAAAATCGATTTTCTCTAAGGAACCACAACCAGCTTCTTGGTAGTAGTTTCAGTATCTTTTGGCGGTTTTGAAAGCACATGAGGTTTACCAGAAATTGACCTTGTTGACGAGACTTTGGATGTAGAAGTCCAATGTAGGAGTTGGAAGATCGGAATAGGATGTAATGATGACCATCAACTCGATTATTTTTAATGTCCCTATTACAATTACAGCCAGGTGGTGAACCTTTTAAACATTTAAACGAGCTGCACAAATTTTCGTGACAATTAAATTTTTTAGGAGAAGCAGAAATCTCCTTGCCTATTTCAGATAAATCATTCCTGTAGTGCGATTCACTAACTTTAAACCGTGCGATAATTGTTATTTTTGACGGCAATAGTTGCCGTTTGCACTAACGTTTATAAGATTCACTAACTTATTCTTCACGACACTTCACAGCTGTTTCGTTGTATTTATTCAAAGTGATAAAGAGTGGCACCTCTGTCAAACTAAATGTCAAAATAAGCGAAAAGCACAAAGAGGAATAGAGAAAAAACAAACGAATGCCTGCTGCCAAATATAAATTTGAACGTTTTTATTATATTTCATTAAAGTGAAATAGATATTAGTTTGTTTCAAACTACAAACACTTAAAATTCATTATATATGTATGTAATGTTTGATTGATTCGATCCGCCAAATGTATAAACTCAATTGGGTTTCTCTATAAAGAGTGTTTATATTATTTAATATTGATTCTTATCACAATAATTTACTTAAATAATTTACCTATAAAGAGAAACGACATTTAAAGCTTATAATTTGCAATCTATTAATTTTCCTCAGCACAATGATTTGCCGCTTAACTTTCTGTATTTACTTCGTTTCTTTATTTCTAATCGTTTCTCCAGAGAACGTATATTTACAGAGAAGTAGCATCCCACTTCATTCCTGTTGACGTTCCGCGTTTTTGGGAAAAGGTCTATTTTTCGTCCAGCTCACCACCCAATAATTTTTCACCTACAAGGGGCAAAATTTAACATCGGTTGAGCGAAAACAACAATTTTAGAGAAAATTAATGTACGTTCTCTGTTATCAGCTACATTGTGTGGTTGCAGATGTTTTTTGGCGAAAATTTTCCTTGTTTTGATAAGGAATTTTCGCAATTCTATTTCCAGAGAACGTATATAAAAAAATATTAAAAATATGTATTCTTCTATAATTTCAATTTTAGTGTTTTATTTTATTCTTCTAATATTTCCCATATATAACTTTCAATAAATGTATTAAGTAGTTAAACAAAATCTTCAAAAAACACTAAAGAAATTGCATTTATTGTTTATCATATGTATGCACATGCATTCATTTATTTATCAATGCATATTTAATCGAATTACTTCCATGCAAAAGGGCGCGTATAAGCATATGTGTAGATATGTAAATAGAATAGAAATATTTACATATGTATGTACATATGTTTGTTCACATGCGCGCACATTCAACCGAACTCTAAATCTGCGCGCAAAGTTTGACAAAATATCTTATCTCCAGTTGGTCTTCAATTTTTACCATGTCAAAAATAACAACGTTCTAATGAAATATTTATACAAATAGTTAAACAAAGCAATAGTTCAACAGGCTATCGTGGTAAAAGATTAATTTAAATATTAAATTTGTACGTCAAAAATAGAAATTTATTGATTTGAAAATAAAAATTCGAAAGCCAAATAAGCTCTTTTGTCAAACCTCCACAGAAATAGTTGCTTCTGCCCGCAATTCACACGAAAAAGCTGCGTCGCAAAGCCGCCATCATTAGTCAGGGTTTAGTTGAATTAATTTGTATTTGAGGAAGGTAGAAGAAAAAAGTGGAGTATAATACAAATATTGATATACTAGATCGAATAGAGGAATATATGAAATAAAATACTTACATATAGATACATACATAAGATGTTAAGTTATTTGCCACAGAATAAAATTTCTAAATTAAAATTCTGGTACTTTATACCCTCTCAGAATAAAAATGGTACGGTTTATTTGCAATTTCGGGTTGAAAGTCTTTTGTATAGGTCATCGACCCAGATTGTTGGTTCAGGAAGAAGCAAAAGTAGGATAATTAATTAAAGGTCTCACAAAATTCAATTAATTATAGCAATGTTTGCGTTTAATTAGACAATTGTTGAAAAATATGTTAAATGGTAGTAGATTTTCGACTCCTAAATATATTATTCTGCTACTTGTGCTACATTTGTGATAAGACGAAAGCTCTGAAGCAAATGCGACCAAAATATAGACTACATATTGACATACATATGTGTAATGTACATATGTATGCAAGTAGGCGTAGCGGTAAGGCGTTTGGTTGCGCCGATTTGGAATATTTAGGGCTTTAAATGACATATATAACAGGACTTCGCGCAAAACACGTTTATAATGATAAGGGGTCGTGCATATATTACGTAACGCAATTTTTGATCATTTCAGACCCCTCATCATGTCACACTTTCAGAAAAATTGTTTTTATTAATCGTAAAATAAAATACAATGTTAATTAATATATGTTATATATTAGGCAAAGGGAAATCACATGTTACACTTCGTCACAAATCGCAAACCCCCGCCGCCCCCCTAGCGCGTTACGTAATATGTGCACGACCCCTAAGCAAACATAATAGATTAATAAAAGATGAATTTCTTCATGAAATATTTTACGGGCACAAGCGGGCCAAAATAATATCTATATTCCCATTTGAAGTTGTGAGCATTTGGACCAAAATTACAAAAATCTTCAATTTATGATTTTTAGATTTTTGTCTTCGTCGCGAAAAATGAGACGGAGGAGGGGCGCATGTGTTTGTGGGGAGATGAAATGTTCGCATTTATGAATGAACGGAAATTTGCTTTCAATAATATGCGAGTGCGTTTATGAATGAATTTTTTGTTGCTGTACTGCAGTTGCGCTGCGGTTGAAAACAGACACGCTGGCGGAGGGATGAAACAAATGCTGCATATATTTACTTACATAACAATAAATAAATATATGATGATGATAGATATAATGCATATGAATGCATGTACACTTGTTGACTTTTTAGTACATATGTACGTACATACATACATGTGCATGAACATGTAAATATGTATACATAAATACGTACGTATATTTGGATATTTATATATGTACATATTATCCATATACATATGTATTTACATACGTATGTATACTTAGTATGATAACGATTATTAGGCTTATAAAACATATCTATATAATGCATGCATATAACCAAAATAGGCTCACTCTTATCATGCACATATTTAAGCAAAGCCAAATTTCACGTCTAATTAAATATTTAGACGTTTATATCAATTTGTTAATATATTGGCAAAATCTAAAATTCAAGCCAAAACAATTAAAATGATCAGAAATCATAGTCTGTTAAACAAATTTTGCCTTCGCTCAGCTCTGTTAACTCGCCACTCTCACAATTTCCCCTGTCGGCCATTAGAATGGTGAGCTGGACGAGAATTATTGATGCATTTTGACAATTCACACCGGCATCCTAACTTAATGCTTCTCTGTCTAATATACGTTCTCTGGTTTCTCTTCACAAGTGTCATCTTAACTGTTATACTATGTACATAATGCCCCGAACACACTACACCATCTACTTGGTGTGTTCGACTAGAGTTATATCTTAGAACTAAATACTAACTAGAAATTAAGTAAAAGTAGTTTACATCTCCCCCCTTGGGGAAGAGATTTGTAAAATCTCGTTTTTTTTTTTTTTTTTTGGCGTAGAATACGTCTTACCTTACGGTATGGGCACCAATGTCAGGTTTTTATTGTTGTAATCTCTATTTCTTTAATTATAAGGAAACGGCTCGATTAATTTTTTTTTTTTTTTTTTTGTAGTCAAATGAAGATGTTAGCTTTCGTTTGACATACATTTCATGTTGGTTGATATCTTCCTAATATTTAAATTTCTCAAATGAAAATTGTATAAACACATGCACACAAATATGTGTGTGGTGTTTGGTTGAGTGTTTGCTGTTGGGCGATTTAAATGTACTCGTGCAGCCCTTTCTTTGTATTGCATAATTTTAGGCGGGCAAGTTAAAGTAGAGTAAAAGAAGAGAAAATGCTGCCAAGCACTGCAAAATAACAATGCTGATTGATGCTGTTCGACAACAGCTGGAAGTTGAGTGAGTGTTAATAACGAGGATGGCGTATTCTACGTTAAACTTAATGGCCGTGTCTCTGACACAGCCTGCTTCTTTTTTTTTTTGTTTGTTTTGTTTTTTTACCACTATTTTCTTATTGTCTAAAGATTTGTTTAGTGTATTCATGCTTTGGAATGGGAATAAGCATTGTGATATGAAAAAGGTTTGATTCTGATTTTTTATGACCGACATTTACTTTATATATTGAATTTGAAATTTTTTCTAAAATTTTGTAAGGTCCTATTTTTATTTCATCCAATTTTTTCCTATTTAAACGATTCCCATTTTGTACGTATACTTGATCTCCCACGTTGAATTCATGATAGTTTCGGGTTTTATCAAATTGTATTTTATTGTAATTATGTAATTTTATGCTATTTTCAAGTGCTAGCGTCCTATCCTGTGCAAGTTTATTTAATGTTTTCGCAAGTTTTAATTCATTTGGTACTAAAGTAGTATCATTTCCTTCTAATAAGTATTTGGGACTGAATCCAGTTACCGTATGCTCGGTTTCATTATATTTTTTACACTTTCATGTGCCGCTGTGGTCCATGCCACTCTATTTTTTCCATCATTTATTCTACATCTGATTTTATTTACCAAAGTTTGGTTCAGTCTTTCATTTAAACCGTTTGAGAATGGTGCGTTTACCGCAGTGAAAATAATTGGTATGTTCGATTTTTCTAGAAATCTTTTAAACTCCGTAGAATTGATGCCTGGGTATTGGTCCGTTAAAACCATACCTATTTCATGGTGCTCTAACACTTTCTTAACCAATTTTATAAAATCACTCGAGTTTTGTGTTTTGGACGTCAAAATATAAGCGTATCGCGTGAAGTGATCCCCTAACAAGTGTAAATATTTTGGCGTAGAATACGTCTTACCTTACGGCATGGGCACCAATGTCAGGTTTTAGCGTTGAATGACGCTATACGGTAGGGTTTTCAGGCAAAATTGAAACCAGAGAGAAATTTGTAAAAAAAGTGAGGGTAAAGAGATAGATGCGGGTATGCTGAAGTAAAAAAGTGAGGAACAGAAGTGTAGTGAGGTGGGGGGCATTTCTGGGGCAGCTGTTTGCTCAATGTTTGCTACTCACTTATTCTCAGCGACGACCAATATAATAGTGGTCGTGCTTGTGAGCGAACTGTTCTATTCTCTTGCTTGTAGAGAATAAAATTTGCACTAGTTGCTTTAATGCATACATACATACTGACAGAGCGCTCAGTGACCACATTCATTAACGCCAGTGATAGCTATGTATGTATGTATGTATCATGTCAGCTGGTTGCTCAATGTTTGCTACTCACTTATTCTCAGCGACGACCAATACAATAGTCGTCATTCAACCATTGTGAATGAATACAAGTGAGAAGTCTTCTAAATTCAAGATGGCGGCGGCTGATATTAAATGTCACAAATAGCCGATGTTAACTGTCAAACATAGAAATTCGCTCAGGGAATGACACAAGAATGCTGTGAATGGCTACATCAGGTGATCTCAGCTGTGCCGAATTTTGACGTCTATGGGCTAAGACTTTTCACTTGTATATATTCACAATGCATTCAACGTTCAACGTTACGATACCTCGAAATAACACGACAGCCCGCGCGTGGCCGCAGTAATCTCTATTTCTTTAATTATAAGGAAACGGCTCGATTAATTTTTTTTTTTTTTTGTAGTCAAATGAAGATGTTAGCTTTCGTTTGACATACATTTCATGTTGGTTGATATCTTCCTAATATTTAAATTTCTCAAATGAAAATTGTATAAACACATGCACACAAATATGTGTGTGGTGTTTGGTTGAGTGTTTGCTGTTGGGCGATTTAAATGTACTCGTGCAGCCCTTTCTTTGTATTGCATAATTTTAGGCGGGCAAGTTAAAGTAGAGTAAAAGAAGAGAAAATGCTGCCAAGCACTGCAAAAAAAATAATAAAATTGATTCGCGTATGTTATTTATCATTTATCTTTACTATTGATAACAGCCATTGACTTCGTTTTTGCGAGAAATTTAATTGATAATTTAAAAACATTTTTATCCTATTTTTCCTATCATAAGCTTATGTATATCATCCAAAGTAACTATCAAATAAAGAAATTCATTTGCTTGTATTATTTATCATTTATTGTTACATATGTTTTCTGTCTTATCGGATGGCGTATTCTACGTTAAACTTAATGGCCGTGTCTCTGACACAGCCTGCTTCTTTTTTTGTTGATCGTGGACCCCCAAATCCACCTATTGTGTCTATGGAAACGATCTCGAACGGAATAGTGGCAGGACCTAATTGAGACAACTGCCCGTACTTCTTTTGTCGTCTTGATTTGTTCTTTATGCATATTGCACAACAATCACAAATTTTCTTTATATTTTTTGTTAAAGTTCTTGCTGTATAGAATGGTCTGATCTTATCCTGTGTTTGTTTTGTACCTATATGGCAATAATATTCATGCGTACTTTTAATTAATCTTATGCTAAATGGTTCAGACAGTACAATTTTGTCTTGTTTTCTGACTTTTTGGTAATATATGTATATTGTTTTTGAAGTTGATGTGGTTTTTATGTCGTAATTCAACATTTTTTTCTTGATCTTTTTGTATGTCCTCTAGTGTAACTAAATTTACAACCTTTAATTCTTCGTCATTATTTGCATGTGACTCTAACACCGGATTTTTACTTAAGCAATCTGCTTCTAGGTTATAATTTCCTGGAGAATATCTGATCTCAAGATCATATTGTGACAGGTAGTATGTTAAATCTCCTAGCTCTTCATCTGTTCTAGCTCTTACATTCAGTTTTTCTAAGGGTTTATGGTCCGTGAAAACTATGAACTTTCTCCCTATTAGCCGATGTTGCCAGTATTTTACTGCCTCTTTTATTGCAAGGCATTCCAAGTAAATAGCTTTTTTCCTTTTTTGTACTTCGTTTAGTTTTTTGGAAAAATAGGCCACCGGCTTTTCTTCATTATTTTCTTGGGGTTGTTTTAAAACGGCTCCGACTCCTAGCAGACTTGCGTCGGTATATATGTGTATTGGTAACTTTGGATCAAAAATTGCTATAACCGGCTGAGAACAAAGTAGTATTTTCATCTCTTCAAATGATTTTTGACATTTTTCCGACCACACAAAGTTTTGATCTTTTCTGAGAAGGTTATTCAAAGGGTCCAGTGTTATGGAAATATTTGGTATGTATTTATTGTAAAAATTTATTTTCCCTAAAAACTGTCTTACATTTTTTCTTGTTTTTGGCGTTGGGAAATCTCTTATTGATATCAAATTATCTTTTAGGGGGCTTATTGAATTCATTTTGATGATATGACCTAAATATTTAACTGAATCTGCTGCGAAAGTGCATTTCGATAGTTTTAATCTGAAGCCTTCTTTCGATATTGCTTCAAGCAATAATGATAAATGTGACATATGTTCTGCGAAAGATTTTGAGAAAATCAGAATGTCGTCTATGTAATTTACCGCGAATTCACTAAGCTTATGTATGTTTTCTTATTATGTTACTTAAAATTCTTTGGAAAATTGCTGGCGATGTTTTCAAGCCAAAGGGCAAACACGTCCATTGGAAATGTCCTTCTTGTGTTACGAAAGCTGTTTTATGTCTGTCCTCGATTCTTAATGGAATTGACCAAAACGCTGAGTTTATATCAAGCGTTGAGGAAAATTTACAGTTTCGTGTTTTATCTACCAAGTCTTCAATTAATGGGAATGGTTGTGATTGTGGAACTACAATTTTATTCAAATCGCGAAAGTCCATGCATAATCTTGTTTTCTTATTTTCTTCTCTTTTAAAAGCCAGTGTTACCGGAGCCGCAAATGGACTATACGACTCTTCTATCAGATTCTTCTCCAATAATTTTGAAATTTGTGTTTCTATTTCTTTCTTATCCTCAATCGTGCATCTATATGGTCTTTTACTACAATACCTATCTATTAGTAGATCTATACGTGCCTCGTAATCTTTTACCGTACCGATGTCATATTTGTCTTTAGCGAATAAAGTATTATATTTTCCTATTAGTTTACTTATTTCTGACTTTTCTGTAACGTCTAAATGTTGAACCGTAATGTCGCAATTATCTGTATCGAAATGTTCGTTAAAATTTAATTCGCATTCATTATGATTATCATGACGACGAAATCTATAGAAATTACTTTTATTTAAATTTTCATTTCTCGACTTCGAAGGTAGTTCTGAGAGTTTGCTTCTACAAGGTGTACATTTTTGGGATATAATTAGGTTTTCATTTTGTATTAATTTGAATGATTTTATGCAATCTAATCCTATCAGAAAATCGTAGCTAAAATTTTTTTCGTTCACTACCAAAACCTGTATTTCTTTTTTAATGTCAAAAATTTTAGTTTTAATAGTTATCATTCCATCAGCCTTTTTTGTACCATTGATCGTTTTTAAATTTGCGGTATAAAAATCTTTATTTTTTTGTTTTAAGCGTAATAAACGCGAATTTATTAAAGATACATTCGAACCAGAATCGTAAATTCCATACACTTCAATAATTCCATTTATTAATAATTTAACTTTGATCAATGGTGGCACTACAAGTTTTTTGGATCCATATCCTTTAATTCCCATTCCAATTCATTATTATTAACATGTTTTATCTCTTTTTCACTTTTTTGATGTTTAAACCAGCATGTAGCTTCTGTATGATAACGAGTACCTCTGTTTTCTTTTTCGCAGATTTTGCATGGTTTTTTCTTTTCAAATGTTTCTTTTTCTTTCGAATAAGAAGCTGAAACGTTCTTTCTATCTATAGTTTTTCTGGATACTAAATGTTCAAGTTTTCTAATCTCACTGTAAAGTTCTTCTGTATTAACTACTTTTTCTCTATCTATTCTGTCGGCTATATAATGTGGTAACCCTTCTGCAATAAGATTAATTAATGTCCCTGTGTCAATTGATTCTCTTATTTCTAATAAAAGTCTTTCTTTCTTCAAAGCATAATCAAAAAGTGAACCTGCTTTATATCTGAATGAGATTGCATATCTGCTCGCAGCCCATCCTTTATTTGCATAGGTGCCACAAAAGTTTTGTTTCCACTTTTCCCATTCAGAAGCTAACGATAATTTAATAAGCATAGATCTGTACCAATCCAAGCATGATTTTTCTAAGAAAAGTCTCAAGGCTTCGATTTTCTCCTCATCTTTACATCAAAGCGGTCGCACTCACTTTCAAATATGGTCATCCATTGGTTAGCATTTGAGTTTTTGGCTGAGAATTTTTCTAGCACAAATTTTTCAGCAATTTTTTTCAAATTAGGGTATTCACAATTTTTTTTTGTTGCACTCAGTTTCTCTAAAACTTTCGACAGCGACTCCTCTGAAATACCTGCAGTGGGATTTGTTGGCGGTATCTCTTCAAGAAAGTAATCTTTGAACTGCATATTTCCATCATCATCCATATAAATTCCGGCTAATTCTTCCGTTACATTTATCCATACTTTTCTTGTTTGCTAATATGCTAATGGTAAAAGCAAACAAGCAATGTTCCATTGTCTCCTTTTTAATGTGTTTTTTATTTTGGTATAAGTTGGTGTATTCATTAATTGTTCATGTAAACTTGCTGGCTGCATTTCTGCTGGTATTTTAAAAACTCTATCAGCACTTGTGGTGATTGTGGTTATCGCCATTATATTCGTTTTTCCGTCCTCAGCAGATTATACCAAAAATTCGAATTTAATTATAAAGAGAAACGACATTTAAAGCTTATAATTTGCAATCTATTAATTTTCCTCAGCACAATGATTTGCCGCTTAACATTCTGTATTTACTTCGTTTCTTTATTTCTAATCGTTTCTCTTCACAAGTGTCATATTAACTGTTATACTATGTACATAATGCCCCGAACACACTATACCATCTACTTGGTGTGTTCGACTAGAGTTATATCTTAGAACTAAATACTAACTAGAAATTAAGTAAAAGTAGTTTGCAATGCTCCATTGTAGCAGAATTCCGGACTCTCCTCTGAGTGTTTTGTTTAAATAGTAATCAACTCGACTCCAAGGAATATGCGGAATCACCTGCAAATATGCCATGGTTATCGGTTTCAAACTTCGCGTTGTGCTCCAGCGTATTTAGGATTTACATTCATACTTATATTTAATTTTTTTAATTATAATCATTTGTCTAAACTATATTTCTGTTTTTATACATGGATCCTTGTAAAAGTTTGCTTTTACCATTAGCATATTAATTGAATGGTAGATGTGGTGGTTGGCATAAGCCTCCTCATGATTCCTTGGTGGTAAAATTGATATATGCGTGGAATCCCACGAAGGGAGACGACGCCGAAGCAAACATTTCTTTGGCAGATTGGCGTTTCACTTGGGTCATAGGAAACCTCACTTTCTGGTGAAACAACGAATCATTGATTGCATCCGTTACCCGATGAATGCCTGCTTACGGATAACTAGCTCATGGACATTCCCCTTTGCTCGCTTACGGGTCATTGATAGCATTGATACCAGTTGCGAATAATCTCAAAGCCACTAGAACCTACCAATATAAAAGTAAACTTTAAAATTGCCTACAAGGTTAAAGATTACACAAGCTACCTGTTTCTCAGTCGATTTTTCTGTTATTGTGGAGCCTTTTGTTTGGTTGTTAAGCTGAGAAATTGGGTATTCAGCCAAGTTTGGAGTTAACCGATACAGCTTCTGAAATTCTGTTGAAAGGGATTGTCCACATCCCGGAGTAAACGTCGATCCTTCGTCACCTCGTGATAAATCATATTTATTGTCCCTTTGTTAATTACAAGAAAGCAAATTACCAAATTTTAAATTTGTCTTTTAATTAAGTTGAAATCACTAATTTCATTTTTCTCGATTGAGTTAACAACATCAAATTTGTTGTCGTTTAGTTTTCGGTCATCGACTAGCTAACATCAACAGCTGATTCGGCGAATGCGAAAATCGTTAAAAAATGGTTGCTGAATAGCAGGGTCGTTAAAATTTTGGTTAAGTTGAGTTAACCAATCGAATATCTTTAAAATAAGTTAGTGAATCGCACTAATGGTATACTTAAAGAGTTTAAGGAGATCAATCTCAGTTGATCTACACTTTAAGCATGACTAGCCTAAGCCTTTGCCCCATACTCTACCTGTCAATGCAGCACATTTCATATATGCCAACCCATCACATACCCAGCTACATAGCGTTCGGTAATTTCCAAATATGCAAGACATATTTAAATAATATATAATTTAAACAAGATAAAAATCAATTACTGATGAAAGTTTTGAAGCTAAAAGGAAGAGTTTAAAATACACTGTATTTTGACCCTGCTCAACTGTGATAGCAAAAATAAAGTAACATAAAGATAAAAGTATATATTGTTCTATAACTTAATTCGTGCGGGGGGTTTCCAAAATTTTCACGTTTATTTAAGAAAAACATGTACAATAGTATTATTCAAAGTATTGCCCATATGAAACTATGGCTTTTTCCCCATCTTTCTGGCCATTTGTGGATCCCATCCAAAAAGAACTGCGCCAGCTTGGCAGCCAAGAATGAGGCTTGATTCATTTTTCAATTTTTGATATCCTGTTCTGATGTGAACCGTATTCCAGTGAGGGCGTTCTGCATTGATCGGAACAAATGGTAGTCAGAAGGGGCAAGGAATGGCAACGTGGGGCCGAGCGTTGTCATGGTGTAAAATTATTGCCTCGTGTCTGGTCGCATATTCCGGGCGTTTTTCGGCTACTGCTCTCTTCAAATGGATTAATTGTGTTCGGTAGAGTTCTCCATTGATGGTTTCACCCGGTTTTAGCAGCTCATAATGCAGCACACCCTTCTGATCCCACCAAATACAGAGCATTACCTTCGCGCCATGGATATTCGGCTTAGCCGTTGATTTGGCTCGTTGGCCGAATTTCACATATGATTTTTTGCGCTCCATTTTTCATCACCAGTAACAATCCGATGCAAAAATTACTTCCTTTTGTGGCGTTGCAGCAGCATTTTGGACAAGCAAAACCGCCTCTCGACATCTCTCGGCTTGATTTCATGTGGAACCCAATTTGCTTGCTGTTGAATATATCCAGCTGCTTTTAAACGTTTTCAAATGGCTGCTTGAGTGGCACCCAAAGATTCTGCGAGCTCTTCTTGCGTTTGGCCACAATCTTCATCGAGTAATGCTTTCAGTTCTTCATCTTCACACTTTTTTGGCTGCCCAGGACGTTCATCGTCTTCCAAGCCAAAATCACCACTTTCAAATCGTGCAAACCACTTTTGGCACGTTCGCTCAGCTAGAGAATGTTCACCATAAACTTCCACCTAAATACGATGACTTTCGGTAGCAGTTTTCTTCATATTAAAGTAATGAAGAAGAACTCCCCGCAAAAACACTTTTTCAGGCACAAAGTTCGACATATTAGAGTGAAAAAAAATTATTGTTGTTTAAGTTTCAAATGAATGACATATACTGAAAAGACGTACAGTGAAAGTAGCTTTTAAATGTATGTTCGGAATATATTGGAACGATGGAATAAATATAAGTTACGCCATCTCTTAGCAAACCGCACGAAGTTATAGACCCAAAATAAATGTATATATGTACGTGGACTATAACAACTGCAAGGATGCAATTAACGACAAATATACTAAGTGTTGCAAAAAGAGGCTGAGCCCTTATTTAAAAATTAATTAAATGCAATTGATTGAACACAATGCGAATGAATGTCTTTAAATTTATCTATAATAGATCACAAAGTATACACACTAATCTTTAACGTATACAATAAAATATAATTGGTATGATTACTTCTTTGTCTTTAAAATAGCATAGAGCAAGAAAGGCACAACTTCACAGCTTGACGTTTGCGTATACAAGAAAATTGTCCTCACATTTTTCAAGGGCATAAGCTACAGGTCCAAAATAATTTTTTCTGTGCTCCCAGTATTTTAAGCCTTAGACGGTATCATTGAGGACGATACTCTGCGAATGATAGATAAGATATATTTATATATGTAAAGGTTTGCACTTCGATCTTTCAGATTCACTATGTACTCTGCTCTTTACTGTAAATCATCATACCCCAACTCCCTTCGTAGGTCCAATATGATGGTTGGTGACAACGAATGCACAAGTTCCTTCCCTGGGCTATGTGTACCCAGATAATTCTGCTGTTTTCTCGAGATAGCATCGCATTCAAAAAGCAGGTTCATCGGGGAACCAAATGTTAAGTTCTCAGACCGATACGTTTTAGAAGTTAGACTCAACTGCTTTATTCCATTCAAAATATGTACAGAGTTGCATAACTTATGTTAAACAGAGTTGCAAAAAGGATGAGGTGTAAGCAGTGTTGTATACGAAATTATGTAAGATTTACATATGTATTTTAGAATAAGCGAATTTATAACACTACTTCACCCTGAAAGAAAATGAGTATATAAAAATACCTTAAAATTCTTGTAATACGAAAATTCATAGCTTATACTTAAATTATACAAAGAAAAAGTTTATGATTTATTTACGAAAATATCGAGCTTCGTATCGGTTAACCTCCTGTCGAGTGCGTGTGCTTCTGCGAACTTGAAGATCACTTGGTGATGAGCTACACTCATTAGGCGGAGCAATTGGTTCGTCAGCTGTAGAAGTCGAGTGGTTTGTTTGCGGATACCAAGTTACGAAATCTGGTTCGGCTTGAGATGAACTCATATTAGAACTATGTTTGGTTTTAAGTTGATTTACATGCCGTTTCAAATAACCGCAGGAAGTCTTCACCACGTATAGCATCTTCCCGAGTTTTCGTGTAATTACGAAGATCAGTTCATTTATGTAAAACTTGCTCTTGCATGATACAGTTTTGGGTTTCACCTTCGATGTTTCGAAAATTTGACTTAGTAAAGTCCGTACAGGTCTGCCATGTAGAAGTTCGGCAGGCGATTTTCCACCAGCGTTTGGCATGGAACGATATGTCGATAGGTACTTTGTTACAGCTGCTTTTAGTTTTAGTCCGTCGTCAACATTTTTCTTAACGGCGGTTTTGAACGTTCTTACGAATCTTTCAGCAAGACCGTTTGATGCAGGATGGAAAGGCGCACTAGTTACGTGCTTAATTCCCAGCTGAGCCCAGAAAACCTTAAACTCCTCTGATGTGAGCTGTGGACCGTTTTCACTTACGAGCGTTTTTGGAATTCCTTCGATAGCAAAAATTGCAGCTAGCGCAGAAATTGTATCAGCGGTAGTAGTGGAATTAAAAACCGGACCTGCGAAGTCGATGTGTATCCTTTCCCAAGGATGACTTGGTTCAGGCCAGCCCTCGTACTCTTTTACTGGAGCAGGGTTTACCATTTTGCAAATGTCGCACTTTGCAGCGAGCTCGTTGATATCACTGTCGATGTTGACCCACCATATGTGTTGTCTGGCTAGTTGCTTCATTCGGGATGCACCCCAGTGGCCATCATGAAGTAATTTAAGAATTTGCTGCTTCAAAGATGTTGGAATAACTACTCGAGTGTGTTCCGTTTGAAGACATAGAAGATTATTAATTATTGTTAAAGAATTTCTTCTATTGAAAAGTGAACGAAGATCAGAATCTTGCGGATGTAGCTTTTCTGGCCAACCATTTTTTACAAAGGCTGTAACTCGACGTAAAATTGCATCTTCGCCTGCGAGCTTCGCAAGGACTTCTGGATCTATCGGCGTATTGATTGTATAAACATTTAAACAGGCGCTTGCCTCATCATCGTTGGTCTCCTTGGCGTGGGGATGAGGCTTAAGTGTTGTCATGGTTACTCCTCGCGGATTTCCATGACACCACGAACTAAGAGGGAAGCTCCATATATGAATCAATGTAGGACTCGAACTTGCACTGCTTCTTATGTGGAGAGTACCGCACCAACATCTCTCAATTTCCGCATACCCTGTATCCCTCCTAATATCTCCCAGTTCTCCTTCCTCCCTAGTCAATCCTCCCCCTAAGCCAGGGTGTTAAGCGTCACCGTGCCCATTGGTCGGTTTGCAGCCAGGGGGTCTAAACTCCGGCTGTATTCTAACGGCGCCTCCCTGACACCGGGCCACCTCAGGGAGTATGTTTGGCCTTACCGCGGCAAGGGGCGCTGTCGTGGTGTACCCCCCTTTTCCCCCTTATATTTTTCAGACCACTACGCTTGCCTCGTCGAGCAGGTGGTCGTACGAACAAGATGAACACAAATAAATCCAAAATTCAAAAAAACTTGTCTTCCCCATCTCGGGGTAAGACTATGCAGGCGCGAGCGCCTAGCATAAAAACTTCTTCTTCCCCATCTCGGGGTAAGAATGCGCAGGCGCAAGCGCCTAAAGCGCCGCTTCGCTCCGACAGGGGCTCTTCCGGGCTGGAGGTTGCACGCCGGCCCGTGACTATGGGTGTTATGGCGGGGCCTAGCACCAGCAAAGCTGCGGGGATTGTGCTGGAGACGGCAGATCGTTCCGTGGCGGTAGGCACTAGGGGCCCGCCAAAGACCGGCGTGGCTTCGAAGCCTAATCTTGCGAAGGCAGGGGTCTCACGGCCTGGCCCGAGCGGATTAAGGCGGCAAGCAGCTACACATGAAATTATGGAGGGGGTGGCAGCGATGGAAACTACGAGCCACGCCCCTCTGAAGTTAGAGTCGGAGCGGCTAAAATTCGCTGACAAGCGAAAGGCCGCGAAGACGCTAAGGAGATACGACGGGGTCCCGTTGGAAACGCTGCCCCAGAGCGCGAAGGAAGCGGTGGAAAGGGCGAAAGCCCTGCTGCCTAACTTCCGGGTCACTGGGGCTTCAGTGGAAAACCGGGTGCCTTCGTCTAAACGACAAAGATCGGCGGAGAACCAAACTCCGGCGACGAAAAGAATCCGGCCGCACTCCTGGGTGGGCAGGCCTAGCTTTGCCGAGGCTGCGAAGGACAGGATCCTTATTGGGGTCCTGGACCGAGGCAACGAGCTCGGGTCCTTACCAAAAGACCAGTGGAGGTGGGTGAAGGCAGCTCTGGCGAGCGTCATTTTTGACGTTCTGCTGGAAAACCCCGGAACCCCGCCGGCCTGTACGGACGCTGGCTGGTACCAGGGCCATATTAAAGTGGTAGCCTGTGAGGACCAGAGATCGGTGGCGCTGTATAAGGCCGCCGTTGCAAAGGTGGGTCCTGTCTACCCAGGGGCTAAGTTGGAGGTGGTGGACTGGAAGGACATTCCAGTCAGACCACGGGCGAGGGCGTGGGTTCCGGTGACACCATCGGCACCGGAAAGCATCCTTAAGATGCTCCAGGTGATGAACCCATCCCTCCCGACAAGTGATTGGAGGGTCGTCCGTGTCGAGGACGCGGAAGGCCCTTCCAGACAAGTGGTATTGTCCCTTAATAAGGAGTCTATTGGGCTTCTGGAGAAGAGGCAAGGCCGCGTTTCGTATGGCCTCGATGAGGTCATTATTAAAGTGTACCGCGGGGACGCTCAGCGTGCCTCTGGGTCGGGTGAAGCAATGGACGTTGACATTGAGGCACCCGAACCGGAGCTGGAACCGGAACTCTCCGACGCTGAAGGCAGCGTCTCCTCTCAGACGAACCTTGCACCAACAATGCATAGGATGTTTGCGGAGGAGGAGTTGCTTCTCAGTGACGGGGAGGGTGAAGCTGACGTCACCGTTGTAGCTGGAGGGGAGGAAGCGGCTGTCTCGCATGAGGGTGCTGCAAATAAACCTCCATCATTCTAAAGCAGCTTCAGCTGCTCTCCTGGGTCGCCTAAGCAAAGGCGACATTACGGTGGTACTCATTCAGGAACCTTGGGTTTGCAACTCAATGGTATGTGGGTTGAGTGCCACCGGTTTTAAGCTCTTCGTGGAGCGTGGTAAAGGTAAAATTAGAGCCTGTATTCTGGCTAAAGCAGATTTAAATATCTTTCTTCTACCTAATTACAGTGATGGCGACGTCACGGCAATTCTCGCGGAGATAGGGGGTATGTCGATTGTGCTGGCATCGGCCTACATGGCGTACGAAGCCGAATACCCTCCTCCCTCTATGGTTCGGAACTTGATATCCAGGTATGAGAGCGGACACATGTTGGTCGGCAGCGACGCTAATGCTCACCACGTCAACTGGGGGAGCACGGACATTAATGATCGAGGTGAGTTACTTTTCAACTACCTTCTAACTACTAACCTACTTATATGCAACAAAGGTAGGGATCCCACCTTCATTACTAGGAATCGTAAAGAAGTTTTAGATATAACTCTATGTAGTGTTAATCTATCTGAACTGATCGAGAGTTGGCGGGTTCTAGACGAACACTCCTTCTCTGATCATCGTTATATTGAAATCGTATTGAACTTTTCTTTTACCAGCCCAAAAGTGCGCAAAAACCTAAAAAACACGGATTGGTGCTCTTATAAAAGGTGATTTGAGGATAGGCTGACCAGCGAACCTCTTTTTGAACCTAACTGCATCGGGGATCTAGAGAACATGGCGAACGTTTTTACGATGACCTGCTCAAATGCCCTAGATCAGGCTTGCCCTGAATCTAAACAATGGGGCAAACGTAAACCCCATTGGTGGTCACGTGAGTTGGACTCGCTACGCAAATCTTGTAGGAAAAATTTCAACAAAGCCAAAAGACTTAATCTCGAACTGGTATGGCAGTACAAAAAGTCTCTCCAGACCTATAAAAAAGCTTTAAGGGCGGCAAAGAGATCTTCGTGGAGAAACTTCTGCGGCGGCATCGAGGGTGTTTCCGAGACAGCCAGGCTAAGGAAGATTCTCTCAGGATCCTCTAACCCGATAGGTTTCTTGCAGAGGCAAGACGGTTCCTGGACCTCTACGGAAAAGGAAACCCTTGAACTGCTACTAGATACTCACTTCCCTGGGAACACAACTGCGGAGGAAAGAACTCCTCCGTTTATTTCTTCCAACCCCGTCAGCATACCGGTTTCGGAAGAAAAGGTTAAATGGGCTATCCAAAGCTTTAAGCCATACAAATCTGCAGGGCCGGATGGGATAATACCTGCTCAGCTAATTAAGACACTGGAGGTGTCTGCAAAATGGCTCTCTACTATTTTCAGAGCCTGTTTCAAACTTAATCATATACCGTTGGCATGGAGAAATGTCACGGCTGTTTTTATTCCTAAAGCTGGTAAGGCCTCATATACTAATCCAAAGGATCTTAGGCCTATCAGTCTATCATCATTCGCTCTTAAGGCACTTGAAAGGATTGTTAGTTGCCACCTGTCCGATACCATCGACAGTCGACTACTGTCTAATGCCCAGCATGCCTACCGCAAAGACAAATCTACTGAGACTGCACTCCATAGCTTGGTCGGCTATATTGAGAAGTCTCTCAGTGCCAAGGAGTTCTGTCTTGTAGCCTTCCTGGACATTGAAGGCGCCTTCAATAATGTGCTTCCAGAAGCCATAACTGGCGCCGTTAGGGATCTAGGAGCTGAATGCTCACTGGTTGAGTTTATAGGCCAGCTACTCAGTTGCAGAGTAGTAAGGGCTAAGCTGGGTGCGAGCGAATTGTCGCGGCATGTGTCGAGGGGGGCGCCACAAGGAGGTGTCCTATCCCCACTTCTGTGGAACCTCACCGTCAATACGCTACTGCGAGATACGGTACGTGGTGGCGCAAAAGTTGTCGCGTACGCTGATGACGTCGCGATCGCACTCAGGGGAAAGTTTCCGCAGACACTATGCGAGCTGATGCAACGAGCGCTTCGGGAGGTATCCAAGTGGTCCACCCACTGCGGGCTCCGGGTCAGCTCAAGTAAAGTGGAACTCGTACTCTTCACGGTTAAGTATTTCTACAAGTGCCAAATTTTTAGGCGTTGTTTTAGATAGGAAGCTGAACTGGAAAGAGAACCTGGTTCAACGTCATGAAAAGGCTTCCATAGCCCTCTACACTTGTAAGAGAGCCATAGGCAGGAAATGGGGTCTTAATCCCCAGATCTGTCGGTGGATTTTCACAGCGGTCGTCAGACCAATTCTCCTATATGGGGTGATCGCCTGCTTTAGACAAAGAGGTTAACCTCAGACTACTCACCAAGGTGCAAAGATCTAGTATGATCTGCATAAGCGGGGCGCTCAGAACCACGCCAAATGAGGCTTTGGACGCTATTTTAGACCTCCTTCCTTTAGATTTGGTCGGACAACAGACGGCAGCGATGACTGACTTGAGACTAAGAGAGACATCCCAGTGGCACCCTGAATGCCAAGGGCACTCTAGTATTTTGAACAAGTTCTGCTCTATTCCGAGCAGCACGGACCGGTGTGCTTGGACATCGGTAAATGAAAGTAACTTTACTACACGAATTCCAAGCAGGGAAGAGTGGAAACCTGAGTTTCACACTCCACCTGAGAGCATTGTCATCTATACAGATGGCTCGAAACTCGATAATCAGGTAGGAGGGGGCGTTTTCTCACGAAACCCTCTCCTGCAAATTTCCTTTAGGTTACCAGATCACTGCAGCGTCTTCCAGGCTGAGGTCTCAGCTATCATGGAAGCGGTGAAGAAGATAGGGACCGGGATTATAGGAAGAGACATCTTCATTTTTAGTGACAGCCAGGCTGCAATCAAAGCTCTGAGCTCTCTCACGTTTAACTCGAATATCGCGCTGGACTGCCGCCGATCTCTACAGGAGATGGCTAAGCAGAACAGACTGTACCTCATTTGGGTACCTGGTCACCGGGACATAGAGGGAAACTGCATGGCAGATGAACTTGCAAGACAAGGTACGACCAAGCAGATTCTTCAGGATAAAGAACGCATTGGTATGCCGTTTGCCACTTGCAAAATGCTACTCAGAGATTTTACATATAAACAAGCTGACAATAGATGGAGGCAAAATGCGGCCTGTCGAACCTCAAGGCAGACGTGGCCTAAATGGGATCGGAAACGGTCGCGCAGCGTTCTCTCTCTAAGAAGGGAAAACATTTCGAATGTGATCGGGGCTCTAACAGGGCACTGTCTGATAGGTATACATGCTGAAAGGTTGGGAGTGCCCTTCCGAAGATGCTGTAGGAGCTGCAAGAATGACGAGGAGGAGGAAACGATCTTGCATCTACTGTGTACGTGCCCTGCACTGTGTAAAAGCAGGATGCGACATCTGGGATCACCGTTTCTGGATGACCTAAGTAAGGTTTCTAGCACCGAGGTAAATTGTCTGTTGAAGTTTATCAATGAGGCAAACTGGTTTAGTAAGGGGTAATTTTTCTTTTTGGGATGGTACAAAACTTTTCTTGTGGTAACACAATGGGCCTAATATTGGCCTAAGTGAGCCGCTGTAGGCGGCTGCCACTCCAACCTAACCTAACCTAACCTAAACAGGCTTCTTGTTTGTCGAATTCCCCATCGGACCCTAGCGGAAGACGTGATAGAGCGTCTGCGTTGCCATGTTCGGCAGTTTTGCGATATTTGACATCGTACTGATATGTCATGAGCGTTATGGCCCAGCGTTGCAACCGATGTGACGTCATCGTTGGTAATTGACTGCTTGGGTTAAATATGCTAACCAGCGGTTTGTGGTAAGTTATCAGTGTGAATGGTCTACCATAAATATATTGATGAAAACGCTTAACCCCAAAAATAATTGATAATCCCTCTTTTTCTATTTGGCTGTATCGTACTTGATGTTTGTCTAGTGTCTTCAATGCGAAAGCGATCGGGTCTTCACTGCCATCAGGGTAGGTATGCGAAAGCACTGCACCAATGCCATATGATGAAGCATCAGTGGCAAGCACCAGAGGCAAATGCTCGTTGTAGTGCGCAAGTTGCGTAGCGTTAAGAATATGCTTCTTAAGAGATGTGAACGCTTGTTGTTGTTCTGTACCCCACGCAAAAGGAACATTTTTGCGGCGTAGCATGTTACTGGGAGCAGATATCTGCGAGTAGTTTGTTATAAAGTTATGATAATAATTGACCTTACCCATGAACGCTTCCACCTGCTGGATGTCTTTCGGAGGCTTCAAATCTCTTACCGCTAAAAGGCCGGATTCGTCTGGCAAAATTCCGTCGGCCCTGATTTTTCTACCCAGATACTCTATCTTTCCCTGGAGAAAAGAGCACTTCTGCCGTTTGCATTTAATGCCGTTGCTTTGTAAAATTTGGATAATGTTTTCGACGCGTTGTATATGCTCGTCGAATGTTGGCGCTGTGATGATAATATCGTCTGGACTGGAAATGTTCTGTTAACTTATCCGTTAATTCTTTGAATGTTTTTTGCTGTAATTGCGCACTTTCAAAAAGATTTTTTAGGAGTTCAAAAACTTCTGCACCAATCCACGACAAAAAAAAAAGAGTTTTGCTTTTCAGCAGTATTAACACCATATGCACTGAAATGTTGGTTGAGCTGCTCCAAATAAGACTCCCATGTTTGATTTTCTTTGGAGAACTTCTGGAAAGAAGGCACTATGGTTGAGGTGCTACCACTATTTATGTCATCAGCTTGCTTTTCAAGCAACGCTTGCATCCACTGATTTTGCTGTTGCAGCAAATTTTTTGTAAACTCTTTCTGCTCGAGTAAGAGGCTATTTAAAATTTCACCTTCTTTCGACATCATTTTTTATTTTTTACCGACACGAAAATGCAAAAGCTAGAATGCCTGCATGCACGCACGAATACTTGCGTAATAATTTTTCTCTCGTCGCCAATTGTTAAGTTGTCAGACCGATGCGTTTTAGAAGTTAGACTCAACTGCTTTATTCCATTCAAATTATGTACAGAGTTGCATATCTTATGTTAAACAGAGTTGCAAAAAGTAATGGGTCTTGTATACGAAATAATGTAAGATTTACATATGTATGTATTTTAGAATAAGCGAATTTATAACACTAAATCCATAAATAAGGTATTGTTTTGAAGGTGGTTATTAGCACTATATTGATAACTGTGTATTATCGGTAGTGGTGATTCTGTTTAGCAGTATTTTATTAACATCAAATGTTAAAAATTAAAGAATGTGAATGTGTACTATGACGTCTGCATGAAATATTGTGCCTAAAACAATGTCACATGAGTTCTGCTGCATACTTTTTGGTGCTCCGCCTCAGGTATTTAAATATATTATAGAACGAACTTGTTAAAATATTAATATTTTCCCTCCGTGCTAACTTAATTTGTTTAGTTCATATATATATATCACTCTGTTACATGGGTTAATTGGTTCATTTCATATGGTTCACTCTGTTAACATAAGCACGAAAACTGCAATTTGAACAGCCTGAATAACTTCTTCATTTAATTAGTTAAATCGAGGCAATTCGAACGTATTATAAGTGAGGAGAAGCATGAGGGGGGGAGTTCGTGAGGCCATAATTGTGTTTGGATTTATGCCAGTATTCGGTATATCAGTCTCATCTCAAGTCTTCAAATTTCAGATTTTCAATCAGATACATTTTGTGTGACATGCGACGATTTTAGTATTCGCTAAGCTACGTCACAATCAATTTCATCAAAGAATCTGAAACTGAAATTCACCATTAAGAGTGGTTCGAGACTCGAACAACCCAGCAATAAAATATCTTGTCATACGATCATCACAATCTACCCCACCTAAACAGATGATACATGATGCTGCGCGAAGGTAAGCATATGGAATTACGTCTAATACTTTGACACACATCGATTTAGTAAGTACATTTGTTGTATGGAAAGCGTCACATTTACCACATATCCTTGGCATAATACGTTCCCTTACCTTTTCCCTATAAGTCTTCGAAGACATAGTATGAGTTGCCTGATCTCTTAACTGCCTAAGCCTTAACTCTTTTTGGTGTTGGTTTAGCTGTTGTTGGAGGTTATTTTGCGCAAAATGTCTATGTATAACTTCCTGAAAAATTTCAAATTCACGCATACGGGTTCGCAGATTATACGAGTGTACATTTTTGGCATATGCGGTCTTGAGTTTTGAACTTATAACTTCGCGAATAACTGCAAATTCATCAGCCCTAGGAAGTTTGGCAGAACGTTCCGATAATAAACCCAAATTCCTCAATATTTTGTAGTCACTTCCATGAGTTAGCATATTCTGACCAAAATCAATGTAGTACGGAGATTGTTCTATTGTATGCTGTCCCAGTTACACTGAACTTTACGAAGGAAATACCTCAAAGCTTCATTAATGCTCCTGTTGACACGCTCAGAAGCATTCGACTGTGGCGAGTATACTGCAGTGCGCATATGTCTTATACCTTACTTTGCAAGAAAACTAGTAAACTATTTACTAAAAAATTGGCTGCCGTTGTCGAAAACTACGGTTTCGGGTACACCAAAGCAAGCGAACACATTGGTCTTCAGAAACTCGATCATTAATGCAGAAGTGAATTTTTTTAATAGCTTGAGGAAAGTATATTTTGAAAAATGGTCTAACATAATTAAAATAGCAATGTTTCCAATTTTGGAACGAGGAAATGGTTCTATCAAGTCTACGTATAACCGTTGAAATGGTCTGTCTGTTTCCACCATTTGACCCATCGGCGGTCGAGGTATGTAGGTGGGTGTTTTGGATGTCTTGTACAAGTCACATGATATTACGTACTTTCGGATATCTGCCACCATTCCTGGCCAATGTAAATGTCTGCGCATTCGCTCAATCGTTTTGGCCTCACGCCATGTGCTGAAGTAGCCGTATTATGAGCTGCAAATATTACACCGTTGCGTTAACAAAAAGCAGAAATTCTCTTTATTTAAATTTGTTTATGCTAACCAATTGACTCCGAATTGATCTTCATGTAGAGCTCCTAAGTATACCCAAACCCTTGCTACCTGGTGAAAACAACATCATATAAATAAGAAATAGTCGACGTTAACTGCTCGGAACGAAAACGGCATTGAAGACGGTGCAACGCCGAAACTGGGTTGCCTCCCAACTACACTTAACAGAGGATGACTTAAAATCGTTCCAATATACATCATCTTTTCACCCTGTCGGAAAAACATATGATGAAAAGGAAACTAAAAGAATAGCTATATTTATAAGTGCAATTTGGACTGGACTAAAATATTCAATGCCTGAAGGAGGTCGTTATGATTCTAATTCAATAGCTGAAGATAAACTTTTAGGAAAAAATTCCCAAAAAATGAAACGAAAAATAAAACTTCAGATAAAATCCCAGTTACGCTGGTCTTTACGAAGGAAATATCTCAAAGCTTCATTAATTATCCTGTTGACTCGCTCAGAATCATACGACTGTGGCGAGTATACTGCAGTGCGCATATGTCTAATACCTTACTTTGCAAGAAACTAGTGAACTATTTACTAAAAAATTGGCTGCCGTTATCGGAAACTACTGTTTTGGGTACACCAAAGCAATCGGACACATTGGTCTTCAGAAACTCGATCATTAATGCAGAGGAGAATTTTTTTTAATAACTTGAGGGAAGTATATTTTGCAAAATGGCCTAACACAATTAAAATAGCAATGTTACCAATTTTGGAACGAGCAAGTGGTTCCAGCAAGTCAACAAGGGTCTGTCTGTTTCCCCCATTTGACCCATCGGCGGTCGAAGGTTGTAAGTGGGTGTTTTGTATGTCTTTTACAAGTCACATGATGTTACGTACTTTCGGATATCTGCCACCATTATTGGCCAATGTAAATGTATGCGTATTCTCTCAATCGTTTTGGTCACACCACCGTGTGCTGAAGTACGATGATAAATAAATTTATGAATAACTTTGTAGTCAGGCAAAATTTCGTCTTTCAAAGTATTGTATTCTTTAGATCCAAAAAACTCCGACTCCGAATCAGTTTCAGGCAAACCGCCAATATTCAATTCCTCAATGCTTATTTCTTTTCTCTGGTAAATTCGAGATAACGCACCTGCTACTTTGTTGTCGCTGTCATTGCGAAGCTCAATGGTGAAACTAAAACCCTGTAATTTCAAAGCCCGTCGAGCTAACCTGCCGCTCAAGTCCTTCTGACGCATAAGTCACTTGAGACTGGCGTGGTCAGTCATTACTCTAAACTCATGCCCCTCGATGGAAGGCCCAAATTTAATTATAGCCAGTCATCATCACCATTGTTATTATACTGGGCTAAGAGTTCTGATGTCCGACGAACGTCTTTCCGGGCGTTTTCCGGTGCTACTGAGCATTTAGGGAATGTCGAATTATAAGTATCCACGGCATCGAAGCCATAGAAAATTACTCGGCGCGCCTTAACACAATCTTGATAGTGATGAACTGGGCCTTCACAGTTCCTACAATTAAGTTTGCTTGCCTCCATCGATATCCTTCAATAATCTCATGCGCTTCCTCATTCTGAGTATCTCTCAATGAATAATTTTCACCTTCATGGTTTAACTGAAATATTTGTCGTCTCATTGGATTCAACCGTTGAGCAGATGGGTGAAAATCATGAAAAAAATTGCATGATTCCGTAAACTCGGAATATCCCGATGTCTAAATGGAGCAACTCATGAACCTCAGACGATCGCACATGCTCATAACTGCATCGAGAAATTCGTCAAAAGTTTCGTTTGGTCTTTGGCTTCTTCTTCTAATATCGTCACGAATTTTGGCATCTGTAGCAAAGTTTTTAAATTGTCGTCGTAGTGTGTCATACAAATGGAACCATTCTAAATGATCGTGCTATTGGCGGTATCTCCAGAACTACTGAAGTGATTTACCATCGAAAAGAGAATAGACGTATTGGTATAAAAGGCCAAAATTACCATGGAGGTGCAAAAAATTTAAGGTAGCAACACGGTAAATAAATTGGTTGACCGATAAACTATCATTCCGCCCATTATGAAATACTACTAGTAATTTTCTCTCGAAAAAGGTTTATTGATTCTGTTATCAAATCTTGAACTCTTTGTTCTGACAGAGTATTCAAGCTTGTTTCCGGTTGAGATACTCTATGTCTATTTTTAAGGCTAGTTGTCATTGGTCTGCACACAACCATTCAAGAATACAATTTGAGTGGAAAAGATAGTTGCAAGAACTAAGTACTCTTTCTAATCTGCTTTGAAAAACTTCGCTACAAATTACACAAATCGTGCTGTTCACCGGATCCACTCCCATGCCACCGAAGGCGCTACCAGGACTACGTGTCATAGGCATTGCAATCAAATTTTCGTCAGGATTTGGAAAAAATAACTAAAGACAAATCAAGGTAACCAAAAAATTTAGTACGAGAATATGTTTCGAACTTAGAGTGAACGCACAAAAAAACTTTACTTGACTTTCTCCAAATGGGTGTGGGTTTGTCCCAGTGCACACAGAAAAAACACAACCGAGACAACCTTGTTGGTTTTGTACATAAATGCGTTGAAGAATCTTAATTCTACAAATTGATTATCATTCAAAATATAAGTTTTGTACGAAATCGTGGCACTTCAAGAAAACAATATAATTATACAAGCTAAGCTAAATTTCATATATGTATATGTATGAATATATAAATTAAAAGTATAAGAACAGAATTTTGATTAACCTTCAATCAGCACCGATGCGACGATGGGCCCAACGGCGCCCATGACGTTTGAATTCGCATCAAACACGTTGACTTGATTTTTAATTTATAGTATATGGTTTCCTTGAATATTAAGTTACAAAGTTCGTTAGAGATGTACACTTTTTTCTTTTTTTTCTTGCACATAAACAAAATCTTATAAAATACATTATTGAATTACCTTCAATAGCAGCTTATTTCTTTATTTTTCTTATTTTTTATATTTGTTTACGACGGCGTATACATATGTAACCGCGAATTATTCCGGTTCATCGTATTTCCCGCCGTAAAATTACTTTTGTTAATTTTTCCGTTTACTTTCCGTCCAATAAAATTGCGGTTGACGGCAACCGTACATTTTGTCTAAAATCCCGTCGTCTCAGGATCTCTGAACGAACACAAGTCGACTACCACTTCACACCACAAGGTAAAGCCATAATTGTGGTCACTTATAAACACATAACTCACTGTATATATTGGATATATGTATATCTACACATTTGATTAAATTATACTTGAATTAACCAAACCAAATATCTCTTTTATTTAAAAATTCCAATTGTGCGTCTGGACTGCCCCTTGGGAGACACGACACACAATTGTACATGGCCCATCTACGCCGAAATTGGAAATACAGTCCACATCAAAAAAATAAAAGCTTTTCACAAAGCCGCATACCAGCGAAACATTTTACACAAAACAGCACAGCCGCAAGAAATCTTACACAAAGCCGCACAATACACAAAGCCGGACAATACACCAAGCCGCAAAATACACAAAGCCGCACAATTACCCACCCAAACAAGGCGTAAACGTGCATATCATATACACACAGAATCAACTGCCATCACCGCACACAACACAAGTCATATCGACATCAAAGTACGTGTTATATGTTTCAATTACACTGTTTTATAACACGCTAATTATTTTTTGTGAATCATCGCCTTACAAGGGAAGTGATTTTTGTGAAAACGAAAGAGTGTTACACTTTAGAAAACTAAATTACATAGAAACTGTACTAATTCCGTTTGTCCGCAGTGGTACTGTATTGCAACAGTTCGATCCATCAGATTTAAATTTAAAGTTTTTTTTGATTTTCATTTTTATTCGCTTTAAAGTAAATTTGTATCACCTGTTTTGGTTCAATACTGCTCATTGGCATAGCACAATTGCTAATTTGCAAGTCACTGGTTCACTGGTTCGAGAAACGTAACTTCTATTGCGCTCTAGTGCGCTTTCACATAATCACATTTGAGCCTCTGTTATTATTTTGTATATTGTATATAAGTACCTACGTTACACGCTAAGGCACATACATATATACGTCGACTCATTTGGGCGGCAAGTGTTTTTTTGCATCAAATTTTAAAAAATAACAAACTTTACTGGAAAAATAATAAATCCTTAAATAAAGAAAATATTGACACATACACATATAAATTTATTGGCAGTTGTCATTTTGCCGTTCTTTTTTTTAGTAATATCAGAGTTAGGTAGACTTTAATAACTCCCTTTCAATTTCACAATGGATTCATACATCCGTTTAGCAGAATCAGTTGCAGAGTTCGATGCTGATTTCAACTGCACTCCTGTCTCAGAACAAAGTAAACACGGTCTTGCTATCTAGCAGGATGAATTAAAATTATTGTAGTAGCGTACGATATGCTCACTAGCTCAGAAACTTTATCTAAGGAAGATATTAGGGCTATTAAGAAGAAGTAAAGAATATGTTTTACGAATTATGTCAGGTGCATGTCTGCTATGGCTACTCAGGCAGAAGAGCTATCAAAAGTAGCAAAAGATGAAGAAGAGCAGTCCGTCCGCGAACACAATATCCACCTTCCACCGTGCGATACAGACGTGTTCAAGGGCGACTATCTTTCATGGTCAACATTCCGTGAAATGTTTACGGCCATCTACATCCTAAACAAGTGCCTCACCCCGGTTGAGAAACTTTTTCATCCCAACCATAAGACACAAGGGGAGGCCATAGAAATCGTACGAAAGTGCCCACTTGCAAATGAAGGCTTTAATACTGCGTGGAAAAACTTGTGTGAACGCTATGAAAATAAAAGTATTTTAGTTAACACGCAACTAAAACTTTTATTTAACTTAAAGGCAATAGAGCTTGATTGTGGTAGCTCAATTAAAAGTTTGCAGCGCGAGATAAACAATTGCTTAGCAGCCCTGAAGAGTCATCAAATTGACATATCAAACTGGGACGCAATTGTCGTTTATCTCTGCTCGACGAAGCTGCCTGACAACACACTGGCTCTATGGGAGCAAACCATAGACCATAAAAACGACATACCCGAGTGGGAAGATATGGGCAAGTTCCTGTCCAATAGGTTTCAGACCCTTAAGACGTTGTCAGGGTTGAAGGATGTTAGAGCTGTGAGAGCGTCAAAGCCGCCACAAATCCATGACAATAAGAGTTGGCCCCTTCCAAGTAAGCGTGACCAATTTTAATTGTAAAACGTGCCATACAAATGAGCACAAATTGCACAGCTGTTCCCGTTTCCTACAGCTAACACCTGCAAACAGAGTAAATTTTATAGAGGAAAATAATTGTTGCCTGAATTGTCTTAGTTCCGGACATACTGTGTTAAGATGCACAAGTTCATATAACTGCAATACGCGTCACTCGCGAAAAATTGCTCGCCTATAGCCTGCTATAGGAAGTGCTAAATGTGCCGGTCGCTGATCTTAATACAATTCAGCCAAAGGCAACGACGCATTGGACGTCTTCGAGGCCTGCCGATGATTCTCCATCGACAACGAGGCAGGCGCAAGCACAACGTGATTCTGATAAAACAACTGAAAATGCAAACAGAAATGTTAAGTCCTGCTTTGCAAATACAAATACGGGTGTGCTATTAGGAACAGCTAGCGTAAATATGTATACGTCTCAATGGCACAGATTTTGCTGCACGAGCACTGATTGATTCTGGTTCTGAGTGTTCCTTTATAACAGAGAGGCTCAAACGCAGAATCAATCTATCTGCAAAAAAGATGCATGCCCAAGCATGTCACATACAATTGCGGTTCCCCGTCGACCCGTTGTTAAGCTTGACTGCAACTGTCCTGGTTTTACCACAACCAACGGGAAATCTGCCGTCAACAAATATCTGCGCGACGAAGAGGCAAGAATTTCCGGACCTGGTATTAGCGGATAAAAGGTTTTTCGTAAATGAACAAATAGACCTCATTCTCGGTGGAGATATTTATCCACAAATCATATTAAGTGGATTAAATAAAAACGTCTTGAGGACACTTGTAGCCCAAGAACCCATATTCGGTTGGATTATAACCGGTAGTAGTAACACAACCAGAAATATCGTTTCGTTAAGCGAAGTTGCGCTGGGTAAGCAACTTACGGCGATCTGGGAGTTAGAGGATTTACCCAAAACAAAAAGCCTCAACTTTCGTCCGTTAAGCCCCTCTTCGAATGAACCAGCCGACTTGGAGCCTATTACTCTCGGTCACTTCTTAGTAGGTGGACACTTATTAGCTCCACCTGAAATACAAACGTGCACAGAGCGAAAAGTACCTAGTAAAATAGAACAAAAGTTAGGTGATATCTCTATGGATTTTTCTTAAGAAGAAGTTCTTCATACATTTGTAGAGAAAATCTTTTTGATATTACCAAAAAGATATCTTTTATAAACAAAAGGAATTCGTGTTGATATTTTTAAAGAGATATCACCTGTAAATGACAAGATCTCTTATTAATATTTGCAAAGAGATATCACCTATAAATGACAAGATCTCTTATTAGTATTTGCAAAGAGATATCACCTATAAATGACAAGATATCTTATTGATATTTCCAAAGAGATATCACCTATAAATGAGAAGATGTCTTATTAATATTTCCAAAGAGATATCTTTCAAATTTAATGAGTTTTCTCTTTGATTTATTAATTATTATAATTAAATAAAATATCAATTTAAATTTTTTATTTAATTTATTTTGAAAATTTTTATATTTTGTGCATAAATACAAAACATTTATTTTATTATAAGTACGTAAATACACTCAGTGCCAATATTTTTTCAGTCTTAAAACTTTAAGTCCATTGTTGAGATCATAAAAATGTGTAGGTGGTCCATCTAATTGTTTACAGTGTATTATATGATACATATTGCTTGAATTGCCTATTAAATACGATTGATAATTTTGTGAAAAATTTATGTAGTTCCACTTTTTAACACAAATTTTTACAGCATTGTCGTTTATTAAAAAATTAATTATTTCATAAATATTAATGTTGTCACTTTGAGATACTGTGACTATGTGACCAATATGAAATGTAATACCTTGAAAAATAATTTCATTTGATGTTTTATATAAGTCAACATCAGGCAGTAATAAAGATAAGTATGCAATATTTTCTGGTTTAATAGTTTCAATATTTTTAAATACATATTCTTGTTGAAAAAAGTCTTTTTTTAATATATAATTTGCGAATCTAAGGGAGGATTTTATAGCTAACGTCAGTGGAATATTTGTCCTAGAAGTGATGTTTCTTGCATATTGCTTATGCAATTGGTGTGCAGCCTCGAATCTAAATGACCATAGATATTTTAAAGGTCCTAACTTTTTTATTATAGATGGATAATGTACCAGGTTGTGATATTTCGGTTTTAAGTGTTCGTTGAATATACTTTGATATGTGTCATTATGCTGTTTTATTAAGGATTGGAGGTAACTTAAAGAAGTGTCATTGTAATTCGGTAAAAGTAATTGATCAATTAAAATTACAAATAGTATAAGGAATTTATAAACTAAATCGTTTGAATCTACTAAATCGCCTATCATAAGAAGTATTAAATGAAAAAGTGTTTTCATTTGCTTAGCGTTCATTTTGAATGAAGCGCTATTTATATGATGTTTTTGAATAGGTGGACTTATGTTTCCAATTTCAGTGTCACCATACTGAAACATTTGTTTCCTATAATTGAAAGTATCTAAGGAAAAAAATTTTTTCTTGTACACGAAATGATATAAAATTTTAGAAAGATTGTATTTGCATACTCCCAGAAATACATCATGCATGATGTCGCAAGCGATATTATCCGTAACATGGAAGCTTGGCATAGAGTTAAAAATTGAAATATTTTTAATACCAGTCTGCACTGGATTATCAAGTACAATATCGCGATTATAATTATTCTTATCTCGTAAAGAACTAAGATACTCGACAGAATCAGAGCGGGTCTGTTGTTTGTCTCTTCTGCATATTCTGCAAAAATAATTTGCAGAAAACGAAGTAACATATCCTAATGCAGTATTTAGCCCAAGGTTATCGCCTAAAACTTGTGCTAACTTAAAAAATACCCTATAACTCCCACCATCTGCATTAATTTCTAGACCGTCAGTTTCAAGTTTTTTGAAAATTTCTATAAAAGGTGTGAGTGAAATATTAATTCCACAATCATGTACATCGCTGCTTTTAACAAAACCTGCAACAAATATGTTAGCTAGTCTACTAATTTGAAAATGTGGTATACTTGGAAAACTGTAGTATATTCCACAAACTTTCTGATTCCCAGATTTTGATCCCAAAGGATCATTTATTTCAAAATCGTCTATATACAGGAAAAACGGTATAGTTGCACAGTTTTCAGCTTGTTCTAAATTTAGCCAAAAATCGCCGTTAATGAAATGAGAATAATAATTGTCTTTTGAAAAGTTTGACATATTTAAAAGCGTTGCCTTTAAAACTCCTTCAATTTCAAAAAAACTTTTTATTTGAAAAGTTATATCTGTTACTGCCATTTCTGTTTTTGTTAATGCTAAAGAAGGATTATTATTTAGTACAATTTCTGAAAGATCTTCACTAAGAATATACTTCTGCGGATGTTTATACAGATTTAGATCCTGTAATTGTTTAAAGAATTTATGTTCAGAACTAACTTCAGAGAATGGTTGAGAAAGAGTTTGGATTATTTCATCGAGCGCACAATTATTTTCATTTATATAAGGTAAATCATTTAAAAAATTATGTATTGGTGTTATAAAAAAATTGGTTACAGAATTTTGAACATCAAGTACGTCCTTTCGCGAAAAATTTGTATTTGAATGCAACTGAAGAAGAAATGACATTGTTGCGTCTTTAAATGATGAAGAAAATGATGGTTTTTCTTGTGTTTCAGACGAAAAATTTTGTGTAGAATTTGGCACAACTAGTGAATCGTGCATAAGTTCCTTTTTTTTATAGCATTGTTTAACAGTAGTTATAGGTTTAGTATGTTTTGTTAAATGCTGCTTAAACCTGTATATGTTATTAAAAATTTGATTGCATTTTTCTTCCTTACAAATAAATTCATAAATTGTTGGGAGTCCATGGTCTGATTTTAAATGTTTAACGAGGTCATTCGGTGTTCGATGACTCTTTGTACATATAAAGCAAACAAGCAGAGGCATTTTTCATTAAAACTATTCGTATATTACACTAATTTGCTTAAGAGATTTGCGACGGAGGAAAAATCCTCGGATTTTAATTCAAAAAAAAATTGTTCCAAAAATGCCCATACTTGTTTGCTTCTTTGTGAATATTCTGTATTAAAAACATATGATAACTTAATAATTATATCAACGCACTTCATATAGGAACAGCATTTCCACTTTATGCCGTCACAAAAAATATAAAATTCAGAAATACACGTAATGTCAGTTCCAACGGCAATAATTCTAGGTTGACATCTCTCTCTCCTTTCAGCAAAGTGTTTAGTAATGTCCATAATTTTTGGTTGAATATCATTTGGTGTAGAAACCAGACTGACGAAGTCATTTTGAGCATCGGCTATTGTGGGCTTATCGGTTTTATTAAGACGCTGAGGAGGCAGCAAAGCATGAAGAAGAATTGTAGTGATGCAATATTTAGTATCTAAAGAGAGAAAATCATCATTAAACTAAGAAATAACAAAGTTAAAAAAACACCAACCGTTTGAAATGTTTTGGTTGTATAAATGTTTTAAATATATATCTCTGGAAGGGCGATCCTTTATTTCTTTTTCAAAAACATCCAATATGCGTATATAAAAAGATTCCAACTTTGAAAACAAAAAGTTTCCCTTTCCTGGGTGTAGGCTCTCAAAATCTATTTCGATCTAATACAAATGAGAAAAATTATATATAATAAATATCGCTATGCAAATCAATTAAATTGCAACTTGCAATTTATTGTTAATTGAACTTATCCACCATTGTAGTGTTATTAATTAACAATTAAGTAAAATTTTTCACAACACTGATAAATATAAAACATATACTTACGAGATAAATACCATTGTAGTCGTTATACCGTGGCCATTCTTTAAAAATGACATTTAAGGAAGCGCTTTTTCTTATTTCTGCAACTCTAGTCAGCGATGTCTCTTTCCAATATATTATCACCTGTTCCCATGGACTGCAGTTGTGATTTAGCCAACACTTCTTTTCACAATATTCATCTTAATATTTTAAAAGTTAGAAAAGTATATAATTTTAAAAGTCGGTTATAACACATACCAGAGGAAATCGGTGCAATTAACTCTAACTCCTGTGACACGGTTTTTGATGTCAAACCAGTTTTATTTACGTTTGTCCACCGTGAAAATAATTTGCCTGTAGGGTTTTTCTTGTTGTATTTTCTTGCTAGGTAGTATGTTTCCTAAATATTAAAATATTTATATTATAATTAGATATGGAATCTTTATTTAAGAAAATAGATTGTTTTTTATAATTATAGACACACACGTAATGACGAATTGACAAATGATTTGCATTTGGAAAGTTAATTAAAATTTAATTGAAAATATTTTAGAATAAAATAAAATTAAAACAAATAATAAAGTTTTGTGAAAATGTGAGTGTCTATAATTATTATAACAACTATATTTATTATATTTACCGGTTTTTCTTTTGGGAAAGCTTCACAGATGGCGTTAGCCCATTTCTGCATTTCCGCATATGTCATTTTCACCGAGTTACCAACATAACTATCCGCAATACAGTGAGCTATGGTGCTTTGACTTTTCGTGTCCAGATGTCCATATTTTTCGCCGTACGATAACGCCATCTGTCCCTTTACTGTGCTCTTTAAAAGGATAATAAGCCTATTTTTGTTTATAGAAGTGACCGGAGGCAACTGAGCAGAGGGTGTAGATTCTCTGGGCACACTTAAGTTTGATGAGATTTTCTCAAGCCATTCTATAACTCGACTGTTGTTGGATAATGTCTCCCTGTCACTTATCAGTGGCAAATTCTAAACAAAAATGTAAATATAACATACTTAGTAAAACTATAGGTAAACATGTAAAGGTGACCGACTGGACTCCAAACAAATATGGCATACTTATAAACATCGGTAGCCCTTATTAAGTATGCAGTCGGTCTGCTTCACTTGTTTCAATATAATATTATGAATAATAACTTACCATACTATTTCGCCATTCTTTAAGTCCTGCTTTAAATTTAAACATTTCACCAAAAAACTTCGTATCAAATTTATTAAAAAGCGTCAGAATATCATCAATTTCCATTTTCTTTAGAATTAGGAATGTAGTTATTCCATGAATTTTCAGAAGAGTACACAAGTCGTTACTTAAATTCCACATTTTAAACAATGAGAAGGTCTCAACATATGGCTCTTCCATATTTGTTGTCTGGTCCATTATTAAATTGTGTCAAGTAATTAGCATTAAATCAAGTAATACTAAAATATAGACACTATATAAAATAAACATTTAAATTATTTATAGCACTTTAATCCGCTGACACTTCTTGCTGAATTGAAACTGAAAATATAAGAAGCACTTTGTAATTTCTTACTCAAATGCGAAAAAAGGAATGCAAAGTGCCGTTATAATTGGCGACGTAAATATATATTATACTTGAATATGCATGCACATAACGGGAAAAAAACGAAAATTTGGTATACACAAATATATGTACATAAATACATATTTAGGTAAATGTACATACCTGCATACGTACGAAAGTACTTGTATCCGTATGTATGTACATAGATATGTATGAAGTTATAGCAATTGTATTTTTGCATAGAGATATCTTCGAAAAATAAAACGATTTCTCTATGTTTTTGCCTAATTGCGTGATTAAAGAGATTTTTCTTATTAATATTTGTGATTAAAGAGATTTTTCTTATTAATATTTTTGAAGAGACATCTTGTAAAAATAAGAAGATTTCTCTGTTTTCTCTTTTTTGCCCTATTTTTACAAAAATTTTAAGAGAAAATAACAAGACTTTCGTATAAATAACATATATAAAAAGAAATCTTATGAAAATGAAAAGAAATATTTATGAATATTACCAACAAGAATTCTCTAAGCAAACCAAAGAGATTTCCTTATAATTTTTTTGTTTGTTTCTGACGTCTGACCTACCCCTCAGCCTAAAAACTATTTAAGGAGACAATCTTATTAATTTTATTAGCTATTTTTGGCTCTGTGTGTTGTGGGAGATGGAAGGCTGAATATCAGCAGGAAAAGCAAAAATGCACAAAATGGAAACAACCACAAACTAACGTGAAAACAGGAGATCTTGTGGTCGTAAAAGAGGACAATCTACCTCATATATGGAGACTCGGAAGAGTCATCAACCAACATCCAGGCTCTGAAAAACGAGGTATGCGTCGTCGATATCTATACAACAAAGGGGCAAAAGACCAGCAGACCAATTACTAAATTGGTTCTGCTGCCGTCCTGCGAAAATTCCGCTACTCCCCCTACATAAAGAGAAGTAACTAAACAAAAAAAAAAAAAAAACTAACATTGTTTTATTCGCAACTTCCTTTTGCGCCCGGTCATTATCCGCTATCTTAGGATTGCATCCCCTGCTCCCTTCGATTGTGCCCTTGCAATCGAATTAAGCACTCCACCATGTGTGTTGACGCGTATCTACACTGAAAAAAAACCCCGCAGTTAAATCAAATACTTTCTGCAGTTAAAGTACAGTAAAACAAAAGTATTTGTTTCAACAGCAAAACTCTTGACGGAAATACTTTGCTCTTGATTCAAATACTTTTTTTAAATGCGGCACTTTTGAATCAAAAGCGGCTGTGCTTTTAAAAATCATCTTATTAAAATCTAATATAAAAATAGTTGTTTTAAAGGTTTCGTATTTAATTTTCTTTTGATTACAGTTTTTTAAATGTAAAAGTATTTGTCACAACCATTTCGCATTTAATTTTACTGTTTCTCCATACGATGACAGGGAAGTTGACGCTTACATTTTTCCATCGATCATTCTAACAGAAACACGTGTTGCGTGCGCAAATACTTTAATTTGGGTTTTATAGGTAAATATATGTGCTGAAAGTATTAATTTAAGTGAAAGTGATTACTTCAAGACATTTCGCGTTTAGTGAAGCTGCGCAAAAGGAGCTTACATAGTTTGCATTTGCATTAGTGTGCCTGCCGCATCGCCCGCTGCTTACGGAGGCTGTTTAAAAGGGACTTCCCCAGTGATTTTTTTTATATAAAAGACGACATTTGCGAAAAGCCTACTCTGCAGGTATGTATGTCATGGTTTATATACACATTTATTTCAACAAAAATATGTGTTTAAAAACAATTTCAGTGCATTTTAGTTTACACTATGAGTGAGGAGTTGATACCATCAACTGAGCTGTCGTTATTTGCCGAGCAATGTCCGTTGGGAGATGAGTCCCCTACAACGAAAAATGTCGACAATGAGTCCGTAGTAATTTTGGATAGTGATGAACAGTTAATTAATTTATTGTGTTCGTGGGATTTGCCGTCAAATGCATTGATACAGTTCAATAGGTGTGGTTTAAAGAGTGTAGCAATTTTGCAGATGATCCATTCCCACGACATTGACGAAATTTTTAATGCCAGAGAACTAATTGCGGACAAAATTAAGTTCCGGTACAACTTGCAAAAATGGCGTTTAGAAAATAATGTAAGCAAATCATTTTAAAAATTCAGCGTAACTTCCGTTTAAATTTTCACATTGAGGGTTTCGCACACATTTATAACACGCTTATAAATTATTTATATTAATGTCTTTCTAGTTCGATATGAACGAACCCAACGTCGAAGAGGTTTTAAAAGAAACAGTAGCAGGTAACGACATAATAAAGAAGTACGAAAACTGTGGTTGCCTCCAAGAAAGTGACCAATCTGCAATAGTTCGCATTATTGTGGATAATTACTTAATACGTGATATTAAAATGACCCCGATCACCATGAAAACTGTTGCCGAACAGATTGTCAAACTGTTTTCTAAAGAACAAGAATCGGTGTATTACGTACCCAGGACAAACAAAAAAACGCAACTGGGAAATTATATGATAGATACTTTAACAGCTTGCATAAGCGAAAAGCTCAGTTGAAAAATGAAGCTCCATCAAAAATTTTCAAAGTTGCCGGTGTAAATGATGAGAGCCACGCTAAACTTAATGAAATAAAACAGTGCTTACAGCACAATATTCCTGAAGATATATGCGTGTCGTGGAAAGAAACTTCAGAAGATAGAATTAAAGAACTTGCTAAATGTGGTATTCAAGATATTTTTAAGGAATGGCCACGATATTTCGATTCCAATAGGTACCAGTTGATTGATATTGATTTTGACACTATGTTTCCTGGAAAATCAGATCTAATGTTTAACAAAATTGAAAGCGTTGAGGAAGCAATAACGAAAGAGCTTTTCCATTCATTAATAAAAGATAAACTGAACCTGACGTATTACGACGCCATGCTTGGAGCACCTGATGCAGAAAATAGGGCTTGTGATTTAATGCACGACATATTTTTAGGAGTCGCTCGATATAATATTCCAAAAGTTCTAGATTATTTCATATATCAGAAGAAATATTTTTCTTTGGAAGGGTTTAACTATAGAAAACAATTATTTGCTTATGATCCATCTCACGTCAAAAGTTTAAGTAATCCTTTAACGAAGGCTCAAATTAAGACTAATAATATTAAAATGAACGCTTCTGAAATGAAACTTTTTTTGAATACTATTTTGTTAATGATTGGGGACTTAATAGATGAATTTGATTCAGTATATAAATTTTTAATAACGTTTATTAAAATTGTTGATATTGTTATGGATGAGGAGTTCAGTGACAATATTTTGAATGAGCTACGTGCTTTAATTGTCGATCACCATACATTTTATACAACAAGCTTTAAAGAAAAATTAAAACCAAAACACCACTTTATGGTCCATTATGTCAATTGTATCAAAGAACTGGGCCCACTTAAATTTTTATGGTGTTTTAGATTCGAAGAAAAACACGCTGAATTCAAAAAATACGCAAATAATATAACATCCCGAAAAAATATTCCCCTTACTTTAGCTACTAAGTACTGTTTCCAATTCTGTTCTTATTTATTTGAAAATAGTTTTTTCCAAAATGATCTTGTGGATTGCAAAAATTTTTCACCAATAGATCTTTCAAAACTTGAATTTTATCAGAATTTATGTACCAAATTTACAATCGGAAATGAAGTTTTAAGTATGAGATACAAAGGGGTACTGTATGAAAAGAATTACTATGTTAAATCAAAGAATACAATACTGCTTATTTTAAAAATATTTTTTGATTTACATAATGAAATTTTTTTGATTTGTCAGGAATGCAAAACTTCTTTTTTGGAAAAATTTCAGTCTCACGAAATTTTAGGTACCAATAACTCATATTATTTAAAAAAAAATCGATCTCAAATCAGTACCTACAAAATTGTATACTTTAAATGACGGCAAAAAAGTTGTACGATTTTTTTGACAAATATACACATTACCTTGTGATCAAAACCAAGTGGATGGTAATATTTTATATATTTAAAATATATCTTATACCACCTTACATTAAAGCTTTAAACTTTGTGTAATATTTATTAAAATAAAAATATATGTATGTATATGCGTACATGCATAGTAGTTGTCACTTTTGTAAACTTTACTCTGTACATTCTCAAATAAAATATATTTTTTATGAAAAAAGTAAATAGATATTGAAATTTTGACTGTACATAGGGAAGTGGGCGGAGAGGGGTGGGATGGGGAGGGGGGGGGGGGGGGGGGTGTTAAACACAACAATAAAGCAAATACGATTACATTTGAATCAAGAGCAATTACTGTTAATCTCAAATACTTCTACTGTTAACATAAATGTATAAGTATTTGCTACAACAGTGCCCCGTATTTCGATCAAAAGTGTTCCACTGTTAATTTAAATACTTGACGCATTTACTTCAACAGTGCTCGCACTTTTAAAACAAATGCTCAAAGTATTTGGGCACGTTTCTAATGCAAAAAGTATTTGTGGCAAATGCAGAATACTTTGGTTTTACTAGTTTTTTTTTTCAGAGTATATGCATATGTACCTACTTATGTACATAAAAAACTCCGAATTCATGTACAAAAAAATAAAAATTTATTTCCATCATTATTATTACATATCAATACCACTTGGCATCGAATTTATCCGCAGCCACCTGCTCCTCGTCGCCGCATGCCGGTACGCGTCTACCCTGGGCCGCCACGAGCGCCAATGGCTACATCCAATAACCCACCCATTGCGGGTTCTATGTAATCACCTCGTGTTACAATTGCCTTTTTTGAACTTCATTGTCCCATTTTTAGCGTAAAATGGGCAAAGTGTTTCAAATTGCGCAACTCAAACTGCTGGCTTGCGTGATAATTCATTTTTTAAGAGCACTTTTTTTTTTAATTTTGTACACCTTGTAAAACTATTTTCCTCACACTCATAAATAGAGCGGAAAGAAATGCGCACAATTATAAAATTAGCTGGATTTTTTATAAAACACCATTTTCATAAATCCATTTCGACGCAATGTTTTTAATTCGCAAAACTTATTTACACTTCACTTCACCGAAATCAGTAACAGCCAAATTTGTCAGACGTAACCCGAACGGATAAAAAAGCTAAACTATCCCGTTTCGTACAACCTTAACCACGCCGGTATACATACATACATACATACGTACACATATAATTAGCATATGAAATGACATTTGCATGTCAACAAACATATGTAGGCTCCACATAGTGACTGTTAAGGGTGTCCTAAACTATCACCAGTTTCTGTGAATCATGGTTACACGTGAAACATGATAGCATGGAAATGAATTTATGTCAATAATAAGGCAAAAAAACCATGGCGACATGAAAGTAGGGCACAGCTAAATCAAATTGCGTTGCTCCTATTGCATGCACACGTCATTTCATGGAAAAAAATAATAAAATTTGTTTTTTAACACATTAAGTAACTGATGGGCCCTGTGGTCAGCAAGTTATGCACAGTGGCATGCAAACTGTTTGTGGGTGGTAGGCCAGATTGCTGAATGGCCAGATTGCTGGATGGCCAGATTGCTGGATGGCCAAATTGCTGGATATCAAACTGACCTATCTCACCACCATCAAATAACTCATGTACAAACAAGCAACAAAGAGCAAGTTGAGCCATTTCATGGTGGGGACACTTTCCGCGAGCACAAAAATACCAGAATCTGTAGTTCATATTAGTTTTTATTTGTTTCGATTTTTTTATAAACATTTTATGCAGTCAGGTGTTAGGTCACTACTGATGGGCATATCCGAGTCCACTACCTTTAAGTTAGGCACAATTTTCCGATGGGGGGCGCAAGTGTGCCGATACGATCACACCCAAATACCATTTTTACAGTAGGTGATGAAAGTTTATGGACACCTGGCGCACAAACACACCACATTTATAATAAATAGATACATATTATACATATTAATTAATTCTACTTATACATACTTATACTCCTTCAAAAATAAACTGAACCAAAGTTGCGGGAAAAAAGCCCACGTATGTTCTTCCTTAATGTTTCTTTCTTTTACCGTCCTTCCGTGTAGAGCACAGAAGACGATGACAGAGGAACACAGAGCAGCTCAAGGAAACCGGCAGAATTGGAAACAACCAGAAAAACATTTTTTAATTAAACATATGATGTGGTGTGAACTGGTAGTTGGAGGATGTTCATTCTCAGGATTTTGCTTACCGCAAGGGAGCGGCATGCTTACGAGGGCAGCGTAAATAATTTCTAACCGCACAAATACAAGTGTACATATACATGCGCATACATATGAAACCCCGAATTATTCCGGTTCACCGTATTTCCCGCCGGAAAATTACTTTTGTTAATTCTTCCGTTTACTTTCCTTCCAATAAAATTGCGGTTGACGGCAACCGTACATTTTTTCTAAAATCATTTCGTCTCAGGATCTCTGAAGGAACACAAGTCGACTACCACTTCACACCACAAGGTAAAGCCATCATTGTGATCACTTATCAACACATAACTCATTATATATATTTGATATACGGACATCTATACATTTGATTAAATTCAACTTGAATTAACCAAACCCAATTTTTCTTTTATTTAAAAATTCCAATTGTGCATCTGGACATTATTATCGTTATTACTTATTTATTTAAATAAATCGCTCCTTTTTTTCTAGCTAATCCGAAGATTTTGACCAATATTATGAGTATGATATCATTATGATTGCGTCTTGAAACATTACCGAAACCAAGACTTCGACCACATCGAGACGTCGGTTTTCCCTTTTTATTCACTGTTAAAGCCTCTTTCCCCATCGTCTATTATGGAACTGCACCATCGCTGTCATTCCCTTAACTTTCTGTCGATGCTGACGATAAGCCCACCCAAATTACGTTCTTTTATGCGAAGAATACGGGAAAATGGCAATTTATGTTTGTTGGGTACCGATATGTGCCGTGGAAAAACTTTGTGTACTGGGTATTGTTTCATCCCAATTTAGAGGTACATGCCACCAGCCCCTTAGCACAGATAACGTTTTACCAGACGTTTTACATAAAATGCCTTCCCGCAAAAAGAAACTAAAACGTCACTGGAATGGATTTGTCGTTTCGGCCCCAGATCCAAAATGCAAACGAACCAGAGATTTGGAGTAAGGCTGTATAAGTAGACATGCCTGGTCTTTGAAATTAGCTAATTTCCGACTAACGGGTAGCCACACTTTGTGTTTGGTTGTAGCTCTTCATTGGCTATTTTGCATAGTAAGCGAGAGACTGACTATTCTTTCCTTAATGACAGCTTTCGTGGGTGATCGAGACTCGAACAACCCAGCAATAAAATATCTTGTCATACGATCGTCACAAGTCTTGAGCGAGTGAAAACCTAAAGGGAAACTAGTTTCGTTTAGTTTCCCTCAAAAACAAATCAACGTGATTTCAAAAGCTGAGCCTCGTTCACTTCGGTTTTTCAAGGCGACTAGCGAACATCAGCCATCACCACTTTATTAAAGGTAACCTTTTTTATACAAATTTATTTTATAATAAAATATAACAATATTGCACCAATTAATTCTAATATTGTTGGTCTTATTTTCTCTTAAATTATACACTGGGGTGCTCCATTTCCTGAGAGGCGCACCCGTACAAAATCAGTGGTCTTTCTCAGCCGAGAAATTGATCCGAACTTACTATACAGTCCACAACGAAGCCGAAATGGAATCTCGCCACAATACCACCAACGTAATTTGCAACAGCATCCGAATCACGATTTGCAACAACGTCTGCAACACAATTTGCCACAGCTCCTGGCTCGCAGCTTGCATCAAACATCATAACAACAACAACACGGCAAACTCTTCAAAGGCTCGTAGTTAAAATTTCAAGTGCACTTTAATAAGTTTGTGTAAAAAAGTTTATATCTTGTGTACAAGATAAGCGGTTGAACTTGTCAGACAGTCAATTCCGTCTGTCCGCGATCCGCAAAATTAGCGCGCGGATAGTTGTAGTTGTTGGTGTAAAACAAATATAATTAATTTTTTTCTTTCATTAAATACATCAGAACCATAAAATATTTTAAACAAAAACTTGCAAAGCATTGCATTATATTGGCTTTCAATTCACTTTTCCTTGCTTGTATTGCAATATCTTCACAACGAGTAGTTTTCATATTCAATTTTGCATCAAATTTACACCAACTCATCTTTAACAAGGATATAATCTCACATAACTTTACAGAGGGCACTGCCTTGTACTCTTTCTCACAAGTTCACTTTGGGTGTTTTTTTGGTACTTAAGCACATTTTACACAACCTCATCACATTTATATAGAAATTATTCGAAAAGTTAGTTGACGAGTGACATTATACAAATTATTTAGCGTTTTAGAAAATCGACGATTTTTTACACCTTCAAAAATAAATAAAAATATTAAAATTTCTGCACAAAAATACTCATTCAGTCCGCGTCGCTCTTTGCGTACGGTCGTGTTTCGGATTTGTTATTTGTTTACATTTGGTGTGGCGTGACGGGCACGTGTAGGTAGCGTGACACAGCACCGTCGCGGTCGTCGATCCAGTACCCCTGGATTGTGTGTCCTGCACGTTCGCGGTATTGTTGGCGAGGGTCACCTCATACGGTGCGCCGAGCTGCTGGCCGCAGCTTTCACTGTGTGCCTGCCCCCTCCCTCTGGTGGGTTGTTCCTGGCTACCGGATTCGGTGTTCGTACGGGTTGGTGCCCGAGTAGAGTAAGTCGCCCACGGTTCGGTATTTGGGACGTGGAGCGTGTCGGTGACCCAACCGCATCGGTCAGCCGGTTATCGTTACGGGGAACTGTTGTTCCGACCGGCGAGTATTCCGGTGATCGCTGCGGGGGTCTCCCTGGGGTGCGGTTTCACCAAGCGGTTTCTGCTTGTTGGAGCGCTCTATGTGCGGGTCGTCGGATTTCGGGGTCCCAGTGGGCTTCCCTTCGGTTGTGTGGGGATAGGTGCATGCGGCGTATCGGTAAGCCGTAGTGGAGGGCTCACTTGCGATGCCGCCGAAACGTAGGAAGAGGGTCGGTCCCCTCGCCCGCAAGGGGGCTGAAGAATCGACCACCACGGTCGACTGCTCGACGTCGGGTAAGGAAGCTGACGGAGGGAGTCCGTCATCCTGGAAGCCGAGCGTTGCTGCATCAAGTGGTACGCTTTCCGAGTGTGGCCGTACAGCCTGGTGTCCAGTTGCCATAGGTTTATGGGCTTTGGCGTCAATGTGGTGCACTGCCGCAACTGCGCGTACTGTGCGTACTGTGCGTACCACTACATGTTGTCATGCCAGGTCTGCCCAGTGTATGGTGCGATCGCTGCTCGGGCGTTTAAGTCTGCAATTTACGTGGTACTGTGTGAATTGGGGGAGTATATATTGGAGGGTGGCTGCGGTGTTGCCTTGCTTTAGGAGCCTTACTCCACCAATGGGGTAGTTAGGAGATTTTCTGTAGGCTTCAGGGTCTATATGAGCCCGTTTATGATTGCGTAGTCATGGACTCTTCCGAGCGGGGTGTGTCGAGGGGGTTTTCGGTAGAGTGTTTGTCGCTAGCCTGTACTACTGGTATAGCGAGCCTTTAGAGCCCTATCTGGGGTACCTAAATACGGAGCTACTACTTGCGAGTATTTGATATTGACGCGACGTTTACGAATGAGGCAGCAAGCAGAGCGTTTAGTATTAGGTGGTTGTTCAGGGGGTGTTGGGGAATAAATTACCACAATTGGATTCAAACTGCAGTTGCTCCCCATGCTTTACATGCAGTGAGTGTCTGTTCACTGAGGCGATGGCGTACCTCAGGTACTGACTGGAACCTATATGGACAGTGTGTTAGAGAAGCGATGTATAATACACCGCTTGGCGTGTTTTGTGATTTGGGCGTGGATGAGCAAATTACCTGACTGAATGAATGTGTGTGGGTGGGAACGATAGCATGTTGAAGAAGAAAGAGTTATTTAGAGCGAGGAATGCCAAGCGGTGGACGGGTGAGTTGAGCTTTAAGAGGAGGTCCGTTCGGCCCTTGAAACGTTTGTTTCAGCGCGCCCGGCGGGCCAACTTAGCTGCGAAATGAATTAGTACAAGCAAATGCTTGTCAACGTAAAAGAAAAGGAATGGAGGAGGTTTGTTGGGATAAATGAGGACGACCTGTGGAGCCAGGTCTACCGGATCTGCAGGGGTCGTCGGGATGAGGTGGTTACCTCCCTTCGCGTCGGTGACTCCCTGTTATCGGCGTGAAGAGAGTGTGCGAGTGTTCTCTTAGGAGCGTTCTTTTCTAAGGCGGAGGAGGAGGTTCCCCATGCACAGGCGGTGCCTGTTCCTCCATTTGAGGTCAATGAGCTAGATTATGCATTTGGCCTGGTGAGGTCTAGAAGGTCTCCAGGTTTGGATGGTCTGAACGGAGATATTTGCAAATGCTTGTGGAAGTTCATTCCGGAATACTTGGAGGCGATCTATGATAAGTGCATATGGGAGCGGTTGTACCTCTCCTGAAGTCGTCCGATAAGATCAGGGGTGATCCTCGGTCTTATCGTGGCATCAGCCTACTTTCGGTACTTGGGCAAGTACTGGAGCGGGTCATGGAGCATGTCACCAAATAAGTCCTTGGCATATTTGTTGACTTCAAGGGGCATTTGACTTTCTGCGCTGGGATCGTGTGGTGCAACATTTGGAAGAGCTCGGCTGTCCAGAGGAAACTTTTGGAGGAATTACTTTTCGGACCGAACGGCCTCCATCGTGAGCGACCAACTCTGGGAGCTTGTCCCACTCTCTTACCATCGAGCAAGAGGAGATAAAAACGCTTTGGGTGAAAACTAAAGCTGTCTATGATGACCTTAATAGCTCAGAAGGGGTTTTCCCCAAAGACATAGCAGCCAATCAAAATAAATACAAAAGTTCTTACTGTAGCTGTGTGAGGAGCAAGGCAGCAATGGCCGAACTCGCTGAAAATTTTAAAAAGGTTAAGAAAGAAGTAGAAGATATTTCCGGCCGCGGTCACGATTTCCACTTTCCTCCGTGTGATTCAGGCATTTGTAAAAGCGACTATCGTTCTTAGCCAACCTTTCGAGATATGTTTGCGACCATATACATATTAAATAAGCGCCTCACCCCTGTTGCAGGGTCAGTTGCAAATTATAGGCCAGTTAAAAAAGTTCACTCATGTTATGCCAACACAAATAAATGTGTGCAGTAAGGAACAGCTCGTGTAAAGATTCATCACAATGGTACTGATTTTTCTGCCAGAGCACTGATTGATTCCGCAGAATCAAATGAGTACTATTTCCTGCCCCATCACGCAGTAACGAAAGAAGAGAGAACGTCAACCAAAGTTCGAGTTCTATTCAAAGCATTATGCCCTACGGGTAATGGCATAAGCTTAAATGAAGTCCTCCTCCCAGGCCCAGTACCTACTTTAGACCGACTCAACAATTCCGATTATGTGCTGGAGATTCTTAAAATGTTTATTTGCGAAATTAATTGCGAAATTAAGAAGATGTATCGGCAAGTTTTGGTGAATCGTGACTAAATTAGCGTATAATACTTTGCCATAAAGAACCAATCAATATATGAATTAAGAACGGCCACGTTCGGCATCAACTGCGCCCCATACCTCGCTATTAGAACTTTGCAACAATTAGCAAACGATGTGGAGAGTTCTTACCCATTAGCATCACACATCTTAAAGAAATCCATGTACGTGGACGACGTACTAGCCGGTCGACATAACATCGATTCGGCGATTAAAGCTCGAAGCGAAATATCGTAAGTATTATAATCCGCCAGCTTGTCATTGAGAAAATGTAGATAATTAGTTGATGCAATAGTGTTATCTATTATTATAATATAAATTTGTACAAAAAAAAATTACCTTTGATGAAGTGATGGTGGCCGATGGTCGCGATGGTGAACTAGGCCCAGCTTTTGGACTCAAATTGACCCTTTCAAAAGCCGTAATTTGTTTTAGAGGGAAACTAACTTTTCTTTAGTTTTTCATTCGCTCAAGCCTGTGGCGGTACTTAAAGTTTTTACCATTTAGGCTGGAGACCTAAACATACCGGCCCCCTTGCGGTAAGTAACATATAATCGCAATCTCAACCACTGAATTCATTCAATTGTAAATCCCATATATTTATATTCTTAACAATAATGGAAGTCGGTTGCTTATGAGGGCACCGGGATCTTTAGTGGTCACCTTTGCTTTCAATCACCCATTGTTTATAAATTTTCCTCTTTTGTATAATCATATTAGGTGTAACTATACATATTTGTTAACATACGTAAATGCAATTATTTTACGGCTTTCACGAACTGATACGTGTAGATGCAGTGTTAAAATTGCTGCCTACGTCCCCTTTGCGTAAATTGGGCTTTATCTTCCACTATAGACGATAGGTGGCGTTTTAAGATTCTAAATGACTTTAAACCCACACACAGGAATCCAGGGTGGTTTTTTAAATTATCGTTAAAATTCGGTACTAACGTTTCGCCATTTTTGAACTTTTATTTTGAAAAGTGTCCATTTGTGAGTAAATTCGGGGTGGTGAGGTTTTTGATTCAACACCTTGGTCTGCCACCGGGGGAAAAATTCTCATTACTATATACACACAATATTTTTATATTGTATTTCTTTTGAGGCACGTTTTGTATGGCCACCATGGTCTGCCGCCTAGTGGGGGAAAAATTGCCAATCGCAAGGGTGGTGTACCTGGCTAGCGGAGAGCATTGGCTGGAAATTTGGGAGAGCATTTTCAGAGTTCATTTTATGAATATAGGTTTTTATTCAATTTTTAGAAGAAAAAATTGCGACATCAAATTAAAGAACATTTTTCTTCGGTCCTTGTTTTTTTTTGGTTTTTTAGAAATTTCAGAAATTATTATTTTAGTAAATGCATCATTGGTATTGCGCAGATGCATATACTGGGTGACAGCATTGACATATTGTACTGTACAGCGAGGTTGCTGGATGAAAAATGTAAGTATGTAACCTATAATATTTTTTAGTTAATTCATGTTGCCAACCCCCATTTGAGCAAGAAAACGCTAAATATTCCACACGACAGCAAAACTCCGTGGATTTTAATACCGCTTCAATTTAATCAGCGAATGCGATATTTTCACTTTTGTTTTATTGGATGGAGCGGAGGTCAATGCAATAGACGTAGGGATACAAATTCTGTTGCGTTTATTTAATCGCGACAGTCCGGAGGAATTAAAACAATTTCCAATAGCGTATGATGCTTGATTTTAGCGTTTGCTTGCTCGCTTTAAAGCTTTTGCTTTATTTGTCCTCTTGAGAAAACTGGGCGGTTTTAACAATTTGACTTTTATTTATACCCAAAATGTGTGTGGAATTATGTATACATATATAAAAAGACCAGTGGTCCGACTTTACCGCTAAATTTGTATTTACATAAACATTATAACTTCACTTTAACATATGTTATATACTGAGGTAAGACCATGCATACATATTTACATATATACATACATAGCGTATTCATAGTTAGAACATAAGAGGAAAACAGAATATATAATTAGAAAAAGAGTATAAGATTTTCACTGCTCGACTGAACTTAATGTCGGTGACATTCCCTTGCCCGTAAAACTGCGATTTTTGTTACAGGTCTTTTGTTTTAACTAGGGCGCTCCGGATTTTGCCATCTTTAGATTTTATGACGTCGACGATAATGCCTTTGGGCCAGCAATTCCTGGGTAGCTTTTGATCCACTATTACGACAACATTGTTGATTTGTACTGGCTGTGGATTTGCAAACCATTTGCAGCGTCGTGAAATGATAGGGACATATTCTTTCAGCCACCTCTGTCAAAAGATATCAGCGAACTTCTGCGTCTGAGACCAACGTTCGCGTAGGTTGCTACTGTCTTGACACAAGGGTTTGTACCCACCTGATGCCCCAATCAGTAGGTAGTTTGGTGTGAGGGCTTCGTCATCACCATTTTCAAGTGAAACAAAGGCGAGTGGACGAGAATTAATAACAAATTCCACCTCGCACAACGCACTCCGCAAGGGTTCTTCGTTGAAACTCATCGGTGGAAGAATTTGGTAAAGTACGTCTTTAACTGATTTTATCAGTCTTTCCCAAACTCCTCCTATATGTGGAGCGCCTTGGGAGCTGAATCTTCACTTTATCTGGTCAAGGGTTACAGCCAAGTCCTGGAATTTGATCTCTTTTAGCTTACCACATATAATCTTTTCAGTTGCTCGAAAATTAGTGCCGTTGTCCGAAAATATCTGCCTGGGATAGCCACGACGAGATATGAATTTTTGTATTGCTAGAATGCAGGAACTTGTCCAAACTGCCAGCTATTTCTATATGTATAGCACGGATAGTCAGACACGTGAATAGAACACCCCATCTCTTTTCGCGTCGCCTTCCCACCACAACCGATAGTGCTCCGAAATAGTCAACGCCAACATGCTTGAATGGTCTCTCGAAAGCAGCAAGCCTGGCTGCTGGAAGCGGTGCCATTTGTGGGACTTGCGGCCAGGAACTGTCATTTTTGCATCGTTGACACTGCTGGCGTACTCTTTTATATAGAGCTCTGAGACGAGGTATGACGTACTGTGTTCGTATGTGGTTGATTGTAGCTTCGTGCATCTGATAGTGAAAACGTTCATGAGCTGAGCGGACTATGAGAAGCGTTACGTGATGAGAAGTAGGCAATACTACAGCATCTTCACGGTTATTCAAGCGTTCTACACGGCTTCTGCTTCTAATAATACCGTTCACGTCTAAGTAAATATCGAGATAGTATAATTTGCTAGTTTTTTTTACGATTTTGCCTCGCTGGATAAATGCAAGCTCATCGGTGAAATCCATTTGAACGTATCTGATTAACAATTGTTGTGCTTGTTTAAATAAATCGAAGGTTAGTCTGCGCATAGGTATTTTTGATGACACTTTGGCATGTAGGATATTGACGTAAAGCGTAAACGTCGCTACAGCTCTGTACAGGCGCTCCCAATTAGAGAAATACTCCACGTTTAACTTTAAATTACGTAAAAGTTGCTTCCCAATATGTAAAACATAGCGTCTTACCTCTTTCAAATCATCGTCTTTAGGATCAATATCGGGAAAATGCGGCCATGCTCTTTGCTCTTCTGCTAAAAATTCTGGTCCAGTAAACCACAAGTCGTAGTTGGCGCTGGTAGAACCCTTCGTGGCTAAATCGGCCGGATTTTACTTAGAAGGTACCCAGTTCCATTGATTTATATTTGTCGCCTCTAAAATTTCGCCTACTCGGTGCATCACGTATTGATGAAATTTCCTCGGGTCCATTCGAATCCAACGCAGTACGGTTTTCGAATCCGTCCCCCAAAACATGGACGTGATGCCGATGCGCTGCACCTTGGCGACCATCGAGGCGTGGAATCGATAGTGGCCGGAGCGGTGCGACTTTAGATTTACGATCATGGTTGATATTTTGCTATTCCTTCTTATACGCAGGCAACAAACCGGTGCGTATGCGTTCTCACCAGCGTTGACGAACGTATGCAATTCGACGTCATCGGCGTCTTTAAGCTCCAAGGAGTAGAAACGTGGTATTTCGACTGCCGTTATTAGCGCAACCATATTCTTCCAATGACACCATTTCTTGTAGAGCTCGTTACCCAGGGGATCCTCACAAGGAATTCCGGACCGCCATACGTCTTGAAGAAAGATTTTCAATCCTCTGGTGTAACAGGTTACAAACCCCAGTGGATCGAAGATGGACGTTGATTACGTCAAGGTGAAGTCTCGTAAATCTGCAAATGTACTTAAAATTATCGCTGCTCGGGTCCCAAAACATACCTAAGATTTTTGTCGTTGAGGTCCATTCTTCGACGTTGTGCACAGATTCAGGATTATCAGTTAGTTGCTTCAAAACTGCTTTAAAATTTGACGACCAGCCTCGTATGTTAAATCCTGCGACGCGGTGAATCTCCTTGACCTGTGTTGCAATCTTTAACGCGGATAGCTCGTCGTCTTCACTGTCGATGAAATCATCGACGTAATGCTTCTTCTTTACCGCTTCTGCAGCTCTAGGAAATTTATGTTTGAAGTTATCTGCATTCCTATCGCGTATGAAGTGAGCGATACAAGGAGCACAGTTGAGACCAAATGTTAGCGCGCGCATAACATAAATGCTCGGTTGTTGTAAGTCATCATTCTCGTCACGCCACAAAAAACGCTGGGCGTGCATATCTTGCTCTCGAACCCTTATTCGGTGAAACATTATGGCACCACATACGGCTATTCGACCTACTCTGAATGTCAGCAATATATCAACAAGTGGATTGAGCAAGTCGGGCCCACTTAAGTGAAAATTGTTTATTGACACACCATTTGCTTTCGCTGCCGCGTCCCAACCCATTCGGATTTTACCCGGTTTATTAGGATTAGTAACGACGAAAATTGGTAAGTGCCATGTTTTGGTTCTCGGAATGGCCGCTTCTGCCAATGAAAGCTTTTGGGCGTATCCTTTATCGACCAAATTGTTGATCTGTTCTTGCATGGTAGATCGAGGTGCGGGATCTTTGATTAATTTTTTTTCTAAGCATTTAAATCGTTGCAATGCATTTAAATAACTGCTAGGTAGAGCCTCCATCGGGTTTCGCCATAAAAGCCCAATCTCGTAACGACCGTTTACTTGCTTAGAAGTACGGTTCATGATGGTCAATGCCTTTACCTCGTCTTCTGATCTAATCTCCATTGGTTTTGGAGAGTCTAGTGCGAAGAAGTCTTTAACTGTTGCATGCAATTGATCGTACTTCACCTGGAAGGCGCATGTATGTACGTTTAATCTAAATTTACCACCTTGGTAGCTGTCATAACTCTGCAACGTCCATCCTAAACGTGTTTTTGATGCTATTGGTTGAGACCAATCCCCTTCTTTCACCTTAAGTGGAATCGCCAGTTTCCAGTTGTCTGCCCCAATTAACAATGAAGGCTTTGCGCTGCTATACGATTTGGTGGGTAGTCCCTTTAGAAACGGATATTTATTTTGCATTTCAAGTATATCGACGGACTGCTTAGAAAGGCCAAGGTCGTCAACGCTGCGAATGTCCTTTAACTTGTACTTTTGACCACTAGTCGGACTCGAAATCTCTAACGATGCTTTCTCGGAGTTTTCTTCGACACGTGTGGTGTTTACTGTCCATCGAAAACATAGTGGCCCTCGCTCACCCTTCACACCGAGTTGATCGAAAACCTTCCTCTCTACAAGTGTGACACTCGAACCTTCATCCAAAAATGCGTGAATATCAATGAAGTTATCTGCCCAGTACAAGCGGACAGGAAAAATTCTGAAGAGTGGGCGCGATTCGCCGCCGTTGTGAGTATTTACTTTCTCCACCGTGTGCTTAACAAATTTGTGCAATAAAGGGTGATGCTTTATGCTGCAGCCTTCTTCACCGCATACTTTATCGATGAAACATTTGCGTCTGTGCTGAGTAAGACATTGACGGCAAAGATTATTAGCTTTTACTATCTCCCATTTGCGTGGTAAAGCAAACTTCTTAAAAACTTCACATTGAGGAACTTTGTGGTCATGACTATTACAAACGCAACAAGCTTTGGGAGTCGGTGTACGCTCTTTGCGTTGCGACGGTATGAGTGTTAACAGATGCATGACTTTTATTTGGTTCTAAGTTTACAACGGTGTTTGCTGCTTCGGTCAGACGAAATATTCACTCACTGAATTGCTTTACAATTGGAATCTTTTCATCTTTAGGATGGAGAGTCCAGTCCAGTTTGTGGTTGTTAGAAAGTTTATCAACCAGTTCCTTTACCAACAACGGATTGTGAAGGTGCATGTGCAATTGGCCTCCCTCCATTGTATTGCATATGTTTCTTATGCACAGAGCGAAATCAACAAAGCCCTCAAGCTTGTCTTTCAGAGGAGGCATTGCACGCGCTCTATTTACAATGCGCTCAAGTATGTATTCGGGTCTACCGGAACACATTCTCAAAGTATGGATGATCTCCGGCACCACTGATGGCAAAAAAAGTTTGCTACTTACCATTTCGGATACGGCCCTGCATATGGTTGTTAACGTCATTGAAGAGTCTCTTGAACACAAGGACTTTGCAGTTGGTGCCTTCCTGGATATAGAAGGCGCCTTTAATAACATTCAGCCACAGGCAATAGTCGGATCCTTGGCGGAACTTGGGGTTGAGCCGGGTCTGGTAAGGCTCATCAATCACCTTCTCCGGGACAGAACTGTCGTGGCGGAATGGGGCAGCGCCTCCATCCAGCGAAGGGTGAGTAGAGGCACTCCACAAGGAGGGGTTCTCTCGCCACTCCTTTGGGTCGTTGCTATCAATGGCGTACTGAAGGAGCTGGAAAGGGAAGGCTGCACGGTTATTGACTATGCTGACGATGTTGCTCTCATTGTCAGGGGTAAGTTTTTGAGTACCTTTTTTGATATCATGCAGAGGTACCTTAATCTGATCGTGAAATGGTCTGCAGGGTGTGGACTCGCGATAAATCCTAGCAAGACAGAGCTGGTATTATTTACCAGGAGGTACAAAGTACCGGTCACCCATCCTCCTTCAATAGGTGGCGTTCCGTTGGTGCTTTCTGACCGGGTCAAGTATCTGGGCTTGATTCTGGATAGGAAGCTCTCCTGGGGGCCAAATATTGAGGAAAGGGTGAAAAAGGCTTCGGTTGCGGTGTACTGTTGTCGGGGTGCTATTGGGAAGAGATGGGGCCTCTCTCCCAAGGTAAACTATTGGCTTTATGAGACTATAATAAGGCCTATAATGTTTTATGGAGTGGTGGTCTGGTGGAACTCACTAGACAGGGTATCTAAAGTTAAGCAGCTAGAGCGGGTGCAGCGGTCCGCGCTCATTGGGATCAGTGGGGCGCTTAGGACCACACCCACTCTCGCGCTCAATGTTATGCTTAACGTGCTTCCTGTAGACATTGCAGGCAGGGTTGCAGCAGCCCATGCAGCAGCCCGGCTAGAGTGCAACGGATACAGATTCAGCTCGGCCTTTGGGCATTCTAGGATTCTTGCCAGTTTCGACTTTGTCCCTCCGGAAACAGATTACTGTCTGCCGGCTCCAGCTTGGAGTTGCTCCCTATCCACTTACATCCCGCGTAGGGAGGAGTGGAAGGAGGGTGGCTTGTGGGGCGGTGGGACGGTGAACTTTTTCACGGATGGCTCGAAGCTTGATGGTAAGGTTGGGGGAGGGGTCTTCTGCGATGAGTTCTCCCTCAACCGTAAATTTAGGCTTCCGGACTATTGCAGTGTATTTCAAGCAGAGGTGGCCGCAATAAAGGAGGCAGCCGATTGGCTACTTACCAATGTAATGCCCTCTAGACGGGCCAACATTTATTCGGATAGTAAGGCCTTAGGATCGCTAATGGTGAGATCAAAACTGGTCAGGGAATGCCTGACTTTTCTCGCAGCCGCCTCGGAATATCTCGACGTTAGACTAATTTGGGTACCGGGCCATAGCGACATTGCAGGGAACTGCATGGCTGATGAGCTTGCTCGGCAAGGTACCCTGGAAGTCATTTATCCTTGCAGGGAGGGGGTGGGGGCTCCTTTGACTGCCTACGGGCTTCTCCTGGACAGATGGGCTTTACGTCGTCTCAGCGAGCGCTGGGAAATTGCCACGACATGCAGAATTGCAAGATCCCTCTGGCCGAGAGTGGATCGTGGGCACTCAAGGGAGCTGATGTCGCTTACTAAGCGGCAACTCTCGACCCTGGTTGGTGTTTTGACTGGGCATTGTCCGTTGGGTATTCACGCGGTTAGGCTGAAAATAGTCTCTGACCCTTTCTGCCGCAGCTGTATGGAGGAGGATGAGGTGGATTCATCTTGTCATTTTCTGCTCAGCTGCCCTGCATTTGCGAGACTAAGGTTCAAGTACCTAGGCTCGTACTTCTTTAGTTCTCCAGAAGACCTTTCTGGAGTGGAGATTGGTAAGTTGCGTGACTTCATTTGGGGCACGCAACGTTTCTCAGGTTAATCTTTCCTGACTTTCCGATTCACGTTACCGTTCATAAATTAGGTGGTATCACAACGGACTCCTACTATGTCTAAGTGAGTTCCCTTTGGGAACTACCACAGTAACCTAACCTAACCTAACCATTTCGCGAGCTTTACCTTTGAGGCTTGCCTGTAGACGAATAAGGTTTTCGGCATCAGTGTACCCGGCGACTGCGGTGCTATTTTCGAAGTTGCTTATAAACAGTGGCCATTCCTCGGGATCGCCATTAAAGGTCGGACGCTGTTTAGGAATTGCTTGTGTAGCGATTAGCTGCGATGGCGACGGGCCAGAGTTTTGCAGAAGGGGTGGAGTTGAAAACGACGGCACTTCATTGAATTGCGATAGTATTCTGTATTTGCTGCCTAAATATTGCTGTTGAATCTCCATCTCTTCCTTCAGTCGCTCCAGTTGAAGATTTCTTTGAATTTGCTCAAGAGTTTTAAAGAAATGTTGCGTTTATTTAATCGCGACAGTCCGAAGGAATTAGAACAATTTCTAATTGCGTATGATGCTTGATTTTAGCGTTTGCTTGCTCGCTTTAAAACTTTTGCTTTATTTGTCCTCTTGAAAAGACTGTGCGGTTTTAACAATTTGACTTTTATTTATACCCAAAATGTGTGTGGAATTATGTATACATATATAAAAACGCCAGTGGTCCGACTTTACCGCTAAATTTGTATGTACATAAACACCATGACTTCACTTTAACATATGCTATATACTGAGGTAAGACCATACATACATATTTACATATATACATAGCGTATTCATAGTTAGAACATAAGAGGAAAACAGAATATACAATTAGAAAAAGAGTATAAGATTTTCACTGCTCGACTGAACTTAATGTCGGTGACAAATTCCATTAGCCATAAATGCCCGCACATATGTATATACATATGTATATAGGCAAATATGTACATACATATGTACCTTCATACACCTGCAAGATTATCACTTTTCATACTCTTAAATAATTTTTATAACATTTTGCAATTAAATTATGTAAATAAAATCCCAAAAATTACTTCTTCTAACTAAAGTAACTGGAAAAGAAAAAGAGAGGATGGCTCTGAAAGTATTATTAGAGCCATACGAGTACGCGAAAAGAGCGAAATGCACGCAATGCTGGTAAAGTGGAAGTGAATTTTGCGAAAAAGTGCTGAGCCAAGCAGCGGCATAAACAACAGCAGCAGCATAATTTGGGCATTCAATTCATATTGGGGTATCAGCTGCAGCAACTGCAATTGTAATGAAAACGGCAACAGCAACAATATCAATATCAACAATAGCCGACTAAACGCCATTAGCAATAATAACATACGCAAACAATAAGCATCTAAATTGTCCGGGGCCTTTCAAATCAACAACTATGTACATATGGCTGCTTTCGTAAACGCAATATGCAAAGCTTACGTGCATTGCATACTATTCGTAAACGCCACTGCAATAATTTAGACAAAGTATTGAATTCATAAATGAATGACAACTCTATTTCATGCGCATGAGTTGTCAAAATGTGCATGACTTTTGTTTTACATGCAAAGCAGGGTTGCAATGCATAAATGCATGGCAAGGCATGGGCATCTGTTTTAAAAATGCTTTGCATATTGCGTTTACGAAAGCAGCCTATGTTTAGCGGGCATTACAAATAAGTGGCTAATCTCTGCTCTTGATATTTCCGCCGGAGAGTGAATAAGGTACGATCCCAGAAATTAAGCCTTAGTTTCGCGAAGGCAGGCTGCTAATTAAAAAGTGATGAGATAATGCCACCTTCTCATCCTAACAGCTGCCGCCGTAGGGGTTAATGCTGATGTATCTGTCCAGCGTTTGCCAAGCTGATCGCATGGCCACTCGTTCAGAAATAGCCGACAGTCGGGTAGAGGAACACCGAAAAGTTCACTGCTTAAGAAGTCCTTTTCAAGTGTGCCTTGCCTGGCTTACTCATCTACTTCACAATTCCCTGGGATATCCCTGTGCTTAGATATCCAGATTAACTGGATGGAGAAATACTCTGAAGCTCTCGAAAGAGAAGTCCGGCAATCCTTAACTACTTTCGATCGCATTGTTATTGGGCTCATAGCTCTTATTGCCACTTAGTTAGCGGAGTAATATTCATGCTGTACGGACGTGTTTTGCGCTGCTCGTCAATTCTTATCGTAAAATCCTACTTCGATATTACTGTGTTATGTATTTGCTTGACTGCAATGTTAAAAATATAGAACTAATACAAATTAATGAGATAGTGACTCTTGCGTAACCTTTAGAACTCTCATTAAAATATCTTTATATTTCTAATCATCATAATGCCTTGCTCGTGTTGCCAAAAGGTTGATAGAGCCCAACCAAAAGTGCAGTGCGCGAAGTGCAACGAAATTTTTCATACACTATGTGTTGGTATTCAACCAGCAGACTAGGAATTCTCGTTGAGCTCAGACCAGTGTTTTTTTTGTGACGCCTGCGCCGCAGCTCGAGGCAACTCCATTCGTTCGCCTCCTCCAACTGTAGCGAACGTCATATCAACTGGTACTAAACCCACTGGTACTAAACCCAATGTTACAAAGTCCAAGTCTTTAAACTCTGTGAATTCTAAGTCTGTTGGCTCTCTAAAACAGTGCGATAATTCTGGTGATACTGTCAATAAACAACAAGTTACTTTGGGATCTTTATACAATTTAATTGTCTCCCTTCGATCTGAGAATGCCAGCGTTCATAACTTAATCAACGCTTTACGTGAAAACAATAATAAATTAGTGGTTAAAACTGAGAACATGCACTCAGATCTTCTTTCTATGCAGCGAAATCTGCTCGAAAAGGATGACGCTATTTCCTTACTCACTGCTGAGGTCAATAACCTACGGTCTAACATTGGTGCTGCTATTGAGAAGTTTGGTAGTGAGAATGCTGCCTTAAAACAAATAAGTGGTGCTAATCGCCCTCTGTTGCCGTCTTCGCAAATCTCACATGCTTCCCGCTCATCGACTGTCGCTACTAATGCTATGCCCTCTGCTGCTAACGCTCGGCCTTGGTCTGCTACACTCTCGTGCGCAGAGATTCTGTCGCCAACAGCTGTCATCTCCTCTGCCGCCCTCTCAACTACTACTGCGGTTTCTATCATTGATACTGATGCTTCCGTTCCTAATGTGAGTGCTGCTTCAAGCTTTTCGCAGTCTTCACAACGCATACCGGCGCCAGTTGATGTTGTCTCTAATGCTGCTCTCTCGCATACTAGCATCTCTCGCTCTCTTATTTCGCCATCTGTTGCGGTTAATAATGCACAGTGGACCACGGTCACTAATAAACGGAACAAAAAACAAGTGCGAGTGGTAGGTACAAATACTTGTATGGACTTAGATGTTGCGGTCAAATATAAATGGCTACATTTGGCATCTTTCTCGCCTTCCGTATCTGAAGATGATATTAAAGATTACGTCTCTAAGCAAACAGGTTTAAATAAAACTATGCTATCCTGTTTTAAATTGATTAGAAAGGATGTTTCATTAAAAGACATTATGAGAGTCAACTTTAAGTTGGGAGTTCCGGAGCCTTCGTATAAAAAAATGCTCAGTTCAGAAATATGGCCGACAAATGTAACCGTAAAGCCTTTCCGTTTTTTTCAAAAGGATCCACAACAGCTGCCTCCGACATAATAAAGTCTTCAGGTCTTCCTACAGGCTGCCTTAAGGTGTATTTCCAAAACTTATCTGGCATGCGAACAAAGGCTGACCTTGTGCATTCCCTTAGTGCTCAACTAGATTACGACATCTTCGTTCTTGTTGAAACCTGGCTAAATGCAAGTTTCTTCGACAGTGAGTTCTTCGATCCGAAGCTGTTTAATGTGTTTCGCAAAGATAGGGATGCTGCAAAAACTGGTTGCTTCCGTGGTGGTGGTGTTTTAATTGCTGTCAAGCGTCAATTCCGTGCATTCCTGTTTCCACTCAACAATGGTGACTCCCTGTTGGATCAAATTTGTGTTTGTATAAGTTGCCACTCACAAGGTTCTATATACCTACTCGCTTCGTATATACCGCCTGAAAGTTCTTTCGAATTGTACAAAGCGCATGCTGACAACGTGGTATCTTTGGTTTTAAACAACTTAAATGATGATCATTTATGCGTGCTTGGTGATTTCAACTTATGCAAAATAAATTGGTATGCTAGTATGTCTAACTATAGCCTCACACCTACTAATGTTTCAGCAAATCATGAATTATATTTTATTGATAATATTCTTAGTCTTAATTTATGTCAAGTTAATAATTTCGTGAATTCTCTGAATAGAATCTTGGATCTCATATTTGTAAGTGATAACCTGAGCTGCAAAGTTAGTGAATGTTTGAATCCAATAACTCCTAAGGATAAGCATCATTTACCATTAGTTGTAAAATTCGAGTTGTACTGTTTTGCTTCAGTTACTTCTGATGACAGGTTATCATTTAATTATGCATTATGCGATTTTGTTAGCTTTAATGAATTATTACTCGATATTAATTGGGATAATTTATTTACAGGTCTTGATACATTTAACAGTTTCTCTACTTTTAAATCCATTTTGTCTAAACTATGCCTGGATAATATTCCAGTTAGAAAGAAAAAATCTTATAAATTACCCTGGTATTCTAAGGATTTGAAAATGATAAAAAACATTAAAAACAATTATTTTAAAAAGTTTAAATCTACGAAGAACCATTTATTCTTCGTTATATATAAGCGATCTTTAAAGGAATTCAACTACTTAAATAAAATTCTCTATAATAACTACATTGGAAACATGGAGATGAACATTAAATCATATCCTAAAAACTTCTGGAACTACATAAAATCCAAAAGGAGCTGCGCTAGTGTTCCCACTGGTATCTTCTTTGATAATAAATATGCGCGAACCTCGAGTGAAGCGGCAAATTTATTTGCCGATTTTTTTAAATCAAATTTTGTTAATGAAGAACAAAACCATCCGAGTGACTTTTCGTCTAGCTTAGACTACTATTTGGACTACGGTGCTCTATGCCTCTCATCTGAGGATATTAGTAAAGCTTTTTTTAAATTGAAAACTACCTCCCAAACTGATGTTGATGGACTTTCAGCAGTCTTAATAAAAAATTGTCCTGCTTTGGTCTATCCTCTGAAAGTAATTTTCAATAAATCTTTATCCTCGGGGAGTTTCATTGACGCATGGAAGCTCACCTCCATAACGCCAATCTTTAAGAGTGGCAATAAAAATGACGTTAGAAATTATAGGCCTATTTCAAAGCTCTCGACTATCTCAAAAATGTTGTCGACTATCAATGCAAAGTTGAGTTTTGCGGTTAAATCTTTAATATGCCGAAATCAGCATGGGTTTGTCTCCAATAAATCTACAGTATCGAATCTAGCTGTTTTTAGTGAATACTGCATTGAGTCTTTCTCGGCTGGTTTACAGGTTGACTGTATTAACACTGACTTTTCGAAAGCTTTCGATAAAGTCTCACATAAAGTCCTAATTGAAAAATTAGCTTGCCTTGGCTTTCATTCTGCCATTCTACAATGGATAAACTCTTACTTGTGCAATAGACGTTGTATTGTTACATTTGATGGTATTTCGTCTAACCCTTTTGTTGCCTTTTCTGGAGTCCCGCAAGGAAGTATCTTGGGACCACTCCTATTTGTACTATTTATTAACGAAAGTTGTTTTTCATTTGCTAAATTTTTGCTTTATGCTGATGACTTAAAGATTTTCTCAGCGATTAAGACCCCAGATGATGCCATTAAGCTTCAAACTGATATTGACCGGCTTTACTTGTGGTGCCAGAAATCACGTCTCTCACTGAACTTATCTAAGTGCTTCCAAATAACTTACTCCAAAATCTCTAACATTATACCTGCTAAGTACAATATAGCGAAATGTGACCTTCTGCGTGTTAGGGAGATTAAGGACCTTGGCGTTGTTTTTGATAGTAAATTCTCTTTTAATAACCATATAAATTATATCACTTCCAAATCTTTCTTCATGTTGGGTTTCGTAAGACGGAATGCTTCTAAATTCACTGATCCCTATACCATCAAGTTACTCTATGTATCATTTGTTAGATGTCACTTAGAATATGCTGCTTTTATTTGGAGACCAAGTACCCAGCTAGCTATCAATAGAATAGAACGTGTACAAAAAATGTTTCTTAAGTTTGCACTTCGGTCTCTGAATTTTACAGATCCCATACCATCCTATTCTGCTCGTCTAATGCTTATAAATCTCAAGTCCCTGGAAACTCGTAGGTCTATACTGTGCCTGTCCTTTACTCATTGTATTATAACTGGAGTCATTGATTGCCCTTACTTGTTGGAACGGATTCGATTTAATGTTCCCCAGCGATCTCTTCGGAACTTTTACCCTTTTCATGGGGATAACTTTAAAACTAAGTACGCCAGTAATGCCCCCATTACTCGCTCTTTACGTGAATTGAATTCCCTTAATAGTAATGCTGATCTTGACTTTTCACTTTCAAGGAACGCTTTTTTGAATCTTTTAAATTCTATATTGTAGCTTTATTGAAAAATATGTAATATGTATATCAATAGCTTGTACTATGTTACTTTTGTTCATAGTCTGTAAGGATCGATATTCATAGACTTAAATTAAAAATAAAAATAAAAATAAAAAAAAATAAAAATATTCACTTACAGAGAAAGCACTGCTAAGGCACCTCCAATCTTCCAATCAAGTTTCAGTCCATCCGTGAACATGTTCAGCTCCCTCAGTGCCACAAATCGCACGCCTTTCAATCCTCCCTGGAGGGATTGATGATATTCTGTGGAGCTTTGGTAAGCGCGCAATGGTCCGTTGTGGCAGGAATGAAGTTGAAATTAAAACCAGATATTTAATTCTATATGAGAGTATGAGCTGAGCGACACGCTAGGAATTTTGTATTACCTGGTGAAAGGAACGAGCACGGGTTTCCCTGGATTAACAGTCAGTCGCAAGTCCCAGACCAACAAACACTCTTAATCGCACCTAGATATGCTTACAGAAGTGCACACAACGTATCCAAAGAAACTCCCACAGACAATGACCGCCATGCCCTCCATGCCTCCTTCTCAAATCTTAACAACAGGGCAACAGAATAACAGTGTGAAACCCCACCCTTTGGTGGTTCTCCTACCCACCCTTTATTGCATTATTTATTTATTTATAATGATAATTTTTATGTCTTCAGCCGAAGTGAAATATAAAATTAAATTATAAGTAACGGAGTAGTACATAGTGATTGATTACATCGAGATATATTAGAGTTATTTTGAACATTCTGTAACCGTTTAGTATATTAGTGATGATAGATATATTTTAGGTTATAATTAACCAATACATAACATTTTACACTATTTATCCGAATCTTCTTTAATATATATTTGTAAATATTAAAAATATGCGTGTTTGCGATTAGTTTAGATTAATAGTATATTAATAAAATAAGTGATTAATTTAAATTAACTTTTTTCGCGTACACATGACGTTGAACAAAATATTAGTGTTTTTATTTTGTATCATAAGAAAGTTTATTATTCTTCTTCTTCTTCTTAAGAAAGTTTATTAGGCTTTTGTTTTTTACGAGTACATCTCGGAACACACATGTGTCTATCCATATGAATAATATACGGGTGCTTCAAAAAAATGTATACACACTTTGAACTTCCATAGAAAATTTATTTACCGTTCTACAAAGTTAAATTTCAGGAAAATAGAAAGCTGAAAGTCCAATGTAAATGAAACATAAATAACAAATGTTAATACTGTTCAAATTGGTGACCTGCAGCATCAATACAATTCTGAGTACGAGTCACCACTGATTCTGTACATCGTATCGTTTGTACACCTCATCTTTTACTGTGCCCCACAAGAAGAAATCCAGTGGTGTAAGGTCTGGAGAGCATGCTGGAAACTCGATTGGACTCGATTGAGATTCAAGCAGTGTGTAGAGAAATCTCATTGGACGTTTTGATACGATGTACAGAATCAGTGGTGACTCGTACTCAGAATTGTATTGATGCTGCAGGCCACCAATTTGAACAGTATTAACATTTGTTATTTATGTTTCATTTACATTGGACTTTCAGCTTTCTATTTTCCCGAAATTTAACTTTGTATAACGGTAAATAAATTTTCTATGGAAGTTCAAAGTGTGTATACATTTTTTTGAAGCACCCTGTATTGTGTATTGCCTTTTTTAGTACCACCAAATCTTGGGAACGGCTAAGCCTATCTTCATAAAATTTTTTATTGAAATAGCTTTGGATGGCCTCCGTCTTCTAAGTTTTTTAGATAAGAATATTTAGGTTTTTCAAAATCCTATGTAAGCTTCAGCTATTGGCGTGTATGTGTGCACCTGGCACAAAGTGCACATACACACAATGAGAGCGCTTCTGCCTGCTGCATTTGTTCTCATGTCTGTCTTTGTTTTAATTCTTCACATTCCACAAATACTTTGAGCTTTGATAACTGCAATCAAAAACAATGAGTGATATTTATTTATTTTCATAGAATGTGTTTTGTAACTCCTATACTCCTACACAGCACAAAACTAGAATAAAAAAGGAAGAATCTTCGCCTGACGCAAATCACACAAAAAAATCAAAAAACATAAATGAGAGCGCGTTGTGCTCTTTGCTCTCACGTCTGTTTTGGAGTTAAGACTACTCAAAATCCAAAATTAAGTGATAAAGAAAGTACATACATATGTATTTTCTTACCAGATGTTCCACATTTGTGCATAAATATGTGTTGCGCTCAATATTCTCCGCTGCAGTAGTATTACGTTTCAAATAAAACACAAATTTTCTATAGCATGGATAATGCTTAAAAATCAATTGTATTTTTGCCTTCACTTTTACAACTGTGTCATACGGAATTCATTCGATCTATATTTATAGGTAGAATAACTTAAAAATCTGACCTGATATTACAGTTAGGTAGTCTTGCATTTAACAATAGTTACATAGCAAATATTTAGCATTATTTGTTTATATTTGGACTTTATAGTGTCTATAACGATGCCAAAACCGGTGGTCGAATTGTTGGGTTAGACACCAACGTTGTCTTACGCGGTATGTATCGGTACAAATGAGTTCGTATCCATCGGATGACCCAAGTAGAAGATGATTCGGAGTTAGTGCTTCATCGTCACTGCTGTCCAATGATACATAGGTAAGCGGTTGCGCATTTATGGTACATTCCTCTTCATTTAGAGCACTTCGCAGACTATCATAGCTAAAATTTGTTGAAGAAGGTATCTCAAAAAGTACATGTTTTACCGACCTCAGTAACCGTTCCATATTCCCCCATATGATCGTGAAACGAAGTTTTGTATTGCCTTAATACACAATCTCCAATCACGATGTGTACTGACCGGAGAGATAGGCACGTGAACAACACGCCCCATCTTTTTTTGGGCCTTCTCCCAACGATAACGAGTAGTGGACCAAAATTATCCACGCCAACATATGTAAAAGGCCTTTCGAAAGCAACGAGCATTGCTGATGGTAGTACTGCCATTTGTAGTGTTTGTGGAGCCGCATTATCGTTTTTACATTTCTGACAACTCTGACGAACTCTGCGGTATAATACCCCACGCAGATGATTTATTATAGGCTAATGCATCCGATGATGAAAACGTCCGTGAGTCCTGCGCACTATTATAAAGGTAATGTAATTGTTATTCGACAACATCATGGCGTCTTCGTGATTGTTTAAATGTTCAGTATGCTAAGCGACGAAAAAGAATATGAGGAGCCGCAGTAGCTATGTGTATATATATGTATGGATGTTCATACATACATATGAGATATATTTGGAGTTTTGCCGATATTTACTGTTAGGATATATAGGGTGAACCAACCATGTATGAATGTGTAGATCTTTGTCGGTAGCAATATGTAAGTATGTACATATATGGGAAATTGAGAAAATCAAACGCGAGAGCGAATAAGTCCAGTGCTAAACTACATGATTTATGTCATTTATACTTATACAAGAATGTATATAATAATGTTAAAATTCTGAAAAGTAAAAGCAAATTTTTTTGCTGTCCGCGAAGATGCTTTATTTGTTTTGGGGTCTTGCCTGTGTAGTTTTTTTTTATTGGGATGTACTAACCCGTGTATGTTTATGTAATAAACGTTTAAGTTAGTATTCGTTGCATACGCGAATGGAATTGTTCTATTCAGTGTTTGCGTAGGTTTTCAAAACGCATTATGCCTAGCGCGAACAAAGCTTAATAGGAAAACTCCGAAAACCCGTATAGATTGATTCGATGTAGACAAGGTCAATCGCCATTAACACGTAATTTTCACTGAAATGTGCCTTCCGTTACCAAAATACTATTGATTTCTTAAGCTATACTGATATTAAAATTGGTGTAATTCAAAAAAGTTGAAAAATGAAGCCCTGGAATATGTTGCGCAGTTGCCTAGACTACAAGAACCAACAGGATCTTTAAATCCTTGATTCTCGGATCCCACCCTATTTCAAGGCATTTTCCGAACACGTTCAAAAACATAACAGTTTATTTCAAATGAACTCCTGTGTGACAATTGATGTAATAGAGGGGACCTTCACGCTGAAATTTAAAATTCAAGGACAATTCTACCACTTACTGCCTGCTCTATTGATCAACCTCGTAGATGATTAAATTAAAATAGAAGTATTTTCCCTTCTTATAGTTCTATGTTCGGTGATACTAGACGTGCCTTTATTTGGATTACAAATTTTCTTGAATTCTTCGTTGTCACTGCACAATGTAAATCTATGACCATACATGTATATCTTTAACCCAAACATTACAGGAAACTCGTCCCTGTGTATTTGATAATGGTACGCACTTATACGTGGTTTTTCCGCAACATTGACTAAATGAGCTAAAACTGCTCCAATGCCATATGGGCCGGTGTCACAAGTTACAATTATTGGTTTCTGCGTATCATACAATTTGGTACATTATTATTTATAAGAATTTTTTTTTACTTAAAAACATAAAATTCTTTTAATTCGCTTGACAATCTTGTAATAAAACTGTTATAATAAATGATTATGCTTAAGTACGATAGCAACTGTGCTAAATTTCTTGGACACAGCGCATTACCTATAGCTTATATTTTCTCATTATTTGGCTTGAGCTCATCTTGCAAACTTGTATTACCAAGATAATTTATTTCTTTTTTAAAAGTGCAAATTTATCCAATTTTATATTTATATTGAACTGTTTTAGTTCTTCAAATGTCCACCTCCAAATATAAATGGAAAATGACCACCGCCCAACGGAAGAAGGCCGGTCGCAACTCCAATTGCTACCCACGAAAGTGCCATTTATGCGATGCAAACCTCCCTGTTAGGCTATGCCCAATGTATCGAAACAAGTCAGCCGAGGAGAAACTGCGCGAAGCGCTGTAGCGCCACTTTTTCGTCAACTGTCTCTCCATGGAACATCAACGCAATAATTGCACAAGTGAGAACGGTGCGGCCAAAAACACCATCCCACGCTGCATCTCGAAGTAGTTCGTCAACCACACCACATTACACTTAGACGAAGTCCGCCGGCAGTGAATAAATCAAGGAGCGAACAGCAGATAAGGTAAGTTTAGGTGGTGTGCTTTCGATTATGCCTCTGACTCTGGCACAGAGGCCATGCCTCTTCGTCCAAAAATCGAGGAGGGTGAGTTGACAGATACTGGAGTGAACACAAAGGTTTTCCACCCGGCAGAAAAGGTGTGCCGGATACCATGTCTTCCCGATCCAAATTATCGCATGAGCGGTGATGCGAAACGGGATCAGAAGCTAGGCGTGGGAACCTTACCGCTCAAATCATCTACACTAGTCCGCAGAAGCCCCAAAACTTCGGCCAATGGTGGCTGGGGCTCCGGTGCCTGTAGTTAAGGTAGAAGCCGTACGAAGGCTACATCTAATAGCAAGCTAGCTCGAGACCTCGGACGTATTGTTTTTTCTTTCTTCCTAATACCATAACTACTTAATCACGGCGCCGCCTAAATGTTTAAATACATAGAGACCTACGTACACACATATAAATGTTGACGCCGTTAACTAGTGCAGCCTGTCGGATATCAATCTATCGTTAAGTCTCCTTTTAATGGCAGATATGTTGCGGCGATCCATTTATTAAGGTAAATCATTTGTGAACCAAAAATAACTTTTTGAATATTGACAACAATAGAGATTTTTGTTATTATTATCAGCATGATACCAAATCCTTTTATTTTCGATTTAAATGCACCTCTGCGCTTATGCATAGCGACACATCGCTATAAACAGTTAATATCACTATCATTACCGTCATTATCATTATTATTAGCAATCACTAATATTATAATTTTAATTTTCATAATACTTATCATTACCATTACCACTATCGTTATTATAATTGGGTGAGGAGTGGTGTGGTTGTTGAGATGGAGTGAAGTGAGTTCAGCAGGTCAGGTGGTCAGGTGAGGTAAGTTAAACTGACCTCACATAGGATTTGGTAAGTTTGTATATATCCGCCTATCTCTATCCCTAAATTTACCGTTGTCTTCATCTTTCTCTTTACCTTCACGTACCTATTTCTGTAGTGCGATTCACTCACTTTAAACGGTGGGACAATTGTTATTTTTGACGCAATATTTGCCGTTTGCACTAACGATTGTGCGATTCACTAACTTATTCTTCCCTACACTTAACAGCTGTTTCGTTGTATTTATTCAAAGTGATAAAGAGTGGCACCTCTGTCAAACTAAATGTCAAAATAAGCGAAAAGCACAAAGAGGAATAGAGAAAAAACAAACGAATGCCTGCTGCCAAATATAAATTTGAACGTTTTTATTATATTTCATTAAAGTGAAATAGATATTAGTTTGTTTCAAACTACAAACACTTAAAATTCTTTATATATATTGCAGTGTTCCATTGTAGCAGAATTCCGGACTCTCCTCTGAGTGTTTTGTTAAAATAGTAATCAACACGACTCCAAGGAATATGTGGAATCACCTGCAAATATGTCATGGTTCTCGTTTTCAAACTTCGCGTTGTGCTCCAGCGTGTTTAGGATTTACATACATATTTTTAATTTTTTTAAATTATAATCATTTATCTATATATTAAAACTAAACTATATTTCTGTTTTTATACGTGGATCCTTTGTAAAAGTTTGCTTTTACCATTAGCATATTAATTTAATGGTAGATGTGGTGGTTGGCATAAGCCTCCTCATGATTCCTTGGTGGTAAAATTGATATATGCGTGGAATCCCACGAAGGGAGACGACGCCGAAGCAAACATTTCTTTGGCAGATTGGCGTTTCACTTGGGTCATAGGAAACCTCACTTTCTGGTGAAACAACGAATCATTGATTGCATCCGTTACCCGATGAATGCCGGCTTACGGATAACTAGCTCATGGACATTCCCCTTTGCTCGCCTACGGGTCATTGATAGCATTGATACCAGTTGCGAAGAATCTCAAAGCCACTAGAACCTACCAATATAAAAGTAAACTTTAAAATTGCCTACAAGGTTAAAGATTACATAAGCTACCTGTTTCTCAGTCGATTTTTCTGTTATTCTGGAGCCTCTTGTTTGGTAGTTAAGCTGAGAAATTGGGTATTCAGCCAAGTTTGGAGTTAACCGATACAGCTTCTGAAATTCTGTTGAAAGGGATTATCCACATCCCGGAGTAAACGTCGATCCTTCGTCACCTCGTGATAAATCATATGCCGAATATTCAAACGACATTATTTAATGTCCCTTTTTAATTACAAGAAAGCAAATTACCAAATTTTAAATTTGTCTTTTATTTAAGTTGAAATCACTAATTTCATTTTTCTCGATTGAGTTAACAACATCAAATTTGTTGTCGTTTAGTTTTCAGTCATCGACTAGCTAACATCAACAGCTGATTCGGCGAATGCGAAAATCGTTAAAAAATGGTTGCTGAATAGCAGGGTCGTTAAAATTTTGGTTAAGTTGAGTTAACCAATCGAATATCTTTAAAATAAGTTCTTGAATCGCACTACTGCTCTCATATTTATCTTTGTAGAACTAAGAAGTTGCATCATTGAAATTGTTCAGTGGCAAAAGAAAAAAATTTTATCAAATCGGATTATAATTCATTGAGCGAACGTCAAAGCTTGTATGGTATGGGGAACTAGCTAAATTATTATGTTGGCACATTCGGTTAAAGTATGCATCTTCTTAGTAATCTATGTTCCGTAACTTCATTTGATGCTCTTATTATGTTAAAATGAATGGAGATGTATACTTTGTGGTTAGATGGATTATGGCCATTTCGAAAGAAATAAAAAATGCAAGCCTTATTGAAATTCACTTCGCCTATAGGTATGACGGTAAATATTTGTATATCCGAACGCACTGGTCTTTGATCACCTAACGGTTGTTTATAATAGCAGAAAGAAACCGGGATAGATATAGACATATGTATATGTATACATATGTATACCGAAATTCTTAGAAATTGAATAATATAATTGTAATTTTCAAAAATAACGAAAACCGAGATATTTCATTCAGAACTTAAGACAATTCGCTCAAATTTAATATGAAATATTAAGGTGCATTTCCAAATCTACCAAATCAAAAAAATTGGGAACCGGGCATATCACAGCCCGCTTTAGAGCAAGTAAGTATAGCTCCGAAACCATTCTACCAAAGTCTACCAAATTTGGTAGACGCATCGCGTTTGATGTAAGTAAGAGTCAATTACAGATCATCAACATTTGTTAAGTTATATGACCATTTGTGTGAGCATAAGTAGCATGAATAGTTATTCAGGTATTCTTATATAGTTTCATGTGTAATTATACAAATATACTAATATAGTCTGTCGCATTAGGAGAATCGATTACTATAACGAACATTAGTTTGAAAATTAGTAGAAGTCCGCTAGGTACCAAGGACATAGTTAAATGCTTAACATTTCTTTATACATATACAAAATTCACTTGCTGTGAAAACTGGAGTCATTGCAGTTGTTTAGTTTTTTTTTCGCACAAGCTGACAAAAAAGCTTGTCAGCTCAAAACTTTGGCAACCTCAACATGTTTCAGGAACGAATCAAATAGTCGCGTAGCCATTTTGCGAATACTTATTCCATTTCGTAAAGGAAACTGTATAAGTTCTCGCTTTTAGTTACGCCGAATCAACGGCAAGTCAACATATTTCAAAAAGGCGGAAGGTGCTAATGGTGAAAGCTCACCTAAAGTGATATCCCTTTACAAAAAGAGGACACTCTCCTTAAAGAAACAAATGGTTGACATCCACCAGCAGTTGCCCCCAGACTATGGAGGAAATGATCATCTCTATGTACCTGGAGTTGGTTGAGCGCTTTCGCAAAACTTTGACTACGCTCAATCTCGCCTTGAAGCTGAACATCAGAGCGAATTGACTAGTGAAGTCAGTTGGTCGTTCATCGCAATGCTTAACTCGTTTATTAACACCTGCGATGAGTTAAGCAAAATCGAAAAGTTCCAGCATTTACGGACAAATTTAAGAGGCCCTGCCTTGGATGTAAATCGTTCCTTGGTGCCAAGTGATGTCAACTTCGACAACTTCAACTTCGATCTTTTGAAGAATCGTTTTGAAAATCAACTACTCAACTTTTAGGCACATGTAAACAATTTTTGCGCTCAAAAACGTGGACAGTGGTTATGCTTCTCACTTGCGCTCTTTCAGTGACAAGCTAAATCCACATCTACGTTTTTTACAAACAATGACAACGGGGGAGCAGATTGATGGTGGATTCCTTTCACACTTTGTCCCCTAAAAGCTCGATATAAAAACCCAAATCAAATGGGAAGAAGAGCTACCAACAAATCCATGTCAACGTTCCTGGAGAAGCAGTGTCGTATGCTAGAAGTAGGTGGCCGTACCAGCAGCAAACATTACTTATTTAGTCCGCAAACGTGCATCGCTTTGTAATAGCAGTTATCAATTGTCTTCGTCAACGCCACACATTATACAAATGGAAGTCAGGTCATTGTCGGCAATGTTGATCCAAACATCATTCACTGCTACATATGCAAAGGGTGAGCAATCTACATCGTTTCGTTTTGCTAATAACAAAGAGGTTGGAGTACCGCCAACATATTCGTCAAGAGCGCAGCAAGTTGCCACTGCTGCATCATCAGAAAACTTCGTTGTGCTAGCAACAGCAATCATACTTATCATAATTCGCACAGTATGTTACATTCCTTGTCGAGCGCTGCTCGACTCAGCCTCTCAAGTGAACTTTGCTACCACTGTCCAGTTAAATCAAATAAAATTAAAAACGTAACATCAATATCTGGCATTGGTTAATCGAGTTTCATCGCTGATCCGCACACCGATGACAACACTTTCTCATTGAAGTTATAATTGCCAACACAATCACCGAATTAATGCGTGTTGGCTAAATTAAGTTGTCCGAGAACCTTCCAATATTACAGAATACCAGACTAGGATGGGTCGCTTTCGGTAGGGGACTACATTTCCACAAGTCATCGGCTTTAATTGCAATTCGTCCTCAGCCAAAAGAAGAGGAATATCGTCTCCATAACCTTGTGAAGTAGTTCTGGGAAGTCGAGAGTTGCGCATTTCCATCCGCCAGGAAGAAACTAATTGCGAACTTCAATTTGACCAAAATCAAATTCGGGGCGATTCTGTTGAGTATACTGCGCGACTACCGTTGAATCAACACCCTACTACTCTTGACGATTCATATACTCAAGTCCAGTAACGTTTCTTAAAACTCAGTAATCATCATTCTTGAAAAAATATACTCTACTGAAGCACATGCCACCTGCAAAGTTAGAGCCATAAATAAAAATTCTTTCCGCCGCATTATTGCGTTCACAAGGGTGCCAGCACAACCACGAAATCGCGAGTCGTTTTCGATGGTTCCGCAAAATCAGCTAGTGGATATTCGTTCAATGATGTCCTCACGGTTAGTCCTTCACTCATCCTAACTCTTCAACACGCTTTTGAGTTTTCGCACATTTAAGGTAGTCTTAACGGCAGCTATCTGTAAGATGAACCGCTGAGTACGCGTCTTGTATCCAAATAATTACTTCCAATGCATTATTGCGTTCACAAGGCTGCCAGCACAGCCACGAAATTGCGAGTCGTTTTCGATGGTTCCGTAAAATCAGCTAGTGGATACTTGTTCAATGATGTCATCACGGTTAGTCCACCACTCATCCTAACTCTTCAACACGCTTCTGAGTTTTCGCCCATTTAAGGTAGTCTTAACGGGGGATGAACCGACGTGTACGCGTTTTGTATCCAAATAATTACTTGCAATGCATCTTGTGACCTCCAGATATGATTTAAAGGTATACACACTCGACACTGTTATATACGGCACCGCTGCGTTTTTGGCGATTCGAGCTATGCACCAACTGGCAACAGACCAAACATTCCGCTTGGAGCACAGATTGCTCGGCGAGAATTTTACGTCGATGACCTTATAACCCGTGCAGACACCCTGGAGCAAGTGATTAAAATACAATGCCAAACAAACCAGTTACTTCACAAGGCAAACTTTGTTCTTCGAAAGTGGTGCTCAAAAGTTTCTGCATCTCTCTAAGGCAGGTCTAAATCAAACCGCGAGCCGCTGCTATAGTTTCACGATGGTAGGCACATTTCGAAAGCACTTGAAAACGTGTGAGACCCCAAATCAGATGACTTAATTTTTTCGCTTGCAACTATCGTAATCACAATCAGGTAACTAAACGAATCGCATTATCAACAGTAGCTCTGTTTTACGACCCATTAGGACTATTGCTCTAGTTCTAACTCAAGCAAAAATATCCATACAAAATATATATGTGATAACAACGATTTCACTGGGCCGAAAGCTTGCCAGAGCATTTGCACAAGAGTTGGACCGATTTCTGCGGTGAACTTTAATTAGTATCCAATTTTCATTTCCCTCGATATGTACCAATGCCAAATTCTCATCTATAACTCCGCGCGTTTTGTGGTACTAGCCTAGCTGCGAACGGTGCATGTCTACAAGTTAAATTACCCGGTTGGGAATTTATTTCAAAAAAATATATTTCGGGTGACTTCAGATATTTCGCTGATTTGGTGTTTCCCACGGGAAAGGTAGTCTCTGCTCAGTTGTTTGCTCGACTTCTGTATTGCGCTTGTGGGGTGTTGGATTACCCGTCTGTGTGTCAGCTGCGCAATGGTATGTGTTAGCTACTTTTGGGTTGCGCGTGTGGGAAGTTGGATTCCCTGTCTGTATGTAAGCTGCGTAATGGGTTGCGTTATCCTCAAATGCGTATATTCCGAAGTACTAGGGTCGTCTGTTTTATTGGATTTTCCTTGGAAGTCCTTCGGTTTCCTTCTCTCGGAAATTGAATGGTAAGTAATATGATGGCTATTACTATGGATACTATGAGAGCTGTGTTGGAGGTTAGACCAAATTTACTGATTTAGTTGATCATCTCCAGCTTCCCTGTATTTTGTATTTGGAGATCCTTCATCATCTGTAGGAACAAAATTTCTTAAAAGGGTGTCTTCGCTTTTAGCTGTTGTAAGACGTCGGGTAGAGGTTGCAAATTGCTAATCTTAGGTTACTGTGGCAGGAACTCAATTAGATATAGTAGAGAAGTTCATTGGGATACCATCTGTTATAAGAATGGTAATGTAAATCGGAATCAAGAAAGGTTAACCGGAGAAACGTTCCGTACCCCGAATGAAGTCAAACAAATTAGCCATTTCCACCCTAGAAAGCTCTTCTGGGGCATTAAAGAAGTAGGAACCTAGGTACTCAGTCTGGCAAAGGCAGGGCAGCTGAGTAGGAAATGAAAAGATGATTCCACCTCATCATCCTCCATACAGCTGCGACAGAAATACTATATTCAGCCTAAGCGCACGAATACCCATCGAACAATGACCAGGCAGAACTCCTACGAGAACTCCGAGAGAACTCCGAGAGTTGCCGCTTTGTTTGCGACCTCAGTTCCTTTGAGCGCCCACGGTCCACTCTGGGCCAGAAGGTCCATGCAATTATGCACGTCGTGGAAGTTTTCCAGCGCTCGCTGAGTCGACAGGGAGCCCATCTATCCGAGAGAAGTCCGTAGGCAGCCAAAGGAGCCCTCACCCTCTTCCTGCATGGAATAATAACTTCCAGGGTACCCCGAAGAGCGAGCTCATCACCCATGCACCTTTTGCATTCCTAAGGCCTTAAAAGCGGCCTGACTTTCCAAATAAATGTTTTCCCGTCTAGTGGGAATACATTAGTGAGTAGCCAATCGCTTACCTCCTCGCAGAAGAAGGCCGCGGGAGATTTCATCAGCGACCCACCTGCGCTCCCAACTGGAATTGCATCCATACCTAAACTAGAGGTTACGAAGGTCGGCTTCGACTCTCCCTCCCGACAACGTGGGTGGTAGTAGCTCGTTTAACATCGGCCTCGTGTGTTGGGTTCGACACTCCGCCAACACCTTGCAATTTGGCCAGAAGGGCCGTCCCCCGTAAAAAGCCAGGGGAGGGAGACAGCTGCGCCTTCCCTTCGCTAGCAGATGTTACCACCCACTGCCATGAGCCAGTTTTAGGGATCGGCTTCGACGCCCCTTCACCGCTCGAAAACTTATTAGAAATTTGAGAATTCATTGGTCTAAAAGGTCCGAACTCAGAGCCGCTATCCAAAACTCGAAAGTGTATTCGTCCTAAAAATGGTCTCATGGTTGTTTATGCCGAAGCAAGGGGCCATGCGAGAATTGACGCACACCCTTATGAGGTGAGCGTTCAGAGCCCGACCTGACGGAAAGACGAGAGTCCTCTCAAACGCAATTAAACCACCAAAGATCAGCTTACTCAGGTGGTAGAAGACCATAGCCGCCAGCCCAATATCAAACAGAATCAAAACATAATCCAAAGAATAGTCTATTTGACAAAGCAAGGGTTGTTACCGTTCAGGTTAGGCCATCAAGGCCGTACGGTCATTTGGCTTTACCCAGGATGCACCACGAAGAGGCGACCATGCATTATATCCCGCTAATCTCATGCTCGTAGAAAATTTTATTTTGCACTTTGATGGTGGAGTTATGAATTGAATTATGAATGTTCCTTTGCTGTCTATTTCAATTGGTCCACTGTAATCATTCAACAGGAGCATTCCGTGCAATTTGGGCATTTCCTGTTCATAAGATTGCATTTATTATTCCTTAATTCTATTAAATTCTTTCCATTATAAATTGTTATTTTATTTTATTCCTTGCATTTATTTTTTATTTAAACGTTTTGGTTTAACATTTCAATATTATTCCAAAATCAATCTTGTTTTTTTTACTGCTTTGAGGTTAATTTTTTTAAAAGTGGTAGGTAGACTTAAAAAAAAATTATGGATGTGCCATTTGAGGATATTTTATATCGGTAAATTCTAATTATTTTTCGATATTCCTGTAAGGTATTTCTTCGTTTCCAATAATTTTTCAATCGTAATTATATCTAGGTTTGACAGTATAAATGAATTAACCGTTTGGCCAATGTAAGGCGTATCACTATTTATGAGTTCTTCTTCAATAAACTGTAATTTCTATTTGTTCTTAAAACCTAACTCTAATTTTACGGTTTCATTTTCTTTTAAATGTGGAGCTTTGTACGTCGGACGGTACGGACGTGTAAAAATCATTTGCCCTGAAGACGGTTACTGTAGTGTAACCGAAATATATTGGAAGAGAAAAAAAAAAGTAAATCATTTGTTTTACTCTACCAACACCTCCTTGACCTCGAGCCGGCAAAACACAAAATTAAAATTGGAAAGGTCGCGAAAAAATCATTATTATTTATTTTACAGGTTTAAGAGTTTCATCAATTTAATTGATTGCTTCACAGATTTTACTTAACAATTTTTTTCTTTATTACTCCCTGTCTATCGTTATTTCCTAATAAGTTTTCAATATTTGTATTAATTGTTTCTAAGTCATGGTGGTCTGGGCTACCAGCAATGCATTTCCATGATAAACCAATAAAATCTAACGAACGTTTATTTTTTATCGTAGGGGTTAATTTGGATAGGAGTGTGCGAGCTTGGGTTAGTTCATGGATGAAGAAAGGGTGTAAAGGATGGTTGCTTCGTATATTCTGCACGATTGTATTTTCAAGTTCTTTCGTCAATTCGTCATACTGCGTCGAGTATATAAAGTGGATCATTTTAAATGTTTCCTTCTGTATTTTCGCTGTTCCGTCTCTCAAAGTTGTCAGTTGTACATTGGAATAGTCTAAGATTTGGGTTTCCGCGTAAGCCGTAGAGGCAAAGAGACTGTAAAAAAGTGTAATTATGTACTTATAGTTATTTAACTAATTTAAATGTATTTTAATCCTTTGATCGAAGGCTTATGGCATTTTACTCGCTTTTGTCTATTTTTTAAGTCTTACTATTTTTAAGAATCGAACGCCTATAACATTGTAACCGGTTTTATCTATTTTTAAAATCTGACTATTTCTAAGAGCCGAACACCTACGGCATTTTAACGGACCATTTCCTTACTTTATGATAATCCTAATTATTTTTAAACTGAATCGAATTGATTCAGATTATAATTATAATATTCAAATTAATCTAATTTAATTTCTTTAAATTGATTCAATTCGATAGATACGAATTTAAATTTATTTGAAGAAATTCAACTTTTAGTTTAGATTAAAAAATTTTGTCAGATTTTATCTGTCCTCTTTAATTTTTAAGTTTCTGTAATGATAAATTTTTAATTTTTCTTTTACTTAAATTTTTTTTTGGATTTCTGTTTTACTTGTTATGTGGCTTTATGAACGATTTGCCAAGATGCCATGCGTGGTGAGCTAACTCCTGATGTTGCTTTTATGCACTGTTCTGCCTGATTGAGTATTTACGGTTCTCCCGCTGTTTTGTGCAACTACTTGCTTTTTATATGTCTAGGATAGTTTAAAGCCTAATCTTTAATTAATTTTAATAAATATTTCTTCACCTATGGGGTAATCTCTTATTTTCTTTCTGTTCTTGGTATGGTAATCGAGGTCCTTTTCTTGCTTCTGTTTAAGTAAGTCGACGTTGTTCTGTCTCTGTCTTTCTAACTGCTGAGAGTCTGTCATAACTCAGGTGCCAAAAAATATCTCTAGCAGTTTTTCTTAGTTGTTGAATGAGTTGTTGTTCTTTAATAGATTTGAAAAGTAGTGCTTCGAAAGTTAGACTATTGTTATCTGGTTTTAAATATCTCAAAATTTCAGAATGAGTCGAGTGGAATCGTTCCTCTTATCCGTTTGTGGTGCTGGCATTTGGTGGTATAACAAACACTTCGATATCCATTTGATTGATTTGTAATGATCCAATTAAGGCGGAGTTCAATGGTTTCTCATTATCGATAACAACGGGCTTCGGAATTCCAAATGCAATCATAAGTTCGCTAATTGGATCCTTTGCATGCTCTACTGCTCTGGATGAGATTATTTTTACCTGTGCATGTTTGGAATATTTGTCGGGAGTGAGAATAAATCTTTTCTCTGTAGAATAAATATCTATGCGGACGATTTCTCCAGGATTTTGGGGAATCGGTGTGGCTTGGATTTTTGGCTTTGGGGGATGTCTGTCGTATTTTTGCTGAACGCGAGTTGAGCATTATTATTCGTTTATTCGTTTATTATTCGTTATTCGTTTACAATAAGACTTAAAATACTAAAATGCAACCCGCGAAGCAACAGTGCTTATCTGCAGGTTTATAGCTATTTGACATTAACATTTATTCTTTTATATCTATATGTGAAGATTAGTACAATTTTTCCGACTTAATTTCAATTTAAATTAATCTTGAATTCTAAATAATTTTAAATAATTTCATACATATTATATAATTTTAAACATTCGGTTATATAATTGTTTAGAAATTTATTACAATAAGCTTTTAATATGATTTTTAATTAAATATTTTCTTTTGGATGTGTTTGGTAGATTCGTTAAATTTATTGGCAGTTCATTAAAAAGTGTTGGGAGCAATACTGAAAGCGAATTTTTCCATTATATAATTGTTTAGAAATTTATTACAATAAGCTTTTAATATGATTTTTAATTAAATATTTTCTTTTGGATGTGTTTGGTAGATTCGTTAAATTTATTGGCAGTTCATTAAAAAGTGTTGGGAGCAATACTGAAAGCGAATTTTTGGTATAGTTGTTTAAAAACTTTGGCACTACTAGCCTATTCTCTAGACATCTTCGTGTTTCATGTTTATGAGCAATCGGTATCTTGAACGTATTTTCATCGTAAAACTCATTTAGAACCGTTATTTTAAAAATCGACTTAACGTCAAGCACCTACAATGCCCTATTTAGCTGAAGATTCGGAGTGTATATATTTTCTTTCTTTACTAGTATTTTTAAAATATAATATTGGCTTTGTTGTAGTTTTCTACCGTGTATCGAAGAACCCCATCCCGTGATCCCATGTCTTAGATACGACTCTGTTAATGCTAAATAGGCTTGATGCAATACATCATAATTGCTACAATAACTCAGGTGTTTTAAAAAGTAAGATGCAGGTCGAAGTTTATTTTGAAGATGGGATATGTGCGCATTCCACTTAAAGTTTTCGTCAAGTATAATACCGAGATATTTGTACGTGTTAACGATGTCTATTCCCTTGGTACAGTCACAGGGTGTCAGGTTTTGATGAAGGCAATCGTAATTATGAAATATTAGTTTTATTTTAGAGCGGTGAATATGCGGTGGTCTTATGTGCATTAATTTCGTCTTTGTTGCATTTATTGCTAGTCCATTATCGTGCGACCATTTAGTTATTAAATCTAATTTACTTTGCATTATATTTATTGCGGTGTGGAGGTCTCTATGTGGCACCACAATTGTTGTATCATCGGCGTAAGCAAATACTTCACAGTTATTAAGTGCTTTAAGCATACTATTTGCATATATAATATACAAAAGTGGACCTAATTTAGACCCTTGAGGAACTCCGTAAAACATTGTTGTGTGATTACTATATTCACTTCGTATTTTAACTCTAAATTGCCTTAATTCTAGGTAGCTTGCAAACCATTTAAGGCAATCTCCTCTTATCCCGGCATTATCTAACGCTTGCAGCAATTTTGTGTGCGATAGTGTGTCAAATGCTTTACTAAAGTCAATAAACAGAGCTAAAGTATGGTAATGCTTCCCCAAGTTTTCATTAATTTTGCCAGCGAATCTACCCAGCAGTTGATTGATGTTCTTATATTTTTGAAATCCATATTGCCTCTAATGAATTATTTTATATTTTGTAATAAATTTAGTTATCCGACTGACAATAACTTCCTCCATAGTTTTTTCAATAACAGGGAGGATAGATATCGGTCGATAATTTTGTGGGTCAGATTTGATTCCGGCTTTGAAAATAGGTTTTATGACTGATAATTTTAATGACTTAGGTACTGTACACTGAGTAAGACTAAGGTTGACAAGATTTGCTATTACAGGGGCTATAACAGGCGCTATTATTCTAAGATATTTTGGTCGAATTCCGTCAAATCCAGGACCCTTACTTTCGTCAAGGCTTTGTATGATTGTCAATATCTCGGTGTCACTGGTTTCCGTAATATATATTGAGTTGGGTATCTTACATTCTGATATATTTATGGACGTCATGTCGCAGTTATGAATTACACTTTTTATTTCCTTGCTAAATGTTGTTGCAAAATTATCACATACAGTTTTTATGCTTTCATTTTGATAGCTTTGGACTATGTGTTCATCTGGACTGATTTTCCTACGACCAACAATCTCATTTATTAACTGCCAAGTTTTTCTTATATCGTGCTTTTATTCTGAAAATTTGGATTGGTAGTAATTATTTCTTGTTCTCTGTACCTACTTCTTTGTTGACATAATTTTTGAATTTCTTATAGTCTGTTTCTATTTTTTTGTCTTTTGGTCTTGCTTTCCATTTTCTATATAATTTATCCCTGCCATCACATAAAGTTTTTAGTTCATTTGTTATCCACTTGTTCGTTTGTTTTTTCTCTATTTTAGAGTACATGCTAGGGAAATAGTATTTTTTTGAAATTGGGTTTTGTTTTCGCGGCTATTTCTATGAGCTCGTTGACGCTCTCCTAGTATTATTTCTTCTTGTTCGATTTCATTTGCGATATCCTATGATAAATTTTTCTGTTGTGTATATCCCATTAACAAGAGCTGGGTCTAAACGATGTTTAAAAATGTCAATTAAGAACTGAAGCAGGCAGTTTTAGTTATAGTATGTCTGCGATAATTGGGGAAAGGAAGTTCAAAAGTGTATAGTTGTTTTCATTCGCTATTAATAGAAATAAGTGGTGTTTGAAGGCGTTAATTGGAGCTGTATGGAGCGGTATGAGGATATCTGCTGAGCTTTCATCGCTATGCTCGCTTGTAGTAAGGGTCTGATTTGGGTGGTCTAGAAAGGGCGTCTGCAACGATATTTGTTTTACTTGGTTTATACTTGAGTTCATAGTTGTACTCTTCATAAATACATTCCCATCTTTTCCTCTTTCCGTTATGGTTTTTATTACTTAAAGCAAATGTGAGAGGTTGGTGGTCGCTGTGAATTATTACTTCGAGCCATCGGTGATGAGGTGGAATACTTTTGTGAAATCTGGGTATGAGAGCATAACCTCCTCTGATATTAGTGAATTTTTGATTTGATTGAAAGCTTGTTCAGCATTGCTGTTCAGTGTAATTATCATTTTACTTGAGGCAGTTTTTGAAACTCGTACGTCTTCTCCTCTGAGGAGTGAATCCATGATTTAGCTAATTTAGCATAATCACGCATAAAACGTCGATAATAACCTGATAATCCAAGGAATGACCTCAAATCTTTCCAGGTCGTTGGATACGTAAATTCTTGGATACTATAAAGATTTGTGAATACATACATGGGAACATTGTTAGCAGAGAAAGCTATCTTTTTCATAACGGACTCTTTCAAATGAATTTGATGGAAGCCGCTTTTTAGATTGAGAACGGAGAAAAATTGACTCCTACATAGTTGCGAAATTATTTCGTTGACTTCAGGTATTGGGTATTTGTCGGCAATTGTTACCGCGTTAAGTTTCCAGTACTCAATTACTACTTCTATTTTTTTTTTAGCACTACCCAAATTGGAAAGTTATGTGCCGATATTGATGGACTAGTTATTCCGTCTCTTAGTAATATTTAAATTTCTTGTGTTATGAAGTCTCTCATAGCTAAAGATAAGGATAATATCAGGAATAAATAGGACTGCCTGACGAGTTTTTAATTTCTTCAACGACGGTGGTTGTATAAGTGAGTTTTGCGTTTGGTTCCGAAAATAATTTAGGATATTTTCCTGTCAAATAATGCATGCCCTGTTTCTGTCGCAATGCCATGTGTTCAGTCCGAATGTCAACTTTATTAACGTCTGCTGTGGATTTCTGTTTAATTTTAATGGTTGTATTTATGCCAATTTTGAGGGTATTACCGTGGTTATTTATAACGGCGGACAAGTCTCTAAGACTGTCGTTTTCCAGTATACCATGAAAGGAAGTTAAAATTAAAAGAAGAAAGAATTTTAAATTTGTATCCTTTTTTCCAAAGAGATTTGCTAAAGTGTGGTGAGTGATTTCCACTTTTCCAGCTATAGAGTTTGCGAAACATGGTTGGTCGTTAAGAAGGGGGTTTGTAACCAGAGGTGGCTGAATATAGTTCTTGCTGGAACCAGTGTCGAAAAGTACTTTGAGAATTTCTCCGTTCTTCGCCCTGCACTCTTTGTATGCTAACGAAGAACATGCCATTCTAAAAAATGTATGTCTGCAAAGTCCGATAGAGTTTTTCGCACTCCTGCGACACCTGTGAATTGTTTTCGTAATTCAGTGCCAACTCATATCCGTCCGTTGTGGGTGACCATTCTTGGTCGCAGTCGTTGGTGTCCTCCCTGATGTTCTGGTTCGCTTTGAGTATGAAAATTTCATAGAGACTTATGTATATGGTATTTGATGAGAAGTGTTCGATGATCTTTTTCCTGCTGGTTTACTGGGTGTTGGTTGAGTCATGTAATTAACTGCCCTAGATTGCATGCAACGATCGACGTCCATGGGCTCTAATTTCAATTTAGTCTACTGAACAAAAAGCTCTATAATTAGCTTGAAATTGTGGAGGAACTGGTCATGCATAATATGATGCGTGGATATTGTAGTGTGTTCGCATATTTAAGGAATTCCTATGTTCATGTGCTTTGGTTATTACATCGCCAAAAGTCTTGGCATATCGCCATTGAGTTCTTTTATAAAAGCATCCCTAGCTTTTTCCCCGTACATGTTTGTGAGGACCCTAATAGCTTCTGGACTTTCTTCCATACAGGATATTTTCTTTAGTATTAGAGAGGTGAGAACACCCGTGCTGAAAAACGAATTGGTAGGCCCCCTGAACCAGGCTACACAGCTATTGTTTGAGAGTTTTTAAGTCTCTCTTATCGGCGAAGTGCCATGTTGGACGAGAGCGTATCGCTGCCCAATTTAAGGGAATACTGTATGACTCCAATACTTCTGCATGGCCCACACTTGTATTCCTATTTTGGGGTTCCCTGGATTTTTCTGCAGCACTCTAAGAGTCTCCCAACACATCTTCTTTCCAGGAGCTAAACTCACTAGGATCCCCTGAAAATTCCCTTTCACTTTCGGGGACTCGATCTGAGTCTGTGCTTCCTGGAGCAACTAATTGTTCGTCCCTCAAATTAAGGAACTCATTCAATATAGTTTGTTTACTAGTTTCTGCCTTCACTTTTAAAAATATGTTGACTATCCTACGGATTGTCTCTTCTAACCCTGTCATTTCGATGTTACTGTTGCTGGCCGTGGAGCCATTATAAAGGATAAAGGGTCTGAGGATTGAGGGTATGATATCGTTTAGCATTTTGAAATAGGTCATTAATCACTAATAATATACTATTTACTATATACTTTCTTAATACAAAACACTTATTCAAAATAAATTATAAATTTTTTCCAAACATTCAAATCAATCCCAATATTTCACTTTATTTCAAGAGCCTTTCAGCGCTAATGCTATTTATGTTTGGTTTTCAAAAATATTATTAAACTATATTTTTTAAATGTTTCTATATTTTCTAAATATTTCATATACTGAGAAAAGAAAATGTTTTATTTTCTTTCACAGTTTAAATATTTATATTCTTAAAATTTCACTAAACTTACAAAATAAGGTAGAGCGCAAGTAATGATAACGACAAGTTTCTGAATGATATGATTCTTTATTTCCCTTGTATGGAACAAGGGCAGACGTTATCGTTGGGTGAGTAAATACAACTGGTCTTCATAAATTAATTACAGCGGCGACTACGCCTAAATACCTGGCTACCTCTTACAATAACCCTACACATGTTCTGCCGTGTGACTTGCCGACTGCAATCCGCAGCGATAGGTGTTTTTTGCTGGCTCGCGTAACTCGTTAGGCGCGCCGTCAGCAATATCGTTGGCAGTGTCAGTGCTTCTTTAGTCAGGTAAATAATTTTCGCACGCTCAGCTCCAGACGCATCGTCAGCGATTTCGGTGGAATTGGACGGAAGCGTGTTTCACTCCGATGTGTAGTTGTTCTTATTGCTGCTGGCTACTGTGGTGTGTTAACTACTCCCCCGCTAGAAGAGGGGGGACGTCCACGGATCCCTTAAGAACGCTGCTCAATATTGCAATATTAGTAATGCGCTTCCGTCCTTTATATTTATTTATTTATTTTATTGTAAAAGGATAATAGAATTATGCCTTAACAAACTAGAGATCAGCTTTAGCGACTGAGGCCATCAGCTTCATAGGTTATTTAGTAATCTATTCACTAAAACTAAAGAGCTAAAATATTACAGTTCAAAAAATATGTTTAGTTTATGGGTAAATTTTATAATTCCTTTTATGTTTGTATGTGTTACATCCGTAAGTAGTTCTTTTAAGTTTGGATTACTTAATTCACTGCGTACGTGTTCTAATGCTGGGCAGATTTGTATTAGGTGCTGAATTGTAAGGTTCGCCGCGTTGCAATAAGGGCATATAGGCGATTGAGAATTTTCCAAAAGATGTTTGTGCGTTAGTCTGGTATGCCCAAGTCGAAAGCGGGTGTAAATAATGTTTTGTATCCTAGGTAATGTTGTGGGTAAGATCGATGGCCGGGGATTAGGGTTTATGGCGTGTTTCACTACGATGTGTAGTTGTTCTTATTGTTGCTGGCTACTGTGGTGTGTTAACTACTCCCCCGCTAGAAGAGGGGACGTCCACGGATCCCTTAAGAACACTCAATTTTGCAATATTAGCAAAGCGCTTCCGTCTTTTATAGATTATGTAGGCTGATATGAGAACAATAAAAAATACTATTGCTAAGATGTAGGCTATAAGCCATTGAGACGATTGTGCTTCGACAAGTCCCTTCAACGATGCAATTTGTCGCAGATTTTTTTGCTTAATGTTGTGCAGGTAAGGAGGTGACAAAAGAGTGGTATGATTTGTCAGGTTCACAAATTGTGCGGGTGCGGCCTCGGGATGCGTGCGTACAATCTTCCGCCAGTTGGTGTACGTAGTGCCATCGATGGTGGTATTCTCTGTGAACTTTATCATGAATGGTCCATTCAAGATTACTGGCGGGGCGTTTCCCTCGCGAGTTTCAACCAATTTATCATTTACAATAATTAAGCCGTCGTCAATTTCTTCCACTGCTTCGATATGACACACAAGAGCTATTCGTATTTGACACTTGGCAAAATATAGTTGATAAGGAATTTTTACAATTCGCAAGTTGTTGATATGTATTGTTACATTTAGATACTACACTAGTCTCTATTATAATTGACTTAAAATTTCTTACAACTGGTTTAATTCTAATTTTCTTACAATTTTGTTCCACTATTGGGTATTTAATTACGAAATATATGTTGTCATAATTTTGCAAAAATTTTAATTTTTAGACTGTTAGTAGATCGTTTATTGTAATACCTGTAGAGTGCTCGTTAGTTAGTAAATTTTTAACCTCATCATTATTTAACAATATTGGATTAATCAATTGTATCTTACCCAAAGTGACGGAATACTGAGCTGATTCTATTTCGTCTATTAACGCTCTGTTTCTTGCTGATATCAAGTCAAAAAGATGTCCAGTGTCAATTTCATGCTGCTTGATCGAGCTAATTACTTTGTTTACGGTGTCGGTTAGCTGGTTAATTTTAATTTGGAGCTGGCTATTAATATAAATCTGTTGTTCATTTGCTTCAATCAAGGATTCTGTCCGAAGTTGGTTAAAGTCATCGAAATCGGGAGTTCCAGCTACGTATTTGAGAGCGGTGCCTAGGAGGTTTATGCTGCGGGATTGTCGGTGGTGAATTCTTAATGAGTCTATTAGTCGTAATATGCGGTCTACGTCCAGTTGGATGGTTTTTCTAATGTGAGCCTATGGAAAATTCTCAAGAAGGACATGCGTTTCTCCGGCTATGTTCTCGTAAATTGTCAAATTCAGGTGGTGAATGATATGTTTATATTGGCGGTAAATTGCAACGTCTCCGTCCAAAATAGGGATGTAGACAGAATTAGTAAAATTTAAAATTTCTGACCGAGATAACGCGGCCGCCATCAAAATCAGGAGCCTAATGATAAAACAAGATTACCTTAGATTACCTTTGTGAATTTGGTTGCCGTCCATAAGGACGGTCGTTTCCAAATCTTTTTGAACTATTTTTTCTGTGTATAATTTGCTAAGTTTATTACCAAGTCTCCTGTTGGATTTTATAAAATCCTTTTCACCTGGCTTAAAAATTTTTGTTACTCGTTTTCGGCTGTGGTATTTAAGGTCAGAATTTTGGGCTTTGGTCTGGCTGTCTTTAATTTCATCTAGGAATTTCGGTGTGCCAGAATGAATAATGTCTATGGGTCGTTGTCTTGTCACTGAATGAATCGTTCTATTGTATTTATATGCGGCGAGCAGTAAAAGGTCATTTGTGTCGTTAAAACCCTGGCCTAATTTAATACATCTACTAATTTCCGAAAGCGTGCCGTGAAACCGTTGTGCTATGGTGAGGTGGGGTTGTATAAATCGAAATATTGAAACTATCTCTCAGTAAGGATTTTACAGTATTTGAGTTTAGGGATTTTTCAATGTCGCATACAAGAATTTTGGTATTTTTGAAAAAATGTATGATACGGATAATAAGTTTTTTATATCTGCTACTGATCTAGAAGCAATTGATTGGACTAAGGTAAATTTTGAAACTTTGTCTATGCAGGTCAAGTAATGTTTGCCGTCCGTCGAAAAAATGTATATATGAAGTATTTCACCAGATTCGCTAGGAATCGGTGTGCTCCTATTTCGGGGTTTGCTGGATGACGTTGGAATTTTGCTTCCTGGCAAATTTTTCAGCTTAGGATTATTTCCTTCAGCATTTTACGCATATGCGGGAAATATTAATCTCTCGAGATTTGCACCATGTTTTTCCTAAGGGAGCGATGCGCTCTGCTGTGCTCTGTATGAAGAATTTCTTTTTGGTCGAGGAGAGGTTATATGGTGCCTAACTTACGACTTAAAAAAAAATTTTCGTGGTTCTTGAGCTTGTGGTCCCTTCTTCAAGGATTATCTGATTTCTAAAGGAATTAATGGGGTTCAGAGACGTAGTGATAACGTCCGTTGACGCTTCTTCGCTATGAGCCGTCTCGTTCTCTGATGGGAGATCTGACTTAGGATCTAAGATATTTATATGTTGTCTCGATAATGCGTCCGCCACAACGATTTCCTTGCCTGGCTTATAGTGGAATTTAGGTGAAAATTCTTCCACGAAAGCCCTCCATCGTTTTAACTTAGCATTCGGATTCTTATCCGATATCGAGAAGGTAAGGGGTTGATGGTCAGTATAAATATTAATGTTATTTGCACCATATAGGTAATTTCTAAGTTTTTGAAGGGCCCAGACAGTTGCGAGGAGCTCTCGCTCGTTGGCTGCATAATGTTCCTCTGTCTGAGATAGAGTTCCCGATACCATAGTAATAGGCCTGACTCCCTGTGAAAGCACGGCGCCTAAGGCATGAGAGGATGCATCTATTGTTAAATCGAAGGGTTTATCGCAGTCTGGGTAGAAAAGAAGAATGTCCTCTGAGGACAAAATATTTTTAATTTTCCGGAAAGCTTTATGGGCTTCATAGTCAAATACAATTTCTATCTTTTTGCAAACATTTGCGCCAATTGTTCCATTTTCACCCCCCAAATACTTTAATAAGGGTTTAGCAATTTGCGCGTAGTCTTTTAGTAACTAGACAACCCTAGGAAGGAGCGCAAGGCGCGCAGCGTTTAAGGAACCTGTAGTTCACAATGTTTTTTAGTTTCTCCTTCGATGTTCGAATACCATCTTTGGAGACAACAAATCTAAGAAATTCAACCTCAGTTTTAAAGAACTGAGTTTTTTCCAAGGATACTCTCATATTGGTCAAGTACAATTTGTCAAGAATCCGGCTCACATCTTGCAGGTGTGGTTTGTAGTCGCTGGAGAATATAATTATGTCTTCTATATAGACGTAACTGCTCCTACCGATTTCGTCCCTAAGGACGTCGTCGATGGCGCGCTGGAAACTGCTGGAGCCATTTTTTAGACTAAATGGTAGCCGGCAAAACCCATATTTTCCGTTGTTTACGGAGAATGCGGTTTTTCCCTATCCTTTTCCGCCAGTGTGATTTGGTGGAAACCGGATTTCAAATCTATTGTGGTGAAAATTGATGATTTTCCTAGGTTGGCCAGAATTACCGAAGTGTTCGCATTTAGTTTTTTGAAATCTATTACTATACGCATCTTCCTTTCCCCTGCATCGTTTGTTCCCTTCTTGTACACCACCCACACTAATAATGCCATCGCGCAATAAATTACTCACTTCTTCATTTACGAATCCAGAAACCGCCATTGGGTACGGTAGCTACGATGTTTGTGTTGTATGGCAAGGACTCGTTTGGGTCGGGAAAAACAGCAGCGTGTTTTAATTTGATGTTATTAACATCCTTGCAATAAAAGTACATTAGTTTCTCTGAACCGCCCCTATAATTAATAATGCCCTTGTTTATGTTCAGTCTAGCGTCTATTTCTCGTAGAATTATACCGTCGAAAGTATGCAGAGTCGGTAAAATAAAACATGAAGTATATGTATTGAAAATATTTATAGTTAATTTTTTGGTGATTCGGTTCTTGCCATGAATTGACGTAACAGAGAAATGTTTGGTACCCTTCCAGTTGTATTCTTTAATGTAATTTTTAGACGCACCTGCATCTATTAATAGTTTTAATTGCTTTCCTCCGAATGTCCTGCTAACGTATGGTAGCAGGGATCTGCCCCTAAAAAATTTATCTCGTCTGTAGTTTTCTCCTGGGACGGACAGTCAGTATAAGAGTTCTCGTTGTCTGCACAGTCGTCAAAATATTCGGGTTGGTAATAACAGCTGGGATCCTCAATAGTATCGTCCGTCACGGTACTTTGTCCTAAATGGTTTAAGCGTTGTATTTTATTGAGGTTAGCACGGTCGCTGTCGCGATGTCTTTTCTGTGCTTGTTGAGTATCTGAAGTTATGGTATTTCTTGGGTATTGATTCCCGAAAGCTGTGCTTCCTGAAGGGGAAATCCTTGTAATAGGAGAAGAAGTTGATGGTTGTACCACTTGTGGTGCAGCCCTAATATTGGAACCTATATTCTGCTGTGGATATCTGAATCTCGAGAGGGTTGGATCCACATCCATGAAAGTGGGCCTCGAAACAGACTTATGTTGCTGTTGTCCACCTGACTGTCTATAGAAATGAGGGCAAATTAACAGAATTCTGGTGAAGTTACGTGATTGCATGCCGTTAGCTGGGAATTTATTTTCTGAAAACCTCTGGGCAAATAACGAGCGCGTCTGGTTCGATTCCAGTTCTTGCGCTAGTACCAAGGTCGATGCCATGTTGGATGGCCTTGACGGAAATAGGATATCCCATAGCGGGTGGTTGAGACCCGATATATTAATGCATCCTGATGATATTTGGTATTTAGTGATTCCAGGACATCCTTCTTGTTTTCGAGGTCATTAAATTATTGTTGCTAATAGCGGTTGGTTTTCTTCCCACCTCATCGTAAAACGCTGTAATAGACAGTCTTCCCTGTCGGAGGGTAGACATTTCCTGCTCCAAGATGTATACGGGTTTCTTGTCTGAGTAGGTGAAATCTAGCCTTACTATTATCGCTTTGAAATTAAGGATTGTATTGAATGACGACAATGTCGAATCCGCTGATCCGACGACTTTGTTTCTAATGATAGCCAATGAGGTCGATTGTGATCGCCCTATATTCCTCTACCTGAACCGGTCTTTCGATTAGTGTTAACCTAGCGGTAAGTTCGTCAATAGTCGTTAGGAAGTCACGTCTCGTCTGCACCGTTGCTGTCCGTACAGCGGCACCCAACATGGCGCGAAGACTATTTTCGTCCATGGTCCCTGATATTTCTTGGATTCAATTATTTACTTTAATTTTTTATTTCCAATTCAAATCACAATTTTTACTTAAATTATTTCAGATAGGCTGACGCTTTAATTCAGTTAATCTTAATCACAAATATGTCACAAGTTTTACTAAACTTAATTCAGATAGGCTGTTGCTCTAATTCAATTAATCCTAATCACAAATATGCCACAATTTTTACTAAAATTATTTCAGATAGGCTGTTGCTTTAATTCAATTAATCCTAATCACAAATGTGAGCACTCTACCTACATAGGTTCTTTCATAGTAAAATAGTACATTATTCGCCTTCGTCTCTTGATGGTTGTGTTTCGAGATTTCCTCTGTCCCCGGGTGGCTACGCCCACGCTTGGCGTGCGAACTTTGTTGGAACTTCTATCGTCCCTCGATGGCAACGCCTAGGCTTGGCTTATTGATTTTTGTTCGCACTAAAACGTGCTTTAAATGTTTACGCGGATACGTATGCGTTTTTCACAACACTTCATTGATAGCGAACTTTTTATTAAGATTGTTCTTCGATGTGCTTTCGAGCATCGCGGCCACGATTATAATTTATAAGGACTTTTTTGTGGCCCCACGTTGGGCGCCAGTAATGATAACGACAAGTTTCTGAATGATGTGATTCTTAATTTCCCTTGTATGGAACAAGGGCAGCCGTTATCGTTGGGTGAGTAAGTAGAACTGATCTTCATAAATTAATTACAGCGGCGACTACGCCTAAATACCTGGCTACTTCTTACAATAACCCTACAGATGTTCTGCCGTGTGACTTGCCTACTGCAATCCGCAGCGATAGGTGTTTTTTGCTGTCACGCGTAACTCGTTAGGCGCGTCGTTAGCAATATCGTTGGCAGTGGAGTATCTGGCTTCTTTAGTCAGGTAAATAATTTTCGCACGTTCAGCTCCAGACGCATCATCAGCGATTTCGGTGGAATTGGACGGAAGCGTGTTTCACTCCGATGTGTAGTTGTTTATTGTTGCTTGCTGCTGTGGTGTGTTAACTCGCATAGTGACGGGATGGTCTGGATGTTTCATTTTTGTTCGCCTTTCCAACGATGACTCGGGCCCTAAATCCGGACACGCTTCGGTCTTCAAAAGCTTGGAATGTCCGGATCCTTAATTGGGAAAGTGCCTCTGCCCGGCCGTGAATGTCCTCGTAAAGGCAAAGGCTGACATCACCACCATCTAAGAGATGATCGGACCTTGCGACGTCTACTACAGCTGGCATATAAAGGAGGGCAAGTTCGGTGTTGGATTTGTGGTGGGAGAGAGACTTCGTCGCCCAGTACTGTAGGTCACTCTTCTTCAACATCTCGCTGACTTGCGCACCGGCTCCTAAAGAGGAGATAAAGAAGATATAAACTCGTGATTGGCGATTTTAATGACAAGGGAGGAAGGGAAGGAATTTTTGGTCCTACAATCGGTACATTCAGCCTACACGACGAAATGTCCGCTAACAGACAGAGGCTGATCGACTTCGCCGGGGCCCAGTTTCAAGCATAAAAATGTACATTGAGCTAAATGGCTATCTCCTAATGTAAAAACACGAATTCCGACATCCAGAGTACATTCAAACTGTGGAGGGGACTCTTCTTCACACTGCTTAATGGTAGTGGCGCGGAAAACATCGAAGATCATGAACCCGAACTTCCCATCAATGAAGACGGAATCGAAGTACCGTTACCCCACCTGGACGAAACTCGAACGGCAATAGCGGGGGGCTGCTAAAGTGCATACACCAGCTCATGTGCAAAATATGGTCAGACGAACGTACATATGTCTGCTGATTGGAAGTTAATTGTACTCTGCCCAATCCACCCGAAAGGCGATCCTGCAGTATGCGCCAACTACTGTGGGATCAGTCTCCTTAGCAAAGCATATAAGGTTCTGTCGAGCATATTGTTTGAACGACTTAAGCCTACCGTGAACAAATTGGTTGGACTTTATCTGTGTGGCTTTAGGCCTGGCAAATCTTCCACCGATCAAATATTCACGATACACCAAATCTTGGAGAAAACCCGAAAAAGAAGAATGAACACACACTTCTTTTTGTCGACTTAAAATCCACTTTCGATAGCATGAGAAGAAGCTGCCTATTTGCCACAATGTCTGAATTTGGTACCCCAAACAAAGCTAACACGGTTAAGTAAAATGACGTTGAGCAGCAACACCACCTCAGTCCAAATCGCGAAGGACCTCTCCGTGACATTTGAAACCAAACAAGGCTTCCGACAGAGTGACTCTGTTTTTGCGACTTCTTTAACATTATATTAGAAAAGATAATTCGAGCTGTAGAATTGAACCGTTCAGCCAACATATTTTATAAGATCGTATATCTTCTGGCGTATAGTGATTATACCGATATCATCGGCTTCAACACCCGCACCGTTACTTTTGCCTTTTCGAAACTGGATAAAGAAGCAAAACGTATGGGTTTGGAAGTGAACGAGGGCAAAACTAAGTACCTCCTGTCATCAAATATACAGTCACTGCACTCGCGTCTTGGCTCCCGCATCACTGTTGAGAATTACAATGTCGAAAAAGTGGAGGACTTTGTTTATCTGGGAACAAACATTAACACCTACAATAATGTCAGCCTGGAAATCCAACGCAGAATATCACCTGCCAGCAAGTTCTACTTAGGGCTGAGTAGGCAATTGCGCAGTAAACCCCTCTCCCGACGAACCAAAACCACACTCTATAAGTCTCTCATTACGCCCCTGCTATTTTATAGCGGTGAGCATGGGCGCTGACTGCATCGGATGAGACGGCCTTTAGAGTGTTCGAAAGAAAGTCCCCCGCCAATTAAGTAAGTAGCTAAATGTCAGCTGCGCGATGGTGTGTTATGTCGCGCGTGTGGGGTGTTGGATTTGCTGTCTTTATGTAAGCTGCGCAATGGGTTGCGTTAGGTTATATATTCGTGCGCATTGCATCGATGAAGTCAAAACCAGCTTATTAAGTTCGAAAGCAGGAGAAGCGCGACTACAGGTTCTCACTGTACCAAAGCTTGAGTTATGCGCAGCAATACTACTTTCTGAACTATTAGAATTGGTCAGTCAGGCTCAAATATTTTATTGCCTCGCACACTGTTGGTCGGATTCAACCACCATCTTATCGTTGCTACGGTAGGAGTCTTTAAACTTCAGTACCTTCGTTTTTAACAGGGTTTGCCGAATACAAACGCTAACGAAGAGGATATTATGGCATCATATTCCACCTGCGCTTAACCCAGCTGACATCTTATCGCATACAAAGCTTGACAGACTAAATTCATCTTCAATTTTGGCTGATTGTGGCGAAAGACAATACCAGTGTCGTCAATGAATTCTTAAGATGCTTTCGTCTAAAACCAAAAATTATGGAACTCATCATGGGTGATTTTCCACAACACAGAGTGGGGTCAAGTAGGCCATTGATTTTTGTGGTCCGCTTTACTTAAAGTCAGAGATGCAAAACAAGGGGCCAGTCAAGGGCTACATTTGCATTTTTATTTGTTTTGCAACAAATAAAACGCATTTGGAGCTGGTCTGTGATTTCTCTACCGCTTCGTTTCCGATAGCCCTCAAGCGATTCATTTCGACATGTGGAGACCGTGAATCTGGTCTGATAATGCTACAAATTTAATTGGAGCCAGAAATGAATTGGCAGAGCTCAAAAATCTTTCCTTATTTATCTACCTACATTTGTGTATGTGCATAAGTAGCATGAATAGTTATGTAGGTATTCTTATGTATCTTCATGTGTAAATATACAAATATGCTAATTTAGCATGTCGCATTAAGTGAACCGATAACCGTAACGAACATTAGTTTGTAAATTAGTAGAAGTCCGCTAGGTACCAAGCACTTTGTATATGCTTAACATTTCTTTATACACCCTTATCTCTATATACAAAAAAGCTTGCCAGCTCCAAACATAAGCAAAATTGCAAGAATTTTAAAAACCAGACCAAAACTACGCCCACCTCTCATATAACGGTAACTTTCTAAAATAAAAAAATCGATATTTTAATCAGCATTAAAAACAATTCGCCCAAATTTAATATGAAGGATAGGGGCGCACTCACACATATGCCCAATCAAAAAAATTTGGAAACGGGCGTGGCAACACCCACATATGAGCAAATAACTAAATAACTAAAATAACTAAACTGCTCTCGTGATATACAGACGTGCTTTTATTTCGCTCTGCTGTTTTTGGTTTTTTTTTTCAATTATGGACGATTTTTGTGGCAAATGTGATAAGGCCTTTTCAAGGAATGACATTTTTGTAATGGGCTTTGCAAAAAACGTCTTCATCGCGCTTGTTGTGAGGGCACCATATCTGAATATGATGTGAAGTTGCTTAAATCGAATCGGCATTTTTGTTATTTGTGCAATGAGTGCGTTAACATGCTCGAAAAACTATGTAAAGCCTTTGATTCAGTGCTTGTGTCGAAAAAAGTTGGTATTGAATCCGCAATGACTTCATTTGATATCAAATATAAGGATTTATCAAAGCAAATTGATGATTTGAAAAAACAAATTGACGCTAATAATCAGTCTAAAATTGATTTGGATCAAGTGAAAGCAAGAAATTTTGAAGTGTTAGCTGCCGATGTGAATGCTGTTAAAAGTGCTATTGTTGCCAATTCTTCTTCTGTTACGAATAATAACAACAGTAACGGTCGTCCGCCTATTGCTCTCGACGTTGCTGCCGCTGTTCCTGTCCCTCCGCTGTTATGGGCTCAGTATGTTTCTGTGTTAAGTGATAACGGCTTATCTCCCACAGTCTCGGCTGCACCGTCACTCCAACGAAAATTGTCTGCTGTTAATGTTAATTCAGATGCTAATGTTAATCCAGCGATCCAACCGGCTGCTGTTGTGCCTAACTCGGCTCTGTTGTCTAAGTCGCCTTTTTCTCGTTCTGCAAACTCCGCTAATGCTGCTGCTGCCATTAGTGTGAGTGCTTTTTCAACGTCTTCTCAGACTTCCACGTATGCGGCTACGAATGCTGTTACTCAGCCGTCTGTGGTTGGTGTGGATTCGAATGCTTGGACTACTGTGCGTCAAAAGAAGGTGCACAATCGTAAAAATCGTAGAAATCTCGTTGTTGGAAGTAATGACAATGTGGAATTGGATGTCGTCATTAGAAATAAATGGGTAAACGTTTCGTCTTTTAAGCCGTCCGTGACAGCAGCGAGTGTAATCGCATATGTCTCGAAAAATTCTGGCATTGATAGCAAACACCTTGCTTGCTACAAACTTGTCAAAAAAGAGGAATCCCTTGACAACATTCGCAGTGTAAATTTTAAACTTGGTGTCTCGTCTGCGTTTTATGAAAAGATATTCAGTCCTGATGTGTGGCCTTCTGGAATTAAAGTTCGGCCTTTTCTTTCTTTTCAAAAGTTACAAAATACGGAACCGCATAAATAGTTCAGAGACAATTTCTAAAGACTGTAACTCCATTAAGATATATTTTCATAACACCTCTGGTATACGAACAAAGTCTGAGGATGTGCGCTTATTGAGTTCGCACTTAGAGTACGACGTATTTGTAATTATAGAGACTTGGCTTAACGAGAATTTTTATGATGCCGAGTTTTTCAATCTTAACCACTACGATGTTTTCCGTAAGGATCGAGATGCTGCTAAAACTGGTTGCAGTAGGGGTGGAGGTGTTCTCATCGCTTCCCGCTGTGAACTCCACGCGTCGTTAATTACATTAAGGTTCACGGACTCCTTGATTGATCAGCTTTGTGTGCGTTTGCATGGTAAATCCGGATTGCTGTACCTCTGTGTGTCCTACATTCCACCGGCTAGTGGTGAATATATCTATAAGTCGCAGGTTGACAATATTATTGCCCTCCAATCGGTAATTGGTGAACACCAGCTATGCGTTCTTGGGGACTTCAACCTTTGCAATATTTCATGGTCGTATATTTGTAATAACTTGTATTTAACTCCATCTAATGTAAGTAATACCTTAGAATCGTATTTAATTGATAATTTTTTAAATATTAATTTAGCTCAAATTAATTGATCCTTTAATGAACTTAACCGCATCTTAGACCTAATTTTTGTTAGCGATAATATTAAATTTAATTTAAATTTGGCCTGTACTGCAATCTCACCGCCGAATATGCATCACTCCCCTTTAGTACTGGAGGTTGAGCTTTTCGAATATTTTCCTGTTTCTAGAGAAATTCAAAGGGTTTCTTTTAATTATGGTGCTTGCGGTTTTGATTTTCTGGACCATGCTTTCTCCACTATTGATTGGAGTGCTGCATTTAGTTCCGGTGATGCTGCTTTTTGCTTTGATGTTTTTAAGAATATTATCTATGATATAAGTTATAAGTATATTCCGGTTTTTACCAATCATACATATAGGCTACCTTGGCACACAAGGGAGTTGAAGCGTCTTAAGAATCAGGAACAAGTTTCTTAAAAAGTATAAAACAACTAATGAGGCCAGACACTTTGTTTCTTACTCTAATTTTCGAGATCAATTTATTAATCTCAATAAAGCATGTTATAAAGGGTACATTGCTATCTTTGAAAGTAACATCAAAAGTAACCCCAAGTGTTTTTGGCGCTACATCAAGTCCATGAAGCGTACCTCCAGCGTTCCTACTTCTGTTTTTTATGATGATGCTACTGCTGCCACATTAAAGGATGCAGCTAATCTTTTCGCCGATTTCTTTGCTTCAAACTTTGTCTCGGATGACGAGGTTTTAGATCCGGATTGTGATGCTCCTTCTCCGGGTACATTGCTGAATACCTCTCCTATCACGGTAATTTCCAAAAATCAAAAAACGCGATATTTAAGTAACAATTGAAAAGAATGTGCGTAAATTTAATACGTAGAACTAGGTTGCTCAAGCAAATCCACGTCATAAAACAAATGGTAATAGGCGTGGCGCCACCCACTTCCGGACGACTAAGTATATCTCAAAAAATGTGCGACCACACTCCACCAAATTTGGTACACAAATTGTGAAACTCGTACAAATCCCATGATCACCTCTCATATAACGACAAAAGAAAATAAAAAAATAAATAAATAAAAATCCGATACTTATAAAGTATACCATATAATTTACTCAAATTTTATAGACAAAATTGGGTTTGAGAAAGAAATTCATGGAATGAAAAATGTTGCGAATGGACATGGTATCGCCCATCTAAAATTAAATATGTACGTACATATATCTCCGAAATTTCGTTATTAAATTCTACCACATTACGTGCACTTTCCATTTCTAGTCAAAAACCACCAATTCGAAAATTATAGAAGTCAACTAAACCCTCGGTAATTTACAACAAATCAAAATTTTCAATATTTTCTTGAATCATATCAAATTTCTAATTATTCGAATAAAGAATTTAAATAGACAAATAACACAGTGCTACAAAAAAGAATGAAGTCGGAATACCTGGAAAGTGATGTTATTTTCCTTGTAGGTCTTATCGAGTAGAACGAGAATCCAATCTTGGAATTTGTCAAACACCCCCAAAATCTCGACTTAACCTTAAAAAACCGATTTTTCGTGCTTTTGCGCACTTCTTAGCCCATATCTTAGCTAATTAACAACCGATTTTTATTCTAAGAACGGTTTAAGAAAGAAGAAACTCAGACCTTTTGAAAGATATATAGATGTCTTAATAAAGCTGAAGAAATTTACTTGTTTTTGCATAACAAACTTAAATTTTGCTACCCTTTTTCTTCTTATTTTGACTTTGGCGATATTTTCACACACTATTTTATGAAATCACAAAATGAGTTTTGATAAGATTCAAAGAGCACGTTTAATACCGAGTTCAACGAATGTTTCTTTTAAAAAATCCGCCAAAAAGTTACTGAGTTATTTTACTTTTTATAAGAACGAAATTTTTGCAAAAATTTACAACGAACTTAATTTACTAATAAATATTATTAAATGAAAATATATAGATCAAAAGTGCTTTTTTGACCGTTTTTTTGAGTGTCACACTGTGTAATTAAAGAATCAAAATTTTGGAAAATTAGTGTTTCTTTAGATGTTGAACAATGCTTTTGGGATTATATATTATACCTTGATCTAAAGAATATCTGTATTCATCGAATATCATATATCAACGTTTCCTCTTAAGTTGGGACGTGAGCGCGCCCGTTTTCTAATAAATATTATATAGCCTGATTTATAGGATTTGTACACTAAATATTGTACATCTGCATGAAATAGATGTGTAGTTACAAGGAATTTAGGGTTTTCACTGTATAGGGCGCGGCACCGCCCATTTTTCCAAAATGATACACAGTTTGCTCTATAAGACCCATATATGTATACCCAAATATCATTCATCTGCACCGAATAGTTGCGAATATAATAGGAATTCAATTTTTCTCTTCCATGAGGCGTGGCACCGCCAAATTTATCCTGTCGGGCCCGAAGGCCACATGCACCTACTATAAACTGACATAAATATCGGTTCTGTAATTTGGACGACTATAAAGGACAAACATTATTTTTTATATATAAAATTAACTTTGAAATAAAAACATGCACCAGGTATTTATAGTTCGATTGAATCCGAACGTAGACACTTCCTTACTTTTTCTACCCGAGCGCAGTGGTACTCGGGGTTGTATAACTTTATTCAGGTAAGAGTTTTTGGTAACGTCATATACATAGCAGCTCAGATAGATATAGACGTAGGCACGCTTCGTATTTCAACCCAGTAATAACCCTTTTGAAAATTATGCGATATTCTTAGTAATGACATTTGTAATCAGAAATTCATAATTGTTGGAGTTTTTAATCTATGCTTAAAGTCTACTGAGGGTAGAATAGGAAATTTTCTTAAGGAAAACAGTTTTAAATCGTTTTTTAAATTGGGATGGTAAAATGGTTAACGTAGTTACTTATGATACGGTTTACAAGTACCACGATAGTAGTTGTGTTTCTGACTTTGACTAAATTCCCCACTTACCACTATCCTTAGAAGAAAAATAAGTACTTATATTTAAGTATAATAAGGAACTTGCTTAACATAATAAAGAATAAATATGTACTATTAAAACTATTTTAAATCTAATATTATAATATAAGGAATATAACAATACTTTTTTAAGTATATAACTGTACGTAAACACATAAATCAAAAGCATATCAATTTATTTTAGTTTTTATTTAGTCAAAAACTCATTTAATTTTTCAAAAGTAAGATTATTACATTCACTAGTTTTATTGCATACAACATCTACGGTTTATTTAAATAAAAACTTGCGGCAGGTATTTATAGTTCGTTGCAGCCGAACTTGAACTTTCCCTTACTTGATTGCTTAATTTTTTGAATTCTAAGACCCACTTGTGAGAAAACAGGTTATCTATTTAACTCAGAGTTTACCGGTTAAATTGATAAATTTTCCTGGGCAGCAGTATGTTAGGCATTAACTCAGAGTTGAATTTAAAAAAATTCATCAAATTCGAAGAATATGTCATAAGAGAAATGTGCATAGTCTAGGTAACTGGATTAATTTGATGCAAGAAAAACTCTGGGCTATGAAATCAAACACATAACTCTGAATTACTTATCGCTTTATTTATAAATTAAACCCTAGATTTTCCGCATGTGGGTCTAAGTGTACATTTTAAAGTACTTATGTCTGAGTTTGAGTTTATCTTTGCCCTCTGTGATCCGATACTCACAATGGTGTCACAATATAAGTTATTATTAGGTCCGTTTATTTGTACCCGACTTGCTAAAGAATACTCCAACATGGATAAAATTTCCGTGAGTTGCAAAAGCATGTGAGATGGCGCCGTGTGTAGAAGTCCAGGGAAGTGGGGAAAGTCTCTGATCGCCATTCAACTGGGAGTGGCCAGAACGATTCTTCTGCATACGGTTCAAGGAGCTCACAACTTCCGGGTGATTTCACCCAAGTGTCCTCTGGGTATCTCCCGAACACCCGTTTGGGGGCGGGCGTCTGACTAGGAGCAAGCGGCACGCTATATGAATGTGCCCTAAATCAAGAAATCCCCAGATTCTGGTTGTGCGCTGGGCTCGGTACCCGCCAAGTAAAAACTCTTTCCAATGAAAATTTTTTTAGAAAAGCCTCAGATGAGACCCCCTATACTGATGACGACCACGGCAAATGTTTAAAGGACTACGATTTAAGGGCATGCACCAGGAATGTCCGAACCCTTAATTGGAAAGGTGCCTCTGTCCGGCTGGTGGATGTCCTCGTAAAGGCAATGGCTGCCATGTAAAAGAGCGCAAGTTCGGTGTTGGGTTTGTGGAGGGAGAGAGACTTCGTCACAAAGTATTGTCGATCACCCCGGTGGACGAACGTCTCGGCACGATTCGCATCAAAGCTAGATTCTTTAATATCTCGCTGATTTGCACCAACGCCCCTACGGAAGAGAAGGACGATGTGACCAAAGATAACTTCTATGAGTGACTTGAGCGCGCGAACGAACGGTGCCCCCGCCAGGATTAAAACTCGTGCAAGGCGATTTTAATGCCACGGTGGGAAGGAAAGGAATTTTTGGTACCCACAGTGGGTACTTTCAGCCTACACGACGAAACATCCGCTATCAGACTGAGGCTGATCGACTTCGCCGGGGCCCGAAACATGGTAGCATGTACCACCAGGTTCAAGCATAAAAGGATACAGCAAGCTACATGGCTATCTCCTGATGGAAAAACACGAAATCAAATTGATCATGTTGTGGTGGAAGCATAGCTGGGTACTAATGATTAGAAATCCTAATGATTAGCAATCGGATTAGATGTCTTTTTTTGGCCGAACAATTGATTGATTTTGATTAGTTGGCCATTTTAGACGATTACTAATTGATTTGATTAGAAGTAATCGAAAATCTAATCGCGATTAGTGACGATTAGCATTTCTAATCAAATCTAATCAAAAAATCTAATCGATTAGATATCTTGAGTAGTTTTGATTAGATGGACATTTTGAACTAGTTTTGTGACCAAAATTTGTATTTATCATATTTATTTTATATATTTACATAATATAACAGTTTTTAAAATTGCATACCTGGGTCACCCTGTTGTATACACGTACCTTACAGAAAGCTGGCGCTTGTGAAACGCAGGAGTTTTAATGAGCGGTAATTGTTAAACATAAAGCGAAAAGTGCGGCAGTGAAAAATCATCGCATTCGGTCTGTTTAGTTTGTTACAAATAATTTTGTAAATTGTAGCTGTCGACATGGACCAAATTTTGTTCGAAGGCGAAGACTTTTCGTCAGACGATGATGTTGCTGATCCGAACTATGTACCGGAGAAGGTCATCCGCAAGAGGAATATAGTTATGGAGAGCGAGCCGGCAGTGAGTGCTAAAAGAATGCGTAGCACCGGAAGTTCACCGAAATTAATTTTCCACCCTGAATTCTATGTGTCAATGGAAAAAGCTTGTTAAAATAAGTGTTGGTGAAGTTCAAACAATGTTGTGATGTTGTAGAGGTTGTCTTTAAATTGTGATGTTAAATTGATTTTAAATCGTTATATTAACTGTTTCTTCTTGTTGTGACAGACAAATGGAGGAACAACAGCTAAATATGCAGCCTATAACAAAATGATAAAAGGCACAGGAGAAGTGACATCCAACTTCATATCCCATTTAAAAGTTCGGCACAGTGAGCTGCACAAAAAATATATGAAGATGAAAGCAGGTTCTTCTGATGAAAGCACGTCGCAGGAAGCTTTCGAAAAAAAAATTATTCGCTTTCTTGTAGACTGCGCGTTACCGGTTTCTCTAGTAGGGAAGGAGTCATTTCGTGACCTGTTTAGCGGCACTGGATTAAAAGTTATGTGCAAAAAAACAGCCATAAAAAAACTCGATGAAAACTACAACAGCATGTTGAGTACGGTACAGACAGCCATGTCTTCATCGAAATATTTCTGCACCACAGCGGACATTTGGTCGGGTAATCACAGGAGCTTCTTGGGTTATACCTGTCATTGGTTTGATACAAATTTCGAAAGGAAATCAGCTGCGTTGGCGTGTAAAAGAATTTTTGGTGTGCATTCGGCGGAGAAAATCGCACAAATGGTCGGGGAAACGAACAGTTCCTTTGGCCTGAATACGACCAACGTTATAATGACCATCACGGACAACGGTTCGAACTTTGTGAAGGCATTTCGTGACCATGGCTTGAGGGAAACTGATGGCGAAGAGGCAGAGGAAGACAGCGAAGACGAAATGCCGACTTTCCAAAATGACAAATATTTGCCGAAGCACGAAAGGTGTGCCTCTCACACACTGAATTTACTAGCTACCACTGACTTCCACAGGATTTTGAGAGAGCATCCAGCACTACATAGTCAACACACAATGGTAATATTTATACATAGTTTAATTGAAATGCCCTGAAATTTGGACGAAATATTGTGTGTTAAAAGAAGCATGCATAGCGTTTAACACCCCACTGGCATCTTCAGCGCCCGTCGAACGCCTGTTTTCATTTGCAGGCATAATCAACACTCCAATACGAAATTCATTGTCGGACTTTTCTTTTGAAAAGTTGGTATTAATGAAGTCTAATGTAAATTTTTTATGAATTATATGTAACGAAAATCAGCATTCATTTAAAGAGGCGTAATTTTAATATCGAAATGTATTTTTTTTTTCAGAACTGACGAAATATGAATTTGGTTTTTTTTTGTTGACTTCTTGTGAGCTATAATGTTTGAATTTGTCGTACATATGTTTTAATATCAATACTTGCTTTCTAGTATTTGAAATCCTACATAGATCTATTAAATAAGTATATGTGTATGTTATATTATGTAAATATATAAAATAAATATGATAAATACAAATTTTGGTCACAAAACTAGTTCAAAATGTCCATCTAATCCAAACTAATCAAGATATCTAATCGATTAGATTTTTTGATTAGTTTTGATTAGAAATGCTAATCGTCACTAATCGCGATTAGGTTTTCGATTAATTCTAATCTAATCAATTAGTAATCTGAAACTTTCATAAAAAAAAATGTCTAATGATTAGAGTACATTTTTTTTCTAATCCTAATGATTTCTAATTCTAATCGAAATTCCCCAGCTTGCATGCTTCCAGTGTTTTAAACGTGCGCACTGTTCGAGGAGCTAACATCGACTCGGATCATCATCTCGTCGCAGCCAAGATTCGCACTTGCCTCTGTGCAGCAAAAAGCGCGCGCTCAGTGACACGTGGAAAGCTCGAAGTCCAACAGCTGCAATCGTAACAGATAACCGACCATTTCATTACTCGCCTTGCACTCCAGCTCTCTGAGAACAATGTTCAACAATCGGATGTCTGCGCGGAATGGGACCATATTTCTAACTCACTACGTACCGCCGCTAAAGAGATCATTGGTTTCCAGCCAGACCGAAAAATCGGCTGGTACGATGAGGAATCCCGCGCCGCCATAGAAAAGAAAGATGCCACCTAGAGGGCCACGCTGAGAACGGGCGCAACGTGAACCGTGCGGGAGAGATATCGGGAGTTGAAGAAGGAAGCGAGGTGCATTTTGCGAAAAAGAAGAGAGAGGCCGAGATGCGCGAGTTCGAAGAGCATGAAATGCTAGCCGATAGGAAAAATGCCCGAAAATTTTATCAGAAGGTACGGCGGTTACAGAAGGTTTCAAGCCCGGGGCGATTACCTGTAAGAATCAAAACGGCGACCTGATAACCAATATTCAGAGTACACTCAAACTGTGGAAGGAACACTTCTTCACGCTGCTTAATGATAGTGGCGCGGAAAACGTTGCAGATTATGAACCCGAACCCCCAATCAATCAAGACGGAGTCGAAGTACCGTTACCCGATCAGGACTAAACGCGAACGGTCATTGCGCGGCTAAAAATGATGAGGCCGCTGGTGCTGACGGCGAGGGGCTGGTAAAGTGCATGCACCAGCTCATTTGCAAAATATGGTCGGACGAACGCATGCCTGCTGATTGGAAGTTAAGTATACTCTGCCCAATCCACAAAAAGGGCGATCTTGCAATCAGCGGCAACTATCGCGGGATCAGTCTTCTTTGCATAGCATATAAGGTTCTGTCGAGCGTATGGTGCTATTTGAGAACAGAAAATAGTTGTGCAAACAAATTTTCGATCGACATTAAAAGCTGAATGTTGACGTAGACAAATTGCTTAGAGTTGCTAAAGTTTTAACAGATATTATCCCAGGTGCATAAATTAATCAATTTAAATATCTAAAAGTATTTTCTCACAAATGCATTAAAATGTCTGCTATTGGTTTGACTTTTCGTGCTTACTCTACCTCATTAAATGCAATATAAGAAGCTATTTTCAATATAAAAAGTTACAGCAGGGTAGTGCAGTAAAAAAAGTCCCTAGAAAACAAGGGCAGTGAGCAATGACAACAAGTGCAAATAATTCAAAAGCGCTGAAATATTAAACAATCCAAAGTGCGAAAAGAAGTCCCGGCTGTATTGCCAAGGAGCAATCCCCGAGTGGTGAACGCTGGCACTAAGTGCCGCACTGTTAGGCGTCAGCGCGAAGGACCATATGAACGTCCCAACAGTTTGAAGCAAGACTCTTACCAACGGATCAACAAGCTGCAGCAAGGATTATCCGAATGTCGCAAATTTTAAATTTTTGTGAATTATTAAAAGTTCTCACTTTATGGTCAATGGTTATGGTTTATGGTCAAAGGTAAAAGTAGGGGAGACCGGGGTATCGTGAGCCACTTTTTTTTATTGCTAAAAAGTTGTTATAAAATCAATTTTTCTATAAAATTTCAACGCCGTATGTTGTAGTGTAAAGAATAACCTTCCTTTCTGTCACAGTATTCTTATCGAATATCCTCATATAAGACGATCCCCAGGCAATTGAAAAAAACTTGAATTTGCTTCAGTTTGAAAAATCTCGGGGAATCGTGAGCCACCTTTTAAATTAGGTCAATGAACAAATTAGGCAACTGAAATGTATGATATTTGTTAGAAAATGTTTACTAATGCGTTTAAATCGCAATATATTTTTAAACAATAAGAAAAAATGTTACAGGTGTTAAAAATTAATCTGAAATGCAATGCTTGCAAGTCCAATAACTTGCGGTCATTTTGGAGCATTTCAAGTGAACTGCGCATCACGAAGCTCACATACAACTTCTGGCGATGTCAAAATAGCTGACTTCATTGATTTACGGCCGCGATTCGATTTCTTAGCTGGCGTGCCAGCTTTTAATGGTAAGACAGCCTGCAATGCGGCGAGAAGATTTTCTGTCGAAGTATCAGAGACTTTTGAAGATGCATCACTTGTTGAAGGTCCAGTGCTTGTTGAAAGCACAGGTATGGCCCCTTCCTCATGAGCGGCAATATCTCCGTCAGCAAGAACAATGCGGCGCTGATTGTCGGCATCGTCATCGTCTTCACCCACTGATACTGATAAATGATCAATATGCACATTTATTTGCAACAGGGATAATAAACTTAGGATATAAAAATGAAAAGAGCAGGATTCTTTGAACATCAAGAAATCTCACTCTTTTTTAGGTCGATTATTTGGGAATGAAATGGAATATGCGAAACTGCTATTTCAAAGTATCTTTGGTTTTCTGCAAAAAACAAAACTAACTGTCTTTGTGCCAGATTTTGAAGATTCATTGAGCAAATTTTTCATAAAATCCTCTTTTGCCATAGCAACGTCGATGTTAGCAAATTTCGCGATGTACCGACCCAAAGTTGCCCTCGGTATTTTATGGGCGGTGGCTGCTTGCCGGATAGATGCTTTCTGGATTTTCACCTGCTTGATTGCCTCCAAAATATTGTCGAAATCGAGCGATGCGTTATTTTTGGCATAATAACGCGGCATCGTGACTAGAAAAAAAAATTAGATTAAAAATCGGTATCTATGTGAAGTCGCCAATTTTGTAAAAAAACTGCCTGAGTCTGTCTGGGTCAAATGTCAAACTCTAACCTCAATCATACAGATTGTGTAATTAAGAAAATGAAGAAATTTACATTACAAAATAATGTTGTGCCTCAATTTTACAATAACAATGAAAAAAACATCAAACACGTAAAGTTATCTCGGTAAATGTCAAGAACCGAGTGGCTCACAATTCCCCGAGAAAAGCGGCTCACTATTCCCCGAACCCATGTTTTTACAAAATGGCCAAAAATAAATTTAAAAATGCTAACTGCATGCTAAATTTCTTTGTCATTTCGAAAGCCTGAAGTCAGACGAATATTATAAACATAGTTACCTGCTTCAATTCGAAGAACAAGGTCGCAATAATGAACGTCACACGGAGTAAAAATGATACATCGAGATCAATAAATTTCAATTTAATATCACTTCAAAGTATCAATGCGCGTGCACATGTTCACTGACAGTGAAAATGTTAGGTTATAATGAGGCAAGTCGATAACAGTTATTACAGCTGTAATGATTCACTAGAAAAAAAGAGATGGCGCTGGCTCACGATTCCCCGTGGCTCATAATACCCCGGTCTCCCCTATGTTTTGACAGCCACTTTGTCTGAAGGCGTTGAAGTAACACGGTCATTAGTTTAGCAACATGTAGGTATCAGGAATGATATACAGCGTACCTGACGTGCGTTGCGTTGATGGGTGCAACACCAGTTCTGCAAATGTATTGAATTGAAATTGAGAACAGGGATGCAATTTTTGTCTTTTTGGTCTCGAGCAAATTTGCTGAAAACTACTTTAGCTTTGTAGGAACAGGGAATCGTTCACAAGGCTGAGATTCCGAGGTTGGAAGATTTAGAGAACTACTTCTCGAGCAGGTTCCAGACTATGAAAACGGTATCCGATATCCAAAGTTCACGAGTAGATAGGGTTGTGCATCAGCAACGACATATGAGAAAAAATGTCGGTGCATCCTTGTCAATTGCCACAGGCAGCTTGCTGGTTATATTTTGAGGAAGAAACAACGATTCCTCAAAGTGGTAGGAGTGAAAGCTGCTATTTCGAAGATCACCACGTCGCCCCATCAGACTTCTTCCTTTCTAGACTTTACCAAAGTTTGAACCAGGGCACACGGAGTTGCTTTGCTGGTAGTTCGAAAATATAATTTATGCCTGAATTGTCTAGCGCATACCCACATTCTGAGAAGTTGTAAACGCACCTTTAGTTGTTTGATTTGCCATCAACGGCACCATTTTTTGTTTCATCGACAGCTTCACCCCACCTACCTCCGGCAATGTGAATCCTTTTTTCGCCGTAAGTGCCAAAAACGTTATTCTGGGTACGGCCATGATTCATATTAGATACTTACAAGTGAACAGAAGCCAGCAGGTCTATGTTATCATTAGTGGGGATATGTATCCGGACATATTGAATGGAATCATAAGAAGAAATATTTTGGGCTCTCTCCTGGCACAAGAGACAGTCTTTGGTTGGATGTTAACAGGTCCAACCCCACAGTCGGCGGCAAACATTCCGGACTCATGTGTTTCTTTACTTGTGGAAATTTTAAGTTCTGAGGTCACTAAGCAAGTCCCGCACAAAAAGCAGCTGTTACGAATGACCATTTCAGCATGCATTTTCCGAGAACATAGGCCTTGGGTATTCACGGACCATCGCAGCGAATCAATTCGTCCGAAACGAAGCGGCGATGATGAGAACTACGAGAATACATCACACTCGGTCATATGAAGCAAGTGAACGGCGCAACCAGTAAGCCACAGTTAGGCACAAACTACTACTAGCCCCACCATGCAGTCATTATGTCATTCCGTCATCAGAAATGTTCGAGTAATATATAAAGCATAAAGCCCATTTTCGAATGGAATTAGTTTGAATGATGCATTCTACCCTGGGCCGATTCTGCAAGCTGACCTTATGCTTATTTTTACAATGGCGATTTTCCAAGTACGTTTACTTAGCGGTAAGAACTCTTCTTTAATTGGTAGGTCTTAACACAAGATATGTACGTTGACGACGTATGTGCAGGAGGTTATGATTGTGAGACAGCTAGTCGCACCCGCGTCGAAATCCTCGAAGTACTAAAGGGGGCCGGGTTCCCCCTCCTAAAATGGGCATCGAACTGCAAGGGCATCCTTTTAGTCTTGCTCAAAGATCATTTGCTGAAGAACGATTTATGGAGATAGACAATTTGAGTTGAGCTAGAATGTTGGGTATTCGATAGAGTGCTGCGCACGATATGTTCCACTTTAGCAAACATGAAATACCCATTCGACCAAACTATACCAAACGAGAAGTTGTGTATTATGTTGCCAAGTTATTTGACGCAGAAGCATGGTTGGGCCCTCTCGTCGTGGAGGCAAAAATTCAAATGCAGGACAGATGGTTAGCTAAGATAGATTGGGATGACAATTTATCTTGAGACTTATATTTGCGATGGGAGAGTTTTCTGAAAAATTATATTGATATTTCGAATACTAAAATCCCGAGATGGATCCATTTCACAGCTTGGTACGATATCGATTTTTCGTACGGCAGGACGGTATAAGAGAGTTTTCGAACAAAATGCAGACAGGGCCCCAAATGTAAATTTACTTGTAGGTAAAACAAAAGTAGCATACTAAATACAGTCGATTAGAATTGTGCGGAGCACTACCTTGGCAGAATAAATTAATGCTTTACGAGTACACAGTTTTACGTTGGCCAGACAGTGATCTACAAATGCACTGACTCCACCATTGTGTTCTCTTGGCTTAGAAAGCCCCTTGTTACTGGACAACATCCGTGGCGAATCGAGGGATGGATATATGTAGGTTCACACGATAATCCGGAAGATTTACGTAGAAGAACACTCTTTGGTGCAAAGGTCCTAGCTGGTTGAAAGAGAAACCGTTTGGGTGGCCTCAAAAACTGATGAGTTGCCAATGGACACGTGCAGGAACAAAAGATCGTTCGAGTTCATATAGCTCATATTCCGCAAAGGACGAAAGTTTTAGAATTATTCTCAGACTTCTCTTGTGCCCTCAGGGTAATTGAACGGTTTTTCCAATTTCAATACATGACAGTTTGGTAATTTGCGAATGGCAGACCCCACGTTTTACTTCGCGAGAGCTGTATCCTTGATTCTTGGCGGTCTTAGGTTAGGCATTTTTTGAATTAATTTTGAAATGTTATTAATAATAATCCCGATGAACTTAAAATTAAGTATAATATATTGCAGTGATACTCCAAGGCGGTCGGCATGAGCCCGTTGCCTGTGGGGGGCTAGAAATGTGGCTGGCGACTAGCAAAAAGTCTTACTCTTCTAACAGCGATGTCTCAGGGGAGTACAAATCTACGTGAATGAATTTCTAGCCTTTTTATAAAGCAATAAACGGCCACTGTAATAACCTACAAGTCGCATGTAGAGATTTGTACATACTAGTGCATGCAAGAAATAAAAGTTAATTATTGTCTCAAGGGATCGGCTCTCATTTGAAGATCCCGTGTAAATAATTCACGAGGAATTCTGAACAATAATTTACCACGTCCTTAACAGCTAGTGTATGCTGTTGGCACCGATATCATTGTCCTCACCAATCGCGCCGTTATTTATTCCCTTTCTAAGCTGTATAAAGAAAGGAACCAACACCTCCTATAGCCAAATAAACAGTCAGCGTATTCGCGACTTGCCTCCCGCGTCATTTGATGACAGGAGGTGCTTCAGTTTGCTCCGCTTCACCTTCAGACCATTTGCTTCGCTTCTTTATCCACCTTGAAAAAGGTAGAACTATCAACGGGGAGGTAGTTGAGGCCAATGATGTCGATGTCATCGGCATATGCCAGAAGTAGCGCACTTTTATAAAAGATGGTGCCTGCCAGTGCTACAATGGTTTTTTCCAGCATAATGCTAAATATGGCACAGGATGTGTGAAACCTTCTTTGGTATCAAACGGCTCGGAAAGGTCGATTTCAATTCCGACTAAGCTGGTGGAGAGGGTATGTTTGGCTTATCGTAAATATCTCGTCGATTGTCAGTGATTCAGCTTAGGGATCTTTATCTTCTCCGGGGACGCATTCTCAATCACCATTCCGCAAAGTTAAGAAATGCTCTCTTCACAACCTAAGTCTGCTTTGAACATTGGTCACCAGGTCCCCATTCTTAATCGTACAGGAATTCGCTCCGATTTAAAACCTTCTGTAAGTCGCCACACCTCACGTATTTCGACATCTCTTTTCTTTCTTCGAATACTATCTTCCTCTTCCTTCCTGGCACTGTTCGTTTTAATCGACGAGCTTCCTCAGTACGGCAGTACGCAGTAAAAGGAGAAGATGGAGATAAAGATGGAGATGAAGATGGAGATGGAGATGGAGATGGAGATGGAGATGGAGATGGAGATGGAGATGGAGATGGAGATGGAGATGGAGATGGAGATGGAGATGGAGATGGAGATGGAGATGGAGATGGAGATGGAGATGGAGATGGAGATGGAGATGGAGATGGAGATGGAGATGGAGATGGAGATGGAGATGGAGATGGAGATGGAGATGGAGATGGAGATGGAGATGGAGATGGAGATGGAGATGGAGATGGAGATGGAGATGGAGATGGAGATGGAGATGGAGATGGAGATGGAGATGGAGATGGAGATGGAGATGGAGATGGAGATGGAGATGGAGATGGAGATGGAGATGGAGATGGAGATGGAGATGGAGATGGAGATGGAGATGGAGATGGAGATGGAGATGGAGATGGAGATGGAGATGGAGATGGAGATGGAGATGGAGATGGAGATGGAGATGGAGATGGAGATGGAGATGGAGATGGAGATGGAGATGGAGATGGAGATGGAGATGGAGATGGAGATGGAGATGGAGATGGAGATGGAGATGGAGATGGAGATGGAGATGGAGATGGAGATGGAGATGGAGATGGAGATGGAGATGGAGATGGAGATGGAGATGGAGATGGAGATGGAGATGGAGATGGAGATGGAGATGGAGATGGAGATGGAGATGGAGATGGAGATGGAGATGGAGATGGAGATGGAGATGGAGATGGAGATGGAGATGGAGATGGAGATGGAGATGGAGATGGAGATGGAGATGGAGATGGAGATGGAGATGGAGATGGAGATGGAGATGGAGATGGAGATGGAGATGGAGATGGAGATGGAGATGGAGATGGAGATGGAGATGGAGATGGAGATGGAGATGGAGATGGAGATGGAGATGGAGATGGAGATGGAGATGGAGATGGAGATGGAGATGGAGATGGAGATGGAGATGGAGATGGAGATGGAGATGGAGATGGAGATGGAGATGGAGATGGAGATGGAGATGGAGATGGAGATGGAGATGGAGATGGAGATGGAGATGGAGATGGAGATGGAGATGGAGATGGAGATGGAGATGGAGATGGAGATGGAGATGGAGATGGAGATGGAGATGGAGATGGAGATGGAGATGGAGATGGAGAAGAAGAAGAAGGAAGTGGCCCCGATGTACCAGGTTGCCAGAAAAGTGCTCTTAGCGAGCATCAGCGAGAATTTAGGGGTGAAATTGGTAGCTGTCTGTTGCGATTATAGCTTTTCGTCGAGTTTTCAGTAGGTATTTAGACGCACGGTCTTTGCTGCTTCTTGACTGCAACAAGATAATGATACGAGCCGATGTTCCGTGATCGAAGGGAACGTTAGTCTAATATCCTGAAAGCATGCCTTCTGTTCATCGCAATATGATCGATTCAGTTTCTCGTTTCGATCTGGTGACATCCACGATCTCCTTGTGCTGAAATCTGGTGCTACAGACTACCATGTTTCGAGCCCGGCAAAGTCGATCACTCTTAGTCGGAGGTTTCATCGTGAAGACTGAAAGTTCTGACTGTGTGTCCTAAGAACCCTTTCTGGTCTTAAAGTCGCCAAACACGATACTGATATTGTGACCGGGACAGCGCTCGTAAGTGCATTCTAGGCGCTCGTAGAAGGATCACGCCGTCCTTCTTTTCCGTCGGATCGTGGGGCAAATCAGCAAGATGTTAAAGAGCTTCGCTTTTATGCAACTCGTGGTGAGGTGCTCATCCACCGGAGTGAACGAGAGGAGTTGGGAACTAAGCTGGAATATGCTGCTTTTATTTATTATATAAGTCCACTAGTAGGTACGAAAGGGTTCAAAGAGTATTTATACCGTATGCATTACCTTCTTTGAAGTTTACAGATCCAATTCCATCTCAAAAGAGAAGGTGCATGCTCATTAATCTGAAATCTGTTGATAACTTAATGAATATACTTCTCTGGCTGGGCATGATTAGAACAAACTATGCGTATAATGCTCCGATGCTTTAAATATTGAGAGATCTCAATTCGGTTTCACATCCTAATTGTATTGATTTGTCTTCTACTAAATATTATTGTAAAAATTTACTATATGGTTTGTTTTAAATAGTTTCTAAGTATAAATATATTTCTTTGAAATCTTTAACTGATATACAATTTCTAAATTAATACGAATAAATAAAAAAGTACATTGAGGGACTAACAGTTTTACGCCGAATCTGAACAGCAGCTAGTAAGAAGACGATATAATTATTTAGGGTATTCACGCAGTCGAGGTTATCGGGGTTATCTAGTTATGGTGTCTTAAGATTTCTGTTTACAAAAAAAATATTAATTTCTTACAGTGAACAGTATGCCAGCAATACTTTTACAGCCATTTATTACTGTGAACCGAAAAATTGAAACCCGTATAACACGATAACCTCGTTGACGTAAATACCTTTATTAATCGTTTTGTAAAATGGTTCAAATAATGCTGACTTGGATATGAGGATATCGTTTATATAAAATTAATTCGTATATTAATTTAAAATTTTTGTTCATACTTTTTACCATATGGTTTCTATAGTTTTGCTATCAATAATAGAATGTCTTAATTATATTTTTAATTCTCAAATGTTAAATATTAATGGTGCATTTTACGTTTTGGTTTGTAAAACAACATGAATAGATATATACATATATACTAGTTTTAATATATTTTAACATTAGACGTATTTTGTAAAAAGAATGCCGGTTTTAGAGATGTTAATTTGCTTTTTTAAAATGTTGTAGTTGTAATGTAGTTTTGCTATCAATAATAGAATGTCTTAATTATATTTTTAATTCTCAAATGTTAAATATTAATGGTGCATTTTACGTTTTGGTTTGTAAAACAACATGAATAGATATATACATATATACTAGTTTTAATATATTTTAACATTAGACGTATTTTGTAAAAAGAATGCCGGTTTAAGAGATGTTAATTTACTTTTTTAAAATGTTGGAATTATATGAAGTTATACATATTTTTTCTTCATGTTTGTGTTACAATTACCCTTTGAAAAATATTTTTAGAGCATTATTGTACATTTCAGTAATTTTATACGAATAAAATTCGCATTACGTTATATTTCAGTGCGTTCGGAATGCTTTGTAATTTGATTCATTCACTGAAATTAGCGTCTGCGCACAAATGTTATATAGTTGTGATTTCTAACACAAATGTTGTTTAGATTATAGCTTCAGTAAATTGCTTCTATTAATAAAATGAAGCTTCGTCTAAAAACAATAAACTTACTAAGTTTTACTACTGATATATACTGTGTTAGATTAGTGGAAATAAATGGTAAACAAACCGTAACATAGGTGAAATGATTTGGAAATTAACTAATTGTTTAGGAATATAATTATAGTTACATTCAAGTATGTATGTATGTTTGTATGCATGTTTGTTGAATCCAATTTAAACAACATGGCTTTAAGATGCGTTTGAAATGTTGATAGTGCATGCATAAACGTACACAAATGTACATTTACATACTATGGATGTACCAATTTGTCGACAAATGACGAACATTTAAAACTAAAATTTATGAGGAACTTTTAATTTGCAAAGTATATCTACGGCAACCATAAGAGGAATGAACTTAAATAATTGGGTACGATAAATATCAAGTGGGCATATGAATGTAAATATGTGTGTGGGCAATTATATATTATTAAGGCATAAGTATCTGCATTGAAGCATAATAGTTTTCAAAAGGGTGGGAAATAATCTCGCGGCAATTCCACCCATGGCGTTTTTAGAAAGCCCCTCCACAGTCCTGCCCATCTATGCTTCCACATCATATTTTATTTATTTTATATATTTGTTGTTTTTATATTTATTTATTTATTTAGCATACATACTTTAGGTAGCATAAAAAATAATATCTTATTAGGCAGCCTTCGCTACATTTTGTGTGTTTTTTGGAATCTTCAGAGAACCTCTTTAAAGTGTTATCTGTAAGTTCCTCTGGAATTTACTCAACCAGTTTACGATAAACTGCAAGTACAACAGTTTAAGGTCGGCTCAAATTTCCCTATAGTACAACACTGTTACTATATATTTAGATCAGTACCATGCAATGTCGAATGCAAGCACGAACAAATATTATATGATTGTATAGATTGCGAAAAGCGTTGCCGCTGTCGAATTGTTGCGTTCAGTGAAATCAAGCAGAGAATAACGTCGCTTTCGTGTACATGTGAATTATATGGTTATATGGTTATTTATGTGTGAAAGATATGGTTATTTATAGTCGGCCTCGCGAGCTCGTTAGTTACTCTCAGTTTAACCCTGCTAGATTGGCTGGGGGTTTAAACTTAGTTTAAATGCCAAACAGCCTTTAAGAAAAAATGCGTTATTTGTTGAGTTTTATTTATGTTGAGTTTTATTTATCGCTCAGAAAGGAAAACTTAAATTGTAGGATATGTTTTGAGGGATTAAGCATAAATCACTAAATCATTTTCATGTGATATAAAAAAGGTCAGATTTCTGGTTTACAATTCAAAATAAGGAAGATAAACTTTTATTTCCATTTAAGGTTGGAAGCATTTTTTTTATTAATTTTTAACATGTGGTTCAGACATTTTTTTTGTTTTAAAAAATTAAAATTAAAATAAGTATTCTAGGGTTAAAAGATCAACACAAAAGGTCCTGTTCTGCATTTTGATTCTATTTGAAAAATAATAGCGATGCAATTCCGACTCGTTTTAGTTTAGAGATCTCGATCCCGAGTTTGTTCGAATAGATTTGTAAAAGTTTTCGAATCATCTTCATTCCGAGTCGACAATCAGTTTAAATAGTTGTTATCAATTATTTGTGTTTCTTCAAAGATTCAACCATGCCAACTCTATTGACTGTCGATTGTGCTGAGGCAAGAAGCCGTGTTATTGCGCGTTCAAAAAAAATTAATTTGCATCATAAAACCATCTCATTCCCTTGTTTAAAAATAGAATAAGGTGGTCTCAGTGATGCTATCTTAAGGGTCGCCACAGTCGCAGATTTCGTACAAAATTGCGATTCAAATACAATATTTCCTTAAAACGCATTATGTTATGTTAATACCACCACATTTTTATAATAATTATGTTTATTATATACGGCAATATGGAACTTTTTTCGAATGCCTTGTAGCGGATCGCAATTAGATCGCTTTCATGGTTTGTCTAAGTAGTTTTAAAATAGCATTTTTATGATACAGATTTATTAATCTAATTAAATGCAAATTGAAGCATTTAGTTAGTAAGCTAGAACCCCACACTAAGTGTACTAACTTGACCGTTTTGGACTCTTTGTTGTGTATACAAGAAACAGTTAGAACAGGGAATGCATGTACTCGTTATGTGAATAACAAAGTGACTATTTAATTTTATTTGAGGGGTACAACACACATGCTGTTATTTGTATGAGTTGCTTCCTAGTAAACGGATTAACAAAATTTTGTAGGATATTTTGAGAACACGATATGAAAAATTATGAAATTCATGTTCTCGAGGTGTAGAAAAAAAATACCAAACAATAAATTTTAAATAAAATAAACCACAAACTGGAAAAACGTTGGATGTACTTAATACAAATTTCCATACGATCCTGTCAGAAATTGATAAGAACATAAAGATAATTATTAGCTATTTAACGCATTTATTTCAAGAATATATCTGAATTATTTATTTATCATTTATCGGCAAAATTATTGGTGTGCAGGTTGAATAATGAACGATTGCCGAAGAAGCAAGGTATTGCTTTATTTGACAGCATCCACCCATTAACTGATGAAGTAAAGTTATTTTTCATTTATTCTTCACAAACAATGCTTAAAAAACTTAGAATCGTTATTTGCATCTTCCCCTTTTGCTTTAAACAATTGCAGATATAGTGTTCGATGCTCTCTACTTCCTCTTCGTCCCTACAACTATCTATTCCCTGTACCCTCTATTTGTCGACTTTAAATCCGTTTTCGACAGTACGAAAAAAAGTTGCCTATATGCCGCGATGTCTGAATTTGGTAATCCTGTAAAACTAATACGCCTATGTAAAATGACACTGAGCAACACCACCAGCTCAGTCAGGATTGCGAAGGTCCCCTCCGAGCCGTTTGATACCAAACCAGATTTCAGACAAGGTGATTCCTTATCGTGTGCCTTCTATAATATTATGTTGGAAAACATAATTCCAGCTGCAGAAGTAAAGCGATCAGGCACCATTTTTTATAAGAGTGTGCAACTCCGGGCGTTTGCCGATGACATCGACATCCTTGGCCTTAACAACCCCGCCGTTAGCTCTGCTTTTTCCAAGCAAAAGGAAGTACCTCCTGCCATCGAATAAAAAGTCGACGCATTTGCATCTTCGTTCTTACGTCGCTGTAACAGTTACAATTTTGGCAAAGTAGAGGACTCTGTTCATCTTGGAACCAGCATCAATAATACCAGACTCGAAACCGAATGAAGAATCTATATTGCCAACAAGTGCTACTTTGGGATGAGTTAGCAAATGAACAGTAAAGCCCTCTCTCGACGAACGACAACCACGCTCTATGAGTACCTCATCATGCCCGTTCTATTGTATGGCGCAGAAGCATGGACGCTAAAATCGCCTAGACGGTTATAGCGGCAGTTATTGATTGATTTATTGGGTGTAATAGATTGGAAAAAAGGAAGGCCCCATTTGGAAAAATTCAGAATCTTCATATCTCTGCAACTACTTGAAGCAGATATATAGTCATGGGAAAATATTAGGTTATGTATTATTTTTAGAAAAGAGGGGGAGCTACGCCCCTATTTAAGAGGGAACTACGATTTGTCATATCTTCCCAGTTATTTGACGCATATTTCATGAATTATATTTGAGTACGTGTATCGTATAGATCAAACTGAATATGATTTTTGAATTGTGCGCCCATAGCTTTTGCCAATATCGACGAAGCGCCCATTCTTACGGCTCTATTCTACATGTTACCTGTTTTGTTACCAGTAAATTTTACTACCGAAACTTATAACCGCTTCTATTAACCGCAGTTCTGGGGTAAATCGTGGTTCCGTCAACAATGCTGTAGAAACTCTATTTATATTTTTGTGTATAAATTTATTCGAAAAGGATTCTCAGTAATTTTACGTAGGTAAATAACCTAAAATAATGGAAAATTGTTAGGTCAAATATTTACTGGCTGTACAATGCACAGTTCTAGTGACCAGTTCTGCACTCTTCACCTTGTTCCAACAACAGGACATTACCTTCACTACATCTTATGGCCTATGCCAAGTGACCAGCTTTGCGCTGTTCGCCTTGTACGCATGGCAAAGATCAAATATTTACTTACCACTCCAGGGCTCTGCTTCACACAAAGTAAAGACGAACATACAAGGAACCGCATGCTACCATTCTAAATACTGCATTCCTCAGGGGTAACTTTTGACACTCTTGCCGATGCTAAATACATATTTGTGAAACAAGCGTTATTAACTTCAAAAAAGAAATAAACATCTATTTCGTCGCTGTTCCCAAGTTGCTACCGCCCAATATGATGGCAACAAAAGTTACCGGTAATTAGTGTGCACAGAATACAAAAAGGGTTTAAAAGTTTCCAGAGACTTTTGTAACTGGTATCGGCAGTTTTATTATAGGTGCAGAATAGGCATGTTAATGGTGACTCTACAAAAAAAAATTTTTCATTCTCAGTTCCCCGTCCTCCTTCATTTCACAATGAGAATAAAGAAAGCACAACGGTAGCCATTAAAGATTTGTGGACTAGATTTCGAAAATCTATGTTTTTCACACGGCCAATTGTAAGTGGCATGTTATTGAAACTTTGTCGATCAAATTTAATCGTTATTCACAGATAACAATTTCTCAACACGGTAACACCCAACAACATTTTTATGAGTGCTGTAAAACGCCAATAATGGGTTCCGTTGCTTGGTGTATTAAAGTCTCCCAAGTACTGCAAATGTATTTAAACCACTCACGATTTATTAACTGCAAGTTCATATGCGTTTTTATGTATGCTTTTATTTTGGTCCACATTTTTTTTCGATAGGGAGGAGCATTGACCAGTGAGGCACAAGACGTAAAATAACATTGCAGCAGATCAGTATTGCATGGAACATTGTTGCACACAATAACTAAACACAGCACATTATTCCCTAAACTTATTCACTTCTCTAGAATACTCAAACTTGCTCTATTATTGGCAACCTCAACAATCCGCAATCGATCCACGTCGTTATATATGTATGTATGTATATGCAGGTACAATGCTATGTTGCGTTTATAAGAGACCCTTCTTTTCTTCAATAATGCAATAAATGTCCACATGGAAAGTTTAAACTTTTTACATGTTCGTGTTCGCGTTCAAATTAAATTGTTAAATAATATAAATAATTACTCTTAAAATGTTTATAATTTTTTCTGGTGTGGAGCTTTAATTTTGTTACGAAGTTCGCTATGTTTTCGAGTTTCGACGGCAGGCCGCGTATCCGAATCTTTAGAATGCACGCGCTTCATTCTTAAAATGTAAGAAATAAAAACAAATAAAACAAATAAAATGAATCAATGTTTCATTAAATAGGCCTTGAACATAAAGACATGAAATTTCGTATGACCTCTCTATAACGAAGCCCTCGACTGTATTTATGTCCAAGGCCTATTAAATGAAATATTGATTCATTTTATTTGTTTTATTTGTTTTTATTTCTTACATTTTAAAAAGAAGACCTTAATAAAAAGTCAAAAAGATTATAAGGATTATTCAGGTATGAAAAAATTGTCGACTGTAGTTTGTTTAGCTGTTTGAGCATTTTCCTTATTAATAAATGCTTCTAAGGAATTAATTTTATTAAATATAATGTCGGGTACATCGCTCCGTGATGCAACAAATGTTAATAGAGTTTGTAATGCTGCACGCGTTTCGGAGAATGATGGAACTCTAATATATTTTTGTGATTATAACAACTACTTTTTAGCTCTTCGCTAAATTCGTTATAGAGGAGTTATTTGCTATGGGAAATTCCATTTATGTATGACAAAAGAATTCGTTACAGAGAGGAATTCGCTATAGAGAAGTTCGTTATAGAGAGGTCTAAATATATGAATAAATTGTCAAAATCGTAGTGTTTAACAAAAAAATTCGTTAGAGAGAGGTTTTCGTTATAGAGGAGTTCGACTGTATCAGGCAATATCAAATCTCCGAGTGTATTTCTGTCATGAAAAAATTTCTCACAAAAATCATTTTCGTTTGGAGTCAGCGTAATTTGTGCTAAAACATCAAGACGCACACCAAAGATTGTAGGAGAAGTACGGCCAAACATCAATATGTCGTGTAAGCGCCAAATTATTATTATTATTATTATAATTAATGCTTCATTAAATATTTATTTACGACACTTTTTGTTCATCGATCGTTTATCAGAGTATACGTTATTTCGTTTAGAATTTCGAAACTAATTTTAGTCAGAGGCGTTTGTGATCTATTTCATTAAATATTCACAATTAAAATATTTTCGTGGAAGTCGACTACTATTGTACAATTTGGCCAATATTTTTCTTTTAATTTCATATTTTTTTTGCAATCGGAATAGTTGTCGAATTTGTAAAAATTAATTATTTCAATATTTTTGATGATTTTATAATTATTTTTAAATTTAGTTGTGGGGTTTTGATCGTACCCGATTCATTTATACAAATAACAAATCGCTCGTTGATTTGCTCCATTCGTACGATTACATATCGTTCTTTTTAAGGTTCTTTAAATAATTGTTTGCGTTTTAAATACAATTTTCAACTTTTCTAAAAATGTAATAGCATCGTTAGCAAAATTCTTTCAAGTAGCAGATGCTCTTTTGTAATTTGAAGTATGTATCACACCTACGTTCACAAATTAGCTCTTATAATTAACTTCGCTCTGAGATGAAATAAATGCTGAATATAAAAATTGTTAGTCGAATTTGAACTCAATGTGCACCAATCAAAATCTAATATAAAATCGATCAAGCTCAAATATTCTAACTGCTATCAAGCATATGTTTCTTGCGGAGCTTTTTAACCAAAACTCAAATTTGACACTAATCAGCCTGAATGGTTGATTGAAACATCAGTTATACCTAGTATTCTCCTGCCTCCGAGCGATACTGAAATATTTTATGGTGATTATTTACATGTCCCATTTATGGGAATAATGCTAGATTATTTCCAGTGGAAAAGTGGTTCCACCTTAATGAGAAAACGAGGTGAGGGAAATAATACAGAAAGCTCCCTAACTAAGTATGGGTTTGCGTTGGCATGGATAAATTTAACTTATAGGTATAAAAATAGGCGAATTATTATAAACTCCCAGTTAAAGATATTGTTCAATTACCCATACTTCTCCTCCAAGTCAGAAACAGCGCTGAAATACTGCATTGAATCTTGGGATGCGACTTTCACCCATTTGTGTTCAATTAGGATGCCAGAAAATACCCTCGCTCTGTGGGAACACACTTTCTAAGAAAAAACTAAAATTCCAAAGTGGGTGGACTTAGCTAGATTTCTCACCAATAGAGCATTCTAACTCCCACCTCAAAGCGAACATGTCATTTAACAATAATCGCGTAAACACCTTCAAACCTTATAATCAACCACAAACAAAGAGAGTAATAAATACAAATCTCCTGAATCTGACTACTTGGGGTGACATGTATTATGACATGTATTTACATTCGTATGCAGGATGCAAATACAAATGTTGAAACATATTTACTTCTGGCCAAAGCAAAAGTTGCTTCTGACAAAACCACCTCTATACCGAGATTGGAATTGTCTGGAGCATTTCTCTTCTCCAATTTGGTAGATTTTCTTTTCCCCAAATGGGTATTGAATAACCCAGTTAAGCGAGCCACCATGCTCGTGGTCTACATTTTTAGCTAACCGAGTTTCAAAAATATCCGAAATACGAAGATAGAGAATTTGGTTCATATAAGCTCCGAAGACAACCCAGAAGACCTCACTAGTCGTGGTCTTTTTCCTCAAGAGTAAAGAAAAAATAATTTTTGTTGGCTTAGTCCCAAGTGGAACGCTTTTTCACCAAGGGCCATCCAAATCTTCCAAAGAGCACATTTCGCCACTGAATACAAGGAGTTACAAAATAAAAACCTATTGATAAAAGTCCAACTATAATTGCTCTTTCAATGAGTTTGGAACGGCGCCCACTTACGAGATACCATTTGAAACAATTGGTATCGATTTCACGGGCTCATTTGAATTCATATATATATATATATATATATATGTATATATATATTCATATATCATTCAACCGACTCATTTATGGCAGCCCTGCCATGACTTATTTCTCGTCGAAGTTGCCCGAGTCACACATATTGAGATAACGGGCCAAATTTCGTGGGCGCCTCAAGAGAAATCAAAACAGAATTCAACGCATTTCTAAAGTCATTGTACGAAGCTATAGCGAACAGCGACGATTTATCAGAAATAAATTGGCATTTCATTCCTGCAGGTGCTTCTCATATGTTAGGTTTAGGGGAAGATGGAGTAAATAGCTTCAAAACCCTCTTCAATAAAATTGCAGGTTCAATGAAATATACATTCGAAGAACTTTTTACGCAGTTGGCCATGATCGAGGCATGTTTAAATTTTTTTTCGGCCAATATTAATGATTTCATCCCGCTTACACCACCTTCTGGTTGGCTCTCCTCTTATGGCTAAAGCTAAACCGGAACCAGATGTTCTGCTCAGCTACGGCATTGGTACGCATACGTACTGCGGTTAGGTTGGCAACAGTGCATGCCTTTATTAATCCCGTGAGCCCGGCGACCGCTATTTCCGCCGCCAGAGTCACCAGGCTGTGACTCCGCACTCAGGATCGTGGAGCCCCCCGAGTGTGCTATGTGATGCTACGAAACAACCGAGGTGGTAAGAAAGAACCGTCAGTCTGCGCAAATATTGAGACCGTCAGTCCAACGCCGACACCGTAGAGCTCGATTTCACAACATAAAGTCATAAAGCAGAGCATAAAGCGATGGATATGATTCTTGACCCGAATCTACACGCCAACTTAATACAGCCTAGCCTAATGCCCCCCATCGCTGTTGGTCGCGCAGAACACGTTTCTGTAAGGGGTTATATCAGGCGTGCCCCACGAGGCGCAATATTTTAGAATTACAAAATTGTATTAAATAAATAAAAACTAAAAATTATTATAAAGTGAATTTTAGAGATATTATAAGGTTGAATTGTAATGAACAAACGATGTACAATTCTGTAAACTTGCGCTTTTCGCAGTAATACTGCAAGACGGGCGGAATGGTGACTCCGTTCTCCAAATGGCAATTCTAACCTACCGCTTTCATCAAAAAGCTTTGTTAAATATTTCGGCCTCTCCGAAGTTGAAGGAATGCATTGTTTCCTTCTCTTCCCATCATTGTCAAGCAGTCCCCGTGGGTCCCAATATCTATTAAAGAATAAAACTCACAGGAATTTCAAATAAAATTAAAATAATATATTTTATTTTACAAACTGTGTATTTGGCCGTATTTAATGTATACCATTATTTGAATTCTTAATACTGAACATTATTTTTATTCCCGAGCGCAGTGATGCCCAGGGCATTATAACTTTGTTCCTCTAACGTTTGTTTGTAACAGCATAAAGCAAAAGAGATATCTATAGGCATATGTCATAAAAAGCTCCGAATAAATAGCGAACTCGATTAAGTTATATCCGTCCATCGCCTGTCCAGAAAAATCGAGTAAATATTGAGATATCTCAACGAAAACTGGTATACACGTTGCCTCGACCCAAGGTAGGTTGGTATTGCAAATAGGCAAAATCGTATAATAACAAAGCCACACATAATGGTGTTTTGTGAAAATCAAAATAATGCGATATTTCAGTAACCATTAAGGATAGTTTTCTCAAACTTGACCAACAGAATTGTCATGAAAATTGGAATACGACGGAAAAGATTTTTTTTAACTGGGCTTAGCACCGCCCACTTTAGAGAAATAATATATTAAGTTCTAAAAAATTAAAAATTCGAGCGGATATTTCATATAACGAAAATTGGCTAAAATAATAAAAAAATATTTAAGTCAGTATTAGAGATAATATAATCAAATTTAATGTGCAGAATGGGGTTACATACGCAGATACACGGAATAGGTGTGGTACGGCCCACTTTTGAGCAAATAGATATATCTCCGAAACTATGTTAGTAACTCTACCAAATTTGGTATATACATACATTGTATTTTAAGTCAATAAGATAAATTTGGAAAATTGTAAAAATCGGTTGAAAACCACTCGCAGATCCGATTGCAAATAAAAAAAAAAGATATTTAAATAAGTATTAGAGAGGGTTTGCTCAAATTTAATATCTTGGATGGGGTTGCTCTACCAAATGCACTAAACTAGCAGAGCAAATTCTATCAATTTTTGTGTAAACACAGATTTCATAGAGATTGAGAATGAAATACAAGGAATCAGAAATGTTGGGAATAGGCTTGGTATTTCCCACCTTAGAGCAAATTGATACATCTCTGAACTTCATTGTCAAATTCTACCAACTTGAGTAAAGACTTTGCGTTTCTAGATAGACCACACAATTTCGAAAATTATTATACTTGATATTCAACAGGTACTGAATTACAGTGCTTTTGGGTTAACACCTTTATCTGAAGCAAATATATATACTATATATCAAATATCATGCATTTACGTCAAATGGCTGGAAATATATGTTGACCCTCAGTTTCTTCTTAAATAGGTGTGAGTTGGCCTTTTTTCCAAAAACAAATATATAGCTTGATATATAGGCCATATATTGTACATCTGCGTCAAATAGTTGCGAAGTTATAAGAAATTTGGGTTTTCCAAAATGATATACAGTTTGGTTTATAACACATATAAATATGATTCATCTGCACCGAAAAGTTGCGGAGATAAGAGTAATTCAGATATTACCTTCCATGGAGGCGTGCCACCGCCCACTTTTCCAAATTTTTATATACCCTATGTTAGGTCCGGGTATACTATGTACCAACTCTAAAAATTTCATAAAGATCTTACATTAAATTTTATATACAAGAGTAACCGTTTTCATTGTCTGCTCGTAATTTATTTGAAACAAAAACTTGCGCTGGGTATTTAAAGTTTGGTAGCACCCGAACTTAGACTCTTCCTCAATTATTAAAATTCAAAAATGTTTAAATTCTTTGTTAAAAAAGTTGTTCCCAAGTAACGGTATGCTCAAATTTTATTAGAAGTGACAAATAAATAAATTGCGTTTTCACCATCGCAGTACCGGTTTACTTATCTCTACCATATTCGGTAGACACTGTGATGTTCTTAAGATTTCAAATGGAGAAAGGGGTCTTAACTTCCAAATATAAATATAGGGTTCCGCAATAACAACGTTCTCTAAATCCATGAAATAAAGGTAAAAATTCAAAATGGGGAAAGATATCTTAACTTTCAAATATGAATATGGGGTCCAGCAATAACAACGTTCATTCATGAAATAACTTCTTTTTTGTAAATAAACATCTCTTAATTTAATTTTTCATAAAAAAAATTAGAATAAGTAATTACTAAAACATTTTTTGTTGATATGCTTAAGCGCTGTTGGTAAATTAATGTTTCTTAACATAGTCATCCACACTGAAAGATATACCTGATAAAAAAAGCATTTATAAGCTATAAGTTATGTAAACTCTTTTTGTGACCTTACATACCTCAAAGGTGTTATGACTGGATCAGAAAGAGTTGCCAAAATGTTGAAAATTTCTTCGTTTTATATGCTATGGAATATTTTCCATGTGCCAATTTAGATGCACAGCACGAGTAAGTTTCTTCTTAGGATACTTCTAAAGCTGCAGCTCGGCTGTTTTGGACGCATATTCACAAAATATTGGTCTATTAACCACTTCTTGGCAATTCAAAATATTCAAAATTACTCCTAATCTTCTCATAATATCTTTATCAACTCCTGTTATCTGAACCGTCACTTCATCGTTTTCAATAAAACCTTCGTAAGGAGTTTGCATCATTTGTATTCCCGTTCCCGTTCCGTTATTTTTCCTTGGATGTTACGTTATCGTGGAAAACTTTTTCTATACTCATAATTATGGTCATCACTTGCTGAATCATCACTTTGGAGGTATTTTTGAGTGATTTTACAAATTACACATTTCATTGTAGATCCCAAAAGCATTGGTTATTTGGTTTAAAACGTCCCCGTCCACCATGGTTAAGAAAATCATGCATTATAGTAATGACGCTCCCATCCTCGTCAAACACTAATTTAATTTGGCGAATTATTTTTTTATATCACTCACTGTAAATTTAAAAGTTCCAAACTTCGCATTGGAATATTGGAAAATAGACTTTTCATAAGCGTATTTCCTAGGTAATACATTTGGTGGTGTTTGTGATCCTCATGAGTCGCACTGGACTCTAACGCAAACGCTTCTGTTATATGGTCAATATCGCGGGAACGAGGAACGCTAAATGAAATTTTTTTTTAATTACGCACTTAATCATATATATTTTGTTTATATACATGCTATAGCATCTATAAACCTCTAAATACCTCTAAAGAAGGATATAATTAGTATTCCTTGCGATTTCCATTGATATAATGAATGTTTCATTTTTTCTATGCCTCAGTATGAGGGAATATGTATTTCACGTTAATTGATGCGTTTTATCAACTTCGTCGATCAGTGTAATGCAAAGATTTGAAAAACACTGCAACGAATAATAAATATTCGATTTTCTACGTTTTAGATAGTGTACAATTATTTTCTTGTCCCAAATTTACCAATTTTCTGAAATCAAATCGCAATGTAACATTAAAGACTTTTTTTGTAACGTTAAATACTGCACATTTGGATTTGCAAAATTGTTGTAAGGAAAGTTTTCTCTCAAGTTGATACTTATATCATTTCTTTGAACCTTGGTCTTGTGAAAATTACATTGTTTTAAATTTTAGCTCTGCAAGATTCGCTAATTTTCGTTCAAGTGTTGAGTTACTTCCTAACTCACTTCTAAAAAATGTAACGTTAAAGACTAGACAAAACTTCGCGTATCTTTGAAACTGCTGACGATGGAAAAAAAGTTTACACATATAAAATGTAAACCTTGTGGCCTACTTTAATGTACATTTGAAAATTTTTATATATCATTTAATATTACGGATATATGAACGAAAATATACGTGCGACTGTAACATTAAAGACAATGAATTTGACCATATAACACTAAATCTTTTCTTCGTTATGTTTGTATCTCATGAATATTTCTTCTAAAAAATGATCCGTGGCGATAGTTGCAGTACCATCTACTAGCTTTCTTTTCTTTGTGCAAATGAAGCACTCGTCTATGGGTGTAGTTGGTCTCCTTCTAGTTCGATGAGTTGATGCTTTAGGTTTTTCTTTGTCAGATAAACTTATACTTACGTGTTAGTCAGTTTTCATACTGCTTTGCAAACTTAATAAATAGTACAACAATTTGTGACCTGCCGTTTTCTTATTATTTTGATGTAAATTAAATTAGTTTTTTCCTCCATCTCTTCTATGCTGAGTATTTTACTCCTGCATTCTTTCATAATAGCGGCAACGAAGTCCCTTTTAATATTTTCATGGACAATTTTTTAATTCTCTCTCTCTCCTAAACTATTAATTCGTGATAAATTGAATTATTTTATTACAAAATTACTTATTTTATCTTTCTTAAAAGAAGCTAACAACAATTTTTAAATTCTTAAAGCTGAACTACATATAAGCTCTTTGCTGTCACAGCATTAAATAGCAACGTGAGCAAGTAGTGAATTCTGAATAAATAAGGATATCATGAGGGATATCATACGAAAGTAGTTCATTGAAGGTATGATATGGTATAATTTATAGTCAATGGATTGATGGATTTTAGCATGAAATATGTAATGGTTTTTATTTTGTTGTTTTATTTATTTTTTCTTAAATAGCTATAATTAGTCATTTGTTGCAATCTCATGGCTTAAGAAATAATTATATTTACAATAAATTTCAAAATTTATATGTAAATTCACTCTTACAGTATTAACGCGTATAATCCCAACTTTGTAAAAACTATATTTTTTATTCATTTAATCAATATGAGTGTACTAAAAGGCTGCAAATATCATATGCTTTACAAGTTTGTCCATATAGGTTTTTGAAAAAGGAGCATCCCAGCAAGCAGTAAAAATATATATAATCATCATTTTAAAAACTATTTTATTAACATAGGAGAATTAAATGAATTGTAATTAGAAGTATACAATAATGAAAATTAGGAATGACAAGACTCGAAGCAATTTGTATGAGAACCAACATCGCATTTCTGGGATTTTTGGGTGGTATTTTTGTGACATTCTGCACATCCTACTTGAGTCGCGCTCGATGTGATTATGCGACCTTGGCCATCTAGACCAGTGGTTCTTAACCTTTTTGGCTCGCGACCCAAAGAACGAATATATTTGAAGTACGCGAAATTTACAGCAAAATAATTAGTGACTACACTGGTGTTGTATTTTTGAGCAAAGATCATGCATACGTGGAGTTATGTTTATAGAAAGTGCACACCGCATGTCATGCCGAGGATCCAACCTACTCCTGTACTTATTCTTCATAACAGCAAGGCATGAAAATCCTGCTTCACATAAATAAGTAGTTGGGAAAGGTAGCAGGGCTTTTTCAGCTTCATTGCTCAGAACAGGCTTCCCAGATAATTGTGCCCAAAATTTTGTGGAACTCGTTCTGGCAAATCTCTCTTTTAAAACTACATCACCTTGCATTTCGAGCAATTCTTCTTGTAATCCAGCTGAATCGTTTTCAACGCCCATTACATCTACTTCAAGTGGATTTCTTACCCAACTGCATTTCACGATATGGACATTTTGTGGAATATATCCTTCCATTTCGTTTTCAAGTTTTGTCAAATATTCTAAAAAAATAGGCATGGTCACCACGAAAATACGGTTGCCATTTTGAGATCCGTTATTAATTGTTCTAAAATATCTAGTGACATTAAAACTATTCTCTTTTTCACAGTATCGTTTGAAATTGACACCATTCCGCAATTTCATCTCCACAGACAGTTCTTGCCATGGCTATTGCAGCTGGTTTAATCAACTGCTAAGCAGTACTATGGGTTTTTTTACATTGAGCTACTTTTAAAGCTACTTCGAAAGAAGCGTAGGTAGTTTTTTCTAACGAAACGATGGCTGAACTTGATGGTGCATCAAGTCTCATGCGCTTTGCTTGTTTCTTTTTCTTTCCAAAACAAAATAAAAATATTCGCAATTAAAAACTTGAAGTTTTACCACTTTTTTAAAGCGGTTTGGAGAATTTCCGCGACCCAATCCAATACCTCTCGCGACCCGAGGTTAAGAATCGCTGATCTAGACGAACACCATCCGGAACCCTTCGTCTTTTAGCAGTAGGCTTCATTGGGCGACCCAAGGAACGTTGATTGGAATATTTTCCTAGACAACTAGTGTTGCAGTTGTACCATAAAGAAAAGAAAGCTAAGATAGTTAGATTACTAACCTGTGTAAGTGGTAGTTATTCCACGTATGCATTCCAAATAATACGTTTGGCTTCACCATCGGGGGAAAGTTTGTAAGGTTGGAAGGCACTGTTTACCGATACATTCAAAGGTCACATCAATAACACAGTGCTACAAAAAAGAATGAAGTCGAAATACCTGGAAAGTGATGTTATTTTCCTTGTAGGTCTTATCGAGTAGAACGAGAATTCGATTTTGGAATTTGTCAAACAACTCAAAATCTCGACTTAACCTTAAAAAACCGATTTTTCGTGCTTTTGTGCACTTCTTAGCCCATATCTTAGCTAATTAAATTATATAGACGTCTGAGTAAAGCTGAAGAAATTTACTTGTTTTTGCACAACAAACTTAAAGTTTGCTACCCTTTTTCTTCTTTTTTTGATTTTGGCGATTTTTTCACACACTATTTTATAAAATCACAAAACTAATTTTGATTAGATTCAAAGAGTACGTTTATTACCGAGTTCAATGAATGTTTTTTTTTTAAATCGGCCAAAAAGCGACTGAGTTATTTTACTTTTTATAAGAACGAAATTTTTGCAAAAATTTACAACGAACTTAATTTACTAATAAATATTATTAAATGAAAATATATAGATCAAAAGTGCTTTTTTGACCGTTTTTCCCTTAGGTCAGCATCGCCAGTTTCGTGTTGTACTGACCAGCAATATTCTGCCATCATATTTATTTTGTTTTTTCGTTCGAAACGTTTTTCGATCGTAGCCATTTCTTGGTGGAAGTGTTCCCCTTGTTCATCACTGACCTGGTCCAGATTGTGTGGGAAGAAGTCCAAATGCAAATGCAAGAAATTAATTTTAACGACATGTTGCAACCCATTTCTCCATATGCACTTAAAAATTCGTTTACAACCGTGATGTAGTCGTCGCTTCTGTTGTTCCCGAGGAAATAATCACAAAACTCTTCTATGCACGTTTCTCAACACAGCTTAACTTGTTCATAAAGGTAACGTCGCTCATAATTTTGCGAATGTGAGGTCCAATAAAAATATCTATATACACATCTTATAAAAAAAATAAAAAACAAGTAGGTATGAAAACAAATTAATAAATACCGGCTTTTATTTTAGCTTCACTTAAGTTTTAAGATGAAGAAAAGCTTCGCTATTAACATCAAATTTCTTTACAAATTGTTTCATGTATCCCAGCTTTAAGTGCAGTGGTGGACGTTTTTCCTGCCTATCTGATGTGACTCTCGAAATGGCCATGCTTTGCGATCATAGCGATTGGATGTCCGACTATCCCACTCACAAAGGTAGCAAGGATATTTTGTGTAGCCACCTTGCATGCCAAATAAAATTGTCAACACTTTTAAGTCAGCGATGACTTTCCATTTGTGCGTGGCATAGTCGATCAACCGTAAAATTTTTTCCATCATTTCATACATTTCTTTCTTGTTAACCTCATACGCGATTGGAACTGATGGTAAGAGATTTTCATTGTGTAATAACACAGCTTTTAAACCTAAGGGTGACATTACAGACTTCATTAAGGGAACACGAATGTATTTTTTTTTTTAGGGTACATACTTTTACACGATCTATCAATGAAAAGTCGCCATTCATCTGCATTATAATTATAATTTAAAGCCAAAAATAATTTGGGTACATTTACACAATGTATTAGATCACAGTCATTGCCATCAGTTTTAAAACTTTCTCTAAGTATCAAAGTGCGGTCGCCTTTTCTACCCGATGTTATTTGAAAATATTTTTCCACTAAATTCCACTGCTTTAGTCGTGAACCGAAGACTTCAGATTCTCGTTTCGATGCATGCAAATCAGGCAGGAGATCGGCGAAATCAGAATTTGAAACCAAATGCCTTTCCGTTGATTTTGATTTACAAGGAAGGAATTCTTCCTCTACTAAATATGTTTCACTAGCATCAATGGCCTCTCTTTTGGAGGCACTTCGGCATTTAAGTATTTTGATTTTGTTACCGTAACAACATTCGCATACTTTACGTTTTTCGCGATTTAAAATTGTGACCTGAAACGTTTGTTTTGCAAAAATAGCAATCGTCTTGTTTATGATATGCCTGATGATGCCTGATGATGCCAAGTCATAGGCACAGAAAAGGGCAAAGTAATTGATTGTTGAACTTTAAATTTTTTTAATGTTGCGCAGCAATATTCACAAATAAATTCTGGCTCATACCAGCGACTCGCACTATAAAACCTTTCGGAAATCTTGTTATATATTTTTCCAACACCAATATTATTTTTAAAATCACGCCGATGACTTGTATCTGTAAATACATAAGCCACAAATGTAGCAAAACTTATTATGCACATTTTAGTTTTACTTTACCACGATTTTTATCCAATTTAACAGCAAACACAACAAATGATAAACAACACGTGCACTTCAGTATAACGGAAATTTATAAAGACTTCAAAATTGAGTAAAAACTCAAAAATTAAGTGATATTTCCTTGGGAACAACAGAAGCAAATTTTTGCAAAAATTTCGTTCTTATAAACCGTAAAATAGCGCAGTCACTTTTTTTCCGATTTTTTAAAGGAAACATTCGTTGAACTCGGTAATAAACGTACTCTTTGAATCTAATCAAAACTCATTTTGTGTTTTTATAAAATAGTGTGTGAAAATATCGCCAAAATCAAAAAAAGAAGAAAAAGGGAGCAAAATTTAAGTTTGTTGTGCAAAAACAAGTAAATTTCTTCAGCTTTACTCAGACGTCTATATATCTTTCAAAAGGTCTGAGTTTCTTCTTTCTTAAACCGTTCTTAGAATAAAAATCGGTTGTTAATTAGCTAAGATATGGGCTAAGAAGTGCGCAAAAGCACGAAAAATCGGTTTTTTAAGGTTAAGTCGAGATTTTGGGGGTGTTTGACAAATTCCAAAATTGGATTCTCGTTCCACTCGATAAGACCTACAAGAAAAATAACATCACTTCCCAGGTATTTTTGAGTTTCACACTGTGTAATTGCCAGTACCTCTTCTTGCGGTTGATACTGATTCTATAACATCCGACATTTTGATCAAGAAGATCGGTTCCACCCATACATCTATTATATTGCTGAATGCACGACGGTTGTTGAATTACGGTCCTCTTTTTTCGACTACTTGACCATCGCTGTGCTGAACCCATGGGAGCTACTCCTACACCGTTGTTGTCATTGTATCGAACTAGCGTTACACCCGATTTTTTATCAGTTATTTCACCTACCTACAGATACCCCTAGGTTTTGATTTCATGGTTTGAAGTGCCTCCAAGAGTGCGTTTTCGTCTCGATTCGCTTGAATAGTGACCGTACCTTGGTGCCCAGATTGCTTCAGATCCGTTTACAAACGGAGCGACGTAAAAAAGTTATCCTTGTAAAGGTAGACTTTGAATCTATCTAGCAGTTTGGAGATCAGATTATTTACAACATATCCACAACTCCTAGGTTGGGTAATGGTCGAATCTTTGTAAATTTGTTTTTTGAATCTAGCGAAGTATTATCGTTAATATGCATATGTCTCAAGATTTGCTCAAAGCGTGCTTTAGGTATTGAATTAGCCACACCAAAATGATATGGGTCAGCACCAGTGTCCTTGCGTAAGCGCAATAAAAAAATAAAGTACTTCCTCATCCTAAAATAATTGGAACCATTGTGCAAGTAACATAGCTGTATTAAGAAAATCAGGTCTGCTTCATTCCTGCCTTACATATCCTGGAATTTTTCTATTGTGAAAGCGGAACCTCGTCATCGCTGTTTTCAATATTTGCTTCATATCCTTGTCCAACATATACTCTTTTCAATCCATCACCGGATTTTTTAAGGAATTGTAACTGCCCTTCATCACGCAGCTGATTACACTGGACCACGAAATTCAACTTTTTCTCTTTACTAGAAACGCCTTTATGAAATTCGTATGTAAAACCACCCCCTGATTTCGAAAATCGAGTTCATTTTTGATTCTATGGTACCGTTTTTGAGATATTTGCAATTTACCGTTATTCGAAAAAAACCAAAAAAATGGCTTCCTTTAATTACGAATATCTCACAAACGGGCCAAGCAATTGCAAAAAAGTTCCTTTTTATACGAAGCCGGGAAAAGAAAATACTACCTGCTTTAGATGTAGGCTTTAACAATTTTCTGTGTCTTATAATTTTGAAAATCTACCTGCATACTTACCCATAAGTGACGGAAATACATGTTTATAACTACATGCCTACAGCAGGTTTCGAACCCAACCACTCTTCCTTTCGATGCAACCACTCTACCTACAATAAAACAATTCGAGTATTAAAAGTACTATTTGATTTATTTAAAGAAAAAGTATTATCATTGTTATGGTGTTATTCGTTTATCCGGATAATATTCCATTTGCACTTTATACCTTTAATATATGTATGTATACATACATTGAAGTTGCGCAACCTGGGTATTTTTATTTGATCGTTTATACCTTACGTAGTTTTGCATCGATTTTCTTCGATGATAGCTTATCTTTTTTCTAATTAAACAGAGCTTTACGTAAAGAAAAAATATCTGTGGTTTTGAAATGCTGCCCTCGCAAAGAGTAATTTTTTTCATATTTTTTCATAAAAAAAAAAACAAAAATCTAAAATGATAAGGTAATATCTCGAAAACTATCTAGTTTAGCAAAAAACAATGTATCATGCATTTATAGGAAATTTTATCGTCTTTCCGATTCTGTAAACCTTTTTGCAATTGCTTGACTTGTTTGTGAGATATACGGAATTAAAGGAAGCCATCTTTTTGGTTTTTTCGAATAACGGTAAATTGCAAATATCTCAAAAACGGTACCATAGAATCAATAATGAACTCGATTTTCGAAATCAGGGGGTGGTTTTACATAGGGATTCCAAAACGGCGTCTTTGGTAAATTTTGGCCGTCGACCAGTGTTACCTCACAGGCTACCCAAGTCACCCTCGATAGCCTCTTCTTCGTCACTATCCTCATCACTTAACATGTGGTTTTCGGGCGGGCAGATATAGACAGTCGCATCCAAAATATCATCATCATTGTCCAATATGTTAATTATTTCGGCCACAGTCAACCTGAAACAGGGATTTCAGTTGAGGAATCCCTATACCTTATTAGCGTTAAGCGTTATGTATAGCTCATGTATGGCTCAATAAATGTTAGTTTTCCAAAAATTAAACAAATATGTAATATAAAGTTGTTGTAGAGTCGTGTGTACTGCCGTGCTTAGCGTTCCAAAAATGGGGCGGCACAAAAAATCTTCTACAAAACTCTACAACGATAAAATGTATTTTGAAATAATTAATTCCAAAAACTTACTTATAGTTTCCCGACATGGTGTTCGGCGGTGCAGGCTGCTTCCAATTGTGCAGGCTGCTTCCAATCGTTTGACAAATAAAACTATCGTTATTTTGAAAACAAAGCACATGTAAGTGTTTCCATATACTAAAATAACACGAAATTAAGACTTTTTGGGCGCGGGGCATATACGGGTTAAAATAAAAAAGTCTAAAACATAAACTTTAGACTGAATATGTGCATTGTGACGTTGGATAACTCGATTCACGTCGGTTTTCCTGTACTCGTATTGCCGCGCCAGTCTGAAAGAGGAGATTCCGATCTGATCCGCCCTTGTGTTTCGGCTGCGCATTATATTAGAATGACACGCTTCACTCCCACTGTTTATGCGGTTAGAAAGGCCTAGTTTCCAAGCTGCATTTTTGGTGGTCAGAAGGTACGACCTTCCGAGCCGCTGCCTGTTGGAGAAGTGAGCTAGAACTCTTAAATTTGTTGTGCACATGATTACGTTTGTTCTGTGGCGTTTGGTTAACGAAATGATCGAAACGTCCGAAGTTCCAATCCATTTCCAGTCGTAGGGTGGAAAGGCCGAGTCCCCACGCTTGCACCCTCATGGCGACGAGGTCTAGCTTTCGAGGCGATGCGCCTTAGAACAGTATTCTCGAACTTAAGAATCGTGATTTTTACCTGGTTTAATAATCTCGGAGAGTTTCGAGGAGTTAGGAAAGTAGTGCAATCGTAATGTGCTGTTGAAAATATAAAGCAAGTGTGTGGTTGCAACGTACGGAAACTCTTTTATCATTTCTACTGTTGTCCTTTCGTAACGGGATGCTTTGTTTTCTGAATATCGTTGGTAATAGTTGCATTAAGGGCTTTGACATTAAATTGAATTGGGGCTTTAGCTAAATGCACATATGTTTCTGGTATGGCGTTGTTACCTGGATTAAGTGTAAATGCATTGGAAAGATGAGTGGCAACGGATATACCTTTTTCATAATCACTTCGAGCCCATTCACCATTTTGAGTTCGGGAGGGACTGGTTTTTTAAACATTTAACTGATCGCCACAAGGAATAAGTAATGTTATGTGTCGACGACAAGGATTGGCGTTTATTTAAAAAATTAGTTTCTCGATTTTAGGCTATGCTGCTGTGCTGCTCTTTTGTGCATTTGTTGATTAATTAATAAATAAGAAGAATGATCAGAGGATAGATTGAAAAGGAATTTTAGCTGGTCTTGTGCCCGATCGGAACCACAGGTTACTCCGAAGTCAATTAGATCAGGTGTCTTACTAAGAGCGGTTCATCAATATGTTGGCTGCCCAGTGAAAGTAGGATAAAATCTGTTATGTTTTATGTAAGTCGCCTGCTGCTCGAAATCTTTTACCCAACTCAGAAAAATATTCCGTGAATTGAGTTTCAGATATGTTTTGACGGGGAGAACAGTATATAGCGGACATGTTTATTCCAGAAGCAGAGTTAATGTAGTTTTTACAATACTATTCCAGTGGATAGTGTTTAATTTTTTTCTTTATAAGTATTCCTGTTCTCCACGGGCTTTTCCATCGGGATGTTTGGTGTCATAAAATACGAAGTCTTCCATGTGAATGTGGTTAAATTTAGTCTAATGAGTTTCAGATATAAGCATTTCATCTATTGTATGGAAGATTTCAAGCTCATTTTTATGTTGGCTTCACTGAGAGGTAACACCAGCAGGTAGCCCAATCTATTTGTGACATATGATCATATGATCAAACAGACTATTGACGTTTAAAAAACAATAGTCAAATAAATTATAAGTCCTACTTGGTTCATTGTTGTGGTCAAGCTTAGTGCCTGGTTGGTATAGATACATTAACCAAGGACAACCCAAAATTACACACATTATTAACTAAACGTGATCGATATGAGTCAGTGCGTATCAAATTAACATTAAAGTCACCACAATATTTTCATTATCAACATCTACAGAGGACAAATAACCAGTTGTGCTTTGTGAGTTTGTGTGGGACGACGGTGAAGAAGATACCGCAATTTGTAAATAGAAACCCTAAATATCGGCTGGGGATGTTATTTTTATTTTTTATATTGTAAACACGTCATGCTTTAAAACCCTGTTCTTTTAAAGCACCCTCTATATCTGTCGGGTTTACGTAATGTGCAATACTCTGCAGCATAACAGACAAGCTGCGACTACTTTGCGATAGCGACCCTCACCTTAGGTTTGGATTTTAAACTCCTGAACATATCCTGTTTTGAGAGGTATTACATAAAAGTTTTTTTTTCCTATTAACTTTACCAAATTTATTTACAAGATTTCTGGAGCTCTGTCTCTCTTTGCGCATCATTCTTCTCAGAAATTCCAGCAAATATACTAAATCGATTTCCCCTAGCGTTTCGTTTGGTAAATTGACTTTTGCCACTTTGTTTTGATTTAATTTACCATTTTTTTCAGGAGTACGCTTTCTATTGATCAGAATATATTGATTAATTCCAGTGTGTGCTGTTGCTTGCTTTCCGTTGCCATTTATATGCTGTGTTTTAGTTTGCATACCTTCTTTGTTGTTAATGTTTGGTGTTTGCTGCTTGTTGTTGTTGTACCATCTAGTCACGCTCTGTGAAGAACGGATTCACCAATGGTCGTTGTCGTTAAAGTAATCCAGGGGGAAGCCCAGGAAACGTGCAGTTTCGACGAAGTCGGACCAGAGGAAGACGGGGTTTAGATGAGTTGGTTTAAGAGGCCATGTAAACAGGTGTTAGTATGTCGGAGTTGAATCTAGATAGGTAAAAGTTAAGCCTCCCACAATATCCATGGTATGCCTTGGAGGTGTCTCGTCGGCAAGCAGATGCTTATTTGAGTGCCCCAAACGGTGACACCCAGCTAGAAACTGCTTGATGAGCATGAGGTTGTGCTCCTTAATGCGGAAAACATTCACCTCTTAGTATAGGTGTTCCTCAAGCGACGTCAGCAGGTATCCTGTCACTGTGTGGACGGAACAACGTCTTTGTCTTTGCCCTAAGTGCTGCCGGCGAACGACTTGAGGACATTGTTGCAGCTCTGTACTCTGTTGTGGCGATTTCAGTAGAGCGCACAGAGAAGGAGAGCAAGGTGTCAAATGTAAACAACAAAATCTTTGGGTGATTATCCATGGGAATGGGGTGCCATCGGCATGAATGTTAAGATCTAGACTGACCTCCTACGTCCAGGTGTTAAAGAGGGCCGCGAGATATCCGTTACTTTCGAACACAGCTAATTAATTATATTGCCGGTGCTCATTATCGAGCAATCATCGGTATACGAGGCTATGGTTACTCCCTCTGGCGGTTGAGGGAGCATGGTGAGATAATGATTAAACAAGAGAGGGACCCTACGGTACTTCTTGTTTAATTCTCCTCAGTTGAAATGTTGAGTCTCTAAATAGTTCTGATGACTGACGACCACACAGGTAATTTGCGGTCCACCGTTTCAGCCCCTGCGGCAGAGTTGTTGCCGCCACGTCGGCTAGTAGCGTGGAATGGCTTACCGTGTCAAAAGCGTTCCAACGCCACTACTACGGTTCTCTCGGAGGGCGGTTCTGGTTAAGACCGTGATTCACCTCTGTGTTTATGGCATTGAGTGTTTTTGTAAGTTGATGCTTAGCCGAGCACTGCTGGTGAGTGCAAAATTGGAGGAGTAGGGCCGCAACTGTCTTTATCACTAGCCAAAGCAGGGAAATCGACCGATAGGAGTCACCCTTGTCGACCAGTTTCAAGGGTGGGTTTCAGAGGTGGGACCATGCTCTCAACCTTACAAATGTCAGAAATGATGAGGGTGGTCATGGACAGATTGAGTGTCCCTGTAAGAAACTCAGCTCTCGCGGGCCCCAAATTTTTGAACATCAACACGCTTAGTCCGCAAGGACCAATGGCCTTGGAGTATTTCGACTTCCAAATGGCGCTAGTGTTGAACTGTTTGCGCATCCTTCCAGTTACCTTCCGTTTGGTCTCATTCACCGAAGGATGCAGAACAAAATGTCGACTAAAATAGCTCGCACATCTTTTCGGGTCCGACGAATCATTCTCTCCGAATGGAATTTCCACTTGGTTGTCGCACTTTGTCGGGTTGGATAAAGACGTCATTGTGAACCAGATCTTACCAACACCTGTGACCTGGGTACAGAACTTCAGATATATCTCCCACTTGTTCCGCTTGTTCTGATTTACCTTCCGAATATCAATGTTAAAATCCCTAATATAGGGATTACGGGGATCAGAGTGGCGAAGGCGGTCACGCTCGTTCGCTTGCGCAGCCGCTTCATCCGGGAAATTGGGATGGATCTCGGGGATTCTCCCTGCTGGGATGAAGTGAGCCACAGCAAACGTGACAGTCTTGCGGAACTTTTGATCGCCTTTGCGAAAATCGGTGGGTGTGAAAAGAGCTCTGAAGACTCCCTTTGTAGTATTGGCTCCCTTTGTAGTATTGGAGAGTAAGAGCCATGATCTTTGTCGGCTGTCGTAGGCAGAGTTGTGGTAGACTTTATGTTGTTGTTGCTGTTTGATGTTGAAGAACTGCATCTTTTTTTTTTTGATTTTGAATGAGGCATTACTCCTATTATCACTCTGTGTTGAGTGCCTGCGCCGGTTAGAAAGAGTGGTTTGCGCACTCATATTTTTTTTAAGAACACAGTTTGCACGTTCATTAATTTTTATATTGGCCCCGTTTTAATGTAACCGAGCTGCAAAAGAACGCTCTAACTCGAATAGAATTTCCTTTAGTTGCAAAAGCAACCCTGTGGGCATCGTTCATGTAACTTGCGATTTGTTTAGTGATATTTAGGAACGGAATATAGTTCAGGAGGAAATTTTTAGGTTTATGTAGTAATATATTTACAAATACTATGCAAAGAAGAACGAATTAGGGTTTTAATCTAAATTTACCATGTATTTTCCTAGGGCTAATTCACAATAGCGCAGTTTTTCCCTTCCCCACACTACATCTGAAGTCATATCATTTTACCGAGTTGGCTCAACTCGCATATTTTTCCGTGTTAGTGTTGTTGCTTTACATGTAATTCATTATCCTATCCAACTAGGATACAAAGAAGCGGAATCATTGTTTGTTCTTAACGCTTGTGTTTTGCTTATGGTTTTGTGTGGAACTACGCCGGTTTTAGTAATATAACGGCACTAATTACAAGGTAAGTTTTATTAGCAAATTATTTAATTGCTTGCTGGCTTTTGGTTTTGATAAATCAAATCATTTACCCCACTTGGGTAGGAGCATGTCATTCTTAATAGACATCTCTTTTATGCATAGTAATTGCAAAGCATTGCAGTCGGTCACGATTTTAAAGGGGATACCAAGCAAATATGTACACCCGTCATTTCTTCAACGCGGCTACAATGGCGAGGACTTCGAGCTCATAGGATTCATACCGTTCTTCAACTTCGGTAGTCTTCCGACTCATGTACTGCATAGGGAAGAAGAAGAACTGCTCCATATCCATACATGGAAGCATCAGTATGAACCTCGGTTACAGCTTAAGGGTTATATAACCTTCACACCGGTGCACTTACTAAACCGGTTTTTAATTGCTGAAATGCAATCATTTGTTCGTCTTTAAACACAAACTTCGATCCTTGATGCGAGAGGTCCGAAAGCGGTTTAGCGACCCCTGCATAACCATCTATGAAGCGCCGGAATGCGAGGTTAGCCCAAGAAATCTTTACACAGTTCTTTGATCTTTCGGTATTGGAAAATTTTCAACCGCCCGAGCTGGTCTTATAGTACCCGCTTCTACGATATATCCTAAAAAATTAACCATTTCTTTTAGAATGTGGCATTTGCTCCATTTAATTTGCAGGTTGAGTTCGGCTGCCTTATTTATGACTACTCTTACATAGCAACTTCCTCCTCTCTGTTCTTTGCAGGGATAATTAAATCATCCATATAAGTCACTACGACGTTATTTTCCACTAATTTTCTAAATACAGCGTGAATGTATTTCAAGAAAACTGCAGGAGCATTGCATATGCCGAAGGGTAAAAACAAAAACTCGTATTGGCGTTGATGCGTCACGAAAGACGTGTACTTTCGAGAATTCGTCTCAATTGGAACGTGGAAAAATCCGTTCCGCAAATCAATTGTGGTGAAAATGTGCGCGCTCTGTAGCTTCTCTATGGCATCATCCATTAGTGGCATTCGAAAGTGATCCTTTATAATTTTTTCATTCAATCGACGGTAATCGCAACAACGCATTTGGCTCCCGTCCTTTACTAATACGACTGGAGATGCATATTCTGATGTACTTGGGCGTATAATACGGTCTTTTAACTACACTGATACTTGGTTATTTACGACATACCTTTTAGCGTAGGACACTCGTCTTAGTGTTTGGCATTCCGGCACATTATCAAGTAATCAAATTTTCATCTCCGTTGGGGAAGCATGCTGCATTTTAGGATTGTAGTTTTTAATAAGGGGTTTAACTTCGTTAGCTAGCGCATCATTTAAGTGTGACAAATCTACTTCCGGAGTGTCTTTGATGGTAGGTGCTGCCGCCAAACACAAGTCCCTGAACTCCAGCTCGATTTCATCCGTATGCCCTACGGCATGAACAACCGAACCACCCTTCTGTTTTTCCTTAAAAACTACTTCATGCTCAGTCACAACCATATCTATCTGTTTAAAATTGTCGTTTCCAATAATAGCTTGATATATGATATCTCGCTCACGCACTACATGGAATGTTATCTCCATCTCAATATCGTCCACGACTACTTTTAGTTTGAAACTCTCCATTGTGTAAATACCACTCTCGCCTATGCCTTCTAAACGATGCTTTTCTCTAGACAACTGAACATCCCCCATCATCAACAAAACGTTGTATCGCATTAGGTGTGAGTCACTCCTGGTATCCAATAAGGCAGAGAATGTAAAATTATTGAACTTTAGATCTTTAAAAACTACGTAACCCATTGACTTAATACGCTGCGTTATCCCCTGAGTATTTATTTTCAGTTTCTCCTGCTTAACATGAACTTAACTTTTAGGGCACTGTGCTACCCGATGACCTGGTTGACCACACCCATAACAACCCGATTACTTCTGCGACTAATTTGAGGATAAGTGGCCAACGGTTCCACACCTATAACAATGCTTCCAATTGTTTGCTACTGAATTTGATATTTTATTTTTATCATCAACTACCTTTTGTGGATTAACGCTAGGTTGACACCCAAAACGTACTTTCCCGTAAATAACTATCTGGTCTTTTAAGTCTTGTATAGTTTCTGCCTGATAAGGGTTATCTTTATTGACCATGGAATCCGTTATACCATTGACAAAATATTCGATCAAACTTTTATCATCTAACTCTATGGCTTTTCCTATTTCCATGAGGCTATACAAGTATTTCCGAAAATCTTCATTAGGACGCTTACTGCGTCTTCTCAACAAACGATATACCTTAACTGATGATGGTACTGTGCCAAATTCGTTTTTCAATGAACGCCTTATTAAGCTCCAATTTGTAACGCCCCGCAGACTACGCACAAAAATTTTTGCAGCACCCTTTAACAGCTGCGTGCTATAAATATACTTTTGTAATTCATCCCAATCAGCAGCAGTGGCATTTTCTTCGAAAGCTTCGAGCCATTCTTCGATAGTTGGTAACCTGAACCACTAAATGCTAACATCGATTTCACGACTTTTTTAAATATTGTTATGCAGTGTAATTGCAGATTTTTTAGCAGATCTTAAATTCGTTGAGTAACATTTTTGCTGGACTTGCAATCAATACTAAAGAAGACACCCTTGTTAGCATAAGTAAGTTGTGGGGAAAAGCAAAAGATTGCGTAAAGCGAAATTTCGAATTTCAGTGTATTAGCGTGTAGTGAATTAGCATTTCCGTCCAAAACCGTTCTAACTTTAATTTCAGTATTGTTGCTTTTGGGAAATAACGGTGAAATCTATCACTTAAGATTTGCATCACTCATATTTAATATGTTCTTATATGTTTTCCTTAAATGCGCGAGATGTGCACCTTTATGATTATTAAACGGTGGTTTCACACACTAATACTATCCCTTGGCTAAATTTGTAGAAAATAATTTAGGTGCTGGAATTTTAAAGAATTCCGCCTAACCCACAGATGGGTGATCCAGCAATTTGCGCCAACTACCACGGGATCACCCTCCAGAGTATTGTGTGAAGAACTGAAGCTAACCATCAATGAACTAATTGGACCTTATCAGTGTGACCTGGTAAATCTACCATCGACCAGTTATTAAAAATACGCCAAATATTGGAAATAACCCGTCATTATTGACTTTAAATCAACTTTCTACAGAACGAGAAGTTGTTTATATGCCGCGGTGTCTGAATTTGGGATCCCTGCATAACTAATATGGCTATTCAAAATGATGTTTTATTTATTACGACTTCGTAGAGTCTAGATCCAAAAAAAAAAAAAATCACTTAACAGATATTATTATTTACATTTCATTAGCAATATGTACAATGTTTGAATACAAAATATTGAAATATTGATATATATATTTTAAATCAAAACAAACTACAAACTCTATCTTATATTCCATGATTTTATATAATCAAATAATCTTTTTTTGAACAAATTAGTGATTCAATTTTTAATGTTTTCAGGCAATTCATTGAAGCATTTAAACCCTTATAAAAAATACTGTTTTTTCAGATTCTGTTTTATAATTAGGCAATTTGAAATCATTTTTTCGTCTGGTATTTTTGTCATGAACCTCGTAGCTAAATTTAATACTTGTTCTTAGATAATCGGGCAAATGTCCGTTCTTTATATTGTATATAAATTTCATTGTGTAAAAAAATATTAGTTGTTTTACGCTAAACCAATTCAAACTGAGTAGCATTTCTCTTATTGGAGTAATAAGGTTTGTTTAATATAAAACGCATAGCTTTATTTTTTCCATTTTTTGCAGTTTATCAATTTGCGAATCTTTCATGATAAAGAAAATTGTAGAACAGTATATAAAGTATGGCTCAACTACTGATCTATATACTCTTATTTTATAATAATTACTTAAATATTTACAGGATCTTTTAATAAACCATAGTTTAGTAGCTATTTTACTTATTGTGTGGTCAATATGACCGTCAAATTTTAATTTGTAATCTATTACGATACCCAGGTACTTAATTCTCTGTACGTTTTCAATTTCCGTATTGTTTATTTTGATAGATTCAATATTAACAATGTTCTTTCTTGTTATTACCATGTATTTAGTTTTTTCAACATTAATTTTAAGTCGGTTAGCACATAGCGAGACATACAAACCATCTAGATCACTTTGCAACTTCTCTCTTATATCTTTTTCGTTCTTACCGTTAATCGACATTAATGCATCGACAGCAAATAGTTTTATACAACTGAATTTCAAGACTGAATTAATACCTATCGTTAATGTAGATATTGAATAAAATTGGCGCAAGAACAGAACCCTGGGGTTGAGCAAAACCATCAGCTCAGTCCGAAGTAGGAAACAAGTCTCCAGTATGCAGAATTAAACCGATCAAGTATTATCTTTTACAAAAGTGTGCAACTTCTGGCGTATCCTGATTATATCGAAATCACTGGCCGCGCTGTTAGTTCTGCATTTTCTGAACTGGATAATGAAGCGAAGCGAGGGCAAAACGAAGTACCTCCTGTCATTAAACCCGTCGCTGTTGACGGTTACAATCCGCATATCCTGACCATTTGGAAATTAGTCAAGTGGGGCCTGTATCCCTGGCCCATATCTATTATGTACTCCTTCACACAACACTTTTTAGGAAGGTTTTTTGGATTTTGGGTAGTTAGCGATTTTATTCGGAGTGTCAACAAAGAATTTTTTGTCCCTTCTCGACCGCAAACTTTTCAAGACCTTCCAGAATACGCCAAAATATGTCTGGATAGCAACGGTGAATCTGCCGCTTTTGCATATGGTTTTGTTCGAAAAAGTACAGGCTACGATATACGGGGTCTATTTAAATATATATACATACATATATACATATATGTAAGTAAGTCAAGAAAATGTTAAATTTGTGACTATCTTAGCTTTTGTTATTTGTGATCTTAAGGAACTGAGTAAATCCGGTACTTTTATATTGGTTTCAAAACTGTATTTAGTTTGCTAAAAATAAGCTTTGTTTATTTTACCATGTTAATATTAAGATTTTATATCTAAGTATGACATGACTAAATTTTAAAGTAAAGACCACACAAAGTTTGATCTCATGTAAAACACTCCGAGTTTTCTTCGGTTTTCCCAACCCTTTTAGAATTTCTCTCAGCACTTATTAGTATCTCACTGAACACCCCAAATTCAATTTTATTGTCATATGATTTCGCAAAATGTAAAAATATTAATTGCCGCAATATATTCAGCCACAGTTTAGCTTACTAAAAAGTTAAGCTCCAATATATAGAAATAATAATCTATCGGGTCTTGCAATAGGAACGCTACAAAAGTTTTTTTAAATAAAACAAAAACGGATTGGGATATGAATTAAATTCTTTATTTCTGCTAAAGTGCATTCGATGCCATTATGTATGGAACTCGATTTCTTTTGCATGGGCACCACGGGCACGCTTGCAGAAGTCCAGACGCTGAACCCAATTTTCGACGGTTTTCAAGCATAAATCGGCCGATACTGCTGCAATTTCACATTCGATATTCGTACGAAGTTCATCAATCGTCGCTGGCTTGTTGGCATAGACCATTTACTTGACGTAGCCCCACAGGAAATAGTGTAACGGCGTCAAATCGCACGACCGAGGCAGCCAATTGACTGGGCCATTTCCTGAGGTAACACGTTCACCAAACTTGGTATTCAATAAATCGAATGTGACATTCGCTGTGTGGCTTGTGGCGCAGTCCTGTTGGTACCACATATTGTCCAAGTCCATATCATCCAATTCGGGCCAAAAATATGCGGTTATCATTGAGCGGTAGCGATTCCCATTCACAGTAGCGTGCCGGTCTTGATCATCACGGAAGAAGTACGGCCCAAAGACGCCGCCGGCCCATAAACCGCACCAAACCGTAATTTTTTCGGGATGCAATGTTGACTCATGGAGCATGTGTGGATTGCTACCTGTCCAATAACGCATATTTTGCTTATTGACGAAGCCATTCAGCCAGAAATGACGACGACCATTAATTGGACGTAGCGCTCTTAAAGTTGAGGCCATTGACTCCGAGTTTCGGTAGTAAATTTTAATAATTTCGACTCGTTGTTAGATCGTATGTATATCTTTCCATGATGAAATGGCAAACCATACTGAAGAGAAATGTCAAAAGAGCGGGGAAAAATATGGCGTCGTTTGCTGCCACTATCGGTCTACTTTTGTAGCGTCCCTATTGAAAACCTCTTTATTATAGATAAAAAAATAATTCTAAAGTCATAGTATTTATGTTTGTAAAAGTATCATTAGATATGCATATGCAGGTGGAAAAATATTAGAAACGCTCTATTTTAACAAGTTCTGTCAACTTTTCCTTTGTTCATTTAATTTTTCATAAAAGTCAAACCATTAACGCCCGATGCAAAAGGCAGTGGTTCGTGGTCAGTCGGAAATGGGATTAGTATTGGTTGTAGATATTTGAAATATGTAAATTTATTTAATAATTGGAGTTAGATATCTTTGGTATTACATGTGTTTGAGATTGTATGTTCGATGGGCAAACGGATAACAGCAGTTATATGTATATGTGCTGACAATTACTTTTTTCTAATAAGTAGCGGAATGATATCCAATATGAATTTCATTCAGGCAATTGGCATAAACAGATAATTTTAATTATGATGAATATGATAAAAGCTACAAAACCAACGAATAAGTGTTTTAGTTCGGTATGTATGTACATAAGACCCTTCCTAAAAAAGTGCACCCCTATCTGTAGTATTTGTGAAAGGAAAGGGGCGACCCCTAGGGTTGCCAGCAGTTTTTTCGAAATTGCCTTACTTTATATGGAAGGGTATACAGCGAACGTTTTTTTTTTGCTTGTGAGGCGAGACGATCACTCACTTCGGTTCACTTGTGTGTTAATTTGAATACATGTATGTACTTTATATGTTTTTATTTTATCTATACTTAATCAAATTTTAAAGACCACTGTCGCTATTTTAATTAATTTCCACATTTTTATTTCCAGAAAAATAAACAAGAACCTAAAAGAAAGCTGTGTGTATTTAAATCATGGCTTCTTTACTGATTCGCATGCTGCCATATAATGGTTGAGATAGATATACAATTCAACGCTGTTTGGTATATAGTTTCAATTATTTCTTCAATGTCAACGGTTAAGCGTTATGTATAGCTCATGTATAGCTCAATAAATGTTAGTTTTCCAAAAGTTAAACAAATATGTAATATAAAGTTGTTGTAGAGTCGTGTGTACTGCCGTGCTTAGCGTTCCAAAAATGGGGCGGCACAAAAAATCTTCTACAAAACTCTACAACGAACGTCTAATATTGACCGGATATAAAATAAATGTATTTTGAAATAATTAATTCCAAAAACTTACTTATAGTTTCCCGAGTTAGTCGAGTCCCCACGCTTGCACCCTCATGGCGACGAGGTCTAGCTTTCGAGGCGATGCGCCTTAGAACAGTATTCTCGAACTTAAGAATCGTGATTTTTACCTGGTTTAATAATCTCGGAGAGTTTCGAGGAGTTAGGAAAGTAGTGTAATCGTAATGTGCTGTTAAAAATATAAAGCAAGTGTGTGGTTGCAACGTACGGAAACTCTTTTATCATTTCTACTGTTGTCCTTTCGTAACGGGATGCTTTGTTTTCTGAATATCGATGGTAATAGTTGCATTAAGGGCTTTGACATTAAATTGAATTGGGGCTTTAGCTAAATGCACATATGTTTCTGGTATGGCGTTGTTACCTGGATTAAGTGTAAATGCATTGGAAAGATGAGTGGCAACGGATATACCTTTTTCATAATCACTTCGAGCCCATTCACCATTTTGAGTTCGGGAGGGACTGGTTTTTTAAACATTTAACTGATCGCCACAAGGAATAAGTAATGTTATGTGTCGACGACAAGGATTGGCGTTTATTTAAAAAATTAGTTTCTCGATTTTAGGCTATGCTGCTGTGCTGCTCTTTTGTGCATTTGTTGATTAATTAATAAATAAGAAGAATGATCAGAGGATAGATTGAAAAGGAATTTTAGCTGGTCTTGTGCCCGATCGGAACCACAGGTTACTCCAAAGTCAATTAGATCAGGTGTCTTACTAAGAGCGGTTCATCAATATGTTGGCTGCCCAGTGAAAGTAGGATAAAATCGGTTATGTTTTATGTAAGTCGCCTGCTGCTAGAAATCTTTTACCCAACTCAGAAAAATATTCCGTGAATTGAGTTTCAGATATGTTTTGACGGGGGGAACAGTATATAGCGGACATGTTTATTCCAGAAGCAGAGTTAATGTAGTTTTTACAATACTATTCCAGTGGATAGTGTTTAATTTTTTTCTTTATAAGTATTCCTGTTCTCCGCGGCTTTTCCATCGGGATGTTTGGTGCCATAAAATACGAAGTCTTCCATGTGAATGTGGTTAAATTTAGTCTAATGAGTTTCAGATATAAGCATTGCATCTATTGTATGGAAGATTTCAAGCTCATTTTTATGTTGGCTTCACTGAGAGGTAACACCAGCAGGTAGCGCAATCTATTTGTGACATATGATCATATGATCAAACAGACTATTGACGTTTAAAAAACAATAGTCAAATAAATTATAAGTCCTACTTGGTTCATTGTTGTGGTCAATCTTAGTGCCTGGTTGGTATAGATACATTAACCAAGGACAACCCAAAATTACACACATTATTAACTAAACGTGATCGATATGAGTCAGTGCGTATCAAATTAACATTAAAGTCACCACAATATTTTCATTATCAACATCTACAGAGGACAATAGGAAGAAGATACCGCAATTTGTAAATAGAAATCCTAAATATCGGCTGGGGATGTTATTTTTATTTTTTATATTGTAAACACGTCATGCTTTAAAACCCTGTTCTTTTAAAGCACCCTCTATATCTGTCGGGTTTACGTAATGTGCAATACTCTGCAGCATAACAGACAAGCTGCGACTACTTTGCGATAGCGACCCTCACCTTAGGTTTGGATTTTAAACTCCTGAACATATCCTGTTTTGAGAGGTATTACATAAAAGTTTTTTTTCCTATTAACTTTACCAAATTTATTTACAAGATTTCTAGAGCTCTGTCTCTCTTTTGCGCATCATTCTTCTCAGAAATTCCAGCAAATATACTAAATCGATTTCCCCTAGCGTTTCGTTTGGTAAATTGACTTTTGCCACTTTGTTTTGATTTAATTTACCATTTTTTTCAGGAGTACGCTTCCTATTGATCAGAATATATCGATTAATTCCAGTGTGTACTGTTGCTTGCTTTCCGTTGCCATTTATATGCTGGGTTTTAGTTTGCATACCTTCTTTGTTGTTAATGTTTGGTGTTTGCTGCTTGTTGTTGTTGTACCATCTAGTCACGCTCTGTGAAGAACGGATTCACCAATAGTCGTTGTCGTTAAAGTAATCCAGGGGGAAGCCCAGGAAACGTGCAGTTTCGACGAAGTCGGACCAGAGGAAGACGGGGTTTAGATGAGTTGGTTTAAGAGGCCATGTAAACAGGTGTTAGTATGTCGGAGTTGAATCTAGATAGGTAAAAGTTAAGCCTCCCACAATATCCATGATATGCCTTGGAGGTGTCTCGTCGGCAAGCAGATGCTTATTTGAGTGCCCCAAACGGTGACACCCAGCTAGAAACTGCTTGATGAGCATGAGGTTGTGCTCCTTAATGCGGAAAACATTCACCTCTTAGTGTAGGTGCTCCTCAAGCGACGTCAGCAGGTATCCTGTCACTGTGTGGACGGAACAACGTCTTTGTCTTTGCCCTAAGTGCTGCCGGCGAACGACTTGAGGACATTGTTGCAGCTCTGTACTCTGTTGTGGCGATTTCAGTAGAGCGCACAGAGAAGGAGAGCAAGGTGTCAAATGTAAACAACAAAATCTTTGGGTGATTATCCATCGGAATGGGGTGCCATCGGCATGAATGTTAAGATCTAGACTGACCTCCTACGTCCAGGCGTTAAAGAGGGCAGCGAGATATCCCTTACTTTCGAACACAGCTAATTAATTATATTGCCGGTGCTCACTATCGAGCAATCATCTGTATACGAGGCTATGGTTACTCCCTCTGGCGGTTGAGGGAGCATGGTGAGATAATGATTAAACAAGAGAGGGGCCCTACGGTACTTCTTGTTTAATTCTCCTCAGTTGAGATGTTGAGCCTCTAAATAGTTCTGATGACTGACGACCACACAGGTAATTTGCGGTCCACCGTTTCAGTCCCTGCGGCAGAGTTGTTGCCGCCACGTCGGCTAGTAGCGTGGAATGGCTTACCGTGTCAAAAGCGTTCCAACGCCACTACTACGGTTCTCTCGGAGGGCGGTTCTGGTTAAGACCGTGATTCACCTCTGTGTTTATGGCATTGAGTGTTTTTGTAAGTTGATGCTTAGCCGAGCACTGCTGGTGAGTGCAAAATTGGAGGAGTAGGGCCGCAACTGTCTTTATCACTAGCCAAAGCAGGGAAATCGACCGATAGGAGTCACCCTTGTCGACCAGTTTCAAGGGTGGGTTTCAGAGGTGGGACCATGCTCTCAACCTTACAAATGTCAGAAATGATGAGGGTGGTCATGGACAGATTGAGTGTCCCTGTAAGAAACTCAGCTCTCGCGGGCCCCAAATTTTTGAACATCAACACGCTTAGTCCGCAAGGACCAATGGCCTTGGAGTATTTCGACTTCCAAATGGCGCTAGTGTTGAACTGTTTGCGCATCCTTCCAGTTACCTTCCGTTTGGTCTCATTCACCGAAGGATGCAGAACAAAATGTCGACTAAAATAGCTCGCACATCTACAGAGGACAATAGGAAGAAGATACCGCAATTTGTAAATAGAAATCCTAAATATCGGCTGGGGATGTTATTTTTATTTTTTATATTGTAAACACGTCATGCTTTAAAACCCTGTTCTTTTAAAGCACCCTCTATATCTGTCGGGTTTACGTAATGTGCAATACTCTGCAGCATAACAGACAAGCTGCGACTACTTTGCGATAGCGACCCTCACCTTAGGTTTGGATTTTAAACTCCTGAACATATCCTGTTTTGAGAGGTATTACATAAAAGTTTTTTTTCCTATTAACTTTACCAAATTTATTTACAAGATTTCTAGAGCTCTGTCTCTCTTTTGCGCATCATTCTTCTCAGAAATTCCAGCAAATATACTAAATCGATTTCCCCTAGCGTTTCGTTTGGTAAATTGACTTTTGCCACTTTGTTTTGATTTAATTTACCATTTTTTTCAGGAGTACGCTTCCTATTGATCAGAATATATCGATTAATTCCAGTGTGTACTGTTGCTTGCTTTCCGTTGCCATTTATATGCTGGGTTTTAGTTTGCATACCTTCTTTGTTGTTAATGTTTGGTGTTTGCTGCTTGTTGTTGTTGTACCATCTAGTCACGCTCTGTGAAGAACGGATTCACCAATAGTCGTTGTCGTTAAAGTAATCCAGGGGGAAGCCCAGGAAACGTGCAGTTTCGACGAAGTCGGACCAGAGGAAGACGGGGTTTAGATGAGTTGGTTTAAGAGGCCATGTAAACAGGTGTTAGTATGTCGGAGTTGAATCTAGATAGGTAAAAGTTAAGCCTCCCACAATATCCATGATATGCCTTGGAGGTGTCTCGTCGGCAAGCAGATGCTTATTTGAGTGCCCCAAACGGTGACACCCAGCTAGAAACTGCTTGATGAGCATGAGGTTGTGCTCCTTAATGCGGAAAACATTCACCTCTTAGTGTAGGTGCTCCTCAAGCGACGTCAGCAGGTATCCTGTCACTGTGTGGACGGAACAACGTCTTTGTCTTTGCCCTAAGTGCTGCCGGCGAACGACTTGAGGACATTGTTGCAGCTCTGTACTCTGTTGTGGCGATTTCAGTAGAGCGCACAGAGAAGGAGAGCAAGGTGTCAAATGTAAACAACAAAATCTTTGGGTGATTATCCATCGGAATGGGGTGCCATCGGCATGAATGTTAAGATCTAGACTGACCTCCTACGTCCAGGTGTTAAAGAGGGCAGCGAGATATCCCTTACTTTCGAACACAGCTAATTAATTATATTGCCGGTGCTCATTATCGAGCAATCATCTGTATACGAGGCTATGGTTACTCCCTCTGGCGGTTGAGGGAGCATGGTGAGATAATGATTAAACAAGAGAGGGGCCCTACGGTACTTCTTGTTTAATTCTCCTCAGTTGAGATGTTGAGCCTCTAAATAGTTCTGATGACTGACGACCACACAGGTAATTTGCGGTCCACCGTTTCAGTCCCTGCGGCAGAGTTGTTGCCGCCACGTCGGCTAGTAGCGTGGAATGGCTTACCGTGTCAAAAGCGTTCCAACGCCACTACTACGGTTCTCTCGGAGGGCGGTTCTGGTTAAGACCGTGATTCACCTCTGTGTTTATGGCATTGAGTGTTTTTGTAAGTTGATGCTTAGCCGAGCACTGCTGGTGAGTGCAAAATTGGAGGAGTAGGGCCGCAACTGTCTTTATCACTAGCCAAAGCAGGGAAATCGACCGATAGGAGTCACCCTTGTCGACCAGTTTCAAGGGTGGGTTTCAGAGGTGGGACCATGCTCTCAACCTTACAAATGTCAGAAATGATGAGGGTGGTCATGGACAGATTGAGTGTCCCTGTAAGAAACTCAGCTCTCGCGGGCCCCAAATTTTTGAACATCAACACGCTTAGTCCGCAAGGACCAATGGCCTTGGAGTATTTCGACTTCCAAATGGCGCTAGTGTTGAACTGTTTGCGCATCCTTCCAGTTACCTTCCGTTTGGTCTCATTCACCGAAGGATGCAGAACAAAATGTCGACTAAAATAGCTCGCACATCTTTTCGGGTCCGACGAATCATTCTCTCCGAATGGAATTTCCACTTGGTTGTCGCACTTTGTCGGGTTGGATAAAGACGTCATTGTGAACCAGATCTTACCAACACCTGTGACCTGGGTACAGAACTTCAGATATATCTCCCACTTGTTCCGCTTGTTCTGATTTACCTTCCGAATATCAATGTTAAAATCCCTAAATAGGGATTACGGGGATCAGAGTGGCGAAGGCGGTCACGCTCGTTCGCTTGCGCAGCCGCTTCATCCGGGAAATTGGGATGGATCTCGGGGATTCTCCCTGCTGGGATGAAGTGAGCCACAGCAAACGTGACAGTCTTGCGGAACTTTTGATCGCCTTTGCGAAAATCGGTGGGTGTGAAAAGAGCTCTGAAGACTCCCTTTGTAGTATTGGCTCCCTTTGTAGTATTGGAGAGTAAGAGCCATGATCTTTGTCGGCTGTCGTAGGCAGAGTTGTGGTAGACTTTATGTTGTTGTTGCTGTTTGATGTTGAAGAACTGCATCTTTTTTTTTTGATTTTGAATGAGGCATTACTCCTATTATCACTCTGTGTTGAGTGCCTGCGCCGGCGCACTCATATTTTTTTTAAGAACACAGTTTGCACGTTCATTAATTTTTATATTGGCCCCGTTTTAATGTAACCGAGCTGCAAAAGAACGCTCTAACTCGAATAGAATTTCCTTTAGTTGCAAAAGCAACCCTGTTGGCATCGTTCATGTAACTTGCGATTTGTTTAGTGCTATTTAGGAACGGAATATAGTTCAGGAGGAAATTTTTAGGTTTATGTAGTAATATATTTACAAATACTATGCAAATAAGAACGAATTAGGGTTTTAATCTAAATTTACCATGTATTTTCCTAGGGCTAATTCACAATAGCGCAGTTTTTCCCTTCCCCACACTACATCTGAAGTCATATCATTTTACCGAGTTGGCTCAACTCGCATATTTTTCCGTGTTAGTGTTGTTGCTTTACATGTAATTCATTATCCTATCCAACTAGGATACAAAGAAGCGGACTCATTGTTTGTTCTTAACGCTTGTGTTTTGCTTATGGTTTTGTGTGGAACTACGCCGGTTTTAGTAATATAACGGCACTAATTACAAGGTAAGTTTTATTAGCAAATTATTTAATTCCTTGCTGGCTTTTGGTTTTGATAAATCAAATCATTTACCCCACTTGGGTAGGAGCATGTCATTCTTAATAGAACATCTCTTTTATGCATAGTAATTGCAAAGCATTGCAGTCGGTCACGATTTTAAAGGGGATACCAAGCAAATATGTATACCCGTCATTTCTTCAACGCGGCTACAATGGCGAGGACTTCGAGCTCATAGGATTCATACCGTTCTTCAACTTCGGTAGTCTTCCGACTCATGTACTGCATAGGGAAGAAGAAGAACTGCTCCATATCCATACATGGAAGCATCAGTATGAACCTCGGTTACAGCTTAAGGGTTATATAACCTTCACACCGGTGCACTTACTAAAGCGGTTTTTAATTGCTGAAATGCAATCATTTGCTCGTCTTTAAACACAAACTTCGATCCTTGATGCGAGAGGTCCGAAAGCGGTTTAGCGACCCCTGCATAACCATCTATGAAGCGCCGGAATGCGAGGTTAGCCCAAGAAATCTTTGCACAGTTCTTTGATCTTTCGGTATTGGAAAATTTTCAACCGCCCGAGCTGGTCTTATAGTACCCGCTTCTACGATATATCCTAAAAAATTAACCATTTAATTTGCAGGTTGAGTTCGGCTGCCTTATTTATGACTACTCTTACATAGCAACTCCCTCCTCTCTGTTCTTTGCAGGGATAATTAAATCATCCATATAAGTCACTACGACGTTATTTTCCACTAATTTTCTAAATACAGCGTGAATGTAATGGGTGTTTTTTTTACAGGTTTGTTTTTCGAATAGAGATAAAACTGGCATTTTGTGGTCAAATCTGGCAACTCTAATGTCATTTATGTTCAGTTTGGTTTGCCATTTCATCATGAACAGGTTGACAAAAGAACAACGCTTGCAAATCGTGCAAATTTATTTCGAAAATAATGGTTCAGTTCGCGAAGTTTACCGCGAGCTCCGTCAATTTTATGGTCGACATAATCGTCCATCAGAGCAATTAATTCGGTTAACCATGGATCGTTTTCGCACTACGTTTACTCTATGTGATAATACGCATCCGCAGAGACGTCGAACAGTGCGCACCGAAGAAACAATTGCCGCTGTAGAGCAAAGTGTTGAAGAGGACCCGAATGAATCGATTCGCCACCGTGCACAGCAATTGGAGCTTTGTCCATCAACTTTATGGAAGATTTTGCGCAAAGATCTTGGCTTGCGACCTTACAAGATCCAGCTTGTGCAAGAATTAAAGCCGCGAGACCATGCAGTGCGTCGTGATTTTGGTGTATGGGCCGAAAATGAGATTGATCTCGATGCTGATTTTCATCGCAAAATTTTGTTCAGTGATGAGGCTCATTTTTGGTTGAATGGCTACGTCAACAAGCAAAATTGCCGCATTTGGAGTGAAGAGAATCCACATGAGACCCTTGAAACGCCATTACATCCACAAAAACTGACTGTTTGGTGTGCTCTATGGGCTGGTGGAGTCATTGGGCCATACTTCTTCCGCAATAATGCTGGAGAGGCAGTTACCGTTAATGGAGACCGGTATAGAGCCATGATAACCGACTATTTTGTTCCCGAATTGGATGGCATGAATGTGGATGAGTTGTGGTTCCAACAAGACGGCGCTACATGCCACACAGCGCACGTCACAATCGATTTATTGAAGGAAACATTCGATAAGCGCATAATTTCGCGGAATGGACCTGTAAATTGGCCACCAAGATCGTGTGATTTGACACCATTGGATTATTTTCTTTGGGGATATGTGAAGTCGCTCGTCTACGCCAACAAACCAGAAACGTTAGGGGAATTGGAAGCCAACATTCGTGGCGTTATTGCCGACATACGGCCCCATATGCTCGAAAAAGTGGTTGAAAATTGGACCTGTAGAATTGGCTTTATTCGAGCCAGCCGCGGCGGCCACATGCCCGAAATCATATTTAAACATTAATGGCATAAAATTATCCTTCCAATAAAGCCAAATTGATGGACCTTAAAACGATTTTCTTGTGTTTTATTTCAATTCGAAGTTCTATACCCCTAAAAAAAAACACCCGATATTTCAAGAAAACTGCAGGAGCATTGCATATGCCGAAGGGTAAAAACAAAAACTCGTATTGGCGTTGATGCGTCACGAAAGACGTGTACTTTCGAGAATTCGTCTCAATTGGAACGTGGAAAAATCCGTTCCGCAAATCAATTGTGGTGAAAATGCGCGCGCTCTGTAGCTTCTCTATGGCATCATCCATTAGTGGCATTCGAAAGTGATCCTTTATAATTTTTTCATTCAATCGACGGTAATCGCAACAACGCATTTGGCTCCCGTCCTTTACTAATACGACTGGAGATGCATATTCTGATGTACTTGGGCGTATAATACGGTCTTTTAACTACACTGATACTTGGTTATTTACGACATACCTTTTAGCGTAGGACACTCGTCTTAGTGTTTGGCATTCCGGCACATTATCAAGTAATCAAATTTTCATCTCCGTTGGGGAAGCATGCTGCATTTTAGGATTGTAGTTTTTAATAAGGGGTTTAACTTCGTTAGCTAGCGCATCATTTAAGTGTGACAAATCTACTTCCGGAGTGTCTTTGATGGTAGGTGCTGCCGCCAAACACAAGTCCCTGAACTCCAGCTCGATTTCATCCGTATGCCCTACGGCATGAACAACCGAACCACCCTTCTGTTTTTCCTTAAAAACTACTTCATGCTCAGTCACAACCATATCTATCTGTTTAAAATTGTCGTTTCCAATAATAGCTTGATATATGATATCTCGCTCACGCACTACATGGAATGTTATCTCCATCTCAATATCGTCCACGACTACTTTTAGTTTGAAACTCTCCATTGTGTAAATACCACTCTCGCCTATGCCTTCTAAACGATGCTTTTCTCTAGACAACTGAACATCTCCCATCATCAACAAAACGTTGTATCGCATTAGGTGTAAGTCACACCTGGTATCCAATAAGGCAGAGAATGTAAAATTATTGAACTTTAGATCTTTAAAAAATAAAAGTATTGATATATATATCTTAAATCAACACAAACTACAAACTCTATCTTATATTCCATGATTTTATATATCTAATCAAATAATCTTTTTTTGAACAAATTAGTGGTTCAATTTTTAATGTTTTCAGGCAATTCATTGAAGCATTTAAACCCTTATAAAAAAGACTGTTTTTTCAGATTCTGTTTTATAATTAGGCAATTTGAAATCATTTTTCTGTCTGGTATTTTTGTCATGAACCTCGTAGCTAAATTTAATACTTGTTCTCAGATAATCGGGCAAATGTCCGTTCTTTATATTGTATATAAATTTCATCGTGTAAAAAAATATTAGTTGTTTTACGCTAAACCAATTCAAACTGAGTAGCATTTCTCTTATTGGAGTAATAAGGTTTGTTTAATATAAAACGCATAGCTTTATTTTGCATTTTTTGCAGTTTATCAATTTGCGAATCTTTCATGATAAAGAAAATTGTAGAACAGTATATAAAGTATGGCTCAACTATTGATCTATATACTCTTACTTTATAATAATTACTTAAATATTTACAGGATCTTTTAATAAACCATAGTTTAGTAGCTATTTTACTTATTGTGTGGTCAATATGACCGTCAAATTTTAATTTGTAATCTATTACGATACCCAGGTACTTAATTCTCTGTACGTTTTCAATTTCCGTATTGTTTATTTTGATAGATTCAATATTAACAATGTTCTTTCTTGTTATTACCATGTATTTAGTTTTTTCAATATTAATTTTAAGTCGGTTAGCACATAGCGAGACATACAAACCATCTAGATCACTTTGCAACTTCTCTCTTATATCTTTTTCGTTCTTACCGTTAATCGACATTAATGCATCGTCAGCAAATAGTTTTATACAACTGAATTTCAAGACTGAATTAATACCTATCGTTAATGTAGATATTGAATAAAATTGGCGCAAGAACAGAACCCTGGGGTTGAGCAAAATCATCAGCTCAGTCAGAAGTAGGAAACAGGTCTCCGGTATGCAGAATTAAACCGATCAAGTATTATCTTTTACAAAAGTGTGCAACTTCTGGCGTATCCTGATTATATCGAAATCACTGGCCGCGCTGTTAGTTCTGCATTTTCTGAACTGGATAATGAAGCGAAGCGAGGGCAAAACGAAGTACCTCCTGTCATTAAACCCGTCGCTGTTGACGGTTACAATCCGCATATCCTGACCATTTGGAAATTAGTCAAGTGGGGCCTGTATCCCTGGCCCATATCTATTATGTACTCCTTCACACAACACTTTTTAGGAAGGTTTTTTGGATTTTGGGTAGTTAGCGATTTTATTCGGAGTGTCAACAAAGAATTTTTTGTCCCTTCTCGACCGCAAACTTTTCAAGACCTTCCAGAATACGCCAAAATATGTCTGGATAGCAACGGTGAATCTGCCGCTTTTGCATATGGTTTTGTTCGAAAAAGTACAGGCTACGATATACGGGGTCTATTTAAATATATATACATACATATATACATATATGTAAGTAAGTCAAGAAAATGTTAAATTTGTGACTAGCTTAGCTTTTGTTATTTGTGATCTTAAGGAACTGAGTAAATCCGGTACTTTTATATTGGTTTCAAAACTGTATTTAGTTTGTTAAAAATAAGCTTTGTTTATTTTACCATGTTAATATTAAGATTTTATATCTAAGTATGACATGACTAAATTTTAAAGTAAAGGCCACACAAAGTTTGATCTCATGTAAAACACTCCGAGTTTTCTTCGGTTTTCCCAACCCTTTTAGAATTTCTCTCAGCACTTATTAGTATCTCACTGAACACCCCAAATTCAATTTTATTGTCATATGATTTCGCAAAATGTAAAAATATTAATTGCCGCAATATATTCAGCCACAGTTTAGCTTACTAAAAAGTTAAGCTCCAATATATAGAAATAATAATCTATCGGGTCTTGCAATAGGAACGCTACAAAAGTTTTTTTAAATAAAACAAAAACGGATTGGGATATGAATTAAATTCTTTATTTCTGCTAAAGTGCATTCGATGCCATTATGTATGGAACTCGATTTCTTTTGCATGGGCACCACGGGCACGCTTGCAGAAGTCCAGACGCTGAACCCAATTTTCGACGGTTTTCAAGCATAAATCGGCCGATACTGCTGCAATTTCACATTCGATATTCGTACGAAGTTCATCAATCGTCGCTGGCTTGTTGGCATAGACCATTGACTTGACGTAGCCCCACAGGAAATAGTGTAACGGCGTCAAATCGCACGACCGAGGCAGCCAATTGACTGGGCCATTTCCTGAGGTAACACGTTCACCAAACTTGGTATTCAATAAATCGAATGTGACATTCGCTGTGTAGCTTGTGGCGCCGTCCTGTTGGAACCACATATTGTCCAAGTCCATATCATCCAATTCGGGCCAAAAATATGCGGTTATCATTGAGCGGTAGCGATTCCCATTCACAGTAGCGTGCCGGTCTTGATCATCACGGAAGAAGTACGGCCCAAAGACGCCGCCGGCCCATAAACCGCACCAAACCGTAATTTTTTCGGGATGCAATGTTGACTCATGGAGCATGTGTGGATTGCTACCTGTCCAATAGCGCATATTTTGCTTATTGACGAAGCCATTCAGCCAGAAATGACGACGACCATAAATTGGACGTAGCGCTCTTAAAGTTGAGGCCATTGACTCCGAGTTTCGGTAGTAAATTTTAATAATTTCGACTCGTTGTTAGATCGTATGTATATCTTTCCATGATGAAATGGCAAACCTTACTGAAGAGAAATGTCAAAAGAGCGGGAAAAAATATGGCGTCGTTTGCTGCCACTATCGGTCTACTTTTGTAGCGTCCCTATTGAAAACCTCTTTATTATAGATAAAAAAATAATTCTAAAGTCATAGTATTTATGTTTGTAAAAGTATCATTAGATATGCATATGCAGGTGGAAAAATATTAGAAACGCTCTATTTTAACAAGTTCTGTCAACTTTTCCTTTGTTCATTTAATTTTTCATAAAAGTCAAACCATTAACGCCCGATGCAAAAGGCAGTGGTTCGTGGTCAGTCGGAAATGGGATTAGTATTGGTTGTAGATATTTGAAATATGTAAATTTATTTAATAATTGGAGTTAGATATCTTTGGTATTACATGTGTTTGAGATTGTATGTTCGATGGGCAAACGGATAACAGCAGTTATATGTATATGTGCTGACAATTACTTTTTTCTAATAAGTTTAGCTTACTAAAAAGTTAAGCTCCAATATATAGAAATAATAATCTATCTGGTCTTGCAATAGGAACGCTACAAAAGTTTTTTTAAATAAAACAAAAACGGATTGGGATATGAATTAAATTCTTTATTTCTGCTAAAGTGCATACGATGCCATTATGTATGGAACTCGATTTCTTTTGCATGGGCACCACGGGCACGCTTGCAGAAGTCCAGACGCTGAACCCAATTTTCGACGGTTTTCAAGCATAAATCGGCCGATACTGCTGCAATTTCACGTTCGATATTCGTACGAAGTTCATCAATCGTCGCTGGCTTGTTGGCATAGACCATTGACTTGACGTAGCCCCACAGGAAATAGTGTAACGGCGTCAAATCGCACGACCGAGGCAGCCAATTGACTGGGCCATTTCCTGAGGTAACACGTTCACCAAACTTGGTATTCAATAAATCGAATGTGACATTCGCTGTGTAGCTTGTGGCGCCGTCCTGTTGGAACCACATATTGTCCAAGTCCATATCATCCAATTCGGGCCAAAAATATGCGGTTATCATTGAGCGGTAGCGATTCCCATTCACAGTAGCGTGCCGGTCTTGATCATCACGGAAGAAGTACGGCCCAAAGACGCCGCCGGCCCATAAACCGCACCAAACCGTAATTTTTTCGGGATGCAATGTTGACTCATGGAGCATGTGTGGATTGCTACCTGTCCAATAACGCATATTTTGCTTATTGACGAAGCCATTCAGCCAGAAATGACGACGACCATAAATTGGACGTAGCGCTCTTAAAGTTGAGGCCATTGACTCCGAGTTTCGGTAGTAAATTTTAATAATTTCGACTCGTTGTTAGATCGTATGTATATCTTTCCATGATGAAATGGCAAACCATACTGAAGAGAAATGTCAAAAGAGCGGGAAAAAATATGGCGTCGTTTGCTGCCACTATCGGTCTACTTTTGTAGCGTCCCTATTGAAAACCTCTTTATTATAGATAAAAAAATAATTCTAAAGTCATAGTATTTATGTTTGTAAAAGTATCATTAGATATGCATATGCAGGTGGAAAAATATTAGAAACGCTCTATTTTAACAAGTTCTGTCAACTTTTCCTTTGTTCATTTAATTTTTCATAAAAGTCAAACCATTAACGCCCGATGCAAAAGGCAGTGGTTCGTGGTCAGTCGGAAATGGGATTAGTATTGGTTGTAGATATTTGAAATATGTAAATTTATTTAATAATTGGAGTTAGATATCTTTGGTATTACATGTGTTTGAGATTGTATGTTCGATGGGCAAACGGATAACAGCAGTTATATGTATATGTGCTGACAATTACTTTTTTCTAATAAGTAGCGGAATGATATCCAATATGAATTTCATTCAGGCAATTGGCATAAACAGATAATTTTAATTATGATGAATATGATAAAAGCTACAAAACCAACGAATAAGTGTTTTAGTTCGGTATGTATGTACATAAGACCCTTCCTAAAAAAGTGCACCCCTATCTGTAGTATTTGTGAAAGGAAAGGGGCGACCCCTAGGGTTGCCAGCAGTTTTTTCGAAATTGCCTTACTTTATATGGAAGGGTATACAGCGAACGTTTTTTTTTTGCTTGTGAGGCGAGACGATCACTCACTTCGGTTCACTTGTGTGTTAATTTGAATACATGTATGTACTTTATATGTTTTTATTTTATCTATACTTAATCAAATTTTAAAGACCACTGTCGCTATTTTAATTAATTTCCACATTTTTATTTCCAGAAAAATAAACAAGAACCTAAAAGAAAGCTGTGTGTATTTAAATCATGGCTTCTTTACTGATTCGCATGCTGCCATATAATGGTTGAGATAGATATACAATTCAACGCTGTTTGGTATATAGTTTCAATTATTTCTTCAATGTCAACGGGTATACAATCAGGTAACGTACCGTTTTTTTTTTTCAAATATATTATAAAGCCAATATTTTTGTTGAGTATATTAGGATTGCCTTCAAAAAAACATAATTAAGTAATATTTTCAAGATAATAGTAAACAAAGAAGTTGTTCCGCTACCAACATTTCACTTTCGTTGGCTTATTTCCCTGAAAGACGCTGATTACTACCTGACCTCTTATCCGTTCCTTACTGAAAGACAAATAAACAACGTATTTGGTAACCACAAACAATAATGATTTAATTAAAACATCATTTGCCCTATAAATATACTGCTATTTTTCTCAAAGAATGTTCTAACAAAGTAATGCAATCTAATGGGCGAAGTTTTACATCGGAAATTAATTTTTCAGCCTCAAAACAAAAAATAACAAAACGCAGACGGACGTCAAATAAGAACAAGGTTTCGTGAACACATACGCAAACGTCAAGCTGTGTAGTTGCAATTTTTGCAGTTCCGTGCTATTTAAATAAATAAGTTTAATTTTAATTACTTATATTTAAATATTTTGTGTGTGAAATCAGTGCCAACACTTTGTTGATCGATCTAAGATAAGTTCAATCAAACTGCTATTGTTTTGAATCAATTTAATTTAATAACTCATTTAATTGCCGAGTCATATTTTGCAATTGTATTTTGTTGTTAATTGGCTTTGTTTGTTCTTGCAGTTGTTTCTGTGCGTGCATATTTGTTTTGCTTTGTACTTTACTCATCTCTTGCTTTCTCTTTTTTGTCACAGCTGTTTGCGTGTTTATTAAGTGTCACAATACAGTGTATCCAAAACTGTTCGTTTTATATCTTCAAAACCTTCATCAATATTTTGTTTTATTTTTACTTACACTTTTCTTTGATCTAATTTGGCTTGCATATTTGCAAGTTGTCAAATTAAAAGTGAGTCCGAACGCTATGTGTCGTGCTGGCTGTGTGATGGGTTGGCCCATATGAAGTGTGCTGGATTGACTGGTAGAGTTTTAGACTCAATTAATGATGGCAAAGGCTTACGCTGGTCATGCTTAAATTGTAGATCGACCGAAGTTGATCTTTTTAAATGCTTTAAACATACTAGGAACGGGTTTTCTGAAATTGGTAAGGAGCTTTCGGTACTTACCGAAAAATTTACTTTTAATGAGAATTTGTTTAAGTCGTTTAAATGCTTAAATGATTCACCTCCTGTCAATAACTCCAATCGTGAAAATAAACGTAAGCGAGTTGAGAGTCCGTCTGAGAGTCCGTCTGATTCAGCGATTTTAAATCCAACTCCGGTCGTTATTCCAACTCCCTCATTACAACTAATTAATTTAGCTTCACCAATTCCGCAGATAGTGGAGCCTTCCACATCCAAATCCTCTTCAGCAAGGTCAATTGCCAGTAAAAACCGCGAACTTTCTATACCGCCTAAAGTTGTTGAAACAACTACCAAGAAGCTGGTTGTGGTTCCACAAAGGAAATCAATTTTTGTGTCAAGATTCGCCAAAGACACTACTGTCGAGGACATTGAGTTTTACATCGCATCAAAAATTAAAATTGACAACTTAACAATCAGGAAATTTAACTTCAAATATGAAAGGAATATTTCCTCTTTTAAAATTGATGTTGCTTTAGAAAAGTTCGATGCTCTTCTAAACAATTCATTCTGGCCGATCGGGGCGTTAGTCCGCGAATTCGAGTACAAACCTAATGTAAATGGCCAAAATGTTGTAAAGATTTCTCGTCAAAACACTGAGCCAAAAAACTGATTGTTAAGTCTGATTTGAGTATTTATTATCAAAATGTAAGAGGTTTGAACACTAAATTAACTGACTTGTATTTTAAAAGCCTTCAGTGTAATTATAATATTATTTCATTTACCGAAACATGGCTTAAGCCTCACGTTTTTAATTCGGAAATCTTTTGCAGTGAATATCAAGTTTACAGAAATGATCGCCTGTGCAGAGTAGGGGGTGGTGTTCTACTCGCTATTCATTCTTCTATTCCTTCAGAAGAAATCTGTGTCCCTGCTATGGAATCCATTGAATTTATGTGCATCCGAGTGCAGCTTGGCACAGGCTATATCTACTTAGCTCTCTGTTATATACCTCCTCAGTCTGATTTGTCTGTACATATATACCCAACATATTTCTTTTCTTAAAATCGTTAGTCCAATGACTGAATCTTCTGACTCTATGATTGTCCTGGGTGACTTTAACCTCCCGCACATATCCTGGAAGATGATTGACTATAACATTGTACCAGTTTCTACGCGATTGGGTAGCTGCGACTTTTTGGATGAGATGGCTGAACTGTGCCTAAGTCAGATTAATGTTCTTCCAAATAAGTTTGGGAAGGTTTTGTATTTGGTTTTCGTTGATGATATTTCCAGATCTTCTCTAAACCGATGTGATCCTCTAGTTTTGCCAGAAGACGTTTACCATCCTGCAATTGAGATAACTTTCGAAATCATGGGTGTTGTTCGGGGGTATGATGCCACAGCAGTCGGTTCTAGTACTCGCTTTGATTTTGCTAAGGCCGAATTAAAAAAAATTAGAAATGAACTTTCCAATTTAACATGGCCCAATTATAGTGGTGATGTTGAAAACAAGTAATGCATTTTAATACCACTTTGTATAGTTTATTTCTAAAATACGTACCTAAACGTGTATGCGTTCAAGACGAACCAATACAGTTATGGTTTAATAAGGAACTGAGAATGTTGAAAAATAAAAAATCGCGTATCTTCAAACAATATAAAAAAACAGGTTTACTTACAGATTACTTAAATTACTCAGTTCTGCGACATAAATATTTCAAATTAAATAAGAAATCTTACCAAGAATACCAAAATAAAATGAAAAAGAATATTATTTGTAACCCTAAATCATTTTATGGTTTCGTAAACTCAAAGCGTAAGGTAAATGGTATTCCTTCAAATATGAGGTATCAGAACACTGTGTCCAGCGACAATGAAGACATTGCTAACCTATTTGCACAATTCTTTGAGTCTAACTATTCCACTAAAGTCAATCTTCCCCCTTATAAATATCCATATTATCTATATACTAATAATTCGATTAATGTTCCAGTAATATCTTCTGAAGATGTATTATTTTATCTGAAATCTTTAAAAGAATCATTCAGGTACGGTCCTGATATGATTCCGACATGTATTCTTAAACAATTTGCTGATTATCTATATCTGCCTTTATCCCGTCTGTTTGGAAAAAGTCTTTTATAATCCCTCTTCATAAAAGCGGCAATAGGTCTTCGATTGAAAATTACCGTGGAATAGCAAAGCTATCGGTAATTCCAAAACTATTTGAAGCAATTATTACTAATCAGTTAAAATATTCGATCTCTTCATCAATCGCAAACTCTCAGCACGGATTTTGTAAGGGCAAATCAACTATTACCAATTTACTGGAATTCACAACTCATGCTTCAAATGGTTTTAGAGAAAATATTCTTGTTATATACACCGACTTCAGTAAAGCTTTTGACAAAGTTTGTCACCCCTTACTCATCCACACACTTGATCTGCTGGGCTTTCCACCCTCTCTCCTCCGCTGGATTTCTTCTTATCTACATGATAGATCTCAAATAGTTATATTCAAAAATGCTTTTTCCAATGTCATTAATGTTACTTCGGGAGTTCCCCAAGGCAGCCATCTAGGCCCGATTCTGTTTTTGTTATTCATAAATGATATTACTACTGCAGTAAGATATTCGAATATACTAATGTATGCTGATGATGTAAAACTTTTTAAATCATACGCTTCGATTGAATAAAGAAATTTATTACAAATAGATATTAACAGCTTAGTTGATTGGTGCAACATAAATTATATGCCACTTAACCTTAAAAAATGTAAATTTATGAGTTTTTCACGAAGAACTATTCAGCCAGCTTCTTACACAATAAATAACTATATTCTGGATCAAGTGTTTGACTTTGTTGACTTGGGAGTTACAATGGATTCCAAACTTAATTTCAATAGTCATGTTAATGCTATAGCTAATAAGGCTAGAGGGGTGTTTGCCTTTATAAAACGATGGTCAAAAGAATTCAAGGACCCATATGTAACAAAGGCTCTTTTTACAACTTTAGTAAGACCTAAGCTAGAATACGGTCCGTAGTTTGGAACCCACGTTATAAAGTTCACATTGATCGGCTGGAATCAATTCAAAAACAGTTCTTACTTTTTGCCCTAAGAGACTTTAGATGGGATTCTCGGCTTAATCTTCCTCATTATACTGATCGTTTGAAGCTAATAAATCTTCCTACTCTTTCCAGCCGTAGAAAAATGCTGGGCATAATATTCATTACTAAACTACTCACAGGGTCTATCGCAAGCACATTTCTTATTGCCGAAGTTAAACTTAATGTTCCTTCTCGGATTTCAAGACACTTTAAACCCCTTTATTTAAAACAGTGTAAAACCAATTATGAATTAAATGAACCTTTCCGATGTTTATGTCAAGATTTCAACTGTCTTTCCAGCACTTTTGATATTTCGGACTCACTTTTCACCATAAAAAGAGCTGTACTGTCCTTTCTCAATAAATGATTAACGGCGGTATAATATATATTTGATTTAGCTGATGAAGTTTTTTTCTGTGCTGAGCAGTTTTGGATCTCGACGCTTAACAAACTTTTTCCTTTTAACAACTCGGCACAAAAAAAAAATTATAAAAATAAAAACAAAAAAAAAAAAAAGATCCGTACGTCATGCGGACTGTGCCCCTCGTGTCGGTTGGGCGGGAAAGAGGGTATCTGTTGGGCTTGTTATTATTATAATACCTGAGTCTAACTCTGCAAACCATATATGCAATAAAAAATGTTCACCAGTAAACATTAAGAAATCAGCTGAAATTCTGTATGTGCAACAGAGAGGACGCCGCTTGAACGCAATTCTGCATATGAAAATATACAAAAAGAAAACATTTGACGGAAGAATAATAAACAAACACTAAATTCAGACGTCATATTTGAACCCTTAAAAGCTAAATAAGAAGTTAAGTGGATCTACGGTTATCAACATTCAGAACTAACGCAAAATATCCCATAAGGCCCAAATTAACTAACCATACCACAGACGCGACCGCGTAATAACCCATCATTTGTATAATATATATACGCAAATACAGTGTTCAGGTCCCTACATATGAGGCGGCTATACGAGGGTTGCCTTTTATATTTTGCGCCTAATAATGAAAACACTGTCAAATATTAAGGAAAATAGTTTCATTGTTTTTCAAAATATTCTCCATCTAAGTCAATACACTTCTGCATTCGCTTGAACCAATTTTCAAAGCACTTTTGCTACTCAGAAGAGGATACCTCTAAAACGAGCTGTTTGAAGGCTTCTGCAGCTCTTTCAGGCGTTGAAAAACGTTGGCCTCGAATTTTTTTTGTTTGATGTTCGGGAATAAAAATAAATCATTAGGTGCCAAATCAGGGCTGTAAGGCGGATGACCCATCAATTCCACCTTTTGAGTCCTCAAAAACTCTCTTGTGTGAATCGATACGAGAGAGCTCGCATTGTCTTGGTGAAGAATGATTTGTCTTCGGAGGTTGGTTTTCCTTAATTCTCCAAAAACTTTTGGCAAACAAATGGTTGTATACCACTCAGAATTGACCGTTTTAAGTTTATCTAGTGGAACAGTTGCGACATGACCAGATCTTCCGAAAAAACAGGCGACCATTTGCTTTAAGGTGCTTCTTGCGCGAACAACTTTTGTTGGATTAGGCTCGCCTTGGAACACCCATACAGTCGATTGCTGCTTTGTTTCCGGCTCATATGCATAGATCCAAGATTCGTCACCTGTTACGATGTCATAGACGTGCTTTGATTCACCGTAGCTAACATTTCTTTACACCAATCGACACGAGTCCTTTTTTGGGTAATTGTCAAATTATGCGGTATCCAACGAGAACAAATCTTCTTTCCGACCAAATGTTCATGCAATATTGATGCCTCTATCTCGCGATATGTCACATGACGATCTTGTATTATCAATTGACGAACAGCATCGACTATTTCTGGCACAACCACCGTTTTTGGACGACCTTCACGAAATTCGTCCTGCAAAGATTGGTAGGAACTCGTTGTGCCATCGTTTCACAGTGGCTAAGTGTGGTGATTCAACACCAAAAGTAGAAGCAAGTTGTTTGATGCACTTCTGTCTCGATAATCCACGTCGAAAATCGTAGTAAATCATCGCACGAAAATGTTCACGAGCTAATTCCATTTTTAGGTAATATGAATTTTTAAACTCACTTTAAATAAACACAAATAAAACTCGTAAGTGAAAACGTTATATGCAAGTTTATGCCAAAAAATACCAAACTTTACGATAAAAATATCTAATTACAGCTAATCACATGTAGTGTTGCGAAGGCGCAAAATATATAAGGCAACCCTCGTAACACAGACCCTTACTACCTGTTAATAACATCATATAAATAAGCAACAGAAGACGTTAACTGCACAGAACGAAAAATAGCACTGGAGATGGCACAATGCCGGTTGGTCTCCAAACCAAACTTGACAAGGAATAACGGAAAATCGTTCCAATATACATCATCTTTTTACCTTGCCGTAAAAGTAGAAGTTCAAAAAGAAACAGTTATTGGCAGTCAGACTTTTAACTCTAATACAGACGGAATACTGACAATGTAAAAATGACAGTAACTGAAAATACATACCATTAAGGCAAATACATATATGGTTTAATAAACGATGCCTTCAATTGGATATCACACCAAAATTTGTAAAAATAAAAAAAGGCCAACACCTAAGCAAGCAGGAGAAGAATAAAGAAACTCGAAAGAGATTTTCTCAGAGACGAACTGAAAAGCCTATATGCCGAAAAAGAACGTACAAACGCGGAGATACTCTCTATTCACTTAAGGCTGTCAGAAGATATCCCGACCAACACACTAATGTACTTCTTCGATCGTATAAGCAAAGACATTAAAAGCTTCATGAAACTAAAATACGAAACATTACACAAGAATCTGGACAAATTAACAGGGCAATGCAGTTCAGGCATATCGCCTAAGCTCATGAGCCACGTTAGATAAAGAAGAAAAGGAAATATTAGAGAAGTGGCTCAAGTAAAAAATTAAGGATGGGAACATATAATAAGGACGGAACAGGCCATCATAGACGCGGAGGTAAAATATCGCAAATATCAAGCGAGAATTAAGAGCACGTGAGATATATATGCAGAGACATTATTGAGAAGCAAATAAAAAACGATACAAATAAATTAGACAAGAGGGAAAGAAACCCCATAAAAAATTTAAAGCGAAAGTACAATATCGCTAATACCAAGCGAAAATCAAGAGCACGTGAAACAAATATGCAGATACATTATTGAGAAGCAAATAAAAAATGATTAGAATAAATTAGACAAGAAGGAAAGAAGCCCCATACAGAATTTATAGCGAAAACTTAAGAACAACAATGTAATTGTGACGAAAGTGGACAAAGGCAAGACAACAACTCATTGAAAAAGAGAGTACATAGAAATGAAATGATTGAGAAAATTAAAGGCAGAAGAATAGGTGCAGACCCAACCGACGAATACCAAACAGAGATCAAAAGAGTACACAGGTTAAGTTAGATGAAGCCGACAGCTCCACCACTGATAGCGCTACCAAAGACGCGCCACCCGAATATTCCAATGAGGCCCATAGTAAACTACAAATCGGGACCTGCTTATAGATTATTAGAATATATAAAGGCGATTGTCCAAAATTATCTAGAGCTGCGTAACGGGCCAACAATAACGAACACAACGGAACTGAATGAAAATCTGAGATACGTAAAATTCACGAAAGACAGCAAAATGGCATCGTTTGACATAAAGGAATTGTATCCGTTTATAACACTACCAGAGACAATAAGCACGGTGCACAAAACACTACTGGGAAATACAAAAAATAAGGTTAATGCAGCACAGGTCAGAAATATTGTAAAGACAACGCTACGCCAAAACTGCTTTAATTAAAATATATACCCATTAAAACCACTTACTTTGATATGTATGCACATATAATAAAAAAAACTAGATCTATAGGCTAAAAATCCTTTCGACTTTTTGTTATGAGAGATGAAAACTTGAAATAACGTTTGCTTTCAGCAAATACGTAGACTCTTGTTGCACTGTGCAATCTAATTCGCTCGCTGCCTAAATGGGTGCAGTTGGTACAAACCTGGACAGGCATGTGCATGTACAGTGGCGTAGCCCGGGGAAATGATCCCCTGGATCATTGAACTGTACTTTTTCACTGTCGATTGATCCTTTTAATAGTTAATAATTTTTCTATTTCAGAGTTGTAATTTTTTATAAATATTTAAGCTTATCGGTTGTTGGACTATGCATTTACATATTGAACCTGCACATTCTAGTATTTTCAGAAGGTGAATAACGCAGAGATGCCAAAATGCAAAGATTTATACTAACACGGAGCACACAGCGGCACAGTTATAACTGCGATTTCAGATATCACAATATCGCAACATGATCAATTTTCTCCAGACACGGTGGGTGTCAAACTAATGTCTTACGTACGCATAGCTGTCTTGTACACGTTAGGCTCCACAAATCATTAAAAAAAAATATGCATAACTCATTTATACCCGAGCGCATGGTTTTTTGTAAAGGCATAAAGCTTTCGATATACATAGTAGATATTGACAGATATATACCGACATTTTCAGAATAAAAGGCGATTTCGATTAGCCCATATCTGTCGGCACGTCCGTCCGTACATCGGGTAGCTCAAGTAAATATTAAGATATCTAATCGAACTTGGTGCACACATTTCCCTCGTTCCAAGTTTGGCATTGAAAATTGGTGAAATCGGTATTTTGTGAAAGTGAAAAGGATGCGATATTTCAGTAACTATTAATTTGCTCACATTTGATATACAAGATCACGCTTAAGAAACGAATACGCGGGTAAATTTTTAGGAAAGGTGGGCGTGGCATCGCACTATTTACAGAAAAAAGATATGTATTTCCGAAACTACCTTAGAAAACTTCACCAAATACAGTATACACAATGTATTTCAAGCCACTCAACCAAATTTTCAGACCCTGGTAAAGTCTAGAAAGAAAGATGTCTGATGAGGACAGGTGGTGATCTCCGAAATAGCTCGTGTTACTTTTACCACTTTGAAAAATCGTTGTTTTCTAATAGTATTCCCTAATAAAAACTGGCCTAGGACTCAATAAAATTACACTTATTTCTCAAATATAAGGCCAACACAATATAATAATTGCAGAAAGGACGAGCACGCCTAAAAGTAAACTACATATAACTAGAACACAAAAACGTATAGATTTGTTAACTACATTACCGACCACACTGTTAAGCACATAGTGGCGACGTCACACTTAATAGTGCAATCGGTTTTAGGTAGCTTTTAATATACACAAATATCTACAAAACATTGAAACATATCAAACTCGGTTTAATATCTGATTGTGAAATTAGATTTAGCGATATAAACTGAAGTAAAAGACATTGTTCTGAATTTTACCGACAACTTAAGGCGGATTTAATATTTGGTAAAACCAAAGGAAAAGGTAAGAGTGAAGATAACCCTGGGAGCAATTCATGGTCCTTCGCAGCCAAACATTACCTAGCACTTAAAAACAAAAAACACAAGTGCACGAGCAAAAAATAGATATGTATGTATATACATATGTATGTATGCATATATATATAAACAAAAAAAACACATATTTAAAAATTAATTCCAACTGAAACTGAAAATACGCGGTCGTTTGCAAAAACAATTACTAATATAAAAGTGATAAAAACAATATAACTTTGTGGAAAGTGCACATACAAACAAAAAACAACATAATATAACCAAATCAAGAAGAAACGGGTTTACAAACCTCGCAATAAAAGATAAACACTAGACAAAATATAAAAACAATAAAAAAACGAAATAAAAAAGTTAAAAAATAACTAGCAGCACCAACAACATCAGCAGCAACACTCTACACACACACACAAATTTTTAATTTCGTTAAAAATAAAAATTGAAATATAACTTTTTATATTCTCACAAATTATTTCTATTGAACAGTCAACGGACGTATTCATACATATATATTAAAAAAGAAGCGTATGTTCTCGCCAAAACCGTTTGTATTAATATTGCGGATATTTGCTTGTCGCAACAATTCCGTTTTCCTGGAAAGCGGTATATCCCCACATATGGGAAAAATTATATTTATATCTAAGTATATGTACATATATGCAAATTACATGCATAACACAAATAAAATTCCGTTGCTGTGTATATGCCCATCAGCAGATTAAAATTTTATTTCTGCTGACCACCAATTTTTGCCGTTGGTCGCAAAGGCCATTGAACGTTTCAACATGTAAGGATTTTTACCAGTTACATTTTCTGCAACTATTCGCATAGAGCCAAGAGAGCCGTTGTTCTTTACAAAGCAATACACTCCCCGCACACGAAACGCTCTCTAGCCAATCTTACTGCATACGGTTTCAATAGGATTATGACTTGGTTTTTTCAAAGCCAGGTGAAAGCCTCTCCGAAATCTTAAGATTTCGGCAGAAGGCAAAAATTTCACTTCTTCTTCTTAGTTGGCGCAATAATCACCTAGGGGATTTTGGCCGATTAAAAGTTGTTCCTCTGCTTTGCTAACTAGCGCCAGCCAGAGACACCTAGTGAAACCAAGTCCTCCACCACGTGGTCTTTCCAACGTTGAGGATACCTGCCTCTTCCTCTGCCAGCACAAGCGGGTACCGCCTTAAATACTTTCAGTTATGGTAACATGACATAACTAGCCATCGTATCCGCTGAATCTTAATTTACTGTCGCTTTAAAGCTCATACAACTTATCGTGGTTTTCGACTGTCGAGAGAGGACTTTACTGCTCATTTGCCAGCTCATCCCAAAGTAGCACTTGTTGCCAAGAGAGATTCTTCGTTGGATTTCGAGACTGACATTGTTGTGGGTGTTAATGCTAGTTCCAAGACATGGTACAATAATAAAAAGGTGAGGTACGTAGTGACAGCTTGTGTTGCTACTACCTTAGCTCAGCGTTGTATTTTGCAAACGGGGTATAAATATAATTATTCAGTGCTCAGAAATTTTACAACCTCCGGAACAAAACGCAAGGAAAATCCAGTTCTGTTGTCAAGCAGTACCCACTCAGCGATGACAACTACTAAAATAACCAGGACTCAAACCTTGGTGACAGAATCTAAGAGGGAAGTAGCCTGCTCTTACTGCAACTTCCCTGTCTCAGTAGAGTCTTCGCAATTCAAACGCTTTTATGTGCCAGATCGAGTACAATTCGTAAATCACGTCGTCTAAAACTCATCCAAAGTGTTTCGTTAGTAAAGACCCTGGCATTCACCATCAGACGTGAAAACTGGCAGCGATTCAAAATCCTTGAACTCGCTAACCCAAGCCACATACCAGCTCGAACTCAAATGGTTATCAGCAGCGATATATTTCCACAAATCCTGCTGTAAGTTACACATAAGGTTAGCGACGCAATACTTGCACAAAAAACAATTTTTGGCTGGATACGCAGCGGCCCATCAACCGAAAATGTTGTGTGATTCTCGACACGAGTATAGGAATGCTCGAATGGAACTAAAGAAGTTCTGGGAAACGAGGATATTCCACAACTTCCACAACTGTTGCGCTCCAGCAATTTCTCAGCATGGAACGATTTCTTTAGAAGAAAGGAGAGTTAAGTACTGCATACAACAATGCGTAGCCAGAATATCTCGTTCTTGGCCATATGGAGGCCACTTAGTCATGTAAAATAATCTCAAACACAATTAGCTCTCCATCTACTTGGCACATCATACGGTCGACAATCCAGATAAGATGACCACCAAAGTTCGCGTGGTATTCAACGCCTCAAAAACATCTAGTTTATGAAACTCCCCGAATGACGTGTTGCACTCTGGTCCCACACTTCAACCAGATTTCATGTTGCTTATTCTGCAGTGGCGCATAGACAAATTTGTGTTCAATGGAGACAGAGAAAAGATGTATCATCAGATACTCATCCACGAGGACGATCAAAATTTTCAGCGAATCCTATTTCGCAAATCGGCTGATTTTCCAATATATGGCTCTCCGTACTTTACATCAATTAGCAAATGACACGGTAGGGGCATTCCTATTGGCGGCAGCAATACCAGACATTTGTGGACGAGATCCTCTGGCAAAGTCATTGAACCACTTGTTCAAGTGAAGAGCTGAAGTCAGCTGGTTGGTTGAAAATGACAATGGCTAGTCAACCTTTCATATTGGACTAATTTTCAAAGGACGAACTTCTCGACTGAACCTTTTTGACGTTTAAAAGTGTTTCCACAAACAAAACCCTTGACGTCCGATTAAACGCACTCACAGATAAGTTTTCTTACAGCATTCTGCCAGCCGACTTTTTGACCCTGCAGGAAGGCTCTCGCCAGTGATGGCTCAAGCGAAGATTTTACTTCAAGAACTTTGACATTGATTGGGAAGAATGCAGCAAACCCGGAACTTTATTTAAGTGACAACAATCCCGAGAAAATCTGCCAGCAGCTCTCTGCAACATCGAAATTCTCCGATGGGTTAACTTTGCTCCGGGGCCAGATACCAAAATCCATTTGTTTTGTGATGCCTCGGAAAAAGCATATTGAGCAGCGGTCTGCATCTTCGTACAGGCTAGCAACCAAATAAAGTTCTCTCTCTTGCTTGCAAAGGCAAAGTTGCACCACTGAAGACGGCAAGCTTGCCACGCCCAGAGCTTTGTGGTGCAGTCTCACTCGCAAAACTGGCCGCAACTGTTCGAAAATATCTCAAATTAGATCATGCAGCACATTCTTATAGTACGATACAGAGACTATGCTAGCTTGGCTTGAAAAATCGCTCTGTACTTAGAAGGCCTATGTGGCTAACCGTAAATCTTAAATCCGGAAAACGAAAGACATGCGGTGTATATAATTTGCTTGAAGAAGATATCGATTTTCTTGATCGCTTTACTCCTTTTGCTCGAGCACAGCGAGTGACTGCGTACATGCTCTGCTTAGTGAGCAATCCCCGCGACAAATCAAAGGGGTTGGCAACTATCACGAATCCAAATCTTACTCATGGCGAATTTCGTTATGCAAAAACGCGTCTTATCGTCGCAGAGAAATCACGTCATTTTTCAAGTGAAAAAAGCTCTTTTCAAGATAAAAACTTCACTAAAAAAAGGCCTCTTCTTTTACACAATCCGTCCTTGGAGCAAGACGGACTGCTACGGCTTAATGGCAGATTGCTTCATCCGGCCTTGAGGTACAAGGAAAAAAACCCAAAAATTCTCCCTATAAACTCTAAGTTTTGAGAGATATGAAGATGTGTTTGGACTTTTTACACTAACTGCGTCTTCGCGCATAAACACGATTAATGCCACAAATTGTAAGGCAAAAGTACTGCGTACCCATTCTAAAACCGCTAATCAGAAAATGAATTTTCCAATGCAAAGCGTGTACGCTCTACAAGCAACAAACGCGCACACAAATAATGACCGCTCCACTCTCTGGGCGCTGTAGTTTCTTACTCCCTGTTTCACCTCCGGAGTAGATTTCGCAAGGCCATTTCAAATCAAAGCATCTGTGCTAGGGCCTAACACCCTCTTCAAAGGATACGCTGAAGTGATCGTCTGCTTTTCCACAGGAGCAGTGTATCTCGAGCTACCACCGATGAAGTGCCATTCAAAAAGGATTAGCGACAATGGAAAAATGGTTATTGGCGCTCTGCGTGCAACAAACCGGAACTTATTTCAATTCCTTAACGAAGGTTCTGCAGATATTGTCAAAATCACGCGGCTCAGGCCATTAATTAGCAGTATATACCACTCAGCGCTCCACACATGGACCGTTTGTAGGAACCTACAAAGAAAAGCTTTAAAATATATATATAGAGAAAACTGCTGCATCCCATAACATGGTTGTGTGGAGGGCATTCCCATTGGACCAACGGCGGATACCGACAATTACCCCCAATGTCGGCACTGCCACCGACATCATGCGATAAGGTCTGTGCCCGGTAATGAAGCCACCGCAAAGTCTAGCTGTGGCCCGAGCGGATGGATATGGCGTCAACTGCCACACTCACCAACCCCAACGGTGAGGCGTGTGGGTTGGCGCTCCATCCGCTGTTACACAAGGTGGCGTACTCCCCAGAAAACATGGGATCAAGGAAGTGGCAGCCCAGGCAATGCGGAAGGCGCCGAGTAAGGCGCGTACTCTGCCACCAAAGGCGCGCATAGCCAACGTGCAGCATGGACAGCACCCCGCAAATGACCAGCTACCAAGGTCGCGCGATCAATCGCGTCCTTAGCAACACCATTCGCGTCCTGGAAGAACTGCAGGAAGTGCTTAAGGCCACATACCTGCAGGGGGCGGGAGTGTTTCGCCGCCGCCGCTTAAAAAATGCAACGGCCGTGGACCCAGCTTTTGGGCTGTGGAGACAACTTTGGACGACAGCAATGAGCGGCCATGATCGCCGGAGATTTTTAGTAAGTTCGACACCAACCTCAACTAATCTACTTAATCCGAATTTTGAAATGCTTTAATCGTTTTTAGTTTTTACTCTACACAAATATCTAAAATATCTTGAAGCATATGAAAACCGGTTTAACACATGATTGTGAAATTAGATTTATAGATAAAAACTGAATTAAATGATATTGTTCTGAATTTTACCGAAAACCTAAAATGGTTTTAACTTTTGATCAAACTAAAGAAAAAGGTGAGTGCGAAGAGACCCATGGAAACTATTCAATGGGGATAATGAGAAAGCAAGCGATTTTCACACGGTTAGCCTGACTGGGTGGATGAATGCTCGCCTAGAAACTCCGTGTATCATGGATCACACCGTGGTAAAGTCTAGAAGGAATGAAGTCTGATGAGAAGAGTGGGTTATCTTGAAAATAGCAGCTATCAATTCAACCACTTTCAAAAGTCGTTGTTTTCTCATATTACTCCCTAATAAAACTGACTACGAGTTTAATAAAACTACACTTAATTAATTCAAATATTTTTCCAAAACTTATAAAACAACAATAGTAGAAGTTCAAAAAGAGAATAGAAGAGTGTTTTTCTAGATTTTCTGTGTATATTGTATTTAAAGACTAGTTGCAAAAGTTTGTTAGTTACATTTTTATTACATAGTTAAAATTAACCTATTTTTTATATACAATATTTAAATTACAACATAAAAAATGAAAGATTATTTAAGATAATAATAACAAAAACAAAAGCTCTTTCGCAAATAAAAAAACACTTTCCTGATATCAAATTAAGGTTTGTGCTTTATAATAGTGTTTGCAGTAATTAGAAGGTACCACGCGGTTATGAACAACGCATGGGAAAAGCAGAGCCGCTCACACAAAACTGGTTCAGTAGCAAGCCGTCATAATCCAATTTAATTAGCAACCCACGATACTTGCCCTGAACTGCTACGAAAACACCACCATTCTTGTACGACCAGTTTTATTAGCATCTCTATCCCTGCAGTAGACAACAAAAAGGTTAGCATAAACAACTCAACATCAAAGAAACAACCCTTCAACCACATTAAATTTCATGCGATTTCATTCTCAGGCCAGATACATTTATAAATTAGATATTCAAACTCGTATTTGTTTGAGATGTATTGCTACAGTATAACCAGCAGAAAGCTGTGGTATGGGGTTGAGCTTTTCAGGAGTGATATTAAACGCATGAAACTTTTATTGCTACTCCAACTTGTTGCATGGTTACAAATAAATAATAGCTCACACAGCGTTGCAAAAGCCTTGCTGTCACATAATCAAACACACCGGGTTCATAGTACCATGAGCATGAGAAGATTGCACAATATTTGAAGACATGAAATATGTATGCTATATATACCATCGTAGACAGTATATACCATGATAGCCAGTATGCAACGGATCGAGAACACCTCTAATATAATACAGTTGGTCATGCTGCCGATGTTGGCTATTTTCCTTCATATAACGAGTTCTCACATTTTTTAACGCTAACTTAATTATAAAAGTAAATTAATTTCAAGATAGTACTACAATTTTAAAGTTTTTAAAGAGGTTTGATACAACAACAAAAAGGAAACAAACCACAATTGGTTTATATTGGCTATATTTTGGCATTGCTTTAGTTAGTTATTTATCTTTCTCACGAAGAAAATTAAAGGGACGTACATTAACACTAACCAAAGATGGAATGGTATGAGATTTTCGGAGAGTGAACTGGAGTTTGAAATTTACTCTGATAAAAGAGTTAGGGTTGGCTTTATTTTTGTTCAAATAATAACATAAAAGTTTTCTCTTATCAATATTGACATGCTTTGATACATACTTAATAATGTTATCAGTAGTGGGGAAAATCGGAATGAGTATAACTTGTAAGAAATGAGATGGAACAAATGTTAAATGAGTTTTTTGAATAAAAAACAATTTATCGTGGGATGATTTCCAGTTTTGGCTACCTCATAAAAACTCCTTTGGCGTCCAGTTAGAGTTGCGACTTTAAAGTTGTGGAAATTTTAAGGACGTTGCTAGTCAAATGCCCAACAATGAGCGTGTCCACGAAATAGTATTCGATGAATTTTCCCTAAAAACAGATTTTATCTACAACAAAGAAAAGGAGATAATTAACTAATTTCACAACAATGGATGCATATCGAGCTTCCAAGTTATTCGCGATTTCTATGCAATTCACAAAATAAGCCCAAAATTATCTTTGCCCAATGTATATCTCAATTCTGATACATTCAAAACCAAATGAGGTTTCAGACATGGTGACTCTCTTTCTTGCGGCTTCTTTAACATTAACATTTTATAAAAGATAATTCGAGCTGCAGAATTGATCCGTTTAGGCAACAATTTTAAATCTGGTTTTTCCAAATTTGATAAAGAAGTAAAGCGTATAGGTCTGGAGGTGAATGAGGGCAAAATGGAACGATGAGCTATGTGAGTTTTCCCGCGACATGGACATAGTCCAGCGAATTAATGCAGCGGTTTCTTTGGCTGGGACATGCCGTGCGAATGGACGAAAATGATGCAGCCCTGAAGTATTCAACGCGGTTTCAGCTGGTGGTGGTAGAGGAAGAGAGCGGCCACCTCTGCGTTGGAAGGAATATGTGGAAAAGGAGCCGACGTCATTTGGTATTTCCAATTTATTTAGCTGGAAGAAGGAGTGACTAGCGCAATTTGTTGGACTCTGACAAAACTTCTTAAGAGGTTATAGGGCGAATTAAGTAAGATAAGATTAGATAGATTAAAATATTATCATCTTTCCTAGATTTTAGTACGTGATCGTGTCGTAGAGACTAACACTGTGAGACCTTTGTTATTACTATCTGCGTTGATATAATTAGAAATCTCAAGATGAAATGTGCTTATCCAAGTGTTGATGAGAAAAGGCGTGAAAAAATATAAAACAAAAGTATCAGCGCAAAACAAACAACGAATTACTTCGTGGTTATCAACAGCCGAAAAAAGCATCATGGAAAATTAACGTTTGTATCACGAACTCACATTACAAGCCTTCCAATATAATCTGTGATTTCTCTTCAGAAACACTAGAAGAAAAGGCAAATTCGGACATTGATTGGCAGAATGTAGAATTTCAAGATATAAAACCTGCCCAGGAAGAAAATTTCACCGCGGACTTGGAACCAGGTAAAACTCCTAACAATGTGGATAACTAAGATTCTAATGAAAATATCCTTTTAGAACAAAATTAATTCCCCGATTCAGTTACAGATTCATCAGTAAAAATGAATTTTAATGCTTCCGGGCCTCTTCAATCGCGATGACCTTTTCCGAAAGACCTTCAGCAGAATAATCGCAGTTTCTCAGAGAAATATTATTATTATTATTATTTACAAATCAGGTTTAGGAATCCGAAGGAACTGGCTTTCATATTCTGTCAAAAAATGCGTGGTTTATTGTCTGCCTTGTTGGCTATTTCCTCAAAAGGGATCGTCTGAAAATCCGTGGAGTACCACCGCCGTCAGAGATTTGAAACATCTATAGTAGAATCTTGGACAATTCATGACATGTCACGGAAAAGTAAAACTGTTGATATAGCTTCTCAGAAATCACTTCAATTTAATGATGCTAAACAGCGATTCCGAGTGACAATTTTCTATCCGTTGATTGATACCAACTTGAACATAGATTTGCTGGAATGAAATATGTTTTGGATGACTATCGAGCGGACAACTATAGTTCCTAGCATGTGCTTCGATTAAAGATTTAGAGAAAAAGCTGATGAGTTCTCAAAAACATTTTCGGATGACGTATCGTCTTTATTTTTCCTGATTTGCTTTCTGTCAGGTCTACGTATCAGAAAGAAATTATCGCTATGAAAGATGTCAAAGAGTTGGGTGGGTTCTTGATTATTCAGAATGCCTCATTGTCTTCGAGTTATGCAGATGTTTGCTCGGCTCTTCTTATGTTTCTCACAATTCCCATCACAACAGCAAAAGCTGAGCGAACTTCTTCAAAATTACAATTGGTCAAAAATTACTTACGAAGCACGATGGCACAAAAAAGGCTGAGGAACTTGCCACTATTACCCATTGATACTCAGAGAGCACGCAAAAATGATTTTAATAAAGTGATCGACCCATATCTATTTTATAAGCAACAATTAATGAATAGTGTATGAAATACAATTGACAAGTTGACGCCTCATATAACATATGCTCATTTGCTTCAGCAAAAAAATCTATCAAAAATCAACCCAACTTTTAAGACACTTCAAACTTTCTGCAAATTCTGATTGAAAGCTTGACATTTTTGTTTTTAATTTTGACTAGGAAAATTAGCCTTCCATATCCTAAGGCTCTTTTGGTGTAGATATAGCGCTAATATTTTCCAGAAGGTTTATTGTATAAACCTCATTCAAATTCAGAGATTTGAAGGTATTTTACGATATTCTTCTTGTATCAGAGTTGGGCGTCAAAGTTGAGTATCCATGCCCATTTTCGAAACTGTTTTTAATCTGAGTGCAAATTGACTTACTGTTAAATTTCAACGTTACCGGGTAACTTTAATTTTTGTATCTTATCAAGGATCAGCGAAAGGTGCTGATAAACCATTTGATAGATTGTAGCAATATCATGGTGACGTTGAGTTAAAGTTGTTAATTGGTACTCGAGTGTACCTATATCCCGCTTATCGGAATAATGAAGCATTAAGCATTTTCGGATTTGTGGCCAATCAAGTGGAGTACGGTACGACTCCAGAGCCGTGTCGGCATCACCGACAATTTTATGCCTAATTGTGTGAAGTATTGCGAAATACCTTGGGGTATTCTAGGATTTCTTCTTCCATTTTATATATTTGTTAGTTTATATGGTTTTATATGGTAAGTATTGTTTTATTTAAAAATATTCAATTGATTCAACTTGAATTTAAATATTTCGATTTAATCGAATGCCAATATAATAATTAATTTAAACAATTTCGATATTTAATAGACTTCAATGCTTTCAAATATTAAAAATATATTTTAACAAACTTATGCTTTTAATTCTTTTAAATTCTTCAATATATTTTTTCCATTTAAAAATTCCTCATGTTCACTTTATTTATGTATGTAAATTTATTTCTTTAATGCAATTCTCTTAATCCTTTGAAAAAAAAATTTTAATCTTCACTTTATTTTATTTTCTTAATTTAATTCTTTTAATTCTTTAACATTTCGTATTACACCTTATTTTCAATAACAATTTTACTTTAATCTTTCACTTTGTTTCTATATTTTTAAATTTTTACTCAATTTCTTTTCAAAACAAAAATAGTTTTAATTTGTGTTTCACTGTGACTTTAAAAATTTTCTTATCATGTAAACTTACAGTAGTATAAACTTAAACATCATCCAGCGTTTGGGAGCCGTCGGTTTGAACAAGTTGGGTTGTCCTTTTTTCCTTAGGTACTGGGGGCCCTTGTTGTCACTTCTGAGGCGATCCTTTTGCTTAGTAGCCGCTTACTTCCCGCGTTGCACCTTAGTTGATGGTTAGGTGTTGCACTAATTTTTTCACTAGCTTTACTTTTTATTTTCAAGCTTTTTGTTACTTTAATTTAGTTCATTCAACGACACTCGCGGAGCCTTACTTTTTTATTTTCAGGCACTTACTACTTCGCGCGCTGGTCCCTGCTCGGGCGCCAGTTAAATTAACATTTGTTAATTTTATTAAAAAAATATATTTTTTCAGGAGTTGCCTCCTTCTTTATTGAATCCCGTTTTAAGACTAACTTAACAATTGCTCAAATAGCTTAAACCTAAACTTAAACGTCGCTGCATTCACCTGAGCGTCGCTGCTGCTGTCGTTATTGCGGCGCGTGTGCCTGGTCAGCGAAAAAGGGTGGGAACCTATTTTTGGGAAGTTTCCATTATGCGGCGCGTGTGCCTGGTCAGCAAAAAGAGTGGGAACATAATTTTGCGTAATTTCGCAATGACATATGAAACTTTTGTTTAAGTCGATATTGTGGCGGCCGGTGATTGGACGTACAAAGCTTATGAGTATGCGGGGTGTTAACTACTCCCCCCCTAAATTTCGAACGTCCTCGTTTGAAACAGGGGGTTTGTTGAAGATATTATTTAGCCCTTCTATGGCTGTACTGGATAATTTTAGGTTTGTGGAGTTACTTCTGGTTCTTGAGATAGCAGATCTATTTTTATGAAGTAAGCATTGGTAAAAGCAGAAAATGGTGATGAGAACAAATATTGTAAGTCCTAGCCCAAAATTCGTGACGATGTCAACTTCTTCGTCCTCTTGGAGTAGACTGATGAAATTAGAATTGTTTATTTGTAATTCCTTCATCATTTGCAATGAAAGAATTTCTTCAATATGGCCTGGTTCAGATGAAGGCTGTAACACTGCTGGTAGTGGTTTACTTGCTGATATTTCCGCATTATAAAATGAATTTTCACCAATTGTGATGCTGGCGTTGTGGTAGTGTATGATGAATGTTCCGTTTAGACTAAGAGATTCCTCAATAATCTGTGCATGACCGTTGAGTCTATTCAAAAATATTATTCCGGTGGATATTTCTTCAATTTCTGGTACATGTTGATTGTTGACTTCAGTGCAATTCGGTGGGCGACTTTGCAGCAGGTTTACTATGCAGGTGTCATCATTTAAATTAACTAAATTCCTCATTGAACATATTTTTAAATTATTATATGATTTACAAATTTCTCTGATTCCAAAAATATCTTTTTCACATAATAGCGTTGAATTTAATTTTATTTTATTTATTCTTAATGCTTTCTTTGCTGCTCTAATTTTTATGGATTTACATAAGCGATTCTCAACTGTTGGTAGACTTATTATGTAAATTATAAAACTATTATTTGATGCAATTTTAATTTCAGAAAATTCAAAGGCTTCATCTATATTTATAAATGGCATATTTTCTTTGCTTATTATATTTTTAGCTAGATCAATTTCATTATTTGACAATATAAAAGAATTTATTATATTGGCCTTTGCCCAGTGAATGGCATAAGCAACATTGACTATCTCTTCTTTAATTATTTCTAATTTATATCTTAATTCTAAAAATAATTCATTTTTGATTTCATTATCATTTTTTAACATTTTTGAAATATTATTTGTAATATTTGAAATTTCATTGATTCTCTTCAGAGTAAGTCTATTTATAACCAATTGATTATTGTTGTTTTGCAAAGCGTTATTTAATTTCTCTACTACAATGCTATGGTCATGGTGATCAGGACTTCCTGCAACCCATTTCCATGCACTGCCCAAAAAATCAAGAGATCTTTTGTTTCTCTTACTGACTTTTAAGTTGTTAATGTGGGACTTTATTTGGGATATAAGAAGGATTATGAAGGGGAAATGTGGATTTTTGTCGTGCTTGTAGTTGTTTACTGTCGCTTCAATGTCATTGGTAATTTCACTATATTTGTTAATGTCGATTTCGTGTATTATTTTGAAAGTTCCTGTCTGTATTTTTGCAGTTCCCTCTTCTATTGTAATTAATTGAGAATTTGTATAGTCCAGTATCTGTACTTCTGCAAGGCATTGTGGAATGAGTAGGCTGAAAAATGAAATCGTATGTTTAATATAAGGGTTCGGATGTCAATTTCGTATTCGACTTTTATGTATTATTTGGTTTTTTTCTGTTAACACAGTGCTATTCCTATCTTCTTTAACTATTTCTTTGGTATATGGTTTGGATAGCTTAGTTCCTAATCTTCTATTTCTTTTCACAAAGATTATTTGTCCTGGTAGATACGTTTTTGTTCTATTGTGGTATTCGATGTCTTTTCTCTGTTTGTTTGCTAATTTTTCTATATTGCTCTGTCTAGTTTTTCCTATGTCGTCAGGAGTAAATGAGACGTTCCTATTGAAATATAAATCAACTGGTCGTTTGTGTTACGGAGTGATTGTACTCAGAGACTGAGCGTTCTAACAGTTCTTCAAAGTTTCGGTGACCTCCGTTCTCTTTTATGCAGCGCATTATTTCGATTAGTGTCGAATGGAACCGTTCTACTTGTCCATTCGCTTGGCTTCTGTAAGGTGGTGTGGTGTAAACTTCTATTCCCAGTTCGTCCTGCATCATGAATTTAATTGTGGCTGAATTAAGTGAAGGTTCATTATCTATAACTATTAACTTAGGTACGCCAAAGTAAAATATGATATCTCTTAGCGGTCTCCTAACATCTTCTATTGCCCTGCTGGCTAACATTTTTGTTTGCGCATATTTAGTAAATTTGTCTAATGCAGTCATAACTATTTTTCTTCGGTAAGAAATATATCGATGTGGACTGTGTGTCCGGGATAAGTGGGAAGTGGTGTTTCGTTTATTTTTGTTTGGTTCGGATGCCTCTCGTATTTACTTTCTTTACATGTATTGCAATTTGTTATAATTCGTTTTATTTTGCTAAGCATCCCTGGAAAGTAATATTTTTCTAAAATTTGGGTTTTATTTTCTAAGGCATTTCTATGTGCTCGTTGATGGAATTGTAATATTATATTTTCTTGATTCTGTTCGGTTGTGACATCTTCAACTAATTTTTGCGTATAGCGAGCTTTATAGCTCCTAAAGTGTTGTGGATATAAATTCTGAATAATACCCATTATCCTCTCTTCTGTATGGATTCCATTTATGACGGATGGATTGAGATATCGTTTTAAATGAGATATAAGGATCTGATCATTATATTCTGGTTCGGTAATAATATGTCTATGAATTGTTGGGAATATTATATTGAACTGGTATGTTGACGTTACGTCCCGTTTGAAAAATATTTGGTTTTTGAAATCATTGATAGGTACTTCTGTACATGAAATTAGATCGTGTGACGAGCTTTCATCACTATGAATAGTTGGTGTAAGTGAATTTATCTGAATGGGTATTCGTGAAAGTGCATCTGCTACTACATTAGCGTGTCCTGGCTTATATCTTAATTCGTAATTATATTCCTCAAGGATAGATTTCCAACGTTTCATTTTACTATTTGTATTTTTCGAGCTTAACGCGTATGTTAGGGGCTGATGGTCTGTGTAGATTTTAATTTTTTTTGAGCCATATAAATAATTTCTAAGAGAATTCAATGACCATATGATGGCTAACATCTCCTTCTCATTAGTCGCATAGTTTTCTTCTGTTTTATGTAGAGTTCTAGATATAAATGTTATGGGTATATTGTCCTGCGATAGTACAGCACCGATCGCATAATCGGATGCATCGGTGGTTAGTTCAAAGTCTTTTGAAAAATCGGGATGACTAAGGGTGATATCCTTTGATATCAAGGTGTTCTTTATTTTATTAAATGCGTCTATTGCTTCGTGATCTAATGTAATTAATTTCTTTTTTGATGCGTTCTTTGGAACATGACCTGCTTCTCCTCGCAAAAGAGCAGTAAGTGGTTTAGCGATCTTTGCGTAATCCTTAATGAATCGTCTGTAGTACCCAGACATTCCTAAAAATGATCTAAGTTCCTTTAGATTTGTGGGTACCGGAAAATTTTTTACTGCTTCTACTTTTTTTGTATTTGTTTTAATTCCTTCAGCACTGACTACGTATCCTAAAAATTCTACTTCGTTCTTCAAAAATACGCACTTATCGAACTGTATCTTCATATTCGCTTTTTCTAATGTTTCAAAAACTAACTGTAAATTATGTAAATGTTCTTCTTCGTTTTTCCCGAAAATTATTACGTAACATCTTTTACCTATATGTTGTCGAAAGATGTCGTCAAGAGCTTTTTGGAATGTGGAGGGTGCATTTTTGAGGCCGAACGGAAGGCGGAGAAATTCATATTTTCCATTGTTTATGGAAAATGCTGTCTTCTCTATGTCTGATTCGCGGAGGAGTATTTGATGGAATCCGCTCTTTAAATCTATAACTGTAAAAAATTTATTTTCTCCGAGGTTGGCGAGGACCTCATTAAATTCTGGAATTGGATATCTATCGGGAATCGTCACGGAATTCCGTTTTCGGTAATCAATTACCATCCGATATTTTTTCTCACCGGAAGAATCCATTTTTTTATCAACTATCCAGACGGGAGAGTTGTAGGGAGATTTGGATTTCCTTATTATCCCGTTGGCAAGGAGTTCTTCAACCTGACGCTCGACTTCTCCTTTTAATGCCATTGGGTAAGGGTATGGTTTAGAATAAATTGGGGTATCAGAAGTAGTGCGGATTTCGCCTTTAACTAAGGTGGTATACGTAAGTTTTTCATCGGGATCCGAAAATAAATTGGGGCAATTTCTAATAATGTTATTTAATTTATATTGATGTTCAGGTGTTAAATGTGGCACAGTTATGGACACTGTGTTTACCTCTTGTGCAATTCTTTGTTTCAAAGGTACTTTAATATTTGATAGTATTGTCATATAATTCTTATCAGTATGGATTGTCGCTTTAAGGTCCTTTAGGGTATCATTTCCTATTATTCCGTGGAAGGAAGACAATGTCGGTAGAATATAAAATTTTAATTTTTCTGTTTTCGGACCAAATATATTTAAATATGTATGATATGTAATTTCTATATCTCCTGCAACTGAACTTACTTTGAAAGGGGTTTCGTTTTTTATAAAATTTCTTATCCTAGTTGATTGTATGTAATTTTTATATTATTAGGATCAGCATCAGACTGTATTTCATTTTGTTGTTCATCGTTTGGATGGTTGTCGTTAAGAATCAATTCCATATTGTTATCTATTTCACTTGGATATCCTGTATTCAAATGATAATTTCGCTGTATTTTATTCGGTGGTGGATGGGTCATTTGACTAACTCCTGGACGCTTTTGCGGAAAACTTTGCTGTGGCCTATTTTGGTAATTTAGCTGTCTAGTATGGATTGAACCGTCGATGTCCATTAGAACAGGTGGTTTCGGGGGTAAGTTGGGTCGATTATTAAATCCGGCTTGATTTGTTTGAAAGGGTTGGTTATTAAATGGCGAATAATTTTGTTGATAAATTTGGTTGTTTCCAAACCTGTTGTAATTTGCATGTGGTGAGTTATTCGGTTGGAACGGGTTAGGTCGGTTATAATTAAACCTATTATTGAATTTGGTTAAAAGGTTGTTGTGGTCGGCTGAAACGTGGTGGAGGAGGTGGTGCATAGGCTAGTTCTGGGTAAAAGCGGTGGCCTTTAAAGTTAACTGGTTGTCGTGGTGGCCGTGGAGGCGTTGACGTATTGACATTGTGTCTATTTATGCCGTGCGCATAATTTAATCTGTATGTCATGTTATCTAGTTTTTGGCATAGATGCAGAGCCTGTGGTAAAGTTGACGGTTCTCTTATACTTAGTAACCGCGGCAAGTCTCCATTAAGACCACGTATAAACGTGTCTAATGCCTTCTCTCTATATGAGTTGGTCATAGCACGGATTGCTTCTTCGCTTAAGTCGAGGCAGGATATCTTATCAAGGATCAGCGAAAGGTGCTGATAAACCATTTGATAGAATGTAGCAATATCATGGTGACGTTGAGTTAAAGTAGTTAATTGGTACTCGAGTGTACCTATATCCCGCTTATCGGAATAATGAAGCATTAAGCATTTTCGGATTTGTGGCCAATCAAGTGGAGTACGGTACGACTCCAGAGCCGTGTCGGCATCACCGACAATTTTATGCCTAATTGTGTGAAGTATTGCGAAATACCTTGGGGTATTTCGGAAACTTTTGTAGACATCAAGAATTCTGTCTACCGTCTTGCGCCAGGAATTGAATTCCCCTGGTCGCCCTGAAAATTCCCTTAAGCACTTCACCATGTCCGGAATTCGGTCCAGTTCGTTGACGTTCGCTGTATTAACCGTCATTTCTTGGTCTCGGGTGTTCCTATTGTCATAATTATTGTTCGTCATACGGTCCATTACCTGTTGTACTATTTCTTGAATGAACTCGTTATTCATTCGTGGGGGATTTGTAGGCAGATTTGGTTGTTGGGATCTTGTTTGATTTAGTTGGGAAGCTGATGTATCCTCTTCAAATCCTAGTCTTCTAATGCCTTCTAGGATTTCTTCTTCCATTTTATATATTTGTTAGTTTATATGGGTTTATATGGTAAGTATTGTTTTATTTAAAAATATTCAATTGATTCAACTTGAATTTAAATATTTCGATTTAATCGAATGCCAATATAATAATTAATTTAAACAATTTCGATATTTAATAGACTTCAATGCTTTCAAATATTAAAAATATATTTTAACAAACTTATGCTTTTAGTTCTTTTAAATTCTTCAATATATTTTTTCCATTTAAAAATTCCTCATGCTCACTTTATTTATGTATGTAAATTTATTTCTTTAATGCAATTCTCTTAATCCTTTGAAAAAAAAAATTTTAATATTCACTTTATTTTATTTTCTTAATTTAATTCTTTTAATTCTTTAAAAATCTTTAACATTTCGTATTACACCTTATTTTCAATAAAAATTTTACTTTAATCTTTCACTTTGTTTCTATATTTTGAAATTTTTACTCAATTTCTTTTCAAAACAAAAATAGTTTTAACTTGTGTTTCACTGTGACTTTAAAAATTTTCTTATCATCTAAACTTACAGTAGTATAAACTTAAACATCATCCTGCGTTTGGGAGCCGTCGGTTTGAACAAGTTGGGTTGTCCTTTTTTCCTTAGGTACTGGGGGCCCTTGTTGTCACTTCTGAGGCGATTCTTTTGCTTAGTAGCCGCTTACTTCCCGCGTTGCACCTTAGTTGATGGTTAGGTGTTGCACTAATTTTTTCACTAGCTTTACTTTTTATTTTCAAGCTTTTTGTTACTTTAATTTAGTTCATTCAACGACACTCGCGGAGCCTTACTTTTTTATTTTCAGGCACTTACAACGTCGCGCGCTGGTCCCTTCTCGGGCGCCAGTTAAATTAACATTTGTTAATTTTATTAAAAAAATATATTTTTTCAGGAGTTGCCTCCTTCTTTATTGAATCCCGTTTTAAGACTAACTTAACAATTGTTCAAATAGCTTAAACCTAAACTTAAACGTCGCTGCATTCACCTGAGCGTCGCTGCTGCTGTCGTTATTGCGGCGCGTGTGCCTGGTCAGCGAAAAAGGGTGGGAACCTATTTTTGGGAAGTTTCCATTATGCGGCGCGTGTGCCTGGTCAGCAAAAAGAGTGGGAACATAATTTTGCGTAATTTCGCAATGACATATGAAACTTTTGTTTACGTCGATATTGTGGCGGCCGGTGATTGGACGAACAAAGTTTATGAATATGCGGGGTGTTAACTTGTATACTTGCGGGGCTAGTCATCTTGCGCAAGGCTATCCCTCAAACATTCTACAACGGCGTTACTACAGTAAAGCGGATGATTGCGAGGTTATTTTGCAAACAGCGGCGGTAACAGTTACAAGTCCCAAGGGTCGGTCCCAATATCGTAGGCTGCCATTGGAAAAATAAGGAACACATTCAGCATTTGGAGTTTGCCGTTCGTTTTGTGAAACAAAGGGCGTTGATTTACTTCTGGGAAGTGATGTGTATGACGAATGCATGTGCGCTAGGGTGCTTCGAGGCTTATATTTAGTATTCACCCAATTCACCAGAAATATTCATTGGTTAAATTTTGTTCGGGAAATAATGCTCAATTTATGAGGCTAGTTTAGTATCCACATCCAGTACTCAGCTTGATCACTTATACCAAAGGTTTTGAGAGTTGGAGGATTTTCCTAATCAAACGGACGCGTCAGAAGAGTTTTTCAAACAGACTTTTTGGCGTCAAGAAGACGATAAATATTGCCTAAGATGGGCAATACTTACCCATATCGACAGCAATATGGCTATTGGAAGCTCGCGCGCCATGGCTTCGTCAAGGCTTCTTCAGCTAGGGTGTAAATTGAAATCGGGTGCTTTTGAGGATTTTTTTTAGAGTTTGGACATATGAAAGTAGTCACCCCAGCAGAATAAAAATATAAGGTCATGAAAACATCATGCAATAATCAAAGACACGTCTTCTAAAACTAAGGTTAGAGTGGTATTTGATGCGTCTGCTAGCACTTGTAATGGCAAGGCAATAAAAGATATTTTAGCTACCGAACCAGCATTATTGAATTAATTGTCCGCAGTTCTGCATAACTGGCGCTTTTTGTGTTTTGTGTTTGTGGCGGGCATAGAGCATTGATCTCGATGAAAATGATGTACATCACCAGAGAAGTTTATGGCGGATCTGCCCCTCAAAAGAAATTCAAGAACTTTTCCGTTCAACTGTTATGTTTGGAACCAGCTCAGCGCCCTTTATGCCCTCTAAAACAATTTGCCATGAACAAAGCATCTAGACATCCATGAGCAGTAGACGTGATCAGACGTCTGATGTATCTTATCGGGAGATATAACAATTGAAAGGGCATGGGATTTGCAGCAACAGTCCGTATCCATGCTGAAGACCAGAGAAAATGGTCAAGCAATCATTCTAAGCTTTTGGACAATATTCCATCGGAGCATATAGGTCTTAGTAATCTGCTAAGGCTGAACTCTGTATTGAAAATTAAAACGTTAGGCATGTATTGGTGTCTAACAAGCGACGTATGTTAACAACTTACCAGTAATTCAGAACCAAAATATACCACAATGGATGCATACATGGGAAATCACGGATAATTAGGAATTGCACATTTTTGTGACGAATCGACCCATGCGCATTCTGCCGCAGCCTACATATGGGTACTCAATGAAGACATGACGTTTTGTACTCAACTGTTGAACGCGAAAAATAAGGTCTACCCTATCAAAATGAAATAAACAATACCTAGAGGTGAATTGAGCCCAGGCGTTCGGCACTAGGCCATTACAGTGACATCATGTAAGAACTGGAAACAACCCGACAGATTGTTCCAGTCGCGATGTGCTGGTTAAAAAACTCCTAACACATACTTAGCTTATGGTCGAAGGGCCCATATTAGCTAGCTCTACCAGTTATTTAGTGGCCTCAAATTGTAAAATTCGAAATGCGCGCAGCTCCGTTCCCTGTTCCCTGTTGTAAAGATTTTTTATTATAAATTTAACTTGTGTGTACCGAATTCACTAAATATTTAAAAATTAGAAAACTAACGATAACGGAAAAATATTTATAACTTTGGAGAATTTAAGTCTGTAATAGCTATTTTTACAGGAGGTAAAATGGAGTTTACTTTAGGTTCCGCTTTTTAATGAAGATAAGATTATCAGAATCCGCTCCAAACTGTGACCGGTGTTTTGACCCAATATCTCGATTTGCAGCTCATATGCTTTAAATTTTAGTGGTGTATTTAAAATTTAGCTACTGTCAAAGCAATTTTTTTGGGCTTGTTCTACTTTAGAAGTGACATACATATAATGTATAAGTATATGTATTAGAAGGCTAGATTTAGTCACACAACGCATCTGAAGGGAAGTAGTGCCTGGAAGTGATTTGATACCATATATACCGAATACTGGGTTGGGGTGATTTACAAAGTGTGTTAATAAAAGAAACAGCGCAGGAAATATAACATTTTAGTATAATTGGAGAAAACTACAATATTGCCTGGCAGATGTTAACCGAAATAGATGACAATAACCACAATTTGTTCGCACATTATATGAATCTTTTCGAAATGTTACCCACCTTTTCTCGCGACGACGCTACTGCCTCGAAACGGTTCACGTAAACCTGCCTGCCGTACATTAATTCCATACAAAAATTAGGTATCCACATTGTAAACCAGAATCAAATTTTGGTGCATTTCTTGATTAAAAAACTACCATATATACGCCATGAGTGGGATCCTCCTACCCGTAAATAGAAAATCATTCCCACCATTGATGAATTATGTAGGGTGTTTGACGAACAATATCAGATGATAATAACGGCAAGGGGAACAAAAACAATGAACAAACCCAAAGCGGACTGTCATCGAAAAGAAGGGCACGGGACAAGTTGCTGTCTATGTAAGAAAGAGTCTCACCCGTTTGCCAAAAATGTTTAGCATTAAATGTTAGCGATAGGAGATCCGGGGTTATTAAATTAAAATTGTGCATCAACTGCCTGAGCTAGAACCACACAGCCATGATATGTCAGAGCCGACACAAATGTTCTAACTGTGGAGGTTAGCATCATACTTCAATTCGCGAAGAACCTCGACGAAGTATGACACCGAATACGTCGCGTCTGCTAGCACTTGTAATGGCAAGGCAATAAAAGATATTTTTGCTGCCGAACCAGCATTATTGAATTAATTGTCCGCAGTTCTGCATAACTGGCGCTTTTTGTGTTTTGTGTTTGTGGCGGGAATAGAGCATTGATCTCGATGAAAATGATGTACGTCACAAGAGAAGTTTATGGCGGATTTGCCCCTCAAAAGAAATTCAAGAACTTTTCCGTTCAACTGTTATGTTTGGAACCAGCTCCGCGCCCTTTATGCCCTCTAAAACAATTTTCCATGAACAAAGCACCTAGGCATCCATGAGCAGTAGACGTGATCAGACGTCTGATGTATCTTATCGGGAGATATAACAATTGAAAGGGCATGGGATTTGCAGCAACAGTCCGTATCCATGCTGAAGACCAGAGAAAACGGTCAAGCAATCATTCTAAGCTTTTGGACAATATTCCATCGGAGCATATAGATATTTGTAATCTGCTAAGGCTGAACTCTGTATTGAAAATTAAAACGTTAGGCATGTATTGGTGTCTAACAAGCGACGTATGTTAACAACTTACCAGTAATTCAGAACCAAAATGTACCACAATGGATGCATACATGGGAAATCACGGATAATTAGGAATTGCACATTTTTGTGACGAATCGACCCATGCTCATTCTGCGGCAGCCTACATATGGGTACTCAATGAAGACATGACGTTTTGTACTCAACTGTTGAACGCGAAAAATAAGGTCTACCCTATCAAAATGAAATAAACAATACCTAGAGGTGAATTGAGCCCAGGCGTTCGGCACTAGGCCATTACAGTGACATCATGTAAGAACTGGAAACAACCCGACAGATTGTTCCAGTCGCGATGGGCTGGTTAAAAAACTCCTAACACATAGCTTATTTTCGAAGGGCCCATATTAGCTAGCTCTACCAGTTATTTAGTGGTCTCAAATTGTAAAATTCGAAATGCGCGCAGCTCCGTAGAAAAGGAACGAAAGCATATTCTGAACTTGTCCACTACTACTGGAGTCCTTGCTGTTAAAATAAAAGAGACCTCATCCCTGACAAAACTTAATAGAGTTTTCGCCTTGTGCCTACGATCCATATCAAACGCCCGATCGCAGAAGGATAGCAGAAAGATAGGCTCTTTTCACTCCAAATTGCGGAATTGGACGAGGGTATGGTAAAAATTATTGGGATTGTGCAGAAGGAAGTATTCCCAAATAAAGTCAGAAGTCTTTTATCAAAACGAATATAGACAAACAACTCTAATTTAGCATCTTTAAATCCGTATTGGGACGACGAATAGAAGGTGATAAGAGTAGGCGGCCGATTACATGAGTCCCTATTATCAAATAATGAGATGCATTCTTACACCTTACCGGCAAAACATCATTTCACCGAACCAATGATAGGACATAGTCATCTAGCAACCCAGCACGGCAGCGTCACTGCGACACTCGCAGATCCACGCAAAAGATATTGGGTTTTCAACGGTCGGAACATGGTGCGTTTTGATCTTCACAAATGAGTGAAATTTTACCGACATAGTACACCAAAACTCTCTCAGCAATAAATGGGAGATTTACTGGCGGTGAGGGTTTGTCCAGCTAGAGCTTTTTCTTCAACCGGGGTTGATTATGGCGGTTCTATAAATATTCTTCTGTCCAAGGGTAGAGACAGGGTATCCATTACGGGCTATATCGCGATCTTTGTATGCCTAGCCACCAAGGCGTTTCATTTAGACCACTGGTGATCTATCATCACAAGCCTTTTATCAGCTTTACTATTCGATTGAAAAGAGGAACACAAAAGGGAGAGAGCAGAATGTCATTATTGGTAGACATTATTTTGCATACAGATATTATTGTTGACTATTTTGCATAAATAAATGGGAAAAATCTTAATCAAGTGTTGTTGATTACCTTTATGTTGGCGATACGCTATCAAGGGTTCAACATTTCAACGAATTTCAATAGAACTGAACTAAAACAACATGTAACAAAAATCAAAACTGCTGGATAATACATTGCAAACTAGACAACTGCATGAATTTATTCATTTTGAAGGCACAAGTAAATCATATCCATATTTTTGGTCGCATGAAGCATTGAAGTGCTCGAAAAGGTATGAATGAACGCAGGCGATATATAACTCGTTATCATTATCATATGAGAGTAGTGATATATGTATAATTTATAATTAGGTTTATTTTTAACGAAAATTAGTTCACCCGAATACGAGCTTGGTAATTTATACCTTAGGTGCTCCTGAACGTAAAAAATAAGTTATGCCAGTTTCTCAATATCAGTTTGAATGTGCTTAATAACACTGGACCACGAATTTCAACTTTTTCTCTTTACCAGAAACACCGTTATGAAATTCGTATGTAAAATCACCTCCTGATTTCGAAAATTGAGTTCATTTTTGATTCTATGGTACCGTTTTTGAGATATTTGCAATTTACCGTTATTCGAAAAAAACCAAAAAAATGGCTCCCTTTAATTACGTATATCTCACGAACGGGTCAAGCAATTGCAAAAAATTACAAAATCGGAAAGACGATAAAATTTTCTATAAATGCATGATACATTGTTTTTTGCTCAACCAGATAGTTTTCGAGATATTACCTTATCATTTTAGATTTTTGTTTTTTTTTATGAAAAAATATGAAAAAATTTACTCTTTGCGAGGGCAGCATTCCAGATATGTTTTCTTTACGTAAAGCTCTGTTTAATTAGAAAAAAGATAAGCTATGATCGAAGAAAATCGATGCAAAACTACGTAAGTTATAAACGATCAAATAAAAATACCCAGATTGCGCAATTTCAACGTATGCCTCAAAACGTATGTATGGTATAAAGAAGAGTGAAATATCTAGCTATGCTCTGTTTCTATTGAGTTAAAAGTTCAATTTATGAATGAAATTACCCATATTTTTAACTTTTTTTTAATTTATTTATGTTTATACTATATTCTAACAATCTTTATCTTAATTTGATTTTACTATGTAGTCGAAATAATTATGTGTTCTACTTTGACGCTTATTCAGTTTAGGATCGGTTTCTCTTATGAGAAACCAGCAGTAATCACCCATCACTGCGACGTCCCAGAATCCGTGATATCGATTCTCAATTAATTTCATTTGCTGATGAAACCTTTCGCCATGTTCGTCACTTTCGTCGCCAAGATTTGCCGGGAAAAAGCTCAAATGTGAGTGGAGAAAGTGAATTTTTAAAGACATATTTACGCCTGGAAAGGAAATATTAGTTAGGTAAACAAGTTATAAAATTTTGGGAAATTAATTTTAAGAAGCCTTTAATATGTACCCATTTTCGCATAATTATTGATTAAGTCGTTCACTATCTGCTCGTAGTTAGGGCTTTTGTGTCTACCGAGAAAAGAAGCAACGACCTTTTCAAAGGATTCCCACGCTGCTGCCTCAACTGATGAGAGTAGTCCTTTGAATTGATTATTGTCGATCAATTTTTTTATTTGTGGTCTAACAAAAATACCTTCCTTTATCTTGGCTTGAGAAATATCTGGAAAAATTGTTTTCAAATTGTCCAAAGCCTTAACACAGTTTTTAATGAGACCGAGCTTGATGTGTAAGGGTGGAAGTATGATTTGCTCTTTCTTGACATGAGGGGTGTATTTGATGTTATCCACACCAACGGTAAACTCGACTCTTCCGGCCAATCCTTTCTGACGTAGTGGTCCTTACGAGCTCGACTATCCCACTTGCACAGGAAGCAGCAGTGCTTGGTGTAGCCACTTTGTTGACCGCATAGCATTGCAACGACTTTGAGATCAGAACATATTTTCCAATCATGCTCTTCATATTTGATAAATTGGAGTATTTTTTGCATTTCCTCGTAGGTTTCCTTTGTATTTACTGCATGTGCTATCGGGATAGAAGGCTTTTTGTTACCAATATGCAATAATACAGCCTTCAAACTCAGTTTAATGCTGTCTATGAACAATCGCCACTCTTTTGAATCATATGTTTGACCAAACTCTTTGAATAAACCAGGAATGTCGTTGCAGTAGCATATACTGTCGTTCTTGGTATAGTGTTTGGAAAATGGTTCGTGCCGAGTTCTACAATATATCACCTTTACATCGGATGACACAAATTTAAATTGTTGCATACGAGAAGTGTGGATCTCGGCCTTTTCCTTGGATAGTTCCAAATCTCTTATCCAATCATTAAGTTGTGCTTGTGACAGAATGTTTCTCTCTTCGCGAAATTCAGTACAACTTGATTCCCCGCACTCAGATATTACTGTTGACAATGGAACTGGATCCGCAACTGCCGTTGAATGTAGTACTGGTAATGTCACTGTAGGTACGCTAGCATAGGTTACTCTTCTTGATCTTCCAACGCCAAGTACTTTTGTTTGACAAATATAACACTCTATTGAATGGCAAGTAGATTCTCTCCATATCATGGTGTCTCAAATTTTATTTGTTGATCTGATTCTGACTGAATCAATTCTACTCGACACGATGTACACAAAGTGTTCGGTGTCCATGGGTTTTCAGCATTTTTAGGCTCAACGCCAAAATACTTGGAGTATAAAGTTTTGATATGATCTGAGAACACTCGTCGTTGCCTTATGATAGTATATTGGCCACACATGAAACAGAACATATCTGGATCATTATTACACTCACATTCTCGCGTCCTTTTACTCATTTTATTTTTTTTAATAAATCACGGTTTTGAATTTTGACTTATGAACTGAACTATCTCCGGCGAGCCTTGCAGATGTTATGAAGTTTCAAGGCGCATTAACTCATATTTATACTCGGAACAAGAATAAAATTGAAAAAATCCAGTCTTACCTAGACAGAAAAGTTCCTTTTTATACGAAGCCGAGAAAAGAAAATACTACCTGCTTTAGATGTAGGCTTTAAAAATTTTCTGTGTCTTATAATTTTGAAAATCTATCTGCATACTTACCCATAAGTGACGGAAATACATGTTTATAACTACATGCCTACAGCAGGTTTCGAACCCAACCACTCTTCCTTTCGATGCAACCACTCTGCCTACTATAAAACAATTCGAGTATTAAAAGTACTATTTGATTTATTTAAAGAAAAAGTATTATCATTGTTATGGTGTTATTCGTTTATCCGGATAATATCCCATTTGCACTTTATACCTTTAATATATGTATGTATACATGCATTGAAGTTGCGCAACCTGGGTATTTTTATTTGATCGTTTATAACTTACGAAGTTTTGCATCGATTTTCTTCGATCATAGCTTATCTTTTTTCTAATTAAACAGAGCTTTACAAAGAGAAAAAATATCTGGAAAAAGAGTTGTGGTTTTGGAATGCTGCCCTCCCAAAAATTAAATTTTTTCATATTTTTTCATAAAAAAAAACAAAAATCTAAAATGATAAGGTAATATCTCGAAAACTATCTGGTTGAGCAAAAAACAATGTATCATGCATTTGTAGAAAATTTTATCGTCTTTCCGATTCTGTAAACGTTTTTGCTTGACCCGTTTGTGAGATATACGTAATTAAAGGAAGCCATCTTTTTGGTTTTTTCGAATAACGGTAAATTGCAAATATCTCAAAAACGGTACCATAGAATCTAAAATGAACTCGATTTTCGAAATCAGGGGGTGGTTTTACATACGAATTTCATAACGGCGTCTCTGGTAAATTTTGGCCGTCGACCAGTGTAATTTATACCTTTGGTGCTTAATATGTCATCTGCTCCTAAGCGTATGAAAATCTACTTTTTCAAGATCGTGCAGTAAGTATATTTAAAACTCGGTGCCGCATCTCAAATTATCAACTGTAGTCGTTTCAAGAAATTAAGGATATTGATGTTATCTATACATATAAAACAAAGTCTAAAATTTTGGAAAGAGCTAATCTCGGGCACTACGGAACGGATAGGGATGCAATTTTTTTTTAAGTTAATGCTTGCAGTTAGCACTACAATGATAGCTACTTAAATTAAAAATTAGCCTAGTCATTTCTGGAATATTTAAGTGTAAAGTTCTAAAAAATTTTACACTAAGTACAGCATTGCTACAACCGAATGTAAAATCAGTGTCGTAGCGGGAAGATGTGTAGTTGTGTGAGTAGTAAATCAACTGCTCTTCGTTACTACTTCATCCGGCTATGCGCAGAGAGCCGTGCTGTTGACTTCGTTGATAAACCGATGCAGGGCGAAATGATAACTTTGAGCCACACTGTTAGATATGTTTGTTTTTCAGATGCTTTGTCATCATACAAGAAACTAGAAACTACAGCTGAATTTTTAAAAGTTTTTTAGTGTTTTGCTTACGGTGTTGCGCATTTTCTTCCATACAAAAATTAGGTTTGTTTATGTGTTGTTTTGTTTATGTGTTTATGTATAAGAAATTACTTACTATTAGTTACTTTGGTTCTGAAATAGTTTGATTTTGCATTTACCTTAATTCCTAAATATACAAACTCATAAAAATAACAATTTTATGTTGCATACAATTGCAATTAAAACTTTTTATTGGACAAACATCAAAAAATTTCTTTGTATAGAATACAAGGACGGAAAGATATTTTTCCTTGATGCTCCTGGCGGCACGGTAAAAACATTTTCAATAAATTTACTTCTCACTAAAGTAAGATCTGGCGTTAACGTTGCCCTTGCGGTAGCGTCTTCTGGGATCGCAGCTACCCTTTTAGAAGGTGGAAGAACGGCGCATACTACATTTAAACTTCCTCTAAATATTTCTGACGATTGTGTCAGCGTATGCAACATTTCTAAGCAAAGTAATACTTCTAAGCTTATCCAGATGTGCTCACTGATAGTTTGGGATGAAGCCACAATGTCACATAAAGCGTCAGTTGAAACCCTAGATAGGACCATGCGCGATTTAAGAAGTACGAACACACCTATGGGTGGTTGTAAGGTATTATTTTCAGGAGATTTCCGTCAAATATGGCCAGTTATATCTAGCCCTTTCGGTACTTCTTTTTTGTTTTTGGTCTTAAAAGTCTGTTTTGCGTTTTTCTTACTCTTTAAGCCATTATAATGAACAATCAAAAAGAATTTTTCCAATTTTTTTTTCTAAAGTGGTTTTTTGGCACCATGCCGTATGGCATAGAATGTACTTAACGGAAAGAAATTTCACATACGTGCGTAATGTAGTTTCAGAGGTTTTATGTGTGAAATATACAAATTATGCCACATATAAATAAAATTTGAAAATGAAAAAAAATATATATATATATATTTTTGATAAATCCACTGTAAAATACCGTTTCCCTACCACTTCTGTAATTTTTAGGTACTACCAATTCAAATAAATAACGTTTTGATTTTAAAACTTAGAAGGCATAAGTACAAAGTATGATATATTGATTTTAATATTTCACATACATAACAAAATATATGGAAAATAAATGTAAAAAACATTAAATGTGTATCCAAGGTGAACTCAGCTCAAATTCCATGGACTAAGTAGATCCACCTCCTCCTGAAAAAGAAAAGAAATAAGAAATTAATTAATATTTGAAACTAGTATTTAAAAAAGTATAACTCACCTCATTTTTTATGGTATTCTCTGAAACAGTTTTTTGTACCATTTGGAATGCATAAATGGACGTTACATTTTGAACAAGTGTATCTAGAATATCCCTTGCATCCTTCATTGCGACACCCAATGATCAATTCCGTCGAATCGAATTGAAACCGAAGGATTCCTTTCATAAGATAGCCTAGGTCTCGAAGTAGATGGCGTGTCGGGAAGGTCCTCATCCACAATTTGTCTGGGTCTTTCCCGTTTTCTGGAAACGCTTGCCGCCGACGCCTGTGATAACAACCCCTCAGCAACATCATTTCGGAACGCGAGTAAATCCATTTGATCTTTTTTTCTTATATTGTTGTTATCGCAATCAATGCGATATTCCAGCCAAGAGTTGCACACAGCTAAATCAATAAAATGGTCGAAAAGTTTTAGAGTCCACTTTCTGCTTCGTATAGAAATTCGATACAGCGATATTAAAAAATCCATCTTGTCAACTCCTCCCATGTATTTATTATATACACCTACAAGGTGGCGCAAAAGTAATCCTCCTATCAGAAAATGCTATAAATTTTGCGATTGGCCCCTAATGTCAGTTCTGTTTTGACATTTGTGTAGTAAACACATGCGAAATACACGTTAATAAACAATGTTACGCTACACTGCTCCAGAACGCGGAATATTGCTGACTATTTATTTGACCAATAATCGGTCGGTGACTTTGGCACAACGTGAATTTCGTCGCAGATTTCCTGGCCGTCCAACGCCTACTGGTGAAACACTGCGACGTTTAGCCGCTCGCCTCGAAGAGACTGGCACAACACGAGATGCTGCCAGGCGTGGCAGACCCCGGAGTAGCCGTTCTGCAGAGAATATTGCTGCTGTAGCCGAGGATGCCATGGAAGCGCCGTCGACATCGACCAGACGACGTGCCACGCAAATGGGTATCAGTCGACAGTCTTTACAGCGAATTTTGGTACAAGATTTGAAGATGTTTCCGTACAAAGTCCAGACGGTGCATCAGCTGTTAGCTGCTGACCGCCAATCGCGTCTAACATACGCTCAAGCCATCCTTAATCACCACCAAGAGGAAGATGATTTTTCATCAAAAATAATCATGGGTGATGAGGCCCATTTCCATCTTAGCGGGTACGTAAATAAGCAAAATTTACGCTTCTGGGGCATTGAAAATCCGCGTGTAACCAACGAAGAGCTCAAGTCACTTTATGGTGTCAAAGTCACTTTATGGTGTGCTGTTTTCGCTGGAGGAGTCATCTGACCTTTTTTCTTCGAAGACGTCGCGGGCCAAACGGTTACTGTGAATGGTGAGCGCTACAGAGCAATGATCAACGAGTTCTTTTTGCCGCAACTTGATGAATTGGGATTGGAAAACATGTGGTTCTAACAGGACGGTGCAACGGCACACACTGCACGTGCCACAACCGATATGCTGAAGGATGCATTTCCCGGGCGCCTAATCTCCCGTTTTGGCGATTTGGACTGGCCAGCAAGATCGCCTGATTTGACCACTTCAGACATCTTTTTGTGGGGCTTTTTTAAGTCGCGGGTTTATGTCAACAAGCCTCAGACTCTTGCAGCTCTTAAAGAGAATATCCGTCAAGAATGTGAGGACCTATCGCCGGAAGTTTTGGCCAAAGTGATGGAAAATGCCATAAAAAGGGCTCAAATGACAATCAACTGTGGCGGCGGCCATTTACATGACATCATATACTCGACTTGATGTAAAAAAAATTAAAAGACCAAATAAAAATAATCCACTAGAAGAATCAAAGTTTTTAATTTTTTTTTAATTACAGCCAAAAAACATCGGAAGTTTACTTTTGCGCCACCTTGTACAATATTAAGTTGCGGTACAGCAATTTTCTTCTTTTGTTCAGCACAAAATCTGGTTACCTCTTTGGTTTCTCTGTCACAATAAATAGTCGAAGCCAATTGAACACATCCACCATCCAACCACGTTAGAACACAAATATTTTGGTTTCTTTCAATACAATAGTCATAAGAACCCCTTCCTAATCTTTTCAACTCTTTCTCTGTACCTAGTGGAGCTTTTCCAGTTCTATTTCCACGTATGGTGCCTGTTGCCCATATTCCCTTTTCTCGCAAATATATTTGTAAATTAAGAGTGGTAAAATAATTATCGAAGAATATTTTATGGTTTTCATTTTCTGGAATGGTTTTGCATAGGTGAATTACAATACCTGAGCAAAATCCTAAATTGGATTCCCCAACAATAGTATTTTTTCCTTGGTATATTTCGAGATCATATACAATTCCATTCGAGCTACATAGGCAAAATACTTTTATTCCCCATTTAATGGGCTTTTTGGGCATATACTGTTTCAACCCAGTTTTTGCTTTGCAAGGAACCATCATTTCGTCACAGCAACAGTTTTCTTCTTTCGGAATTTCATAAGATCTCTTCAAAAACGTGTTAATAAGGGGACGAACTCTGTAAAGCTTGTCGTTTGTATTCTCCTCTACAGTAAACTTGAGATTATTGCGTATCAAATGAAACCGGTTTCTTGTCGTATTTTGACGAAATGATGATATTTCTGTGGCTTTATTCCAGTACATCGATAATCTTGGATATCCGATCGTTCCAATTATAATTTCTAAACCTATTAATCTCAGAATTTCTTCTCTTGTAACGTTAATTGCGTTTCCGCTATTTAAAAGTGAGGCTTGATTTGTTGTCTGAGCAATGGTGTCAATAAAGTCATAGGCAAAGTATTTTAAAAAATATGAAACTGGAGTTTCTAGATCGTGCTTGGGATAACCTACAGAAAAATCTGATCTTGGAGCATCCCAGGACCTTTTTGCCCACCTAAAACTATCTATTTTATTAAATCTTGGATTCGTAAATTCAGCGAGATCCGGTATATTATCTTCTGCATCTAAATTGCTCTTAAATAAATGGTTATTCCCATCTGGGTTTGTTAATTCCTCGATCAAAAAAGAATTATTATTGTTATTATTTAAAGTTTCTAATAAAGTATCCAGAACATCATTTTCATTTTCATCATTGTCATTTTCGAGATCAGATAAGTCCGAGTCTTCAAAATTAACTAAAATATTTTCAATTTGATCTTTGCTTAGCTTATGAGACATGGCAATAAGATATATACATAAATCCAATCAAAAGCTACATAAAAACGTCTATCGACCTTAGCGTCCATCAAACGAATGAGATAGTGCAGTAGAAATGATCGAAAATAAATGCAGTCGCTGCGACTTTATTTCATCAAATGCATTTTTTTATTTCCGTTGGGTAACATCTATGCCGTATGGCATGGTATGAAATGAAATAATCGTAGGGCCTTACTCAACAGTCCTATGGTCTTAATTTTTTTTAGTCCTATTTAGCAGAATCGTTTTCTAAAAAACTGTATACAAAAGGTTGGAAAACGTATATATTTTTATTATTATATTGTTAATTTTATGAAGTAACTTTTTCTTTTAAAAATTCGAAATCGATAGAAACACTAGATCTTTTAATTATCACAATTTACTGGATCCAGCCCTCTACATTTTATTTATTTATTTTTAGAGATAAAGCTCTAAAGAAAAATACATAATTACAAAAAAAAAGTCAATGCCTTAAGTTTATGTTACAAAACAGCCATTGAAATGCGACCATGCCATACGGCATAGAATAACCGAAAGGGCTAGAGGAACCAGGGCTGATGAGGTGAATGCGTCATTAAAACGATCCCATGTAATAAAATTAGCACTCAAGATTAACATGAGAGTGCTTAAAGCCTCAGAAGATAACAGGATGTTTGCCGACATGTTACTGAAAGTTGGTAATGGTGAGCTTCCAACAGTTTGTGGGAAAATCTCCTTCAATAGTGATATATGCGTTTCAGTCACCGACCATCAACAACTGATTGACAAAATATATCCCACAATAGACCAACTTGCTTATAAAGCTGTATCTTGGTTAAAGGAACGAGCAATATTAACACCTACTAATGAACAAGTCGAAAAAATTAACGAATCGGTATTGGTAAAATTCCACGCACAAACGAGAGAATATTGCTCAGTGGATACAGTAGTCGACGGCGAAGAAGCTGTGCACTACCCAACGGAATTTCTAAATTCTATGAACCCTTCAGGCATGCCTCCCCACAAACTTACTTTAAAAGTTGGAGCTCCAATAATTTTATTGCGAAATTTAAGTCCCCCACTGTTATGCAATGGAACTCCCCTGCAGGTAAAAAGGTTACATTTTTATCTGGTTGAATGTGCTATTTTAACTGGTTGTGGTACTGGAAAATCTACTTTAGTACCTAGAATTCCGATGATACCTACAGATTTGCCATTTAGATTTAAAAGACTTCAGTTTCCGGTAAAGATTTGTTTTGGAATGACCATAAACAAGGCACTGGGGCAAACATTTAATGTAACCGGAGTGGATTTGAGTAAGCCATGTTTTTTACACGGACAACTGTACGTAGCCCTATCAAGTGTTACATCGAAAAGAAACCTTTTTGTCCTTGCAGAAGGAGGTACGCATAATATTGTATACAAAGAAATTTTTTGATGTTTGTCCAATAAAAAGTTTTAATTGCAATTGTATGCAACATAAAATTGTTATTTTTATGAGTTTGTATATTTAGGAATTAAGGTAAATGCAAAATCAAACTATTTCAGAACCAAAGTAACTAATAGTAAGTAATTTCATATAGATACATATACATAAACAGAAAGCGCGTGGCGAAGCCTCGCTCAACCGTTGCCAGCTAGTTTAATTATAAGTCTTCTTTCAGAAGTCATATTTATTTCGTCATTTCCAAATCCTATGCTTTGATAAGCTTCGTGCTACAAAAAAACAAAAACCAAGGAAAGACACTTTTTCTTTATTTTGATAAAATTGTTCTTCAAATTCCGATATTTTATCCCGATTGAGTATATGTTGCTTCAAAATGAATAAGAACCTACATACGAATCGAAATCTGTTTTCTCCAAAAGTAGTAAGTATTTCTTAAGTTTCATTTCAATCTCATTTTTATTTCTTTTGATAGCTGGTTTTCTTCAATCCGTATAATTTTTTTTAGAGTATTTAGAGTAAGCGGCAATTAGCTGTCGTCGTTTGAGAAATGAAGGCACATCCTCGCCTGGACTTTTACTTGTTGCATTATCAAAGGTGTGTTAATATTCCTCGGGGAGTCCAAGGAAGGAAATTAATTTAAAAAATTTACTGCCATTGAGAAACATATATATGTTACAATTGTGTAAAATGAAACAAATGTACTAAGCAATTAATATATATTTAAAATTTTTAATTAAATGGAAATATATGTGGTTTTAATTATTCCAGCATTTATGATTTGAATGAAAATAATTAAAAAAATGTAGCGATCGTTTTCATAAAGATATAAGCTAAGTGTAGTGTTAGATCGACTATTAGGAAGACCACTGAGCGGCGACGTGACCCTGGAAAGAACTAAAAGGTTATTCAGGCTTAGGGTGACTACTTGTAGGGAACGTAAAACAGAACTGGTTGGGCTAAGAAAAAGGTCATCAACCATCGTTATTGCTCCGGCTATTTTGTAGTCTTATTTAGTCAACTTCCGGTTAGATTGTGGGAATTGGGTTAGTGCATTAAACACCGGGAAGCGGTAGACAGAAAGCAGTCGAACCATTTTGGTTTCGGAAATAATTTTTTCAATAAAAACAGTCAATTAGAAGCAAAAACAGGCGCGCATCCAATTCGAAAGCCGAAAATAAAACACGTAATGATTATAACAGCCAAAGGAGCAACCATGAAATAATGAATGGTAATGGTTTAAACTAACATAAAAACGAAATGAATGAGACTCACATTACGTAATTCAATGAATTCTAAATGCTTATTTCCCTTCTTTCATTTTCACCACTCGCACCTTAAGGCAATCTGTTTTTTAAATGCGCTAAATGCAACTCTGTTAATTTATCTTTGACCACCAGCTAATTTTTGACCAACAAATATTAATCGCACTCAAAATATTTGGCAATATTATATGTATTTACGTATTTGTCAAATGTCTAAAATGGAGAAATTTACTGGAAACTATTTCGCAAAGCATATGGAAAACCCAGCCAATTTCAAGATATAAGGGACGTGGTGCCAACTTTTTAACATACCTTAATAGAAATGAACCGAAATTCAGTAAAAATCAAACTACAGGTTACAATTTAGATAGTTCATCTAAATTTGACCTTAACATCCACTAATTGATTTTAACTGTTCTACCCTAGAGGTGACATATAATGTTTATGCAACCTCTTTTTGTAGCAGAGTAATTAATTAATAAATACAGTTAACAAAAATCCGAACTGCTGGATAATACATAGCAAAACTAGACAACTGTATGAATTCATTCACTCTGAAGACAAGAAAATCATATCCAGCGATAGATAAGTTTATTATAATATTATCATATGAGAGTAGGAATAAAAATCGAAAATTTCCGCAGCTGAAAGGGATATTTAATTTAAAATGAGTTCAATATACTTAATGTAAAAGTAAGAATTTATCATAAACGGATTATAATATGCCTTTTCCAATTTGGATAAGGAAGCGAAACGTATGGGTCAAGAGACGAGGGCAAAACTAATTACCTTCTGTCATCAAATAATCAGTCAGCGCATTCACGTCTTAGCTCCCGCATCATTGTTGACAATTACAATTTCGGAAAAGTGGACTTTTTTTATCTGGGAACCAGCATTAACGCCTACAATAATTTCAGCCTGGAAATCCAACGTGGAATCTCGCAGTAAGGCCCTCTCTCGACGAACCAAAACCACACTTTTGAAGTCTCTCATCATTAGTGCTTTAGGAGGTAGAGGCGTTCGAAGTTGACAACTTTTCACATGGAGTAGAATGTCTACTTGTTTCACCTCTTTCATATTTAAATAAAGTGACCAGTTGCTATTTTCTTGTATTTTAACGAAAGATTAGGTAATTAAAAGAAAGATTGTGTTAAAAAAATAACCTCTGTGAAATAAAGGTTGATCCCTTGATAAGTATTTACCTAGCTGAATGCAAAAATATAGCTGATCCAGGCTTTATCGATTTACATAACTAGAACAACCTCGTGTGAAAGAACGAGCGTGGGCAGGTGTAAGTGAAATGTTTCCTCTACTTTTTATTCTTCAAAATCTCAAAATCCGTTGCTTACCTAAAATTCGGCATCCGTTACTTACTCATGTAGAGTGAGTTTCCAATTTTGCTGATAACTTATTTTAAAAAATTACAAGTAATAAATTCTCGCTTTCCGCAGCTTGGATAAAATTCCAATAAATAACCAAGCTACGATCCCACAGGCAAGCAAAGCCTTTGCACAATTATTTAAGTGCAATACCTTTGCTTACTCAAAAACGCTGACTCTATGTCTAGCGCTAATTGCCATTTTCTTTTAATCTCCTGCTTTTTGTTGAAGAAAATTGTTAATAAAATCATATTTTTTGTTAAGATTTGCATATTCTTACTTACGTACTTAATTGGCGTTATAACCCCTTAAGCGATTTTGGCCGAACTTCTCCCAGAATTTGTTGTGTGCGTCTTGATGTTGTAACACAAATTGAAGGACCTACAGTTTTACGCTGACTCCGAACGACGAATGTTTTTTTGTGAGAAGTTTTTTCATGACAGAAATACACTCGAAGGTTTGTAATTGCCTGTTGAGGGGCGACCGATATTAGAAGAAAACTTTTTCTATAATTTTTATATTTCTTGCCCCGGCCAGGGTTTGAGCCGGAGACCCACCGAATGACGCGCGCACACCCTATACAATCGGCTACGGCGGCCGCATACTACAGCAGTAGGAAAATTCAGTTCTGTTTCCCTAATTTTATTTGTAAAACGTAAAATAAGTAAGGAAGTGTTTTGGGATTAGTGATTTGTCCTTATTAACCTATGTATAATAAAGCATTTAACATAAGTCGGGACTGAAAATATTAAAGTATGCTGTGTTGCATTTTTAAATATAATTTACTGTTTATTTTCCACTGTATAGTAATATTATCTTCTAGAAATCTACAAATTAAAGCTTCAGAGCCTAAAATAGACTTCGTTGCGGCTACGAGGAGAGATATAACGAGTAAAGAACGCAACATAGAAGAAGATGGAGACTTGGAGGAAACAAATAATATTAAATAAAAACAAGTCGCACGCAGCCAATCATTGTTCTATTAGATTTGTAAAGAAGCATTTTAAGAAGGAAAGTCTATTATAGTACGTCAACCCGTCGAACTAGAGGTAGACTAAAAAAACCCATGGACGAGTGATCGACCGTCACCAGAAAAGGAAGCTAGCAGATGCTACTGAAACTATCGCCACGGGCCATCCTTAAGAAGCATTATCTATGAAATACAAAAAAGACGCAGAATATATTAAGTCTCATATAACAGAAACAGGTCCAGTACAACTCTCGAGGAAAAAAAATTTAGTCCCCACCCCACCAAATACATTTCCTAGCAAATGCCTTTTTGAATAGTCTTGATTTATCTAAGGAAAAATATATAATAATGCTTGAGTCCTTATTACAAGAAGTAGGCAGTGCCTCCTAATCTCAAAATTATGGAAACATGCAATTGCAACTTGTCTATTACAATTATTAGTGAACATTTTTTTAAGGTTTTCTTGTCAAACTTCGTCGCTCGTTAGTGCTCGTATTAATGCTCTTGTTCACCTGCACCCCTGTGCAAGCGTTTCCTTGCCAAAGCGCACCGTTGCCCGAGAGTGGGTTTTTAGAATTTCGAGAATTTAAGTAAGTAGTTTAAGTTTTTATTTAATTGTAAAAGTTAATATACATCTTTCATTAGGGAATATGAGTGCATAGGGCATATGAGGGCATTATATACGGTTGTTTGTAACAGCATAAAATAACCGAGATAAACATAGACATATGCACATATTGCACCATATATTTAATAAAAAATCTACAAAAACCATACTCACCTCTCACATAACGCTAAAAAAACAAAAAACCAAAAAAATCCGATATTTATTAACGTACAAGGTAATTTGCTTAAATAAGTAAGTAAGTTAAATTTATTAGTATTTTAATAATACTTTACATTATATTTAAATCTTACTTCTATTGCAAAGTTAAAAACTAAATTTTCTTATTTTATACAATACTGTTTGGATAGTGTTTCGGCTCATTAGATGCTTTTAATGTATTCTATACAATTTATTTTAAATCTTTTCATATTGTGATCATTTTTTATATATTCTGGTAAGGCGTTAAATATTTGAAAACCCTTATAGAAAAGCGAGTTCTGTGCTGCTCTGGTACTCTGGAATTTTATTCTAAAATCGTTCAGGTTTCTGAGTTCATACTTTTGAACATCCTTTACATATTCAACTTTATCTGTTAGATATGAAGGGGCATCATTGTTCCTGATTTTAAATACCATCAATAACCTATTGAGTTGAAGCCTTTCGGAAATATTTAGCCACTTCAACCTCTAATGCATTATTTTAACCGGGGTGTAGATACTACATTTTAATATATCTCATTCCTTTGTTCTGCAGTTTTTGTAGTCTATTCATTTGCCTTTGATTACAACATGTATATAGGATGGTAGAACAGTATTCAAAATGTGGTTTTAAAATTATTTTTGGGCTAATCCTTTCAAAATCAAATTTATTTTTTAAGGATTTGCATACTGAATATAATTCTGTTAGGATGATCCTTTTAAAATAAAACACGCTCACTTTTATAATATTAATTCAAGTAGTTTATTAAAAGTAATTAAGTTAATTTAAGTTAAAGAAAGTATCAAATATAATTGTTGCGCGATGCGTGCGCTTAGCTTGCTGGTTACGAGTCAACTCCCCATCTTGCAAGACGAACTCTCTCATGTCCCTCTCACAGGGTTGCCAAGTGAACTTTACAGCTCGGCCGTTCCTGATGAATCGTCTCTCCTGGACGATTTCAGATTGTCATTAGCTTCGCTGTCGTAGTTGTCTTCATATACATCGTAACTTGAATCATCTTCGGTATTATCGTTTGGTCCTATAGAACACCAAGGTTTCATATTATCATTAGTAAATACCCCGGAATATCGCTTTCGGGAATTTTGCATATCAGGTAGATCTTCAATCAGATAACGGTCATGTGGAAATACTTTTGTAACCACATATGGTCCTTTGAACGCTGGCTCTAACTTGTGTGATGTGCCTGTAGGAGAAGGTACATGATCAATTACAACTAAATCACCTTCGTGATACGGCTTTGGTGTTCGATGCTTGGAATCGAACCGCTGTTTCCATTTACATTGCTCTTCTCGAATACGTTCACCAGCTGCTTGAGTTCGGAAGTCGTTGTTGTTTACCATGTCGTTATCTTCGTCTTGTATTGCTTGTATGAGCCGATTTGTTGTTACATCTTTCAATTTATAGTTGAACACCAGATTGTTCGGGCTTTGCTTAGTCGTGGAATTATTTTGTGAATTCAAACACCATTGAAGCTGTGGAAGAACTTCGTCCCATTCTTCACTGTTCGTCGTACTGCACTTGAGTGACGCTAAAACCGTTCGGTTTATTCGTTCCGCTTGACCATTGCTTCTTGGACTACGCACTGCTGTCTTTACATGCTGAATCTCGTAGTCTGCCATAAACTTTTCGAATTCCCTCGATGTAAAGGCAGTTCCTCTGTCGGTAACGATGCGTTGTGGTCGCCCATATACAGTCATATAATTACGTAGAGTCGTTACTACAGGTGTCGTCTTCGTATTTCGTAAAGCCTTCAATACCACATACTTTGAAAATGCACATACAGTTACCAATATGTAGCAATTTCCATGCTTGCTTCGCACGAATGGTCCCAGATGATCAATGCGCACACTGCTGAAGGGAATAGGCCCCGCCTCTTTAACATGTAGTTGTGCCACTCGCTTTCCACCTCGTACTTTGTTCAAACAACATTCTGGACAAGAACCGAAATACGATTTTACATATGGTCGCATACGTGCAAACCAGAAATCTTTTGCAATTCTTTCCAACGTCTTTTCCACGCCGAAATGACCTGCTTCGTCGTGACATGTTCGTACTATGCGCCATTTAACGCCTTGTGGAACCACTAACCTTTTAACGCTGCCTACTTTTCGATAAAGCCGATGACCTTGAACCACATAGTCGTCTCTGTACTGCTTTGCGTTTACGCCGTCTTTGCCGTTGATTGCTTCAATAATTTATTTAAGCTTGTTGTCCTGTCGTTGCATCGCTGCTACCCAATCATCCGAAATCTTCTTTGCTGCTGATCGATGTACACACTCGACATCAAATTCTTGCAGCTTAAGCCACCATCTGGCTATACGCGGTAATAATGCTGTTGTTGCCTTCGTGGATGCCACTGCGTTGCAATCCGTTAAAACTTTGAAATGTTGCCCCATCAAATACATTCGGTACCGTTGCAAAGTTTCCACTATCGCCAGGACCTCTAGTTCATGACTGGCATAGTTGCGTTCGGCGTCGTTACATTGCCTGCTGAAGTAAAACACAGATCTCCACTTATCGTCTTCATACTGCATAAGTACACCACCTAAGCCCATAGCGCTGGCATCGATATGCACCTCATGCTGCTTTGTTGCATCATACATTGCTAAAACTGGTTTCGTAGTGATAGCCGTCTTTAATGCCTCAAACGCACTCTGCTGCGAAATTTGTACCTTTACGTAGCAATAACGTCAATGGTCGTGCAATAATCCCGTAGTTCTGTACAAATTTGCGAAAGTACCCTGTGATACCCAAAAACTGTCGTACTGCTATTATAGTCGTTGGTATCGGGAATTCTTCGATGACTTTCGTTTTGTTCTCGCCAGGCCTTATACCGTTGCTGTCAATAACGTGTCCGAGAAATTGGACTTCTTCAACCAAGAACGTGCTTTTAGAAGGCCTAAGCGTCAGACCCTCTCGTTGAATAGCTTGCAGAAAATCATGTAAAACTTCGATGCCTTCATCAATGGTCTTCGTTGCTATTATAACTTCGTCAACGTAGTTTATGACTTTTTCGCGATACTTCATTGTTTTAATAACGTTAACAATGACCTCTTGGAAAACCATGGGCGCATTTACCAACCCAAAAGGCATCACGTTGCGCTCGAAAAGTCCCTCATGTGTCAAAAACGCTGTATATTTTTTTGAGTCTTCATTCATCGGTATTTGGTAATAGCCCGAAGTCATATCCAAAGTAGTGTAATACTTGTTGCCTGCCAAACGTGACAATTGCTCTTCAACCTCTGGCATGATGTAATTCTTCTTTACCGTCACCTCGTTTAGTGTGCGAAAGTCAATACACATACGACTTTCACCGTTGTTCTTCTTCACCAACAAAACAGATGCTGCGTGTGGTGAGTTGCTTGGCCTTATGATACCGCTATCAAGGAGCTTTCGTAGTATGCTTGACAATGTTGGCCTTTGCGCGAAAGGTACCTGGTATCTTTTCCCTAGAATCGGCTTGTCCGTCGTCACCTCGATAGTCATTGCAGTGTCCTTGCATAACCCAATGTTGCTTACATCTTCTGTAAAACATTTTAGTAGGAGTTCCATCACCTTACCTCTATCATCACTGCATAGCTGATTTGATATATTAAAGTTGTTGTCGTTTCTTTTGAGTTGGTATACTCCATCGTCAATTGCTATACGATAGCCGTATTCTCGTAGTGCGTCGCGACCCAATAAGGTATCATCTTATCTTCAATAATGTACAATATTACTCGTCGTTGTACGCTGTCCATCATTGCTTGAGCTTCAACTTTTTCGGATACTTGAACCTCGCATCCTCCAAAACCAATAAAACATTTATTTGCGCTTTACTTCTGCATCCATCTTGCTGCCGCTTTGCTTATCAGTGAACAAACGCTGCCCGTATCGATGAACGCCATGAATTGCTTTCCTTCAATTTCAACTTCTTTTGTGACTGGTGAATCAGGATTCTCATGTTCTTCAATTACCATAACCGCTGACTTCGTGTTACAATCCTTCGCGTTGTGACCAATTTTTGAACGTAATGTACACCGTGGTTTGCGTTGTGGTTGTGCACATTTCGCTGCTATATGCCCATAGTCATTGCAGTTATAGCACTTGACTTGACCAGCCACATTAACGTTGCTTTTGTACTCAGGCTTCGTTGATTGCTGCACTGGTGCTGATGTGACACTACTTGCCACTGCTGGGTTGTTAATCGCCTTCAAATTTTTCAATGCTGTTTATAAATCGCTGCACGTTTTAAACCTTACTGCTGCTAACGTCTTTGATAGATTGCTATCGTTGAGACCACTTATTACATGCGTCATGATCGACGAATCATCTAAGCTACCTTGTCGCCCAATATACAACATAGCGTAATAGTACTCGACATAGTCTTCTGAATATTTACGTTTACGTTTAGCCATCATTTTGTGAGTTTCTGCTGCATTAAACTCAATTGGAAAATCTGTATAAAACGATTGCACAAATGCCGACCAGCTACTATACACTGGCTGCGCATCTAACCATAGCTTTGCCATGCCTTTTAACTTATGTTGTATTGCCACTAAAAGCATTACCTCCGGCCAATTATAATTTTGCTTAAGCTGTTCAATCTTTGTTATGAACTGCTGTGACGTCGTAGAACCTTTCACTGGATCAAAATCTGGTAAAATTCCAACCATGTCTTGAATCGTCATTGCCGCTTGCCTTGGTACATTAAACATACACGCTGAATCTTGAATTACAACAGGAGACGTTAGTTGTATTTCATTTTCGTTACTCACATTTGTATGTTCGTTGTTGTTGGCTTGCTGTCTTATGTTCATTGCGCTGATAGCTGATGTCAAACTTGTCATTACTTGCTTCAGCCCTTCAATTTGCGTTTGCAAATCGCTTACACCAGAATTTGTGCTATCCTCCAACTAAGTTGCGTCGATTTCGTCCGTTTCCATCAATTCCTGAAGTTTTGCGACTTTATGCGCCTTTGTTCCCGTCGTTGATGCACCATTTGCCCTTAATAACTCATTTAGTTGTCCGACTTTCAGCGTAGTTAATTTCTTCTTGTTTACGTGTTGATTTCTCAATGTCGAATCCCCAAAATTTTCCGTTGTTAATTTTTTCCAAATTATACGTTTTGTCTTTGCATTGCAAAAAATGTATTTTGCTCTTTATTTGCGTTTTCGTTCAATAGAAGCACTTGCCGTCGCCACTCACTTAAGTATACTTTTTAAGGGTGGTTTTTGTCACACTTGTTGCTGTGTTACCATACGTTGTAGCTCTCGCCGTTGTGTTCTTATTGTTGTTGCGTTGCGCTGCCTCCACTGTTTAGAAATGTGTACTGCGCTGTTTTGCTTGCTCGTGCACGTTTGCGCGACAGACTTTTTGCTGTATGTCGTTATGCACCGTAGTGCGCACTTTGTGTGTATGTACGTTTGTATATTTCACCGTCGCACCGTTGAGACTTGTACAATATTGCTACGTTGCGCCGTTTGCTATACGTGCCGTTTGCGCTTTGGCAGAAATTGTGATCTCCTTGAGCTTATGAAATTCGTTGGCACACTTTCGTATGTACATATATATACATATGTACGCATATATACCTACCTCCGTATGTATGTACGTTGATTGAGTGTTCGTTGTAGGCGCTTCTACAATATTCAGTAGATATTCATTCCACTTGCGGGTTACGAGTCAACTCCCCATCTTGCAAGACGAACTCTCTCATGCCCCTCTCACAGGGTTGCCAAGTGAACTTTACAATTCGTTGGAGGATATTTTGCGAAATTTAAATGTTGAGCTTGTATTTATTGTATTGCTATTGTGTTGAACAGTTTCTATAGAGTTTTGTATACGCTTTACGCTTAGTAAGAAATATTCATTAAACTTATTGGCAATTTGATTACAATTGTCGTATTCAATTTCTTCAAATATAACCGTTTCTATTTTAACTGTATATTGTTTCGTTACTAATTTCTTAATTTCACATTTCTTTTTGGTTCTTTGCTTGTAGAATTCTACCTTTAACGTATTCGTTCCACATTTCTCTTTGTCCTATAAGTTTTGCTATGTGGTAAGATTCCATTTTTTTATCTTTAATACTAGCAACCCGCACCTCGTTTCACACAGGTTGATAATGTTTAAAACAACTTTATAATTGAAATAAAAGTAATTTTTTGCAATATTTCGGAATAATGACCCTAGTAAATAAAGAAAATTTCATAAATAAATAAAGTCCAATTAGAAGATATATTTATGTACATACATATTAATTATTCATATTCAGTTAGTTTTTATTTTCAGTTTTATAACACTTCATTGTATACAATGTTCGCAGCTTTCCCATCAGGAGCCAAAACAAATAAATTTTCTTTGTTTGTTACACGGGATATAACTGGCCATGCGTAAAACATTGAGATCTAAGGTCCAAACCGGCCACCTTAAGTGATTGACCTTAAGCCTTATTTATTGTTACTGCAAAACATAATTTGACTGGAAACTGGAGCCATTTAAATTGAAATGGAAGGTCTGTTGGTATTATCGGGATTCTTGGAATCAAGACGTTTTCTCCAGCACCACAGCCAGTCAAAATTGAACACTCAATCAAATGCGTTCTAATTGCTTTGATCAGCAGCCTAGTTCCATTACATAAAGTTGGTGGATTTAAATTGCGTAGTAATATTACAGGAGCACCTACTTTAACAATTAGTTTATGTGGTGGCGTTCCGGGGGGATTTAGAGAATTTAAAAATTCTATTGGATAATGTACTGCCTCGCTAATATCTATTATTGCGTCTATTGAGTGGAAAACTTGTGCTTCCGTAGTAAAATTTGAAAGTACTAAGGCATTTACTGCATCCACCTGATCATTGGTAGCTGACAATATTGCCCTAAACCAGTTCAATGAATTGGTTATAAGACCACCAACTCCGGGATATACTTTCTCAATTAGATCTTCAATTGTTTGGGTTAAATTACAAATATTTGTCAGATCGATTTGTCCACATGTCGTAGGGAACTGTCCGTTACCAATTTTTAGCAAGTTATTAGCAAAAAGTGCATTTCCTTGGAAGTATTTTTCATATTTTCTTTGAGCTGTACTTTATTTATATACGGCCAAAAATAAGACATTTTCAGAGATGCGTTATGGGATGTTTACCCATTCGTGTGGTTTTTTATATAAAAATAAGCTAAAAGGGTAAAAGGGCTTTCAGTAAGCTTACAGAACAAAACGTGGGAATTTTAAAAATGGATACCTTTTCGTTGCTAAGTTGAATACTTGAGGAAGCTGCCAAATGAAATAGTTTCAAGGAAAATAACTTTTTTCACACTTCAAGTATTGAATGAATAGCCTCTTTCAAGCCGATGTCAACCCTTTCTGGAGATATGGATGAAAATGTGGATTAAAGAACACCAAAATAAAGCGGTTTTGGGGATAATGACCGTAATTTTGAAAAGCGATATGTAGGTAAGGGCGGCGATATGGAGATTTTATTAAGAGTGAAATTTGTAAAAAATTGGAGAGTCGTCAGACCGTACCTTGCAATTCACACTTCATATCTTACATCTTTCATTTTGTATTCCCCCATACCGTGAGCAAAGATGTTTACAATTTTACATGGGAAACTAAAAAAAAAATAGCGACCTCTGTGAGTTCAGCTATAGGACCCATCTTTGAAATAAAATAAATACTTGGCAAGATTTACCTCCGAGTAGATTTAGGCCGAGCTTCTCTTGCGTCGTGCTCCTTTTTAATTTTTCCTCCAAACTGGCGGGTCCCCTACATGTTTTATGCCAACTCCGAACGGCATCTGCTAGGCATATGAATTTTCATGCCAGAAACATACTCGGAGTGTTTGTTAGACCACTGCCGACGGACGACCCCGCTTAGAAAATTTTTTTCTGATTGAAAAAACTGTTTCTAAATTTTTTATGATGCTTTGCACGGGGCTTGAACCCAGGACCTTTGGTGTGGTAGGCGGAGCGCGCTACCACCATACCACGGCGGCCGCCATATTTGGTCAGGATTTTTTTCCATCAAAGGTAAGTGTTAAAAAAAGAAACAAACATTTTTTTTGAAGCCCTCTAATGTACATATATATTTTTTGCTCTGGAAAGTTGGTCAAATGTCATAGCTGAGAAGAAAATGGTTGAAAAGAAAAACACCTGCCCGGCTTGCTAGTAATTTATAATCTATTTCAATTGCATATTTAAGAACTTACTAAAATTTCGTATAAAAAACCAAATATTTTTTTCTAATTTTGAGAACTTTTATAATAAAAAATACGAAATTATATTTTTATCTAATTTTGAGAACTTTTATAAATTTTATAGAAATCTTTAAGCTTTGAGTAACAACTATGTTTCATAGAAAACCAAATATTTTTTTCTAATTTTGAGAACTTTTATAATAAAAAATACGAAATTATATTTTTATCTAATTTTGAGAACTTTTATAAATTTTATAGAAATCTTTAAGCTTTGAGTAACAACTATGTTTCATAGAAATCACTTATTTTTCTAATGGTCATTTTCACAGTGGCGAGTTAACTTACATTCCACAGTTAACTCTCGATTTTCGATTTTCATGTCGACTTATCTCAAGTTTAACTGCCCAATATTGGTGAGTTAACCTCTTGTTAGAAATAAAATGTTGTCTATCGTACATTGGGTAGTGAATATTTAGTTAAATTACTAAAATTGAATCGAAAATGCATAGTTAACTGTGGAATGTAAGTTAACTCGCAACTGTGAAAATGGCCCTAAGAAAAATTTGGTTGTAAAATTACACTAAATAATATAAAAAATTGCACTGTAATGTACTTACCACTCAAAAGTCAAATTATTTATTAAATCTGCACTTTTGATTAATAAAAATCACTTCAAAATACAACTTTATGAACTGCGATCGTTTTAATGTACTCCCGCAACTAACATACAAATTTTAATAGCATAATTCGTGAAAAGCAACGGTTCTTTTTGAAGAAAGATGTTCATGGTTGCCGAACAAAAAAAATTAAAATGAATCGGTACTCAGTCTTTGGAAATCATCATACAAATTTGGATAAAACAAAATGTTGTAGAATTCAATCTCCCTACTACACAAATAAGTACATACATATATGCATAGTATATACATACAAACATACGAAAACATAGTACTTTTGTTTAAACTTTAGGAGTATATACATATGTAAGTATGTTTAAAAATATGCATGCATTCTTTTTCTTTTTTGTTGCATTAATCTGGCACCATGCATAAATATGTATGTGAAGCCGAAATAAAAGCGAAATTATGTAACCATACATACATACACAGATACGTCCGAAGTGAAGTAACGATAGCGAGCTCTTTCGCGAATTCATCAAATGAATGGCTCACCACAGCTGTCGCTTAAACCACGCTGACTTATTCGGTTGGCAGCGAACAAACACACAAACAGATTTTTTTGGAAAAAGTGCTGCTTTTGTTTAAACAATTTTGTTTAAATTAGAAAGAAATCAACTATTTTTTTTGATGCAGAACGAAAGTAAATATTTCAAAGTTTAATTTCAAGGAAGATTCATTCTAATCGGTTTATTAGGTTATGATGTATGGCTGTGTAAACCAAAAATTTATGTTTTTTTTACCACATTTTGTCCGATTGCCACGCCCCCTTTATATATTCCTTCACATTATATAAAAAAAAGTCCATCTCACACAGCTAAGCTTTAAAATGCAAAAAACCGCTTTCAAATCGGAGCATTCTGTGCGAAGCCAATTCCGTACATAGCTTTTTAGCGACTTTATTTTATAAGTAGTATAGATATGCAACTCTTTATGGAATTAATTATGCGAATAATTGTTTACCTGTAATGTTTTTTTACGTACATTTTCAGAGATTACACATTTCATCGTATTTTCTACTTCCGCTGCATATTTGTTGATCTCATTTGTATGAAAAGGTCGTGTCATTTCTTTCCTAAGCTGAAGTGTAATGAATCTTTATTATATTTAAAATACTCAGCTTCAGTTTCCATGCGCTTCTTTTTTTCTTGCTGTATTTTTATTTCTAAATCTATAATTTCATGATCCGATATTTTATTATTCATATTAATTTTTACACTCAAATTTTGCATGTTGGCTATTACGTAATCAATCAAGGTTCTGGAGTTCAGCGACGTTCTCGTATATTCTGATACCATTTGGTTTAGGCCATTGTCATTTATTATATTTCCTATTTCCCGCTTATTTATTTTATTTATTTCATTTATTGGTAAAAAAATTATTAGTACAATAAGATTTAAAATGATCTTTTATAGTACAACAGTTTTAAAGTAAAAGTAAAGTAACAAAAGATATTAAAACTAACATATAAAACAATAAGTATTCATATATGACTAGATTACACGTACATTTCTGCTTAGGTAGCGAAACTCATCATTATGCTATAGATAATTATATTAAATTTAAAGATAGATTAACGAAAATACTCAAAGGACATTCTTAAAGTTGCTTTTGTTTAATCTACTGCGAACAGAAGCTGGAATAGAATTCCAAATACGAGTAGCGTTGACAAAGAATAGCCTTGCAGAAGTTAGGTAATTATATTTAGGCACTATAAGGTCAGTTATCCGTGCAGACTTTGGGAATTCTAGTTTACTATATAGATAACTAGGTTCTTTATTCCGCAAAAGACGATACAAGAAAATACAATTTCTGTCTCTCAGATAGTCAGAAATTTCACAACCCAAAAGTCGCTATCTCCAGCCAGAAATATGGCAAAATCTCGCTAGTCCAAACACATACCGAGTTACATGATTGAAAACTACGTCAATTTTATGCGCAGATTGAGAACTCAATTTACTATAGATTTGTTCTGGATAACAGATAATAGGTAAAATTAATTGTACGGCTAGCTTTCTCCTAATTTCAATCGGAGTAAAATTTGCAGACATTCTTAAATTCCGTAAGATATAATACACTTTACTTACTGTGGAGTTTACATGATCGTCACAAGTAATACTAGAATTGATGATAAAACCAAGATTTGTGACCTTAGGGACAAATTTAAGACTCTTTTCATCTATGTATAGGGGCGGAATATCAGAGAAATCGATACGAATTTTAGATATGGGAAGGACATACGACTTTTCACTATTAAGACAGAGACGGTTTTTAGATGCCCAAAGTGAGATGGATAACAAGTCATCATTAAACTTAGAGCATAGACTACCAGTTTGCTCAATAGTTCCCGACATATAGAGTTGTATATCGTCCGCATAAGCATGCATATGTGCATGCTGACAAGTATTAAAAATATCGTTTATAAATAAACTAAATAATAACGGTCCCAAGATAGAACCTTGCGGCACACCCATTACCAGTGGTTTAAGACTAGAGAATTGTTCACCATTTTTCACACGCTGAGTCCTACCTACCAAATAGCTCCTCATGAGACGAACTGCATAGTCCCCAAACCCAAAACAATTTTTTAATTTTAAGATTAGTATGTTATGGTCCACAGAGTCAAAAGCCTTAGAAAAGTCAAGTAGGCATAGTAACGTCATTTGGTTTTTGTCAAAAAGTATTCTTATGTCATCCAAAATTTTAATAACAGCTGTAGAACAACTATGATTAACTCTAAAGCCAGACTGAGACGGTGATAGTAAACTAAATTTGCTTAAATGACCATAAATTTGTTCAGCCATTAGGGATTCAAAAGCTTTAGAGAGTGCAGGTAAAATGCTTATAGGACGAAAATCACTGGGATTACATGCATGCTTACTTTTAGCAATTGGTAGCACAGTTGCAGCCTTCCACATTTCGGGGAAACATGACATGGTAATACTGTGATTGATCACATGGGTGAGAGTTGGCAAGATGTTTGGTAAAATTATTTTAATAAATTTAATAGGTATGCCGTCTTCACCGATTGCATTTGACCGTATTTTATAGATACACCTTACCACATCTAATTCCGATACCGTACAGAACTCAAATACCTCACCAACAGAAATTGAAGAAGAAGGCATACCTGTGGAGTGGGTGGAAATACTGGGAGGGGAGACACGATTGACAAAGGCATCATTAAGGACTTCAGGGTTAATAGAACAATTAGGACTATCACTAACATGAACACGAAGATTTTTTAAATTGCGCCATAGGGCATTATTCGGAAGCAAGGGATTTAACATTTTACTATAATAGATTATTTTTACACGCTTTATAGCTGCAGTAGTGTCATTTCTTACGGACTTATGTATATGTAGGCTAATTTATATCCGTTCGATTTTTTTTCCATATAGAATACTGCTTATTACGTTTTATAATCAGTGTACGGATTGTATTATTGAACCAAGGGCACGACGGGGAAATATTTGGAAGGGTACGAGTCGGAACATGGGTCCTAAAAAGTCTTAATATAATCTCATTCAAGAAATTAAGTTTATCATGCACAGAGCTTATTCTCCAACAGTCTGGCCAGTTAATGCAGGCCAAGTCATTTAACAAGTCATTCAAATTTAAAAAGCGATAGTCAGGATAGTGGGATGGGCTAACTACTATACTATGATGTTCAAGATTAATATTAAATGTACAGAAAATTAAATCATGGTCAGATATAAACGAAATTTGGTCAAATTTTAATTCAATAGACGGATCAGATACAATGAAATAATCAAGCAGACTCGGACAACATTTATTTCCATATCTCGTCGGTACGGACACATTCACCAAAGACAAACCAGCACTAGAAACGTTATCATTTAAACGGAGGCTATACAAGTCACAGCATAAAAAATTTACATTAAAATCGCCACATATGTACAATGATATCATCGTAGTCAGTAGCCACGGAAGACAACATAGTAAAATATTCATCGACATTGTTACATTTGTGGGGGTTATAAACGCAAGACAAGAGGATTTTGGTTGCATTATTGGACACTTCGACCAACAGAAACTCGGTAGTACTACCGAGAGCATGATAAACCAAACGAGCTTTTAAATGGTTTTTATAATATATAGCGACCCCACCACCCTTCCTGGTAATTCTATCAGTCCGAAACAGTTTGTAGCCTTTAATGTCGAAATCGGAATCCATGATACCATTTCTGAACCAAGTCTCAGATACACAAATAACGTCTACAGAAGAACATTCAAACGTATTCCTCACTACATCCAACTTTTCATTGTTAAGGCTACTAGCATTAAAATGCACAACATTAAAACCTTTTTGGCGTCTGCATAAAATGTTTAACATAGTAAGGCTATTATCATCAATGCTACCCTTTTTGTTGTTGCTCGAAGTCATTTGACTTATTGGAAACAAAAACAACTTTAAGACAACGAAAGCGCAGTGAAAGACAAAACCAAAAAACAAACAACCAGAGTTTCCCTACCTTTACAATATATAATACACAACAACAAAATATAGCTAAGAAAATATAAATAAACATACAATCACACATATACTTAATGAAACTGCTGAAGGTCATCATAGCTGGTAATTTTTGTTGGGAGGCTGCTTTCCAAATTATTGGTTCGCACATGCACAACACCTCGCTTAGTATACGCCGAAATCAATTTCCCCTCACGCCGCAGTTTTATAGCCTTTTGCAACAACAATCTATTCTCCCTGGTAAGGCTCTCAAAAATATGAAAATAACCTTGGATGCCAAGGGGTTGTAGGGGAATAGCCGACTTTTTACGTCTTCTATATTAACCGAAGGCGCGCAGAGTGCGATTGCGATCAAGAGGCGAGTGAAACTTGATTACAATTGCGCTGTTAGGAGATGTTTGTGACGCTCTTGTATGGAAAATATCCCTAATCTGAGGAGCGAGAAAATCAATAGACAGGCACACCTGATTAAAGATGCTCTTCAGATTCTCCCCTTCCTTAAACGAAAACAGCAATGTCGGGAGTGGATCTCTTTAGTTTAAAATTCTCAAACTCCTCTTTTATGCAGGCGATCTCTGCCACTGTTTTCTTTACGTTCTCCTCAAGCAAAACAATGCGGGCAGAGGGCTCAGTCACCGTAGAAGTGAGCACCGATATCTTCTCCTCAATTCGTTTGGTTAACTTATTTTCTACCTCAGTTAGTCTGCTTGATATGCTTTCAATAAGCGGTCGCCACTGCTCTGTCTGTTGCTGAACCCTCTCCTCACCTTCTTTTAATTTGGCGAAAACCGCTGCAAGTGTAATGCCTTCATCGAGTTTCGCTGCCTTAGCAGAAGGGGAACCTTTGCTTAATCGACGTTTGAGCGACGAAGCAGTAGTTGATGACATAACCGTTTACACTCACAAAGAATTTTGTAAAATAATTTTTGTTTGGTTAACCAAATTAATTATATTAGCCAGGCACCACACTTGTACAAGCAGGAATGGCAGGGATATAAATCCACACAATTACGATAAAATAATTATAATATTTCGGAACACAGCAAGGCCAATATTGCGGGAATTAGCAAGAGCGCGATGAAAACACGTCCATTCCGTTCGACTATTATTTGCTTGTTAGAAGCCGTTTTTTCCAATCTACATTAAAATCACCCGCGATTATGATGTCACCAGCTTTTTCCATTAATATTTCAATATTTCCCTGAAAGCATTCACAGAATTCTCTTTCAGAGCTGCTTGGTGATCGGTAAATTGCTACTAGCAATACGTTCATTTTTTCATAACTACAACTACATCCTAATATCTATATTTTTGAAGGAGCCGATTTTTCTACTATTTTAGTAACTTTCCAGTTATTTTTAGTATAAATTATTACACTACCAGAGCTAGATGTGTTAGATACGCAATATATACAATTGTAATTTTTAATTTGGAACTCATTTTCCTCAACCTCCTTGGTAACATGTGTTTCCGAGAGAATCATAAAATCTGGTTGGCATTTATCTGCTATAATTTCTAATTCACTAAAGTTATTAATTAAGCCTTGAATAGTAGTGTAAAATCCATTTATTTGCTTTGGTTGCTAACATCCAATCTTCTTTCTTTTTACATCAAGTTTATTTAAATATACCGGACATTGCCTATCAAGTGTCGGATAATTTTCATCCAGGCCCAACTTTAATTTTTCATTTGCTCTAACACAATTTATGCATCTCTCTATTTGTTCTTTGTTGCATTCAGTAGTTCTATGGCTTTAAGAGCTCTGAGGCTTTATATTTGAAACCTTTGCATTTGAAACCTTTGCATTTAAAGCAACATGGGATTTGTACACCATCAAGAACTCGACATCTTTCCCAACCTATATTCAATTTTTCAAGAGCAATTAGTTTGGGAATGTTTCAATATCCGTTTCAATGACAGCATTGAAAAAGTGTTTATCTGCTTTTCTATCTTCGTACTGTTTAACCAATTTAAGGTGACTCTTTTCGATTATATTATTCTGTTTTCTTATTTTATCTATGATTTCATCATCCTCCTGCTTAAATTCAATATGTTAAATCACAAATCTAGGATTTATGGCATTCGGAACTTTCACTTCATACGATTCTGGCAGATTTTTTCCTATTGCCTTTTTTATTTTATCTCTCTCTTCGGTGTTTCTCTTTCAATGACTATAACACCATTCTGTTTATTTACAATATTTGTAATTTTCAAATTTTTTGGGTCTACCTTTTTATTTAGATTTTCATGCGGCTTTTCACCTTTTTGTTTATTTTTTGGTTTTATTATCAAAGGTTTATCTCTATCTCCTTGTGGTACGCTTCGTCCGATATCATTAACATTCGTCGCATACACCCCCTTGCTGTATTCATTATCATCGTCTTTGGGTACTTAGACTTGAAGCTGATGATTCGTCCTGATGATGTTGGTTTCTTATACCAATTTAACTTTAATTGGTTTCATCGTTTTATTATAATAGAGTCCAGGTAAGGTAATTTTTCTTCTTTTCCTAGTTCTATTGTAACGAATGTTACAGATATCGGACGAAGCGTACCACAAGGAGATAGAGAAGGAAATAAGATTGACCTTAAAAAACAATGATTTTCCTGAACGTATAATTAAAAGTTTAATTAAAAAGTCTCAATCACAAAAACAGGAAAAGAGATCGGAAAAACCCATACCATTTAAGTCAGTAACCTATGTACCTCATTTATCGGAACGCCTAACGAAATCGGACTGCTACAACAAAGATGTAATTGAAATAGCCCATAAGCCTACAAACACGTTAAAAAACATTTTCAACAAAACCAAATCAATAATACCTCCAACGGAAAAAGTGACGTCATTTATCAAATTCCTTGTAACGGTAAAAGTAACGAGTCATGTGTCAGCATATACGTAGGGACAACAAAATCAAAATTAAAAACTAGACTTGCACAACATAAATCGGACTTAAAACAATGCCATAATAGAGACTTCCAAAACACAGCACTCATGGCCCACTGTGCAAGCAGCGGTCACTCGCCGAATTTCGACAAATCAACTATTCTCCAACAAGAACAACACTACAATAAACGCTTTACATTAGAAATGCTACACATAATAAACACACCACCAAACATAAGACTGAACTACAAAACGGATACCAAGAATGATAGAATACAAGATTGCGCCTTCCCGCGGTGAAATGACAGATCTCGCCTTTAGTAAACAAGAATACGGGAGAGAGAAAATTGAACAACTTCCAATATTTCATTGAAAAACGTGTTCTAATTGTTCTAAAGTGTAAAATATGAATTTATAGGCAGACATTTAATAAATAAATACGCAAAATACTAAAAAAAGTGTATCTTTTTCTTAATTTGTGAAAAAAGCTTTGTCTAGTTGAAGTTGAGAATTGTCAAACCCGGCAAAACCAAAGTAGCGGTACTTCTAAAGGCGTCACCTTCAGTATGCAGTACACCGTAACGGATACTGACAATTGTGCTCACTTGTATAGACACTTGCCAGGAAAGAAATAATTAGTACAAATCTCCACGTTGGACGGTGCGGACGTGTAAAGTCGTGTATGTATGAATTACAAAAATTGTATGTATGTTAAATTGTTGTTAATATTTATGTTTTATGTTATTATCAGTTGCCCTGAAGACGGTTACCGTAGTGTAACCGAAATACATATATTGGAAGAAAAATAAGTAAACCATTTGTTTTACTCTACCAACACCCCGTTGACCTCGAGCCAGCAAAACACAAAATTTAAATATAATATTTTAATGAAGCGAATATTACTTTCTTTAGTATATAACTGTAAAATCATACATTGAAATTATACCAATTTATTTTAGCTTTTATTCAAATAAAAAAGTCATTCAGTTTTCCAAAATAAAGATTTTTAGATTTTTATTGCATACATCAAGCCCGGTTTATTTCAAATAAAACTTCCGCCGGGTATTTAATGTTCGGTTGCACCCGAACTTAGACTCTTCCTTACTTTTTTTCATTTCCAACCGCATTTCCTTGTAAAAGGGCATCGTCGCTCATGAGTAAGCGACGTATGTATGCTTTTAACACGTGTAAGTTGCGAGCAAAATTTTACTTACAAGAAAAATGTTTAACTAGTATGTGAAAACATTAATTGCGATCATTGTTTCTATATACATAAGTTGCTAATTGCTTGTTTAAAAACTCTTCATCCATGTATGTCCACGGAATTTATGCCATTGGGAAAAGTTTTTTTTTTCATAGTTGGGTTACTTCTTGTTGTTTAACTTTCTTATTTGGTTTTGTAGTCTCTTTGATGTATTTTTTGGTAGTATTTTTATCTTCCTTGTTGATGTTGACGGTAAGCTGTCATCTGTCTCGGCTCACTACGTCTGAGTATCGCACAATTTCTCTGTCAGTGGTTATTTGAGTAGGAGTAGGAGTAGTTGTTGGTGTTGTTGGTTTTGTTGCTAGTTGTAAAGTCTGGTGAGTTTTGAGATACGGGTGAGTATTGATTGCTGTCGGTTTAGAATTGTGTTGACTTGAGACTGATGCATATTATACCGTTCTTTGTTTATTACTCGTGCAGTTTTGTTGTCGACTTGTGCGGTGATTTTTATTGATTGAATCTCTTTTTCGCGTTGAAAAACGGGGCACTTTTTGTCTAGCGCTGGGTGCTTTGTGTAAGCAGAGAACGTATATTATAGAGAAGGCTCATCCCAGTCCATTCCGTGATTCGTTCCGCTGCCAGGGGGGTCTGCTGTACACACCACACTAATTTTTTTCACCGCTAATACACAGCAGACCCACTTAATTTAACAGTAGAGACCCATATTAACAGTGCTAGAGCGTGAATTTGTAGTTAGAGAGAAAAATAATGTAACTTATCACTGGTGTTGCAGGTGATTAATTTGGTTTTAATAAAATAAAAATTGTCTATTATCATGCAAATAAATAAATATTTTATTGAAATTTCATTTTTACTTATAATGTAATATAAACGAATTTAATATAATGGACCTTTTTATTAAAATTTATGTCAAAATTTCCGTTTTCTAGTAACTGATGATGAGAAAACATTCAAATTTAATTTTAATAAAGATAATTTGTTAAAACACTTTTCTAATATTAAATAATAACAAACATAATAGTTTAAAAAAATAATTTAATGCAATTTCTTTATATTGCACATCTTAAATTATTTAAATATGTAAATGAAAACTTTTCAATATTTTTGTATGTATGTATATTCATTCGTAACGAAATTATTTCCAAAAATTTATGAAAGTTAATAAATAGCTATATCGTGTTGAAGTAAAAAAAAAATGCATAAAATTCGACATGACACCAAAAAGCTGGGATTCGAACTATGGGGCAAAAGCTAAAACTTGCAATATGATAATGTGGCCGGCGACTAAACGCGCTAAGCCACAGCAGACATTTCGGCTGACTTGCTTAAACGGCTAATTATGCAAATCATAGCAATGTGAATAGCAATTTACGAATCCAACTAAAACTGAAACAAAGAAGAAAAAGTGGTAACCCGAGAAAAAATCTGCTTTTAGATTAGATAAGGGAGGAAAGGGAAAGGGATCGGTAACCAAAAGAATATTCTAGAACATTCTAAAATATTCTAGAAAAATGCCAGCAATTTGACAGACAATATTGTCTGATATTACGATGTTGAATCTTTTCAATGACCGTCGATGTTTTGCAAAATTGAAGATTTTAGCAGTTTTGTGTTCGTCGCGAAAAAAATTGTTGAGGGGAACATTTGCGAGCGCAGGGAGATGAAATGCTCACGCTTATTTTTTTCAGGAATACGCGCACGCGTTTATGAATGAATTTTTTGTTGTTGTATGTAGTTTCAGACACTTTAGAATATTTGGCGCCCGCAAATGCAACTGCGGTTTTGATTGCGCTGTGATTTGACTTTGATTTAGCGTAGGTCAAGGTTGAATTTATGCAAATGCGCGTAAGTACATACATACATATGTGTACATGGATGCATATGAATGCACATAAATATGTACATAGATATGAATACATATGGATGTGTGCATATATGTACATATGATTGTATACTTGATGACATTTTAGTTATTTGCGACTTTACATTCAAATGTAGTATTCTCTGGAAGTTTCTAATGGCGAAAGAAAGGTGAGTGGGAATTCGCAATGATAACGGAACTTTTTGCAGGCAAAGATGTAACGGTGATCATGCCAACATTCCTACCTGATACCGCGTTTGTTTTGTGCATACTCAAATTTATGCTTTGACTTGATCAAACAAAGTGCACGCGGCAAAATATTTCCATTTTGCTATGCACATATAGCTATTTCGGTGGGTGTATATTGTCTCTGCTCAGCTGTGTTAACTTGCCGCTCTCAATGTGGTGTATTTTCATGAGTGGGTCCATTGAAAATTTTTCGACTTTTGACAATTCACACTGAAATTCGGTCATGAGGCTTCTCATTTAATATACGTTCTCTGGTGTAAGTCAGTCCGTTTGCATCACAGTTGATACACTTTGTTGGGTTTTTACATATTTCATTGCTTTCGTCATGAATATGAAAACTACTTGAACAGTTGGGGCAGGATTTTGAGTTTTAACAAAATTTGGCGACGTGGTTGAATTTAAGGCAATTTTTGCAACGCATTGGTGGAGGAATGTATGGACGAACTGATGTCTTGATGTAGCCGATATTTATTTTTGTTGGTAGCGTAGTTTTGGCAAAAGTTAAAATGATCAAACCTATCTCAGTTAGTCATTATCAATTTTTTTAAGCATTTTTTGGATGTCGCAGACATTTTGCGGCTTAAGTTGTTCAAGAATTTCACTGTTAGGCATTGATCGTAGTTCATTGCAATATATTACACCTTTTGAGAAGTTAAGAGTTTTGTGAGCAGTTATTTCAACAAAGATTGTATTCGAAATCTGACCGCTTCTAATTTTTTTTACAATATTCGACTTCACCGCATGTTGCATTGATAGCTTTTTGTATTAGGAATGGTGGCACGTTATTTAAATCTTCTGTACTATTCGATCCAGACATAAGCAGATAAATTGGTTCATTTGATATGAAGTTTAACAGTTTGTTTTTATTCCATTTGAGCGATGGGAAATTGGGTGGTAGGTTAGTTATATTGTACGGGGGTTAATTCATTTTGCATCGAAATTATGAAATACTATTTTTGTTCTGCTTATAGTGTGCTTTTTTTAGGCTTGCTCGTCCAACCATACCGCTATTAAGTGTGACGTTCGCCACTATGTGCTTAACAGGGTCGTCGGTATTGTTTGTTTTTACAAATCTATAAACTTTTTGTTCTGCTTATAGTTTGGTGTTTTGAGGCTTGCTTGTCCTTATTATAATTATTAATAAAAATGAGATAGGGATAGTGAGAAAACAAACAATTTTCACACGGTTAGCAAGGCTGAGTAGTTGCGTGCTCGCCTAGCAACTCCATGTACCATGGTTCAAAGCCAGGTAAAGTCTAGAAAGAAATAAGTCTGATAGGCGATGTGGTGATCTCCGAAATAGCAGCTATCACTTCTACCACTTTGAAAAATTGTTGTTTTCTCATATTATTTCTAATACAAACCTGGCCTCGAGCTCTATAAATTATACAGACGATACATAAATATAAGGCCACCACTTATGAAAGAAATTATTTCATTTTAGTATAAGGGTCTGGCAATAGTGTCTAATTTAGTAGTGAATTTTGAGTAACCTTGTTATTGTGGCACCCTATTTTTATATTTATTTTAAACCTTGGGCAGTTTACCTTCTGATGTAATTTAATTTCTTCCAATATCGTCATAGTACTTGTGTCGTGCGGACGTCTTTTTAATCGCTCTTTAAATTATTGTATTTGATCCGTGATATCTGATCTACATACGTTCATCCGTATACATGTTTGATGTGCGAGTGCAATTTATGTAGTTGGTTTTTAACGAGATAGTGACTCTAATTAATCTCTTAGCTTTGCCAAGCAAAATATCATAATGCCGTGTGTTTGTGGGCAAAAAGTTGAACGTTCTCAGCATAAAATTCAATGTGCTAAGTGCAATGAACTGTTTCACCTTGTTTGTGTGAATCTTTCGACATGACACCAAAAAGCTGGGATTCGAACTATGGGGCAAAAGCTAAAACTTGCAATATGATAATGTGGCCGGCGACTAAACGCGCTAAGCCACAGCAGACATTTCGGCTGACTTGCTTAAACGGCTAATTATGCAAATCATAGCAATGTGAATAGCAATTTACGAATCCAACTAAAACTGAAACAAAGAAGAAAAAGTGGTAACCCGAGAAAAAATCTGCTTTTAGATTAGATAAGGGAGGAAAGGGAAAGGGATCGGTAACCAAAAGAATATTCTTTTCAGTTTTCCGGCAATTTTTGTGTCCATTCGCCAATTGCGCGTGCACGTGTACGCAAATGAATTGATGCGCATTTGGACAAATGTTCTAGAATATTCTAGAACATTCTAAAATATTCTAGAAAAATGCCAGCAATTTGACAGACAATATTGTCTGATATTACGATGTTGAATCTTTTCAATGACCGTCGATGTTTTGCAAAATTGAAGATTTTAGCAGTTTTGTGTTCGTCGCGAAAAAAATTGTTGAGGGGAACATTTGCGAGCGCAGGGAGATGAAATGCTCACGCTTATTTTTTTCAGGAATACGCGCACGCGTTTATGAATGAATTTTTTGTTGTTGTATGTAGTTTCAGACACTTTAGAATATTTGGCGCCCGCAAATGCAACTGCGGTTTTGATTGCGCTGTGATTTGACTTTGATTTAGCGTAGGTCAAGGTTGAATTTATGCAAATGCGCGTAAGTACATACATACATATGTGTACATGGATGCATATGAATGCACATAAATATGTACATAGATATGAATACATATGGATGTGTGCATATATGTACATATGATTGTATACTTGATGACATTTTAGTTATTTGCGACTTTACATTCAAATGTAGTATTCTCTGGAAGTTTCTAATGGCGAAAGAAAGGTGAGTGGGAATTCGCAATGATAACGGAACTTTTTGCAGGCAAAGATGTAACGGTGATCATGCCAACATTCCTACCTGATACCGCGTTTGTTTTGTGCATACTCAAATTTATGCTTTGACTTGATCAAACAAAGTGCACGCGGCAAAATATTTCCATTTTGCTATGCACATATAGCTATTTCGGTGGGTGTATATTGTCTCTGCTCAGCTGTGTTAACTTGCCGCTCTCAATGTGGTGTATTTTCATGAGTGGGTCCATTGAAAATTTTTCGACTTTTGACAATTCACACTGAAATTCGGTCATGAGGCTTCTCATTTAATATACGTTCTCTGGTGTAAGTCAGTCCGTTTGCATCACAGTTGATACACTTTGTTGGGTTTTTACATATTTCATTGCTTTCGTCATGAATATGAAAACTACTTGAACAGTTGGGGCAGGATTTTGAGTTTTAACAAAATTTGGCGACGTGGTTGAATTTAAGGCAATTTTTGCAACGCATTGGTGGAGGAATGTATGGACGAACTGATGTCTTGATGTAGCCGATATTTATTTTTGTTGGTAGCGTAGTTTTGGCAAAAGTTAAAATGATCAAACCTATCTCAGTTAGTCATTATCAATTTTTTTAAGCATTTTTTGGACGTCGCAGACATTTTGCGGCTTAAGTTGTTCAAGAATTTCACTGTTAGGCATTGATCGTAGTTCATTGCAATATATTACACCTTTTGAGAAGTTAAGAGTTTTGTGAGCAGTTATTTCAACAAAGATTGTATTCGAAATCTGACCGCTTCTAATTTTTTTTACAATATTCGACTTCACCGCATGTTGCATTGATAGCTTTTTGTATTAGGAATGGTGGCACGTTATTTAAATCTTCTGTACTATTCGATCCAGACATAAGCAGATAAATTGGTTCATTTGATATGAAGTTTAACAGTTTGTTTTTATTCCATTTGAGCGATGGGAAATTGGGTGGTAGGTTAGTTATATTGTACGGGGGTTAATTCATTTTGCATCGAAATTATGAAATACTATTTTTGTTCTGCTTATAGTGTGCTTTTTTTAGGCTTGCTCGTCCAACCATACCGCTATTAAGTGTGACGTTCGCCACTATGTGCTTAACAGGGTCGTCGGTATTGTTTGTTTTTACAAATCTATAAACTTTTTGTTCTGCTTATAGTTTGGTGTTTTTAGGCTTGCTTGTCCTTATTATAATTATTAATAAAAATGAGATAGGGATAGTGAGAAAACAAACAATTTTCACACGGTTAGCAAGGCTGAGTAGTTGCGTGCTCGCCTAGCAACTCCATGTACCATGGTTCAAAGCCAGGTAAAGTCTAGAAAGAAATAAGTCTGATAGGCGATGTGGTGATCTCCGAAATAGCAGCTATCACTTCTACCACTTTGAAAAATTGTTGTTTTCTCATATTATTTCTAATACAAACCTGGCCTCGAGCTCTATAAATTATACAGACGATACATAAATATAAGGCCACCACTTATGAAAGAAATTATTTCATTTTAGTATAAGGGTCTGGCAATAGTGTCTAATTTAGTAGTGAATTTTGAGTAACCTTGTTATTGTGGCACCCTATTTTTATATTTATTTTAAACCTTGGGCAGTTTACCTTCTGATGTAATTTAATTTCTTTCAATATCGTCATAGTACTTGTGTCGTGCGGACGTCTTTTTAATCGCTCTTTAAATTATTGTATTTGATCCGTGATATCTGATCTACATACGTTCATCCGTATACATGTTTGATGTGCGAGTGCAATTTATGTAGTTGGTTTTTAACGAGATAGTGACTCTAATTAATCTCTTAGCTTTGCCAAGCAAAATATCATAATGCCGTGTGTTTGTGGGCAAAAAGTTGAACGTTCTCAGCATAAAATTCAATGTGCTAAGTGCAATGAACTGTTTCACCTTGTTTGTGTGAATCTTTTGCCAACTGATGTTGAGTTCTTGCTCAATTCGGAACAACAATTTCTCTGCAAAGGCTGTACTGCAGCTCGGCGAAACTCTAATTCTTTTTCTATTCGTTCGCCGCCGCCTACCATCACTCTAGATGACAGTGTCGTTGCTGTTTTGTCTAACAACTCGGCGGTATCGAATACTCAAATAAACACTCAACTTAACAATAATGCAACTGTTTGCCAGCAGTTAAAAATGCCAAACTCATTCTCTCCACCTCTACAAGTTTGCAAAGACTCCAAAAATTTAAAAGACGCGAATCAACCAATAACTCTACAGTCTCTGTTTGATGAGATTGTCGCCCTTAGAGCCGAAAATGTTCGAGTATTTGCTTTGGTTAATGCACTTGTAAGTGATAAAAAACTGCTTATTAGCAAAACGGAATCGCTGATGTGAAAAAATGGATACATTTGTCCTCCTTTAAGCCAAATGTTTCTGAGGAAAATATGACATCTTTCGTTGTAAAAAATTTCGGAATCGACAAAAAAAATATTTCCTGTTTCAAGCTCATCAAGAGAGACGCTGACATTTCTTCGCTTAAAAAGGTTAATTTCAAACTGGGGGTTAATGCATCTCTATACGATAAAATTTTGGATCCTGCGGTTTGGCCTGCCAACGTTAAAGTTCGCCCATTTCAATTTTTTCAACGAGGAGAGCATCCCAAGGAGCAAACATAGCCATTTCCGGGAATTCAGAGCCAACGATCAAGAATCTGAAAATACATTTTCAAAATATGGGCGGCTTGCGTACCAAGTCGGATGACATTCGCATCCGTAGTTCAGTTTCGGATTTTGACGTGATAATCTTCGTGGAGACATGGTTAAATGTTAACTTTTTAGATAATGAGTATTTCGATCCAATCTTATTCAACGTTTTTCGGAAAGATCGGGATGTTAACAGTACAGGATTTTCTCGTGGTGGAGGTGTTCTTATCGCAGCGCGGCGTCATCTTCATTCGTATCTTGTCTCACTTAACAATGGCGATCCAATTTTAGACCAAATTTGCATTTGCCTTAAAGGTGCGGACGGTTTTGGCTCACTATATTTAATGGCTTCATACATCCCACGTGGTAGTAACTATAGTATTTATAAATCTCATACAGATAATATTTCATTTTTCGTTCATAATGAATTGGCAAATAATCATATCTGTGTATTTGGTGACTTCAATCTTCCAAATATTAGCTGGTCTAATAATTTGTCAAAATGGGGTCTTATACCAATGAATGTTAATACTACGATTGAATCTTACTTTATTGATAATATTCTAAGTCTAAATTTAGTGCAATTGAATTGCTTTGAAAACAAGTTAAATCGAATATTAGATCTCATTTTTGTTAGCGATAATATCAATACTAGTATTTCGGAATGTCACTCGCCGATATTACCTTCAGACAAACATCATGTTTCTATCGTTCTTATAGTAAAGTTTTATGAATTTGCTTGTAGTAAATGTGATGAGAAATTGGCTTTTAATTACTCAAAGTGTGATTTCTTGCAGGTTAATAGTTCTTTAGACAAAGTTAACTGGGATGATTTGCTCTCTGGTCCGGCTATTGCGGAATGTTATTCCGTTTTTAGGTCCGAAGTAGTGGAAATCTGTCGCCTAAATATTCCTCTAATTAAACATAGACCTTATAAGCTTCCTTGGTATACTAGAGAATTAAAAAAGCTAAAGAACCAGCGAAATAAATTTTATAAGAGGTTTAAACGAAATAATAATCTTTATGCTTATTCAATCTATCAGCAATATTCTAAAAAATTCGACTGTTTGAACAAATTCCTGTATAGGAACTACATTTTGAGCGTTGAAAGCAACATCAAATCTAGTCCTAAGTCTTTTTGGCAATTCGTCAAATCTAGGAAGTCTATCTGTGGAATTCCATCTGTGGTATCCCTGGGTGATATATCTGCTAGCACTCCATCTGAAATTGCTAATCTGTTTGCGGAGTTTTTCAGATCAAATTTCGTTTGTGATGATAATGACTCCATTTCGTATCAGTCTTTGAATGATAACGCAAGTCTTAATTTCGGTTTTTTGAGCCTGTCAGTTGATGATGTAGAGAAAGGTATTCAAGATCTGAAACCCTCTACTAAGACGGATGCTGATGGTCTCTCAGTTATTCTTCTTAAGCAATGCCCTGGTCTTGCTTTGCCCCTTAAATTAATTTTTAACAATTCATTAGCCTCTGGTATTTTTATTGACGACTGGAAACTGGCGGATGTTACTCCAATTTTCAAAAGTGGCAAAAAGAATGATGTCGCTAACTACAGGCCGATTTCTAAACTCTCGACTGTATCTAAACTATTTGAAAATATCATAATGGAAAAGATGTATTTTGCTACTAAGAGTATCATTTCTCCACAGCAGCATGGCTTTGTTACTGGTAGGTCCACGGTCTCTAATCTTGCCATATTTAGTGAATACTGTATTGCGGCGTTTTCAGCCGGGCAACAAGTAGACTGTATCTACACTGATTTTTCAAAAGCGTTTGATAAGGTATCGCATCGAATTTTACTAGTTAAGCTTAAATCTCTAGGTTTTCATTCAGTGTTTCTAGTTTGGCTGCGATCATATTTAAGCAACAGGCGTTGTGTTGTTACTGTTGATGGCGTTTCCTCTAGGCCGTTTACTGCATCTTCGGGTGTTCCTCAAGGTAGTATCTTAGGCCCCCTGCTCTTTGTCTTATTCATCAATGACGTTAGTAGCTGTTTTGATTTTGCTAATTTTCTTTTATATGCGGATGATTTAAAAATATTCTCAGTTATAACTGACTCTGCGATTATCTTTAAATATTAATAAATGTTTTACTATCACTTTCTCGAAAATGGTTAAGTCTGTGCCTACTTATTATTGCATTTCCGATACTGTTCTGCGAGGTGTTGATGAAATCAAAGATCTTGGTGTCGTTTTTGATTCACATTTTACGTTTACAAATCATATAAACTTTATCATCAGTAAGGCGTATTCTGTTTTAGGATTCATAAGAAGAAATAGCTCAAACTTTTCAGATCCTTATACACTGAAATTATTATTTACTGCCTTCGTACGTTCCAGATTAGAATATGCAGCATTTGTTTGGAGGCCTTATTACCAGTTCTCCATTGATAGAATTGAACGCGTGCAAAAAGTTTTTCTAAAATTTGCTCTATCTTCGCTAAATTTCTCTGTTCCCGTCCCTTCCTATAAGTCCCGATTGCTTCTAATTAACCTTAAGTCGCTGGAAAGTAGAAGAATGATTCTGTCTCTATCCTTCTTGTTTAGTGTTATTAAGGCTGAGACCGACTGCTCCGATCTATTACAAAGTATTAACTTTTCTATTCCTGCTAGGCACTTACGTAATAATATGCCGTTTTATTTAAGCAAATTCAGAACGAACTATGCCCAAAATGCCGCAATTGCTCGGGCTCTTCGCGATTTAAATGAGATCTCTAATTCTTTAGATCTTGATTTCTCAGAATCAAAATTGAGTTTTACTTCACAATTAAATTCTGTATTGTAGAGAATATAACTTAATTGTTGTCACTTTAGTTATAAGTAGTCAGTAAGAACATATGTTTCTTGACTTATGATAATAAATAAATAAATAAATAAATAAATAAATAAATAATGTATACTGCTATATAAATAAAAGAAATCGGGCTTCTCAACCAAACGAGAAACGATAAGAGAGCAATGAACCCAAACGTTTACGAATTGCTTATTCACGTGCATCAGAGTCAGAAAAGCAACATGCAGCGTGAATCGATGGAAAATGCTCGCAAGTCAACAGCTCAGAGCGCGCATCAAAGTCAGTAGGCTGAACGAGAATCGAAGACAACGTTTAACGAGCCACAGAAGCCCCATTTATTATATGGAAAATTTTGTTCCGCTTTGACCCTCAAAATACTAAATCGATTTTAATAATTATTTTCTTTTTAAATGAAGCAGCGATCCCCGTAGCCGAGTGTGTAGCGTGTGAGCACTTCATTCGATGGGTTCCGGGATCAAATCCTAGCCGGGGAAAGTAACATCAAAATATATAGAACACATTTTTTTCAAATAGCGGTCGCCCCTCGACAGGCAATGTCAAACCTCCGACTGTATAACATGCACCGTTCGGAGTCGGCGTAAAACTGTAGGTCCTTCAATTTGTGTTATAACATCGACGCACACCTAGAATAGTAGCGGTTATAGCGCCAATTAAGTAAGTAAGTACGTATTTATAAAAAAAAACTGATTAGCATACTTATTTTTTATTCTTTGAAGAAACACACCCTTAGTTGTGTAAGTTTAGTTTGGTGGTCAAATCCAACTGGTTTATTCAAAATTTCGTATTCTAATGTACTTATGCTATTTCTTAATTCTATTTCTTATTTTCTAATTTCTTAAAGCTAAATTGTTGACGCTGCATTTGTAGTTATTCGCATTTAGTTACGTACATACATGCCTTCGTTCCCACGTTTGTACATTTGCTCTGCTGCTATTGTTGCTGATGTCAAGTGTGTGGAAGCAAATTCCACAACATATGTTAACTACCCTCCCCTTCAAATGTGGTTGCCATCAGACACAATTGCTTCCAAGCGGGCTCTAATATCTTCTCTGCTTTTGCCAGTGTTCATCGTTGACAAGTTATGTTGAGGCTGGTCAGTATCAGTTTTTATTTTAATAACTTTGGGCTTTAACTTCATATACAATATTACTATTATGATTGCTATGAGTAGTGCGATTACGCCATACCACATCCATTTACTGTTTTCAAGAACGACTTTTATCTCTTTCGTTATTTCGAATATGCAGTTTATGTAGGAATGGCAATGATAGGTGTTTTTGTTGACTTGTCTCATTTAAAATAGTTTTCTTAGGAGCTAGAAGGAGCTCAATAATATCGATCTGATGGTTTGCTTTGAGTTCTTCCCCATTTATCGTAAGAGATTTTTCAAATGTAATTAACAGGGTTTCATTAGCCCTAATGATTTCTCCATTTTCTTCGATGTCTAGCTTACTGCTGCGTGCGAAGATTAATCCGTCTCTAATCACTTCAATCTCTTCTAAGTGGTCCGCCGCAGTAGTGGGGTAATTTGCTGTATGGTTATTCAGCAGTTGTAAAAGGCATACATACATCTTGCATGTTAATACTACAATAGTTATATCCTACAGATTGTCTGCAATTTTCCAATGGATATTGGCTTCCCTTACAATTAGCTGTTAAATTATTCTTTAAATATAATATTTTGTTATTTGGAGCCACAGGGCTTGTTTGATATAATTTACAAATTTTTGTTATTTGGGGAATTTTTACAAGATAAATCAGTGCATCCTTTTGATAATAAATTTTTACATCTGCAATTGTGATAACATCATAATCAATTGCATTATGGTTATTTCTAGCATTGATATTATTAATTCTGTCTGTTATTTCATCAATTTTTCCCTGAATTTCTTTGTTTATTTCTATTTGTCTATTTATAGGCCTTATAATTTCATTTTCAGTAGCTGTCAAAATTTCAAAGTCTTGATGGTCAGGGACTCCCGCCACAAATTTAAGAGCAGACCCCAGGAAATCGATGGCACGGCGCGTTTTACTGGGTATCCTAAGCATGCGCACTAAGTCATCCATCTCGTTCAGGTCCTGTTGTAGGATTTCTTTTTCATTTTTAAGAGCTGCTATTATATTTATGTTGTCCACAAACCCTTCTTCTATGACTGTAAAGTTTATGGTGTGTTTCAAATTCTGGAAAATTGCGGTTTCGCCTGATGGTATCGGAATAAATAGGGCTGTTGAATAGTCCACGATTCTTGCTGCCACTAACGGCACAAAGACAACCCTGCAAGTAAATGTTCATTTTATATTATTTTTGTGGACTTGCCTTCCATCTATTACTACTGCAGTCCCTAGATCCGCCTGAATAGCCTTTTCATTATAAAGTTTTGAAAATTTATTTCCTATTCTCCTATTATTTTTTACATAGACTATTTCATTTGGTTTAAATTCTCTCGGACTTGCTTCTCTATTATGGTAACTTAAGTTCTTTTCCTGTTTCATTTTCAAACCATTCTCAATTTCTTTTTTAACTTCTTCCGTTGAATTGTATAATAGTTCCATTGGTTTATATTTGGTAACTGAATGAATTGAGTTATTGTATTTGTGAGTTGCTAACAAAATTAATTCCACTACGTCAGTAGAATGCCCCTTATGCATCTTGCAATTTCGGCAAGAGTGGAATGGAACCGTTCCACTTGGCCATTACTTCGACTGTGAAGTGCTGGAACAGTAAACATAGAAATATTGAATTGGTTTTGTAAAATACTCTGGATAGTATTTGATGTGAAAGCTCCTTCATTATCAGTGATAATTTGTTTAGTGCCATAAAATTACGATATAATTTCAATAAAAGGATTTTTTACGTCCATTGTATTGCGCGACGCAATATTCTTTACCACAGCGAATTTTGAAAATTTATCTATGCATGTAATAAAATATTTCCCCCCCCTATGATATATATCTATATGAAGAATCTCCCCTGGAGCTTTAGGGATAGGCGTTTCTCCTATAGGATGCAGTATCGGTCTGCGTTTATATTTATTTTCCCTGCAAATTCTGCTATTTTCGACAAATGTTTTAAACATTTTTTTCATGTTTGGGAAATAATATTCGGCCAATATTTGTTTACACTTTTCATTGCTTTTCCTATGTGCTCTATTATGCTCGTTGGCAATAATTTCTAACTGGTAATTTTTATTGAAAGTATCCTGCACGAGTTTGCTGGTTTACCTCATTTTTACTCCTGGAAATGCGTTAACCAGATCGTTTTGAATCCTTCCTAAAGTTTCTAAACTACAATGAATACCATTAACAATTTTCGCGTTTAATACGTCTTTCAAAGTGCATATCAAATTTGGGATGGATGAAAATTGCACCATGTGTCTGATTTGCTTTTGAAATAATGCTTTCATTTGTTTACGATCCGTGTTAAGTGAATGTTGAATGAAGATTTGGTTCTTAAAGCAGTTTATAGGATTTGGTACAGCGGGAATAATATTTGTGGCTTGTAATAGAATTTCGGAGAATGTTCTTCAATAAAACTCCTCCATCTTTTAAGTTTTGTATTTGGGATTTTTTCGGAAATCGAAAAAGTTAACGGCTGGTGGTCCGTATAAATACGAATATTCGGAGCCTCATATAAATAATTTCTTAGGCTTTGCAAAGCCCAAACAATTGCTAACATTTCTCGTTCATTTGTTGCATAGTTTTGTTCGGTTTTGCTTAAAGTTCGTGAAACCATCGTTATTGGCCTTCCATTTTGTGATAAAACGGCACCAATTGCATCAGCAGATGCATGGGGTTGTTAACTCAAAAGGTTTCCTAAAATCGGGATATAAAAGCAACACGTCTTCTGATGCTAATATAGATTTAATTCTGTTAAATGCGCCTATCGCTTTAGCGCTTATCTTTAATTTTGTTAGGACATGTCTTAATTCCGTCACAAGATACCCTGAAGCCTAAAAATTCTGGAGCATTATATGGAGATCGTGACGGCTGAATTATACCGTCTAGTAGTAGTAATATACCGGTTCTACCCCATTTGGTGAAAGGAAATTTGGTGAAAGGAAAAGTATATACATACTGTCATACATACATATATGCGTGAGAATTTAGTGTGACCGCAAGTGTGAGTATGTTTCTTTTGCGGTTTTTAGGCGTGTGAATTTAATGTGACCAGGTGTCTTTTTTTTTCGTTCGGTGTGTGCGTGTGTCTTTTTTTTTAGTTTGCGTGTGTGCGCGTGTGTGTGTGCGTGTGCGTGTGTGTGCTTGATAATTTTGATAGTTTTGCTGTTTGTTTGTATGTTTATTTTGTGGTTTTTTAGATAGAAGCCATGTGAGAATTTTATAGACAAGTACATAAATATGAATGTTGATAAATTTGTCTATATTTTCAATTAAAATATGAATGTATAAAAAGCTGTATGTTTATTTTGTGGTTTTTAGATAGAAGCCATGTGAGAATTTTATAGACAAGTACATAAATATGAATGTTGATAAATTTGTCTATATTTTTAATTAAAATATGAATGTATAAAAAGCTGTATGTTTATTTTGTGGTTTTTTTGATAGAAGCCATGTGAGAATTTTATAGACAAGTGAGAATTTTATGAAACCACAGAAATATGATTGCTGATAAATTTGTCTATATTTTTAATTAAAATACGAATGTATAAAAAGCCATGATCCATTAAAAATATTTTTCAGTATTAATTTTTCTAACACAATTCTCAAAAGATCATCAGTGAAATTAATTTTTTGTATAATTAAAATGCCTGGTTTACTATATGATTTTGCTAACGATTATGATGAAGATGTTTTTTTTGATGTGGATTGTGATATTACCAAAGGAATTGGAGTTTTGTCTGTTTGTTTTAAACTGAGTGAACAAGCGCGAAGGAATGTCATCAGGGAAAACTGGAGGAGTAATATTTGGATGTTTAAGTTACAAGCATTTTGTGAAAGTTTCATACGACAACTATATAACAAACAGATGGAATACTATTTTCGTTTTAAACTTAATGGAACTCCTAGAAAATATGAAAAGGAGACAACATATGGAGAGTTTGAAGTCAATGTTTTTGGCTTTAAGTTAGATGAACATTGTGCTACATACTGCACACAATTTCTTGTTGCAGTAAATTTTGATGTATTTACAATAATAAAAGAAACAGTATTGTTTTAATTATTTTTATTTCTTTTGTATTCAAATAAAATGTATTATTTCAAATTTAAAACATTTGTACATTTATAAATAAACCATTTGTTACAACTAAATTTAATAAATGCATATAAACTTTTTTCAAGTGATTAATACGTGCAAAACCACCAATACCTTTATATTTATATACAATTCCTAAAAGTTCATTAAGAAGTTTATCTTCATGGATCCATTCAACATCACAGCTAATATTATGTTTTTTTGGTGAAGTTCGAGAACATTCCAAATCGTTATCATCCGCTATAATTTCATCATCAAACCACTGTTGTATTAAAAATTTTAATTTTTGAATATCTCTATCATTTTTAAAATTAACTTCAAATGAGGGAACTTCTTTCGCCTTATCATTTAAATTAATTTTTGCAACATTTAATAACCCTTTAGTGTCTATAATCCCATTTATAGGAACAGTTGCTAGTGTTGATTCACAAAGATCAATACAATTATTTACATTTTTGGTGTTAGCTTTTAGTGGGGTGGCTTTTTGTGTTGATCCTTCAGCTGGTATTATCTTTACAGGTCGTTGTCTCTTACGCTTATTTGGTACATATGTCTTCACTTCAGTTGAATCTTGTAGGGGTTGGGCGGGCTCTTCTAGTTTTTGAAGCTGCTTATTAAATTTGTCTTCATCAAAATTTTTTAGCATCTTTTCGAATTCCTCTTGATCGATCACAAAATTAAACATTTGTTGTTCGCTGTCAAAGGCTGTAGAATCCATTGCTCTACGTTAATGTGCCCACCATAAATATAATATTACAATTAGTTTATTTCAAAATAAAATTTATATTTATAGCTTCTTCAACCGTTTATCGAAATTGTTTTTTTTTGTTTTATATTATATACGTTAACCATTGTCATAAATTTGTGGTTTCTTTATCACACAGATTACAACCACCTAGGTTCGTTAAACATGGCTGCATATAAATTATAATTTTTTTTCATTGTTTTATATCGTGAATACAGTGAAATACAATTACATATATCTACTATTTCCTTGTATGAATTATCAGCAAAATGACAATCTTTCTTATGTAACCCATTTGATGAATATATGAATGGTTCGGATAAACATGATCGCAATTCATTTATTATAGAATAAAAAAATATTTGATGTTCATTATCAATTAAATCGGTATATTTTCTTAAAAACTTTTCGAAATAATTCGGGAAAGACATTTTTTTTTTTTTTTTTTTTTTTTTTTTAATTTAAGTCATTTTTATTTACCCAGGAATTGTGTTCAGAAGAGAATCCTAACCATTTAACATAAACTCTATTGTTTCGACGTCTCAAAACTTTTTCAACTAAATATACATGAGGGAGGTTAGTTTTCATTAGTTCATATTCATAGAATCCACCCTTAATAGCATTACCTTGATAGTCTTCAAGTATATATGTTGTAGGATTTGTGTTTTTAATTGATTTTATTTTAAAAACTTCTGTTGTCCAATTTGGTGTATACCCCTTTTCAAATACATGTTTATATTTACTTATTCTAACCTCATCATTTATTTTAAATTTTGGTCTATGAAAAACTTTTAAATTGTTGTATGCAGTATTCAATAAATGTTGTTCATTCGAGGAATTTACCTCATTTGGAGTCATTCTGATGGTCCTGTGAATAGTATTATTGTAATCATTGACTAAATTTTTATAGATATCAATCCGTTTATAGGTTCCCCGAAAACTAAACTCTTTCCACATCATTCCTTTTAATGTCCTATTAAATCGCTCTATTATAGATGCTTTTAATAATGAAAATGTTGAATAATGATTGATATTTTTTGTTTGTAATAATCTCTTAAAATAAGTATTATAAAATTCCTTTCCATCATCTGTTTGTAGGTTTTTCGGTATTCGGTTACTTGAGTTTAAAATCTTAGTCATTGCATTTGTTATATTTTCTTTTGTTTTATCCTTAACTGCTTCGGCCCATGCTTTTTTAGAAAATGTATCGATTACAGTTAAAAGGTATTGATAATGATTATTACTTTTGGAATACTGAGTCATTACCACCAAGTCAGCTTGCCATAAATCATCGATGCCTTTAATAATAACTCGTCTTCGTTTAAAACTCTTTCTAGCTTGTTTATGTAATTCTTCTACAATAGCTCTTTTGTTATTCATTTTGTTAATCCTTTTATAGTAGGGAACTTTATTTTTACCGCTTCAACGTCTTTTTCAGTTGGGTGTTGTTTCAACACAACGAAACGCATCAAATAATTCTCAATAGTTGATAAATAGTTTTTTATATCATCTAATTCTTCCCCACATGCATCTTTTATTCGTTGGTCTATTAGACCCTCAAGAATTGATACGTCATTTTTAATACTAGTATTCAGGATTACATTTATTTCTTTGATTTGATGTTCTAATTTGGTTTTCATCTTATTTAATGTTTCTAAAAGGAATACTTTTGAAATGGCATCATCGTCTTATATAGGAGCAGCTAGGTTAATTATTCTTTTCTTGTTTAAATTAAGATTTTTGTTTCGGTCTAGAATTGACTTCGCTTTTGATCCATTACTATGATCAAAAGAGAAATGCTGAATTATACCGTCTCTCAATAATTTTTTATTTCTTCATTGACAAATGGTACAGCGGCCATATTATATGGCCGTGGCTTTGAGTATACCGGCTCTTTATCAAGAGCCCGTACAGTTGCTTTAATGTTTGTGTTAAAGGTAAGTTTCTGATCGGGCTGTGCAAATACTTGCATTACTCCATTAATCATATCCTGAAACTTACTCTTGATGCTTGTAGGGACGCATTCTAGATTTATATCGATATTATTCACCTGTTCACATTCATAAAGTTCTATAGGTTCCGTACCTTCTTTAAATATCAGAAGAGACTGTCTTGTATCGATAGTTGATTCTATTTGCGCGAGAAAGTCATACCCTATAATTGCATCAAAAGTTTTTAAGCCATTAGGTCCCAACTTTTTTTATGCAATTTTTTCCCCATTTTCTGTTAGTCTGGTCCAAAATAATAGAGACAAACGCACAAATTTCGGTTTTCAGAAATCATATATATATTTTATTTCATCTGAATAGTTAGTTCCCAAATGGGAACATTGGGTAAATAAGACTTAAATCATATTGTGATAGTCCACAAAGCAATGAACGTGCATATCTACCTCGATCGCATTCAGTACACATCTTACGTGAATTTTTTTTACAGAACGCACATCGTTTTTGTTTTCCATTTGGAATAGCAGCTAAAACATGTTTTGTAATAGTCCTGTTTTGTTTGAGTGTACGAACTGGGCGACCAAGTATTTTCGGATCTGAAAGATCAGAATGTATATGCAAATAGCTTCGCGCTACCATACGAATGAAGTCAAGATAAGGAATCCTTTCATAACTTAAGTTATATAAAACGAATGCATTGTAAATACAAATATCCAAACAGTTTGTAAAAAGCCTGAAGTACCACTTTTTTCCACTAATTTTTACATGGTATTTATTAATATGCCAGTCTAACTTATCAACACCTCCAATGTACATACTTATTATATTGTGATATTACATTAGGCTGAAGTACTTCGACATACTTTTTGTCCTTTTTGCAGTATCTTTGAACCGGTAGCATTAGATATATATTTAGGTGATTGCTAATAGCTTTTACACATCTATTAGAATAGAATAATTATCATTCCATGAGACAACTAGTACTTCATTACTTTTGTCAAATCTATAATCAACAGCGCCTCGAGGTTCTTTTTTCATAGCGTCATCTGTTTTTATAGGACACTTATTGAGACGATTGAACCTGGCTGTTCCGGTGGCACGCACATTTTTCTTACTTAGAAGTGAAATCAGTCTAAAACTTGAAAAGAAATTGTCAAAATATAGTTCGTGGTCTTCAGGATTCTCCAGATGATTAACCATTGAAGTTATGACCTTTTCTCCCACACCTGTCAAATCCTTCTCAACAGGATCTCTTTTTCCTTGATACAGTTCAATATTGTAACAAAACCCAGTTTCTCCACAGGCCATAATCCACTGTTTTAACCCAAAACGTATTGGTTTTCCTTTAATAAATTGCTTTAGGAAGTGACCTCCGTAATATCGTATCATTTGCTCATCTATGGACAATTGTTTTGAAAACACGTTGAGTTTTAAAAAATTTTCGTTGAGTTTTTCTATCAATGGCTTAATTTTGAAGTCCTTTTCAGGAAGACTGCAGCCAATGTTATCGTTGTTAACAAAGTGCAAAAATCTCTTGATTTCAAGGTATCTGCTTTTCGGCATACAGTTTCTTACAATTTGTATATCAACGTCGTCGTCAGTGCACCAATACATCTTTTCAGATGGCAAACTGTGGTTTGATGTAAAAATCAATATGCCTAAAAACTTACGAAAACACTCTGAAGAAAGGGAAAAACTATGAAAATTGTTTTGGTGTGCATAGCGCACACTTTCATCAACTACGTGTTGGACTAGCAAATCGTCAAAAAAGAACTCAATAATTTCGAATGGCTCTTTTTGTTGAAATTCTTCCCGAATTCTTGCTTTGCTATTTTCGCAACGTTCAGACGATGAAAAATTTTGGCTGTAGGTCGCATCAGTATGAGTCCAACGTGATGATCTAGTTTTGCTGGCTGAATTTTCTTCGTCCAGCTTTTGTCGTTTTGAAGTTGTACTTGGTGGGAAGCCAATATCTTGTTCTCTTTCCGTTAAGTGAATTTCTACTTCGCCAGGTACGTCCTTCAGTTCTAGTTCGAGATTGTCTTCATCAACATCTTCGCAATCAGTCAGACTATCAGCATCTGGTGGCAGTTTCACTATATCAATAGTGCTTTCGTCACCCAGCTCTGCGTCTTCGAGAATTTCTTCTAAAATTCCCTCAATTTCATGAAGTTTTAGAGCTCTTTGGCTGAACATACTTGATATATAAAAATTTCAGCCTAAAACGACAACGAAAAATATTAACACAATTTTGACATAGGGACCAATGCTCCCAATTGGGAACATTGCAAATTCATCGGTATTAAGAAATCCAAGCAATTTGTTCAATAAAAAACTGTTTATTTTATTTACTTACGTCACAATATAGCACAATAAAGAAGATAACACCTAAATTTTATTGTTAAAATAAACAAATTTAGCGAAAACAACCCGAGGAAAAGAAAAATGTACCACTTCCGAAAATATTTACTTGCTACTGTGCACGTGATCATTGGAGATCATCAAGAACAGCGGATTATAAGCATAGGAATGTGAGAATGTGTAACTAGTTATCGGCTGTTCGATATATGGGCGATTCTCCCTGAGCCCGCATTTTTGCGAGTCAAAAATTCGGAGCAAAAAATGTTTAATTTTCGCGCGTTTTTTGTTACTAATTCACGTGTTGATACTTCTGGAATGCACTCGTGAAGTGGACGAGCTCCACGCATCGATCTATCTTGCCTCGCATCGAAAACTTGCCACGGTTGTGACATTTTATGCCGTGCCACGGTTGTGACATTTTGATAGTTTTTTGCTGATTACAAAGAGCCATTTCAAGTTAGAAAATTTTCCGAGTATATTTAAGTTTATACCAGCAAACTTCAACAAAAAATAGTTCAATCACCGAAAAATAAGCTACTGCTTTAGAATAACAACTGCCACGGTTGTGACCTGTTATGCTTGATACATACCGTTTTTCACTATTTGTCGGTGGATAGAATGAACACAAATGATTCAAACAATGCTTCTATACAATCAAAACGTACAAAATCACCTGCTGATTAAAATTGACGCATGCGCTCAGCAAATTTGTTCGCTAGATAAGCAGTACGAACACTCAAATTCGAAATGTGTTATTCTGCTCAAAACTGATGGACACTTTTTGAAGTCGACTTTCGTATGAAAAATGGAAGAAAAAACATCGTTTTAACTCGTTTTATTACAGGTACAGTTATATATTTTATAAACATATATCCCATTTTTTCCATTATTCTTTATTTGAGTCATGACAGTACATAATATTCTTAAAATTAGGGTTGTGGACATGCCACGGTTGTGACATTTGTAGTGTATTATGTACTGTAGCATGGCAATAGTGAATCTCTGATGAATGAATTCATATGGATTTGTTACATAAAGTCATTTTTTACCTGAGCATGTGTTTTATTGATTCAAAATGCCCATAATATACTCTCAATCCTCAAAGGACACAAAAACGCGGGCTCAGGGAGAATCGCCCATATGGGTGATTTTCGATAAAATCTTGTTATTTGTACAAATTCCCAAATGGGAACATTGGGGGTTAATGCTGGGAGTATGAAAAAATCAGAAATGTTACCAAATAATTGTATTTTACATTTTTCTGTGATTTTGTTAAACCCATTTACAGTTTTATCTAAGAATGGTTAATCTATTCTTTTGATGTTTTTTAAGTCGGACCGTTTTTTAATGTAATTTTTGGCAGTGTCAGTATCAAGAAGTTTACCGTTATTAAGCTTCTTCCTGACATATGGCAATGCCGAATTTACCCTAAAAAATTTATCTCATCAGCATATTTTGTTGTTGCTGCTGCACAACATTTATGCGTTGTACCTTTACGGGTGACTGCCTATCTGATTCCCGCTGCCTCTTTGTTGTGTAACTAGGAGACTTCGCTAACTGTATCCTATTAGACTGGACCTGTGTTTGTGGTGCAGAATTGAAACGGCATTTAGAACTAGTTGAATATATGTCCATCGGAGTTAGCTTGTTATGTTCACCACTATTTGGAACATGCTTTTCACGCATCTCTTTTCTATATTGAGGATTTGTGCGCATTTGGACCGTTCTCGCTTTTTCCTGTTCTGCATCAAAAACTCTAGCGAATTCATACCTTTTTTGATTCGCCTCTAACTCCTGTGCTTTACCTAAAGTTGAAGGCAAGTCCTCGCAACCTACCGAAAACAGAATTTCACACCACGGTTTTCTTAAACCAGAAATAAATACGCGCAATGCATCGTGGCGGTATTTTCCGGCTAAGGCGTGCACTAACGGGTCGTTTCCCGAATACTCCATGGTGACTTTGCTTATTATCAGCGTCAGACTCTTTTCCAGTTCATCATAAAACTCAGAAATAGTCTTACGCCCCTGCCGCAAAACACTCATTTGGTTTTCTAATATATGCAATGGTCGTTTGTCAGCGTAGGTATGGTCAAGCCGTGCTATTATTGCATCGAAGTTCAATACTGTATTGAATGATGCCAGCACCAAATTCGCTGACCCTACTATTTTATTTCTCATTATGGCTATAGCCTTAAAATGACGTTCAGTCCCTTTGTATCGTCTAAATAAGCTTATTGCCGTGTGAGCGGCTTGACGCCGCGAAACATGTTTCGCCTGTTCACCCGAAAATTCAGGCAGCGATTTGATAATATCTAATGATATGGGACACACTGCATCTGGGTTATTCACTTCGATTGGTTGGTAGGCAACGATTTTGAGGCACTTTAGTTGCGTTGTATTTACAAGTCCCGTCAACTCGTCTACTTTTTCCCTCAACGCACCGTTAGCCTGTTCGTGCGATTGCATCATTGATGCCATCCTACTCATTACGGCCGTGCATGGCGTTTCTACCGCCGTTTGTACTGTTGCTGCGATTTGCTCAGTCATTTTTTTTTAATTTTTTTCGTTATTAGTCACTTTTTGGATACTTTAAGTCCAAAAAAGAAATACACCTCACTTAAATTAAAATAATACTATAAATGTAAAAGCACTGTTTACTTGTTTACAATGTTGACTTACACTAAAAAGATAAACATCGAATAGATAGTATTACACCGCTTGTTTCCAAAATATCCTGGTTTCTAAGTATCCTGTGTAGTCCTTTTTCCGCTATGAGAATTTTATATCTTCTTCTCTATGAGGATTTTATATCTTCTGCTCTATGAGAATTTTATATCTTCTTCTCTATGAGAATTTTGTTGATATATGCGAACTTAACGTTGGGCGCCAGTTTAGTTTGGTGGTCAAATCCAGACTTCTTTATTCAAAATTTCATATTCTAATGTACTTATGCTATTTCTTAATTCTATTTCTTATTTTCTAATTTCTTAAAGCTAAATTGTTGACGCTGCATTTGTAGTTATTTGCATTTAGTCACGTACATGCCTTCGTTCCCACGTTTGTACATTTGCTGCTGCTGCTATTGTTGCTGATGTCAAGTGTGTGGAAGCAAATTCCACAACATACATATGTTAACTTGTACAAGGTTACAAAAAATACAAAGGCGTGCAAGCGTTCAAATATTTGGATGCCACATACAGCGCATAGCGACGCAAAAAGTGAGAAGGCCACCCCGACGCTTTCGGTTTAAGCGCTCACCAGGGGTTTTCAGTGTCTGCAGCCAGTAAGTGTGGCTACAAGCAGGGGTTGGACTTGGAACAATCGGATCGTTATATAAATGTATCCCAAATTAAAAATGCTACGGAATCAGGTTGTGCGCTGCGCTTGATACCCGCCATGGCTTTTAAGGACTATGATTTTAGGGCATGCTCCTGAAATGTTCGGTCTCTTAATTGGCAAGGTGCCTCTGCCCAGCTGTTTGATGCCCTCTTAAAGGTCAAGATGCGCGAATTCGGTGTCGGAGTTGTGCTGGGAGAGCGATTACGCCGAGTACTGTTGTTCATTCTGGTGAATAGACGTCTCGCCGTCCTCAGCATGATATAAAATTCGCGCTAGGCGATTTTAGTGCCAAGGTCAGAAGGAAAGGGATACTCGGTCCCATAGTCGGTAAATTCGGCCTACACGACGAAATATCCGCTAACGGACTGAGTCTGGTCGACCTCGCCGGAGCTCGAAACATTGTATTATGTTTTACGTGGCTCAACCATAAAAATACACATGAAGCTACATGGTTATCTCCTGATGGGAAAACACGAAATCAAATTGACCATGTGGTAGATGGAAGGCATGCTTCTAGCGCCACAGACGTGCGTACTATTCGAGGAGCTAACATCGACTCGGATCATCATCTTGTCGCACCCAAGATTCGCACGCGCCTCTGTGCAGCAAAAAGCGCGCAGTCATGACATAAGGAAAGCTCGACGTCTAAAAAGTGCAACCATTTCGTCACTCGACCTGTACCCCTGCTCTCCGAGAGCAATGTTCAACAAAGTGATATCTGCGGGTCTGGTATCACATTTCAGGGCTATTGATTCTTAGCGGGCCTGAAAAAACGACTCGGAATGCGACACCACCATTGAGAGGGAAGAAGCTGGTTACAGGACCACGCTGCAATCGGGTTCAACGCTCGCCGTGCGGGAGAGATATCGGGAGTTGAAAAATGAAACAAAGTTTATCTTCTGAGAGAAGAAGATAGATGCGGAGATGCGCGAATACAAAGAGCATGAGATTCTAGCCGACAGCAAAAACGGCAGCAAATTCTATCAGAAAGAACGACGTCTTAAAGAAAGTGTCATGACCTGGCAATTTCCGGTAAGAATGAAAATGGCGGCCTGATTACCGACCTCAAGAGTACAAGCAACCGCTACTTTATGCTGCTTACTGGTAATGGCGCGACCAGATATTTACGATACGCCAAATCGTGGAAAAGCCCTGAGAGAAAAGAACAGAACACACACCAACTTTTTGTCGGCTTTAAATCTGCTTTCAATAACGAGAGAAGAAGCTGCGTATTTGCCACAATGGCTGAATTTGGTATCTCGGCAAACTAATACGGCTATGTAAACTGACATTGGAATGAACCTTTTCGAGCCGTTTGAAACCAAACCTAATGAGGTTTCAGACAGGACTCTCTTTCGTGAGATGTCTTCAACCTTAAGTTCTTTTGGATTCTGCACTGTTGGGAACAAAATATGCAAAGTTTTCTGCAAAAATTATGTTGCAGGTTACATTCTTCGCGAAAAAACGTTCTGGATAAGTCTAGACGGTGTACTCGAAAGAGTTTACTCCGGGTTTCTGCAGCTCCCTCCATTAGCTAACCAAGAGACAATGATAATTTTTTTATGTGTAATTAATATATGATCCGTAAAGTATTTAAATTTTATATGGCATTCAAATTACCGCATGCCTTTCAAGTAACTTGAAAATGGAATTTAATTTGGGACCCATGATCCTCACTACTTTCAGATTTTGATTCTAAGAATGAAATGAATTTAAATACACAGATTTAATTAATCAAAGCTTAGGAATTTCAGATATTAGGTAAGGAGCACGAAATGTCACAACTTGCGTAATTGCCAGGTTGCTAATATGACGACGAAAAAATGGCAATGGAACTTCCTCATTTTTTATATTAGGGACAAGCCTACTATAAAATAAATTCGTTTTGACAAAAAAATTATTTATTACTTTTTGCTTCACTGTTTGGAGTCTCATTTTTTCTGGTTCTCTACCCAAGTATTGATATTATATAAGTAGACCATAATAAGAAATTGTACTGGAAAATACCCCTAAGTACAACATTTTGCTGTGGAAAACAAAAATAGGTTGAAATTATCCATAAAAAGGTGAAGCATGGGATGCGCTGTTGGTTTATTAAATTTTAATCTAATTTAATCTAATTCAAATTTATATCTTATAGCGTTTCATTTTCTCAAAATAATTGTCACTTCATTCTAAGCAACATCGCGAAAATGCTTCCATATACTCTGCGAAAATGTTGCATTTGTCATATGAGAAAATAACAAAAAAATGTTACCCTATCAATTTCTATTGCACCATTAATTTGACTCATCGAACGCAATAAAATTTGTCAAATACTTTGTTCAACGTCAAAATTGAAGCTCCCGAACAAATCTACTATACGAGCAAAAAAACTACACAATTAAAATCTGCTGCACAACGCTCACCCTCACGTTTGGTACCAGGTAGAAAACGTTACACTTTTGTCGGGGCATAGGACAACATTTTGAGAAAAGAACAAGCCACCCAGAGAAAACACTGAGAAAAGAACACGAAAATTTGACAGTCCTCACACGGGGCAGATCTGTTTGAAGTTTTGAATGCATATTTGGTAGGTAAGAGAGTAGGTCATATTAGTATGTATATTATATGATTTGGATAGGACTGTCATCTTTTAAAAAAGTTAAATTTAGTAAAAATATACGCAAGTTATATATAACATCAAAATATGGGAGTCAAGCGGTTCATCTGGGAGAGAAGGTCATTGCTAACTTTTGTGAGGGTAGCCACCTATATAAAAAATACATTTAATTTAATTATTCACAAGTATAATATTAATAAGTATATGGGTGCCAAACAGTTCGATTCGCTGCATTTAGCATGTAGAGAGTTGCCACGTGCTTGAATTTCATTCAAGTTATGTATACGACAAAGTAAAATATGGATGTCAAAAGGATCGTTTTGGGGCGAAGATAATTTAAATAAGGTTGTCACATGCTTAAAAAGTTGAATTTAATTAAATTACACCATTCGTTTCATTAAGAGAAAGCTTCTAGGTATATTTTTGTTTGCAGATTATAAATATTAAACATTAAAATTAGTTATTGAAATGGGTTTTCAAGTCACGTTTCTCTTAACAGTTTGCTTTTACGGCTAGACCTTCCCCTGATATTTCTTCTCTTGTTGGTCGTTAGTTCATGCACCATAAGTGCCAAATCCGGGACTTCTAGTTGTCGCTTTCGTAATGGTTCCGCTTCATAATATTCCCTTGATGGTCATTCCAATTAACCGGGCATTTACTTAAACTCTTCCTTCGGCTCGCCTATTGAGCAGTTTGTAGTCTCTCACCGAGCAACTACCTCACCGAGTTCTACCACTGAGAAAGTCATTTCAACGCTGCTTGGTCTGACCGCACTATACCAACGCAAGTAATTCCTATCTGGTTTCTCAATCGATCGGTCATAGTACGCAACCACATTTCGTGCTGGTCGGGTGCTGCCATAGGTGCAGTGAATAGCCATTCCATCAGAGCTAGAAAAGCCACCTTTTGTTGTTTATTCAGTTGAACTGTTAGCTGAGCTGGAGAAATGGGTTACAAATCGGCGATACTAGCTGCACAGTCGAAGAAAACTACGTTGCAAATGTTTTACTACTTTTGTCTTCTCCTCAGCAGTGCAGATACCTCCATGGCCGTTTTGTGCCTAAGTAACTTACTTACAAACAAACACCAAACTTATTTTCTAGTGTAATCTGTTTTGACCAAGGACCGGTCCAGTTATAACTTTTAAATAAAAATCCGGATTTTTTTCCTAGGCCGATAATAATGGTAAAACTTGGTTTAACAGTCTTCTTGGTAAAAGTAAAAGTCTTTGCCAATAAAAAACAAACCGTAAATCTTAATCCAATATATTGGATACCAAAATTCTGCTATAAACCTCTAGAACCTAAACATATATATTTTTTTAAACATTGGATGTTTCTCCCTTTGGAAAATCTACCATATAAATGGTCACATTCAAAGAGTTTCCGTAAAGGTACATAAAGATGATATAAAATATTGATATCAAATGAAAAATACCAGTGGCAGTATTAGAACTTAATAATAGCAACTAGAGTTGCCACTTATTGAAAGATATTGTAATTAAAGCTATTTAAATGAAATATAGGATAATGGGCACCGTACTGAGAAATATTCCAAACTACATTATACATATGTGAAAGCAATTTAAAACAGCAATTTATATAAAAATGGTAGTCAAAAGGTATAGTGTTATTGAAGAGAGCTCTAATTCAGATATATATATTAAACAACATAGGACTTTAAGAATGGTCACAACGGTATATTTGATTTTCTCGTTGATCAATACCTTTCGATCAAGTGGTAAATAATTGAATGTATTATTATTATTATTATTAGTTTATTGTAAAAAGATAATACAAATTATACCTAAAAAATCTAATATTAGTATTAGCAACTGAGGCCACTAGCTTCATAGACTAATTACATGAGTTATAAGCTAGAGTTATCACACTTCAAAATAGACATTTATTTTACATAGAAATTTTATGAATTCTTTAATGTTGGCATGAGTTATATTTACAAGAAGATCCATTATGTTTGGGTTGGTTAAACTTCGGCGTGTACTCTCCAGTGCTGAGCAGTCTTTTGTTATGTGTTGTACTGTTAGGACGTTGATATTGCAATATGAACAGCATGCTGGATCAGTTTTTTCAAGTAAGTATTTGTGCGTTAATCTGGAATGTCCAAGGTGAAAACGAGTGTATACCGTGTTATGTCTCCCATGAATTGTTATGGGTGGATTTGTTGCCCGCCGAGCGGGGTTTATTGTTTTGTAGTAATGTGTGTATTAAGCCCATTGCTCATTTTCGAATTCAATGTAATTTTTATTGGCTAATTTCTTAATGTCTTTTTTATATATGGTGTTCACTAATTTTAGCGGGGATCTGGTAGCCAGCTTAGCTGCAGAGTCGGCTATTATATTTCCTCGTATTCCGACATGGCCAGGTACCCAAAGAAGCTTAATTTTATTAGTATTAGTGGTAAGAATAACTCTGTTTCTGCATATTGTTCTGCCGGAAAAGTTCACACTCATCACGGCTTTTAGTGTAGAAAGGGAATCGCTGCATATTATAATACAGTTTATACTTTTTTCTGCGGCTTGGCAGGCGCAGAGAATGGCTGTTGCTTCGGATGTAAATACTAACGCGTATCGAGGTAGTATTGCTGATATAATTGTCGTTTGATTGTCCACTACGCTGCACCCAATTACATTATCATACATGGATCCATCTGTAAAGTAGGTGCGAACTGCATATGGCTGAGATCTTCTGTATATAAACATTGTGTGGGGTGTTCTCTTTTGAATGATTGACCTTTTAGTGTGGGGAGCCCAGCTTCTGTCAAAATATTAAGGATTGGAGTAGTACGAAAAGTTCCTATTGCTTGTCTTGCTGCTGAGTGGTACACGGATGATAATTTTACTTTCAAACTTAATGTTGCTCAGATATTTTATAACGTTTAGTCTATTATGAAGTGCCGTGTATAGGTATTTAGCATGATCATTCCAATTATACTTATTATTAGTAATTAATCCTAGAATTTTAAGTTTATTTACATTTGTGATATTATTGTTGTTTGTAGTTATTTGTATATTGTTACAGTTAAGTTTGTTGCAAATATGTAAATGTTTAGATTTTGTTGTGGATATTTTTGTACCGCTAGAGTGACACCAAGTTAAAATTTTTGTAGATAAATCGTCGACTTCATGTGAAAACTTATTTATATTTCGGACCGTTGCGAAAATATAAATGTCATCAGCGTACATTACGTGGTTGAAAAACTTGTGCTCTTTTATAATGCGACTTAAGTGGCGATCCTTGCGGTATTCCATTGTCGATTGGCCATTGTTCAGATATTACCCCATTAACTTTTACACGTATTTTTCGAATTAGTAGGTAATGCCGAATGTAACTAATTATCTTTGGACCTGCTTTAAGCTGATCTATAATCGTGTGCAAGACGACGTTGTCAAAAGCTTTTTCCATATCTGACGACAAAATTGAAAAATGGTTTCTACGCGCAATGGAAGTAATAATATGTTCATCGATCGTCAACAAAGCGTCCATTGTACCACAACCTGGTTTAAAGGCGGTTTTGTGGTTAGATATAAGTTTTTTGCTAAGCAAGTACCACATTAGCCTTCGCGATATCATTTTCTCCATTACTTTTGAAAGACAGGATATAAGGGATATTGGTTCTTTTGCTTACTTTGTTTAGGGACAGGGATAACTAAATTAGTTTTCCATTGTTGAGGGATAGTGCTGGTGTTGAAGACTAAATTATATAGTTGACATAGCTTAGATTTACCAAGAGGTGGCAAGTTTTTAAGAAGGGGGTAGGGAATGTGGTCGAATCCAGGAGTTTTGCCTTTGAGCATTGAGAAGCAGGCGTTTAACTCTAATTGTGGGATTGCGACTTCTATTTGCATATCTTTGTCGTCTATAGTATAGTCGAGGCGTATAGGGTTCATAGCGTAGGATTTTTGATTGACGAACTCATTGGAAAAATTATAATTGCTTGAAGCTGAAGACCACGTTTTGGCTAAGAAATTGCTGATTTCTTTTGCAGACGGTATTGAAGAGTGTTCAGAGGTTCGAATCACATGAATTCTGTCGGACATAAAACTACCATGAAGAATGTGAACTTTGTTCCAAAGTGTCCTAGAAGGTTTAAGGTGGTTTATATCTCTGGTAAATTCGACAAAAGCTGCCCTTTTAGAAATTTTAGCTTCGCGCTTGAATTTTGCGTTAGGTTTTTTGTATATGTTGTTTTCTTTAGTGGGATTACGCTGTGCTGATTTCCATGTGTCAACTTTATCGCGTCTAATAGTAGTCAATCTTTCATTCCACCAGTACGTAACACGGCTTCTGTTATAATGCTTGGAGACAGGGATTGACGCATAGGCAATAAGTTTAATTTTCCTTACGAATAGCGCGGCTGATCGGTTGCTGTTATTACAGTCTAGTGTTAGATTCCCAAGATGTCTTTCTATGAGCGATTGAGCTTTGGCGGTTGTTATTGCCAAAAAGGCTTAGTGAGATTGGTAGGTGGTCGCTACCATGCGGATCATCAAAAGTTTTCCATGTCGAAGCAATATTGAGAGCATGTTGCAGATATTAAGATCAATACGTGTTAATGATGACCGTGTTGAAAAATGTGTGGGGGATTTATCATTGAGTACAATTAGATTGTTGTTTTGGATGAAATTTGAGACAATCCGGCTTTTTTGTTAAAATTTGGTGAACCCCATAGCGGGCTTCATGCGTTCAAACCACCAAGGAGTAAGGGAGGGCGGTTTGAGCTGGTAGTGAGCGCTTGCAGGTCGCTTTCTGTAATGTTGTCTGTTGGGGATATATAAATACTGAATATTGTTAAGGGAATATGTGAACTAATGTTAACAGGTGTAGCGAGAATGTTAGAGTTTACATTAATGCAAGTGTGTTCTAGGAAGTTGTGTATTAAGAGGTTGTGCGTCATTTCTATTGTACATGGAATAGTTTGTTGGTATCATATTCGATGCTGGGTTTGCTAAGAGGTGAGTTTCTTGTAGTGCAATGATGTGGTATTTATTTTCATTCATGATATGGAATAGCTCATTGTAATTATTTAGGTAACCATTTAGATTCCATTGCAGAATCTTAAGTACTATACAGAGCAAGACGGAGAGATCTTAAAAACCCTACTAGCGAAAGAGTGAGATATTGCGAAGTTTGTGTTATCATCGGTAGTGTGTTGTGTTGAGGTGCTGTTGAGATGGTAAAGTTTGTACATTGGGAATTGGAAAAGAACTGATGTTGTTTGTAGGTATAGAGATATTTGGGGAGTTGTCTGTTTGTATAAAGTAATCTGATTCTATTGGAAAGCTGAATTTTTGATTATTAGGTGGAATGAGAGATGATTGTGGTTGAATATTGGTAATAGATTGATTAATGCGTGATAATGATTGATGTTGGTTGAAATCGTTGTTTGGGGTATTTGTTTTCTGTTCTATTTGTTTCTTTGCCTTTTTTTTAATTGCCTCTTCTAATTTTTCTTTTGGTGACGTGTATTCTTTATGATTGCTGTTTACAGCTTCAGTAGCTTCACGAGAGAAGCATTTGTTCAAAGTTTTAAAGGTGAGTATTTCTTTTCTCTTTCGCAAAGTTGGGCAGTTTGTGTGATTTGAACTGTGTTGTTGTTTTCAGTTGATACATTCAACTTTTGTGCATGGGGAGGGGGGTCGTGGTATGTGGTGGAGCAGACGTTGTATTTCGTCTCTGATTTGCAATATTTAGCAGTATGACCTAAAGTGTAGCAGTTTTTGCACTGCATGGACGATGAAATGTAAGGCTGCTTCCGTAAACGCAATATCCAAAGCTTACATGCATTGCATACTATTCGTAAACTCCACTGCATTAATTTAGACAAAGTATTGAATTCATAAATGAATGAAAACTCTATTTCATGCGCATGAGTTGTCAAAATGTGCATGACTTTTGTTTTACATGCAAAGCAGGGTTGTAATGCATAAATGCATGGCAAGGCATAAGCATCTGTTTTAAAAATGCTTTGCATATTGCGTTTACGAAAGCAGCCTAAGGTTTCACCTTTACATTGAGCCATGCAATGTTGACTTCTTTCGGCAGCTCATATGAATTAAATGATATGATGTGAAGAGGTGTAGTGACAACTTTACCTTCCTTTATTTTAGCTTTTTTTGCAATCCGTCGCTCCTCGTTGGAGCAGGCCGTCTACAATTTCACTTTCAGTTAAGTTGGATAGGAAAGTTGAATATATTACACCTTTTACAGTATTAAGTGTTGAATGTAAAGACACTGATATTTCACAAAGGTTTAACAATTTTGTAGCTTTGAGGAATTTTGAGGATTGCTGATTATGTCTTGTTAGGATTAGGAGATCACCATCTCTGGTAAATAAAATTGATTTGGGTTGCTCGGTTGTTATGGACTCAAGGGCTTTTTGTAGTAAAAATATATTAAATTATTTTAATGGTTTAAGATGGTCTTTATTCTTTACAATAACAAATTTGGGGAAGGATGAAGGAGTTAAGTTAGGGGTCTATTGTTTTTCCTGAGATAGGGAAATCACAGGTGTTGTTTATGTTGGGGTTTTTACGCTTTGGTGATGGTTCTTCACCGAGAATGGCGAAGTAGTTTTGGTCCTTTCCCCGGAGCGGAGGCCATAATGATGAAAGATTGGCTTTAAATCACACAATAATCCCGGAATCACACGAGCACGTTTTAGGTGAAGAAGAATAAGAATACGAAAGCACTTGCTTATGCAGAAACACCGTACAACAACACTACTTATGACAACGAAAGAGAGAATAAGACCACAACGTTATTGTTTATTCATGAAGAACGCGTTTATAAATTTATTTACATTTCAGTTTCAACAAAGAGCCGAAACGTAAACGGTCACAAGTGTGTTTGATGCCAATCATTCAAGGAGTAAGCCTTTATAATAGGAAAAAAATTACAAAAATTTAATTAAGAAATGTTAAATGCCATAGAAAACAGTAACAGAAATGAGAACCCTGCCGACTAAGGGTTATGATATTGAATGTGTTCGTGTGCCGGAGGCCGCAGGTTTTCGGGCAAACAACGCGATCCTGAATTTTTTATTTGTACAAGAAATTTTATATGCCATAGCAAACAGTAGGAGAGGACAGACTTTAAAATTTTTCTTAAACATATGTAATTTTGCTCCATTTTAAAATGCGTCCCCAGTGGTCTGAGGAGCGGTTAGAGTGGATGGGTACTTATTTGTCAATGTGAAGTGAAATAAAGCCATATGACGTCATTTCCTATAGCTTCATAACACGGCTTCAGCTGTTCCGCAAGTACGTGGTAGAGGATTCCTAAATAAAAACGATGTTAAATTGAGTGATATTAATAAAGCAACTAAGTGCTCAATAGCTAGCAACAAAACTGCCAGCTAACGTTGCCGAACCCACTGTTATATTTGCAAGTATCTCCGCTGCTGCCTCTGCTCCAGATGCGTTGGTCTCATCAAATAGCCTAAACATCAATAAACCAAAGGTTGACATTACTCTTCACCACTGTTAGGTTCCAATTATCGCCATTCAAGCCCACAGTGATATAACATTATATGAATATTCTGGTTGCTGCACCGTGAAATGAAAACTTTGCAACAGACAAAGAGAATGTAACCAAAATTTAAATTGACAACTTTTATTTAATTTATAATACATACTTACAGAAATTCTCGTTCAACAAAAAATGCATACTTTTTTTTTAGTTTGTACGCTAAAAAGAGTGAATAACAATTAACAATTTTTAAATAAGCACGAAAATGTCCATCTTTTGCATTTCGACACCAGCAGGGCTGATTTACTCAAAAGATATATTGGATTTATTAAAACGATATATTATAGCGATCTTAAAAGTTTAGATTTATTTCCTATTCTGGAGTTTTTCGACAATAACTGCATAAGGACCTCGAAAACGCTTCTGTGGAAAAATATATGAAACTCATTTTCGTGTTCAGCGACCCAAACGTAGCCTAGATAATACTTCTTCAATGAGATACCACTCATTTATTAAATATTTGTAAACTAGTGTAATAGTTATATAGTAGATAAACTATAATTGTATTGTATTATGTGACTAGGCAGCATAGTTTACAGTTTTCACAGCAAAATATTCTATCTATCAAATGTCAGAAATTGATTTCTTTCCGTCTAACTCCTCCTAAAATTAATAGTATTAACACTGATCTTTAACGAGTTTTGGATGTAGTATTCATATCTGTTGAAATAAACGTGTATTGTAAAAATAATGGAGTCATGAAAGAAATCTGATGAGGAGATGTGGTGATCCCCGACATAGCTATAATTTCTACCACTCCTGACTGTTGTTGTCTTTTTCCAAAATACTTTATACTGGCCTTGAGCTCAAAAATTAATATTGTCATTAAATGAAACTTTAAGAAGTATTAATTGGTTTGGGTTAAAAGCTCTAAACAATGAATTTAATTCGCAGCGCATTTGTGTCGAGGATTAATAAATTTGTCCCTTTGAAAGTTCCTTTATTAAATAATAAGCCACTAAAAAATTTTAATTTTAAAACCATCAAAATCAAAGCACCGAAGATATTCAATAAAACCATAAAACTATAGTCAGATCGTTATAAATTCATACAAGCGAGAGATAGATTTGCGCATTTGCATACATTTCTTTATAAGCATTATCTTCATGTACCGGAAAGTAATTTGGAAGCCAACCCATAATTATATTTGTAATACTTAAACACAAAACGCAAAACAAATGGACTTTCATTAAGCTTAGAATTGGATGGTGAATGCTCAAACAGTACGCTGAAATTGTATCATCTTTTTGCGAAATTGTTTCAAAATATTTACTCTGAGTATAGTCGTCGCTTACGCATATTTCACCGGCAAAGTACTGAAAGTATTTTACTTGAACACTTTCTTGTATCTGAAGACGAATTAGCTTCTGCAGTTGTAGATCTAGGGAGCAAATATGAGCGGAGCGACTTTCCACCAATATTCGTTAAACAGAGTACAAAGTTCTCTAATCCTAGTAAATACTTTACTGTTTTCGGGCTTACCATTGTATACAATTTTTTTCCAAAAGAACAAAGAACGAACACAAGTCTGGATGTGTTATTACATCCTCTGCAGGTTTGGAAATGTGTCTGAGTGACTCAGAACCGTCCGTTACGTTACTGCTGGCGTCGCTAAACTAGGCAAAATTATAGGATAAACTACGGTATGCCATTGATCAGTCGCACTACATTTATTAAGGCGAACACTGCGTTGCGAAAGAGTTGGATGCTTCGGTAAATCCAATAAACGGTTCACATGCGACTCACACAACCGCCGTCTCTTATTATCACAGCGTATTTTAAACTCGGGTTGTGGCTGACGTATCCCCCTGTCTATACACCACACCGACTGAGCTGGTAAGTATCATCTAGCTCAGTATGGTTGTGGCTTGACTATCAAAGGTGAGCAGCTTGACAGGATCCAATCGGTGTTCTGACTGGCACCGAGCCGAGACAGCATACGTTGAGGTATCTGCAGAAGCTCGTATGCATCGTAGTTTTGTCACGATAACACCATAAGCTCAGATTAATTGGGCGTACACTGGACAGTTGGTTTGGTTAGAGAATTAAAACTGGAATTTCTGCCGTTAAATTATTATGATTTACTGTTAGATGAGATCTACACACTGAAGCACCAATGAGGAACCTCATTGGCACAGACAAGCGTGTTCTGGGACCGAAAACCCCGACCCCCATACGTAGTATTTGATCCATCCGTATACCAGCGCAGGGTGCCAGCTCGAAGATGCCCTCCAGCGAGGACGTACACTATAAGGTTTGTTCCCTAATTGAATTTTGAATCTTTTCTCAAATTTAGTTTCTTTAGTGATCTCATCTCTTGGAAGCTGCGCAAGTGGGAGCTGGCTGCTCAGCTTTTCCATGTTTTTGGATGATATAATCTTACCTTTTCCATGACCTTCCCTAGTTATGTTAAGTAGAGTTCTATGGACTGACTGTTCTATGTTTATGTGCAGTGGTGGCAGGTCCACAATCACCTCGAATGCCCCCGTTGGACACGAACGCAATGCTCCCGCTCGGCATACGCATGCCAGCCGTTGGAGCTTGGCAAGCAATTTTCTCACTGTTGACAGCGATGTTCTTAAGACCCATGCCACTGCACCATATGATACTATCGGCCTGAATATCATGACGTACATCCATTTAAGTATGCTCGGGCTGCACCCCCAGGACTTTCCCGCTAAACGTCTGCTCACCATTATTGCTTTAGCTGCTTTGGATGCTATTGCATCAACATGTTCTCTCCTGAGCAGCCTGGAGTCCATAGTATTAAGCCCCACTCCAGCGCAATATGCCTTTGTCTGATTTAGTGCTCTTTGCACAATATTGCATAATGTGCTTTCGTATTTGCCTCTAGCTGACAATGTTTTCTGCACAACCTTGGCAGCGATTTCCATTATCAGTTACTTTTTGTAGGAGTTCATCTACTACAAGACTCCACAATAGAGGAGAACAAACTCCCCCTTGTGGGCAACCTTTACAGGTTTTCAGCTGTATTTTCATGTCTGCTACATTTATTTTCGCAGTTCTTGTCTTGAGCAGCGCTTCTACCTATCGACAGATAGGCGCTTGTATCTCCCTTTTCTCCAACGCCTGGCATAATTCCGCATGCGAGGCGTTATCGATGGCTTCTTTTATCACAGCCAAAGGCGCTCTGTATTTCCGTCGTTTCCGTCGCACTATACGCATGCTGACTGGAATGTAGTGGCTTCCGCCGCAGAGTGTTTGACCTGATCTCATTGTTTATGATCTTCTCCATTGTTTTCAGTACAAAGGAGGTTAAGCTAATTGGTCTGAAGGCCTTTTCCAAGGAGTAGCCCTTTTCCCAACTTTTGGTATACATACTACCCTGGCTCTCCTCCACAAAGTTGGAATGTATGACAATGCAAGGGAGTCTCTCATTATCTTCACCAAGTGTGGAATAATCTGTTCGCCACCCTGTTGCAACAACACCGGGAAGATACCATCCACAACCGGACACCTATATCGATCAAACGAGTTCATGACCCAAATCACTGAGTGTTGCGTAAATAAGTTTTTAGCTAGTTCCCAGTCAGATTGTGATGGTCTCATTCGATATACGTACCGTTTGGCAGCTTAAAAGCCAGTCTAGTCTCTACCTTTTCTTTAGCTAGCGCTTTTCACAGAAGCTTCTGAAACTGTCCCTTTTTGATTTTCTGCTTTTTTACTGTACGCTGTTATGCTCGCTGCATACTCTTTCCAGCATTCACTGCGCTTGGCTCTATTAAAAAGCCTCCGCACGACCTTGCGTAGGGATGAGAGGTGCTGAGACCACCATGGAGTCTTGGACTTCTCCATCGGTTTGGTCTCAGAGCAGCTGCAGTAGAAGGCATCAATGACAACTTCATTCAATCTACGTACTCTGCTTTCTAATTCTATACGTCTGTCTACCTTTGTATGTGCCCTATGCTAATCAGATTTATACTCAATGTGTTGTTGTACTTCTCGCAGTTTATTTTCTTCGGGTTTCTATTGGGATTACTGTTCCTTGTCTTAGCGCTCAGCTTAAACTGGATGATTCTGTAATCCGACAGAGAGGGTTTCAAGGAAACTTCTCACTGTGAGATTAAATCGTCAGCCATTTCATTGCTGAGTGTTATGTCAAGTTATTGCTCTCTGGCTCTGGGAATGAATGTTGGCCTGCGCCCAACATTGTGTATACTCAGATCACTGTTTATTATGTATTCTAATAAGGAGTCACCGCGCCGGTTGGTATCGGTACTGGCCCACTCCTCATTATGCGCATTGGCATCGCAAGCAATAATGACTGGCAGCCGTTAACGCTACATTCATGGAGACTTTGCCCACCTCCAAGCTCCTGCGTCAGATATTCTGTAATGCAAAAGTATTCAATATTGTTCTTAAGCACTATACAAGCTCTAGGACTCTCAAATGAGAAATCCCATATTACCATTTCTAGCTTCGTTTAGGCTCGTTACCTGGCTTTTGTAGACCCACGGCTCCTGCACCAGTACTATACCCAGATCTTCCGAGGATAGCCTCCTCGCTTTAACGTCCGAAGCCCCTCTAGCGTGGTGGAGGTTGGCCTGGGTTACTGTCATGGGCGGGGTCATTGTTGCTGTAGCTCGTCTACCTCGGAGAGACGTGACTCCCTTTCGCTGCTTCTTTTCAAGCTGAATTTTGCTTATGTCGAGACCCTGGATTGACTCCTGTGCTGAGGTAACCTCCGTACCTCCATGGACAAAGTTACTGGGAGGATGGATGGTCGATGCGGATGGTTCCGAGGATTGAGGTTTTGAGGAAGAGTTCTTCTCTCCCTGGAAAGGCTGAACCTATAGTTCAGCCGATAACCATCCCTCCTCAGTCTGCTGAAGGACTCTTCATCTACGCCAACGACTAGTCATTCACCGGTGTCCTCTACGTTGCTGCTAACTATACGCCAGGCCTAGATATGTATTCCCTCATTTTGGGCTTATCCACACTCCGTGGGAGGAACACCATCATAGTGTGCATTGTGGATATCTCTTCTCCCCTCTTAGTGCACAGTTTCATGCCTTTCCAGGCTCCGAGTTTCGGCGTTACCTCCGCAAGCCATGTTGCAGGGTTGTGGGTCATCCTTCGAAGACCTCGTCCGTTATTGCCTCCTGAACATTGGTTAGGTCTTCTGATACCCGGCAGCACCACAACCAGCAACACCGATTTTCGAGTTCACTCTCGACCTACCAACTCGATTATGCAGTAGGTGGGACATCCCGCTACCGTTTGGAGTTCCGTGCCTGGGGTGTTATTTGCCCGCTTCTCGGCTTAAGAGCGGGTACAGATTTTTCTTGGACGTCGGCATTTTTCTCGCTTCTTCGCTCTACAGGGGGCGCGGGTCATTGCGGAGATCTATGTTTACCGCTACTCCGGATTTCTGCGGGTGCGAGTTCGGTTTCTAACTTCATCCTCAGTCCTGCCATCTCACGTGCTATTTCAGGAGTCTTTTCCGGATCCAGGTATCTCAGATACTACTTAATGGCCAATCCTGGGTTCCCCGGAGAGGGCAGAGATGGTAGTTTGCCCCTCCCGGGTCTGCGCCCTCTATCCATCCTGATAGGCTCGCTAGGGTTTGGACTGGGAAAGCGGTGTCTCTTGATTGATGCTAGGGATGTGAAGCGCTTACTGGTCGTCGATGCCTCACTTGTTGGCTCATACCCAGCGTTTCCCGTGGTCAAATGGCCACTGGGTACCTTCTCCCGGAGTCTCGCTGCTTCCCTGCTAGTTGAGAGGCCACCGCTATTGTCCCGAGCATGCTCGGTGAAAAGGGCTGCCTTTGCAGGGGAAAGGTCTGCAATGGGAGGCTTTTCCCGTCTCTCTTTCTTGATGTTGCTGTGGTTTATGCTGTTTTTCTTGTTGCTGGTTTTTGTTGTTTTGTATTCCATCCTATTCGTACGACCTCTTTCTCGACGAGGCGATGCTGACGGTCTAATCTTATAGTTGGAGACCTCTAAAAGTCGGTCGCGCTATCACCCCTTTCCGTGGTAAGGCCACCGTTACTCCTCGATTCGGCCCGGTTTCGATGAGGTGCCGTTGTTGTAATACAACCTGTTCTCCTCCTGGCTGCACACCGTCCAATGGGCACGGTATCGCTTAACACGCCGGGTTAATAGGTGGCAGTTCTTGGGGATCGTGTTCAAGCGGTATCTAAGCGTTTTGGCCATGGTTCCGCTAACTGTAAGAACGGGACCAAGTGCTATAGCTATGGTAGGCTTGGACATGAAGCTAGACTATCCAGTGTGTGCAGCGATGACGAATGGTACCCACGGGAGCCAGCGCAGCCCGGTTGATGGAGGTAGGCGTAACTACAATCCATCCACGTCGGAGCCTAGGCCGATAAATTAGTCGGGAAACGGGAAGTAGACCCCAGCTGCATTAGGACCGGTGGTTTAGTAAGACGAATTCCTGCTGTTTCTGAGCTGGCTAAAGTAGGTTCTGGCGGTTCGAATACTCGGTTGTGGTATTCCCTGGTGACGAAAGGCTTGGAAAAGCGTCCGTATTTTGATAAAATATTTTTGGTTCAACTTTTAGGCCACTACTGGATCCAGGTGCTTCCAGAACGGTGATAGATCGATTGGGGTGCATCAGTTTGAACTCATGGGGCATTAGGGTGACTTCTTCTGAGAATTTTCTGAAGGTGACCCTGGCTAAAGGAGGTCATCTTTTGGTGTTAGGTTCCGTTTCGTTACCTATCGAGGTGAATGAGAAGTCGGTTCTCTTAGATGGCCCATAGTTCCCGGGTTATATCAGATTATTATTCTTGGTGTCGATTTTGGGACCAAGACAGGAATTACCCGGAATTAATGAGAAGGAGGTAGTCGTTTCCTCAACCGGAACAGAAGCCGTTGTCAGTGATTTTAGACAGCTCAGATCTAGGGGTTACGGAGGCTAGAGGCTGAGATCAGATATGATGAAGGATTCGATAGAACCCTCGTTGTCAAACATAGAATTAAGGTTAAGACAGAAGTCAAACCTGCCAAGCAGCGATACTACCCGGTGTCTCCCGTAACACAGTCGCGTATATACGAGGAGCCAAAATACATGCTCTACAAGGGTGTCACTGAAAAATCGCAAAAACCTTGTGCGTGCCCGGTAGTGAAGATCAGAAAGACGAATGGTTCATATAGGTCTTATGTAGACTATAGAGTTTTGAATAAGTGCACTTAGGAGAGTAGTTGCCTTTTTCCCTTTGTTTTTGCTTAGGGATGTAAGATTATTGCGTAAGTGTAATTTCTGTAGGTGGGTATTAAAGTATTTGGGGTATGTCGTAGACAGGCATGATCTAAATGTAGGCGCGGAAAAGGTAGAAGCAATGTTAAACATTGAAATGTTAAGCAGGTTCAGTTGTTCGAAAGTACTGTGTAAGATTTATCAAAGATTTCGCGGAATTAGTTAGACGTCACTCCGAATTGACCACGATAAATCCGAAGTTCGTATGGAGCGAAGATTGCGAAAGGAATGCTACAGACAGACGCGTCTGATTTCGATATAGGTACAGTTTTGACCTTGATGTTGTTAGCATCTGCTGAGACTGCGCTTTGGCTGGTCGGGAGAAAGATTTATGGACCTCTAAATTAAAATACAGCGCTGAGATATGTCGGCCGAATGGACGCAAACGCTCCAGTCATTAAGTTCAACGGTATAGTCTTATGATAATCTTGGATTCAACGCGATACCAGCTGGCGGTGATAGAATAAGAGGACGGCCTCTTCTGCGTTAGAAGTACCAAGTGGAAAAGGGCTTGACGTCACTTGGTATTTCCAATTGGCTCCAGTTAGCAGGAAATATCTTAAGAGGTTATAGCGCCAATTAAGTAAAATAAATAAGGTGTCCCTCAGTCGGTAGTCTATGATAATGAACCCGAATTTAGGAGTCACGAATTGCAAGGTATCAGCGGTGCTAATGGCTTCCAACTCCGGTACACCGAAGACTACCACTCACCGGCGAATCCAGCCGAAAGGATCAATCAAATTATTAGACTACTCCGTATGTTGCAGATAACCAGACAGTATGGAACCAGCAGTTGGCAAAGGTAGCTTGCTGCATCCGAACCGCGCAACGTGAAGTTTTAGGGGTTACACCGTATTTTGTGAATATTGGTAGAGAAATGTCGTTAGGTGGCAAGAGGGGTTACATAGAGCAGTTGTGTGCGAGGGATCAGATTAGTTTCGAGAAAGACGTTCGAGGAGATTAGGGTGAACATGAGAACTAAGTTAGAGCAAGCGAGTTTGAAGTTAGCGAAAAATTATAATCTCAGACGTAGATTTGTGTAGTATTTAGTAGGGGAATTAGTTCGGGGGAAGAATTTTGTTTTTTGAAATGCAGCGAATCGCTTTGTGGCGAAGTTAGCGCTGAAGTTTGTAGGTCCCTTTTGTAGTCTAGAAAAGAGAATCACCATGCACGTATGAGTTAGTTGATGAATCAGGTAAAGATAAGAGAACGTGGAATGTGAAAGAGTTGAGATTATTTCCTTTGCTGAATAATAAAGAATATGTATGTAAGGAAAATTGAAAACAAAGTCAGCTGATTGCGGGACCAATCGTGTAGGAATGTCAGTTGTCCAGTTGGCAATGGTTGGTACAACTAAATGTACCCACTTAATCTTTAAAAATGCCATCCAGCACAGGGAATACCTTTGTATGTTCTGTGTCTCCTGTAGCATGGCCGAAATAAGCCCGTCCGGACCAGGAGATGTATATGCTAAGAAAAAATTGATTGCGTATGCTCTCCCGTATAATAACATCATTAATGATATGAGTAGATCATGCATCCACAAAGTCTCACGTTACCATTTCTTTACCCGAATCGCAGTCAGGGAAATGTTTGTTACATCCTCTTTCTTCAGAAAAGATTGATTGGAATGATCTTTCCAATCCGTGCCGATTCTTTGGTGGACTTTATGAAAAACCAGAAATTTCTCCAGGACTCCTGCTTTGCATTCTGAATAGCTATATTGCCCTTGTTTATTTGCCACATCCCCGTGGAGTAGATGAAGCTAAAAAGTTTTCTGGTGCGTTTCGAAGCTTGGCAATACCTTCGCTCCACCAAGGAGGGTATTACTTTCTACCGAAGCTGATAAGGCAAGCAACCCTGTAGGCCGAGTCCATGATCTTCATTTGCTTGTTACATACGTACTTCAGATCCTCCAGAGATTTAATATTTCCTGAAGACTGCCACGCGACTGTTTCCAACTATCTTTACGAAACGCCACCAGTTCCTTCTCTTGGGGTTACGAAAGAGGCAGGATCCTTCGAATTAAGACAAATATCGAACAGTATCCATATATGATCCGAAAAAGGTTTCTGGTCGGACACCCTACAGGTCTCTACCTGAATCTTACTGCTACCGCATAGCAGCGGTTTTTCTAGCATTCCTTATCATCCACTGAAATTATCTGTGGTAGGGAACATAGAAGTGAAGATATTGTCACAATTGCAGACCAGCAAATTATGATTAATAATAAAATCGAAAAGAGAATTAGTGCTGGAGCTGACCTTTGAGCTGCCCCAGAGCGATTGCTTGGAGTAGCAGTCGCAACCGAGCCAGAAGCAAACAAACCAATACATGCACAAAGGATTACTGGATTTTGTGTATCGAATTTAGGATCGGTACAATAGAAACAGTCAGCACATCTACTGAATAAATCACCGTAGTATAATGTCATAAATGTATCAATTATTGGAAATTTTTATGTTTTTGTCGACCGAATTCCTCATATTGACTGACTATAATCATTATAAGTTGTGAAATATTTCAATGCAAAAGTATATAAAGTAGTTATATATTTATATTGTAAAATATTTACTAGGTTTTGCTTTTATTAATTTATATCATTGTTCTTTCTAGACGTTAGCAAAATGACACCCGTAAAAAATCTTTTTGGGGATCCTGGTCAATCCCATTTTACGACCAAGAACAATACTCGTGTTATAGCGCAGAAAGGTGGTTTGGCAGTTTTGCCATGCGTCGTCAAATTAAGTTCTCCAGCGACAGTAAGTACATACCATAAATCATTTTTAAGCTGGCCAACTTAACGTATTTGCAAAAAAATAGTATAACAAAAATTACTATGCCAAAAGAAACGCAATCATTTCATGAAAAATGTTATCGGTTATGCAATGCAATATTTTGCTGGTCTTGAAACAAGTTCGTATCATATGAATTCTTACATTACAAGGTTTACCAATTTCACCAAAATTTATGTGAAAATAAATTAGGGTGTACCGGCTTCAATAAAATCAAAATTGGTTTTTATATCGAAATATACAGAAAAAAAATTGTAAAACAAAGAGTCAACTTCAAGAAATATCAGAAAAGTCCTGTTAGTACATATATAGTTTCTTAAAGATTTATATATAATTATATTATAAATCATAACATATGAAAACATTTCTTACGATGCATGAACAATTATTTTCGGTATACTCATACACGTCTGGTAAATATCACTATGAATAATCACAGCGCGGAGTTAGAGCATTCTTTACTAAGAGTAATACTAAAAGGTAAAGTGAACTTTTTCTAGTATATCTTGGCCAGTTTAGTGCCATGCATTACCAAACAAACTTCATTTCTTCAGAATAGGATATATTTACTTCAAAATCACAACTTAAACGCTTTAAACACACATATATATATATTGAAATTTCGTTTAATGATTTAATAGGCGCTTTGGTTTTGGCGACTATTCGCCACTTTAACTTGCAGCGAAAAATCCGACTCTAACTCGGCTATGACTAAAGTACACTTTTAATTAAAATATACTGTATCTTATTTAGAGCCGTATTCAACTTGACTCTGATAATGGACCACATATGTATCTGGTTAACTACAAGGAAATATACTTATGTGTGTATGTATGTGGTCAAAATCATTACCTTTAATGTTACAGTCGCACGTATATTTTCGTTCATATATCCGTAATATTAAATGATATATAAAAATTTTCAAATGTACATTAAAGTAGGCCACAAGGTTTACATTTTATATGTGTAAACTTTTTTTCCGTCGTCAGCAGTTTCAAAGATACGCGAAGTTTTGTCTAGTCTTTAACGTTACATTTTTTAGAAGTGAGTTAGGAAGTAACTCAACACTTGAACGAAAATTAGCGAATCTTGCAGAGCTAAAATTTAAAACAATGTAATTTTCACAAGACCAAGGTTCAAAGAAATGATATAAGTATCAACTTGAGAGAAAACTTTCCTTACAACAATTTTGCAAATCCAAATGTGCAGTATTTAACGTTACAAAAAAAGTCCTTAATGTTACATTGCGATTTGATTTCAGAAAATTGGTAAATTTGGGACAAGAAAATAATTGTACACTATCTAAAACGTAGAAAATCGAATATTTACAATTCGTTGCAGTGTTTTTTAAATCTTTGCATTACACTGATCGACGAAGTTGATAAAATGCATCAATTAACGTGAAATACATATTCCCTCATACTGAGGCATAGAAAAAATGAAACATTCATTATATCAATGGAAATCGCAAGGAATACTAATTATATCCTTCTTTAGAGGTATTTAGAGGTTTAAAGATGCTATAGCATGTATATAAACAAAATATATATGATTAAGTGCGTAATTCAAAAAAAAATTTTCATTTAGCGTTCCTCGTTCACGCGATATTGATTGACCATGTGCATATGGCTATACATGCATATCCCGCAAGGTAATTTTAGTTGCAGGCAAAAAAAAAACTATTCGCCTTCAGCTACAAATTTATCGCCTGTAGTGTCGCCGTGGTATCATTGGGACCGTTTCAATGTAACCTAGTTGCAAAAAAACACTCCAACTCGGATAAAACTTCCTCTTAGTTACTTCACAACACTGGCAAAATCTGTCATTAAACATATGATTTGTTTAGTGAAATTTTAAAGAAGCAAAACAAAATGACCAATTCTGAGGATTCTGTTGTAAGTTATTAAATTTATTTAAAAACATTAAATAACCTTTTACGTTTGTAGATTATGCCTTTGTTCACGGATGAGCATTGCGAATCACGTCGTAATAGAGAGATACAAGAAGTACTAGAAGTATTGGAAACGATATATGCTAGCTCCAGCTCTTCTGAAGACTCGCAAAGTGAAAACGAGGCCCATGAGAAGTGCTCCAGTTTTGAAGGTACGCTCGATGCAATGAGTGAGGCAGATTTCCAAATGCACATAAGGCCAAGACTCCAAACGGTGGAATATCTAACAAGTAATAACAAAATTTGTGTAAGAGAAATGCATAAACTTAATGCCATTTTATTTTCAGTGAAGTATTGGGAGTCTTAACTACGTACCTGCCACATCTGGTGGTGATAGGACGCGTATATTACCACAAAAAATTCGTCTATATGTACATTTGGCATGTAAGCAATACAGTGGCATTTAGGCAACTAGCAAATTTGTGCGATATCAACGATGTGAGTGATGAAAATACGTTTGCACTTGATGAAGGTTTTGAAGAATGAAACCTAGACACAGCCCTTGACAGAAGGCAAACCCTTTTTAACTATTTAAGACAACAAAATATTATTTAAAAATTTCACTGCATATACATATATATTTATATCTTTAAATTCACTAATAAAAATATTTACAAGAATTCATTGCATTTCATTCAACTTAAAATCTATAAAACTAAAACAAGTTCACAAGGAGTATCACATATTAAATTCAATTCAGATCATTTCTTATTCTAATAACAAATAAAATAAGCAAATTAAAAAAAAATCCAGTTTCAGTGAAAACATTTTAGTGAAGTTTTTGCAATGTTTTTGATGTAAATTCTTCGTGCTCACTTTTACAGCAAAATGTTACCGATGTTTTTTGAAAAATTGTTAAGTTGTTGCTCTTCCGCATGTAAAACGGTTTTCTAAAAACGACCATCTCTTTCGCCTTTTTTCTTGCATTCTGAAATAGCAAACATGTTTTAATTCATAATTTTATGTGAAATATACGAAAAGCAATTTTACTTACCCTTGTTATATATTTATCTGGTTGGTTTATGTATCCATAAAGCAAACGAGATTTGACAGTTGATTTAAATTTTTTCAAGTATTTTTTCAGAGCCCATTCACAATAGAGCGGGGTTTTTGCTTCACAACTACATCTCAGGTCGGATATCATATAACCGAGTTGGCTCAACTCGCATATTTTTCCGAGTTAGTGTTGTTGTTTTACATGCTATTTCTTATCCTACCTAGTGTTTTTTGCAACTAGGTTACATTAAAACGGGCCCATTTTCTTATTACTAGTAAATCTAAAACGTCCGAAGCTTGACCGAGTCCTTTTCTTATTACTTGAATGAGTCGTTTTCGTACCGCTCTATTGTTGCTTGAGGCAACTTGATAACTTTTCTCCCAGTCAATATTATATATTTTAGTATATTATATTTAAAATTACATATATTTCTCAAATAGAGGAAACTTAAAAAACTAATTAATTACTTCCTATTTTTTTAATCCTTTTCATGGCATAAACAGGAAAATAGCATTGACGTGACAGTTATCAGTGGTTGATATTTTCGATAAAATATTAACAAAATGACATGAAAATTTAGGGCCGAATGGCTTTTGGCTGCTGGACGTCATATACCTTTATGACTATGCAACAAGCGCGGGTACTTGCGTTCTACCCTTATTTATATGAGAATTCTTGCGCATAGTTATCCGCAAATGATAAATGCATATCACAGAAAAGTGGCAACGCAGCCCACAAATTTGTAATAAAATATGTTTTCTGTGAAATAATTCACCAATTGAGACAGCACAAATATTCAGTAAAAATAATGCACTTTTTACTTGCGATTCATTTTCT